>JAFJYI010000115.1:1200000-1912500 GCA_019022655.1 Acacia acuminata | reverse complement strand
AGCATTCCTCATCAAATTGGAAAGTTGTCCAATTTGCAATATCTGGATCTCGGAGGTAATAAATTTAATGGAAGCATTCCTCATCAAATTGGAAACCTCTCCAATTTGCAATTTCTTAATCTTGAAGATAATGAATTTAATGGAGTCATTTCTCATCAAATTGGAAACCTCTCAAATCTAATCAATCTTCACCTTGGAAATGGATTGTTGTCAATACCTATTGAAAATCTTCAATCTATTTTGACTCTTTCTTCTTTGCAGTATCTTGAGCTGGGCAATGTAAACCTATCCAATACCTTTGATTGGCTGCAGGTTCTACATTCACTTCCCTCATTGAGAGAGTTGCACTTGTTAGGATGTGATTTTACCCATCATTATGAACCATCCACCTTAAACTTTTCATCTCTTGTTGTCCTTCATATTTCTAATTCTGATTTTCGCACTTTGTTGATCCCAAATTGGATATTTCAACTGAAAAAATTAGTTCAACTTCAATTATATGACAATGTTTTACAAGGTTCCATCCCAGAAGGTATTCAAAACTTGACTCTCCTTCAATATCTTGATTTATCTCAAAACATGTTCAACTCTTCCATCCCTGATTGGTTGTACAGTTTGAGTCATTTGAAGTCTCTCATTCTCTCTAGTAATGCATTAGTTGGCTCAATTAATAGTAACATTGGAAACTTGACTTCCCTTGTTACTCTTGATTTGACTTATAATCTTTTAGAAGGGCCTATTCCAATTTCTGTGGGAAATCTTTGCAACTTGAAAAAACTAGATTTTTCATATAATAAGGGCAACCAACAAATTTCAGAAATATTAAAAATTCTTTCAGTAGGGTGTGTTTCCCAAGAACTTGAGATTTTTTGTATGACTCATTCTCATCTATCTGGCTACCTCACTGAACAAATTGGTTTTCTAAAAAATCTTGTTGAACTTGATCTTTCTTACAACACCATTCAAGGTCCAATACATAGCTCATTGGGAGGTCTAGCATCTCTAAAATATCTTGATCTAAGTAGCAATGCCATTCGAGGTGCACTTCCTAGCTCATTAGCAAATCTTAAACCTTTGATATATCTTTCTCTTTGGAGCAACACTATTAATAGTTCGATTCCTATATCATTTGGAAATTTAACATCTTTGATGTATCTTGATCTCTCTGAAAATCAACTTGTTGGAAATCCTTTTGAAACTCTGGGATCACTCTCTAAATTGAAGAGCCTTTCTTTGGAACATAATCTCTTTGAAGGAGTTGTCAAAGAAGCCCACCTTGTTAATTTGACCCAACTGCAGACATTCTTAGCAGACAAAAACAAACTCACTTTAAAGGCCAACCCTAATTGGAATCCTTCTTTTCAACTTTTGATGACGTTAAGTTTGGCTTCTTGGAATATAGGTCCCCACTTTCCATCATGGATTCAATCCCTAAAGCATCTTGATTACTTGGACATCTCCAACACCAAGATTTTTAATTCTCTTCCAGCTTTGTTTTGGGGCACAATTGGCAATTTTGATTATTTGAATCTCTCCCACAATCATATTGAAGGAGACCTTTCGAATATAGTGATAAACATCACTGCTTTCTATGGTGTTGTTGATCTAAGCTCAAATAAATTAAATGGCCAATTACCTTATGTATCACAACATGTGAGATACATAGACCTTTCAAGCAACAGGCTTTCAGGATCCATTGCTAACTTCTTGTGTCATAAACAAGAGGAGACAAAGAGGCTAGAGATTCTTAATTTGGCATCAAATAATTTATCAGGTAATATACCAGATTGTTGGATGAAGTGGCCGCATTTGTTGACAGTGAACTTAGAAAACAACCATTTCATTGGAATCTTGCACACATCTATGGCATCCTTGCTGGAGTTGCAAATGCTGAATGTTCGCAATAATAATTTTTCTGGAAATTTTCCAAGCTTTCTGAAGAACAAAACCAACCTGATTTCATTGGATCTAGGAGAGAATCAATTTTCCGGAATGGTTCCGTCTTGGGTTGGACAAAGGTTTTCAAGTTTAAAGATTCTTGTCCTGAGATCAAACAAATTCTCTGGTCCAATTCCTCATCAAATTTGTAACATGAGTGTCTTACAAATCTTGGACCTTGCTCATAACGAGTTGACAGGATATATACCAAAATGTGTCAAGTATTTGAGTTCCATGTTGGTAATAAATAGTACTTTAGAATCTTACATTGCTTTTGATGCAATTTATCATAGTCAATTCTTAGTTGAAGCATTATTGTTGAAAGGAAGAGTTTATGATTACAGCACCAACCTTGGTCTCGTCACAAGCATCGACTTCTCAAGCAATAATTTATCAGGAGAGATACCAACAGAAATGACAAGACTCAAGGGACTCCATTATCTGAACCTTTCAAACAATCAATTTATTGGCCAAATTCCTCAAAATATTGGCAACATGGAATCAATAGAGTCTTTGGATTTTTCGAGAAATCGTCTTTCAGGTGAAATCCCGCCAAGCATGTCCAAATTGAGCTTTTTGAACTTGTTGGACTTGTCTTACAATGATTTGATGGGAAAAATTCCCACGGGGACCCAAATACAAAGCTTTGAAGCATCAAGTTTTGTTGGGAATGATTTATGTGGTCCTCCACTCAACAACAATTGTTCATCAAACAGCTCCAACAACAAAGTAGACAAACACAGAGAAGTTGATCATGTGAAGGGAATCAATTGGTTCTTTGTGAGCATGGCATTAGGATTTATTGTGGGATTTTGGGTAGTGGTCGGTCCTGTACTCTTCAGTGCTTCATGGAGGTATGCTTATTTCCAATTCATTGATAAGATGCGGTATAAATTGCAATCTCGTTGCTACTACTGAGAAGAAACCAAGGCCAAATATGCATCTTGGATGTTGGTGTTCTTAGAAGATAAGTGGTTTATTATGTCTCTTGTAAGGATATTATGCTTTTCTATGATAAGGTAGTGGAAGAAATAAACTTGTTTGTAAAATATTGTCTAGTTCAACTTTGAATGTCACACCATTGTATAATATATTTAATGTGATGAAAGTGTTTTTCTTTTTATATGTTTGAGTATAAAAGCCATGCCAATATACTAGCTGTTGAGGTAAAATCTCTGCTATTTGAATATTATATACTTATTGTAAGTAATCCAAATATGTTTTAGAATAATACGTAATTAAAATGCATTTGTTAAGGTTCATTATAATGATGTGTCATTACTAATAATGAATTCTATAGGAGCTTTTGCCTTGTATATAAGTTGATATACGGTTATGATACAGGGTATGAAATTTGGGTTTAGGATAAGAGGGAGAGGGGAGAAAGAGAGGTGAAACAGAGGAGAACATGGAGAAGAGGGAAAACAAAGGAGAGAAACTTAATCAATTCAGTGTATATTCCAAATCATCACAAAAGCAACAAATAATTCAAAGGGGTCTGTATATATAAGCAACAAGACTTGGTGCGATCATGAGTCATCAGTAGTGTGGTCTTGAAGCAAACACTTTTGATTTATATATCACCATATAGAACCTATGCATACACGATTTTGAGTTCTCTGCAAAAAAAATGCTATTAAATCATCAGAAAGAGTAAAATTTTATAGTACTAGACATCAGGCACATGCATTGCCCAACATTTGAAAAATGAGGGACACTATTTATAATTTACGTAAGAACAAGCATTTACCATTCATGCATTGCGCGGGATGCACTACACACTTGAGAGGAATAATAGGCACACAAAAAAAAAAAAAAAAAAAAAAAAAAAAAAAACACAATAAATACAACGCTAATGAATATATAGAGGATTATTATTTGTTGAAATTTATAAAATATTGGAATGAGAAATATGTATACTTTTGTATCTCACCCCTTTAGGAACTACAAACATGACCAACCTTTGCATCATATGATAGGAAAACTATGTTCAAAAAGTTCACCAAAGGGCTTTTAGACCATTACATTTAAACCTGTTATAAAGGACCTGGTCTAAAAAGTATTTGCGGTTGGCATTTTCGTAAATATAAAGAATATTTTAGACCGGTTCCTTTGATATAAAGTCTAAAAGATATTATTTAGACCAGATTTCCGAACACCCGGTCTAAAAAGATATAAAGTCTTAGAATTATATTTTCAGTCTAAAATATAATTCTGTTCAAATATAAATTGACAATTTCTTTTCTCCGAATAATGAATAGTCGCCTTTTTATTAACTGTTCTTGGGTGAAAAACTTAAAAATTGGGACAAAAATATCAACAAAGAAGTTGGAATCCTATTCCACACGTTGGGAGTAAGCATGTGGTTGTTTATTAGTTTATAATCAACTTTCATACAGACACCAATAGAATGACCACATTCATTAGCTATTTCATCATTATTCTGTCAATTTTTTTCTTGACTTGTTTTGCTATATCCGTGCAAGAATACTAGCTAAGAATTTGTACGGTAATTTCCATGTAATCATTGCTATAATCCACCTTTTTAAACTAGAATGACTGCCTTGTACAACTTTAAAAGGTTTATAAAGTGTATTTTCAATTATAATGTTAACACCGTTGTGAAAAATGATGACATAGCAAATTTAAATGATAACTCAACAAGTTAATATTAACAAAGCATACTTAAAATTTAATTATTCAAAGTTTTATCCCATAAAGTGTAAAGCTTAATTATTCAAAGTTTTATCTCATAAAGTGTAAAACAATTTTTTCAAATTGATTATGAGGTTCGTAAACACCCCTCATATCACCAAACATATAGGTTAGCCCTTCTTGATAATTACTTCGCCAAATTTAAGACGTACAACTATAGTGCTTGTGGCCCGTCAAGTAATAGCTCCAAATAATGAAGTTGTATTGTAAGGAAAATCTAAAAGTTGGGACAAAAATAATACTAGTGACAAAGAAGTTGGAATCCCATTCCACACGTTGTGACTAATCATGTGGTCGTTTATTAGTCTATATAATCAACTTTCATACACACCTATAAAACAGAGTAATCATGTGGTAGTTATGAAAGACTTTATAAAGTTAGAATATGACTACAAAAGAAATTAATTTCCACCACACACTTTAGAAAATTTAAAACAAATAATGAGAAGTGTCTTTCTTTAACTGTTGAAGTGTGGAAAATTTGAAAGTTGGAACCAAACTATCGATAGCACAACTCAACTTTTAAAAGTGGAATGGTGAAAATTTTCCAATAAATGTTGGAGCCAAGTCAATTGTAACATTGCCCTTTTTAATATGCACAATAATACCAAGTCAATTGTGAAATTAAGAATTTTACTAATTTGCGTTGGAGCCAAGTGTTATGCATACATTGTTTAAGGGAAAGTAATATATTTTTTCCAAATAAATGTGATATTTGTGTATTTTAAATATTCCTTATAAATGAAAAAAAAAATCAACAATTTATTTAAAGGTGGACGATTTTTTTTTTGTTTGGGCACTGTGTAAAATAAAATGATTAATAGATAGTTTGAAAATCTTTTATAACCTTAAAATATGCTTTGAGCTAAAAAAATAAAATTTGGTTTAAGATTTTACACGAAGGAGGTGAATTTTGGTCAAGTGAGGGCCACAAAGTGGCATTATAAATAGTAGCTCTTTTTTCAAGAATTGTATGTCCAATGATCAAAACAAAAAATTTCATAGCAACAACCTCTTTGATTGACGTTGTCATGGATGGTTCCTGCAATATTGTTGTGTTCATTTTTGTTTGGTTACTTACCTTATCAAATGTTGATTTATGCATTTGCAATGCATCCAGTGAGGTTCAATGCATTCCAATTGAGCGAGATGCTTTACTTAAGATGAAGCGTCATCTCTCAGATCCTTCAAACAGGCTTGCCTCTTGGTCTCCCAATGAAAATTGCTGCAACTGGGCTTTAGTTGTTTGCCACAACATCACTGGCCATGTTCTTGAGCTTCACCTCACAACTCCACCTCCTTTTGAGTTCAATAATAAGATCATAGATGAGACATCAGTGTTTAGTGGTGAGGTACATCCTTCTTTGCTTGACTTGAAGCACTTGAATTATTTGGATTTGAGCGGTAATGATTTTGCATATATGCAAATTCCTGATTTTCTTGGCTTAATGACAAGCTTGACATATGTTAACCTATCTAATGCTGGGTTTGGTGGAAGCATCCCTCTTCAATTTTGGAATCTTTCCAATCTCATCTATCTTGACCTTGGAGGCAATTATAATTTGGAAGGAAGCATTCCTCATCAAATCGGAAAGCTGTCCAACTTGCAATATCTTGATCTCAGAGGTAATGAATTTAATGGAAGCATTCCTCATCAAATTGGAAATCTCTCCAATTTGCAATATCTTGATCTCGAAGGTAATGAATTTAATGGAAGCATTCCTCATCAAATTGGAAACCTCTCAAATCTAATCAATCTTCACCTTGGAAATGGATTGTTGTCAATATCTGTTGAAAATCTTCAACCTATTTTGACTCTTTCTTCTTTGCAGTATCTTGAGTTGGGCGCTATGTAAACCTATCCAATACCTTTGATTGGTTGCAGGTTCTACATTCACTTCCCTCTTTGAAAGAGTTGCACTTTTTAGGATGTGATTTCACCCATCATTATGAACCATCCACCTTAAACTTTTCATCTCTTGTTGTCCTTCATATTTCTAATTCTGATTTTGTCACTTTGTTGATCCCAAAGTGGATATTTCAACTGAAAAAATTAGTTCAACTTCAATTAGATAACAATGGTTTACAAGGTTCCATCCCAGAAGGCATTCAAAACTTGACTCTCCTTCAACATCTTGATTTATCTCAAAACATGTTCAACTCTTCTATCCCTGATTGGTTGTACAGTTTGAGTCATTTGAAGTCTCTCATTCTCTCTTATAACGTATTAGTTGGCTCAATTTCTAGTAACATTGGAAACTTGACTTCCCTTGTTACTCTTGATTTGACTCGTAATCTTTTAGAAGGGCCTATTCCAATTTCTGTGGGAAATCTTTGCAACTTGAAAAAACTAGCTTTTTCATATAATAAGGGCAACCAACAAATTTCAGAAATATTAAAAATTCTTTCAGTAGGGTGTGTTTCCCAAGCACTTGAGATTTTTTATATGAGTGGTTCTCATATATCTGGCTATCTCACTGAACAAATTGGTTTTCTAAAAAATCTTGTTGAACTTGATCTTTCTCACAACACCATTCAAGGTCCAATACATAGCTCATTGGGAGATCTTGCATCTCTAAAATATCTTGATCTTTCTGACAACACCATTCAAGGTCCAATACATAGCTCATTGGGAGATCTTGCATCTCTAAAATATCTTGATCTAAGAAGCAATGCCATTCGAGGTGCACTTCCAAGCTCATTAGCAAATCTTAAATCTTTGATATATCTTTCTCTTTGGAACAACAGTATTAATAGTTCGATTCCTATATCATTTGGAAATTTAACATCTTTGATGTATCTTGATCTCTCTAAAAATCAACTTGTTGGAAATCCTTTTGAAAAATTGGGATCACTCTCTAAATTGAAGACACTTTATTTAGAATATAATCTCTTTGAAGGAGTGGTCAAAGAAGCCCACCTTGTTAATTTTACCCAACTGCAAACATTCTCAGCACACAAAAACAAACTCACTTTAAAGGCCGACCCTAATTGGAATCCTTCTTTTCAATTTTTGATGAGGTTAAGTTTGGCTTCTTGGAATATAGGTCCCCACTTTCCATCATGGATTCAATCCCTAAAGCATCTTGAGTACTTGGACATCTCCAACACCAAGATTTTTAATTCTATTCCAGCTTTGTTTTGGGGCACAATTGGCAATCTTGAGTATTTGAATCTCTCCCACAATCATATTGAAGGAGACCTTTCGAATATATTGATAAACATCACTACTTCTAATGGTGTTGTTGATCTAAGCTCAAATAAATTAAACGGCCAATTACCTTATGTATCACAAAATGTGATATACATAGACCTTTCAAGCAACAGGCTTTCAGGATCCATTGCTAACTTCTTGTGTCATAAACAAGAGGGGACAAAGAGGTTAAGGTTTCTTAATTTGGCATCAAATAATTTATCAGGTAAAATACCAGATTGCTGGATGAAATGGCCATATCTTGAGACAGTGAACTTAGAAAACAACCATTTCAGTGGGATCTTACACACATCTATGGCATCCTTACTGGAATTGAAAATGTTGAATGTTCGCAATAATAATTTTTATGGAAATTTTCCAAGCTTTCTGAAGAACAAAACCAACCTGATTTCATTGGATCTAGGAGAGAATCAATTTTCTGGAATGGTTCCATCTTGGGTTGGACAAAGTTTTTCAAGTTTAAAGATTCTTGTCCTGAGATCAAACAAATTCTCTGGTCCAATTCCTCATCAAATTTGTAACATGAGTGTCTTACAAATCTTGGACCTTGCTCATAACAAGTTGACAGGATATATACCAAAATGTGTCAAGTATTTGAGTGCCATGTTGGTAATAAATAGTACTTTAGAGTCTCACATTTCTATTGAAGGAGCTGTCTTTGAACAATTGTTAGTTGAAGCATTATTGTTGAAAGGAAGAGTTTATGATTACAGCACCAACCTTGGTCTCGTCACAAGCATCGACTTCTCAAGCAATGAATTATCTGGAGAGATACCAACAGAACTGACAAGACTCAAGGGACTCCATTTTTTGAACCTTTCAAACAATCAATTTATTGGCCAAATTCCTCAAAATATTGGCAACATGGAATCATTAGAGTCTTTGGATTTTTCAAGAAATCATCTTTCAGGTGAAATCCCGCCAAGCATGTCCAAATTGAGCTTTTTGAGCTTGCTGAACTTGTCTTACAATGATTTGATGGGAAAAATTCCCACAGGGACCCAAATACAAAGCTTTGAAGCATCAAGTTTTGTTGGCAATGATTTATGTGGTCCTCCACTCAACAACAATTGTTCATCAAACAGCTCCAACAACAAATTCGACAAAGACAGAGAAGTTGATCATGTGAAGGGAATCAATTGGTTCTTTGTGAGCATGGCATTAGGATTCATTGTGGGATTTTGGGCAGTGGTGGGTCCTGTACTCTTCAGTGCTTCATGGAGGTATGCTTATTTCCAATTCATTGATAGGATGTGGTATAAATTGCAATCTCGTTGCTACTACTGAGAAGAAACCAAGGCCAAATCTGCATTTGGGATGTTGGTGTTCTTAGAAGATAAGTGGTTTATTATCTCTCTTGTAATCATATTATGCTTTTCTATGATGAGGCAAATGAAGAAATAAACTTGTATGTAAAATACTTGTGTAGTTCAACTTTGAATGTCACACCTTTGTATAATATATTTAATGTGATGAAAGTGTTTTTCTTTTTATATGTATTATAGTTAATCTAAGCATACTAGCTATATTAAGGTAAAATCTCTGACAATTTGATATATTATATATATATTGTATATATAATGCAAATATCTTGATATGATTTTGAATACGTGCATGCAAGTTTCAATGAGAATATTTATCTTAAGAAGGTCATCATAATAAACATAAAAGATTTGTACTCATTATTAATAATCAATAATTTATAGCTATGGGGCTCAAATCTTTCAATATTGGATTTGTAAGCTGATTATGCATTTTGAATTTGGTGGCATAGAACTCATGGCAATGATATGTGTTTTAGAATAGTACGTGATTAAAGGCATATGTTAAGGTTCATAATAATGATGTGAAAGAGGGGAGCTTAGAAACAGAGGGGTAAAATTTGAGGTTTAGAGAAAAAGAGAAGAACATGGAAAAGATGGAAAACAGAGGAGAGAAACTTAATCAATTCACTGTATATTCCAAATCATTGCAAAAGCTACAAATAATTCAAAGGGGTCTGTATACATAAGCAACAAGACTAACTCTAACACTTATTTTCTAATGTTAGGCTAACCAAAATAATTCTAATGCTGACTAACTAATCTCAATTGTAATTGTCATTATTATGATTATATAACAATATTATCCCTTCTTAAGGGGGAACAATTGAAATTATTAGTGACAAAGTTTCTAATACAAACCAATCTAAGGGGAAGGATGGAGAATCATTACAGAAACAAAAAATGTGGGTCAGAGGACAGAGTATTAGCATTAACATGAGCAGCCACGCCTTTGCTCAATCTTGTATTGGAATTGGATTTTTACTTTTGGTGCGGTCATGAGTCATCAGCAGTGTGGTCTTGAAGCAAAACTTTTGTTTAATAAAGAACCTATGCATAAACGATTTTGAGTTCTCTGCATAAAATGCTATTAAATCATCAGGAAGAGCAAAATTTTATAGTACTAGACATCAGGCACATGCATTGCCCAACATTTGAAAAATGAGGGACACTATTTATAATTTAGGTAAGAACAAGCATTTACTACCCACACGTTGCGCGATATGCACTACACACTTGAGAGGAATTATAGGCACAAGAAAGAAAAACAACACAAAAAATAAAATGTTGATGAATATATAAAGGATTATTATTAGTTGAAATATATAAAATATTGGAATAAGAAATATATATTCTTTTGTAACGCACCTCTGTAGGAACTACAAACATGACCAACCTCTGCATCATATGATAAGAAATCTATGTTTAAAATTTCAAATCATGTCCACCACCTCCTAGAAAAAAAAAAATTAAACCTATATAGTACACATAATAAAATAAACTCGGACAATTTCAGTTAGTGTAAAACCACTACTTTTAGGAATTGATTGCCATTTACTTATTACAACATATTTTAAATGTTAGAGTTTTTTGGATAAATTCCAGAAAAATACTTCTAATAAAAATGAATCCCAAATTACCCTTTGTTGTAGTCAATAGTTTAGGCATTGACTACAGTTAATTAGCAATTAACAACTCATTTTAGTAAGGAATAATTGATTTGAGATTTTCAAACATGAAGGTATGTTTTTGGAATTTCCCTTTTTTTTTTAAAAAAAAAATTCCTTTCTAGCTTAACCAAGATAATTAATATCTTCAATTCTTTGTAATATGCTAAGTATGAATTTTTCTAAAATTTCTCAGGTAAAAAAATTGTGTTAAATTATATAAGTGAAAACTTTCAAATATCTATTAATTGATCGGACAACAAGTAAATAGGCTATTAATTGAAGACAACTTTTTATTTGTTATGAATATAATATTTGTGTATATCCATATCCCTCATTATATCCTATTCTTTTGCATTATTTTTCTTATGATTATGAAGTCATATTAATTATAGATTAGAGAGTTGTGCTTATAAATAGAAGGCATATGTTATGTATTTCACACAACATTGAATCATTAATGACAACTTTTCTTTCTTGCTTTCCACTCATGCTTCCTTTCTCTTCTAATCTTTTCCTTTATTTTATAACATGTTATCGATGAAAGCTCTAACGAATGTGTATTTCTTTCTAGTTATTTTAATGACTTAGTCTACCTTCTTTTACCTTATTTTTTTTTATCTGTCTAAGATAATTTGAGCCCTTATACGGAATTAAAGAAATACATTTACCGATTGTTATAAACATCGAGTACTTTTTATATTATTCATATCGTTATTTTAGCATGGTTTGAAGTCATGCATACACTTCGATTTTATATTCTGAAATTATATGGTTAGAAACCATATCACTTTAGTTTTCTAAGATTATATGACTAGAAGTCATATCGTTTAATTTCATATTCTGAAATTGTATGGCCAAAAGACATATTACTCTAATTTCCTATTATGAAATTATATGATCGTAAACCATATGGCCGAAGTCATATTTCTTTCCTTCATGTTTTGAAGTTATATGACCAAAAGTCATATCACTTTAATTTCTTATTTTAATATAATATAGACGAAGTCATATTCTTTTGATTCCTATTTTGATTTTATATTGCCAAAAGCCATATACCTTTTTCTATCTTACAATAGGACCATAAGCCATATCATTTAATTCCCTATTATACGACCCGAGAAGTCATATACTTTTTTGTCTTCTATTTTATTGGATGGCTAGAAACCATATAGTTCTATTTACCATAAAGATAAAAGGCTAGAAGTCAATTACTTTTGTTTATCATGAGGATAAAAGGCAAGAAGTTATATAATTTTATCATAAAGATAAAAAGCTGGAAGCCATATAATTATAATTTTTCATCTCGAGACCAATTGGCCCAAAGTCATGAGATTAATTGGCCTAAAGCCATGGAGCTAAATGACGCGAAGCTATAAAGTTTTAATTTTGTTGTAATATCTTACTTTATAAATTATTTCTTGTCGTTACGAATTTTGTGTTACTATTGTTTGTATTATTATATTGCTTTTTTATATTTCCTATTTTAAGAATTTCCTTTTATTGCATTAGTCTGAACTATGTTAAATCTTGTAAAATTTGAATTTGTGGGTGTCATTACCAAAAAGAACTATTTATCCTGCGTGATCCATATTTGTATACCCCACCTTTTACATAAAGGTATCAAAATTGAATATTTGGATGTAAAAGACCCACTTGTTCTTTGTAACCTTTTTTAAAAAAATGTATGACCACCAAAATATGGTTATCCTTCCAAAGGTTCATTGTGAAAGGCTGCATCCAATTTGGTCTTGTAGTAGCAATACCATAAAAAAAAAAGTCTAATAAATATGCTGAATTAATTTCTTACATCCTTGTGACCCAACAAAACATGCGATTTTGTTGAAAAATCATGAATCCCTTCCAATAGACTCAGCTTCATTCCCATAAGTGGATGTAGTGACAAATCAATCTAACTGTGACCGTGAACATGGACATAGACGTGGCTACTGGCTCTAGCAGTGTGCATAGTCGTGGTTGTAATCGTGGTGATTCAAATTCCACCCGAAGTGGCACTACTAAAAATACCAAAATGACGACAGAATTTGAAAGGGAAAAAAATCCTTCGCAATTTGCAATGGAAAATAAAATCTGTTGCATTATGCAACAGAAAAAATAATCTGTAAATCCGTTGCAAAAACAAAATCCGTCACAAAAATTTGGGGATTCCCTTATATCGCCTTAGTCCTCCGTATTGTTGCTTGCATTTAAACCTCAATCCTCCGTATTCTAAGTCACTTTCCCTCTCGACCTCCGTCCGCTCGTCTTCAACCTCAGTCCTCAAGCTAGAATCCAAAGACGCAACGATGGCGATGCGAATCAACCTCAGACCTCCGGTAGAAGGTGGCTCAGTCCTCAATCAGACGGCGGCGATGCGAATCGATCTCTGAGCTTTGGTAAGGTTTCATAATCTGTTCTTCCTTACCCACTGATTTCATTCGTGGTTATGTTCTAAATTATTTTGCTGCATAAATAATGAGTTTTGTCCCTTCTGCTTTTGAGGTTATGCACAGGTTGGTATGTGTAAGTAATTTGGTTCAAAGAAGAGTGAAAGCAACAGCATTCTCGCTTTTCATTTATTTATACTAAAAGGGAAACTGAACACATGGTTAAGTGATTGCACAATCCCAAGCATAACAGAAGGCACGAATGGCTTTACGAAGATGTAGTTGGGGCACTTCTGAAAATATAAATATTTATTTAACAAAAAAGATTAGATCCATTAATTAGTAATCACCGATGGCTGTTGGGGGCAATTTCAGAATTTTATTCGAGTTTCCAAGATCTTTTGAACTAAATTGATTATATGATTTTTTTGTTTTGTTTATATTGCTCCTTGTTTTTTTGCTAACCATAAATATATTTAACTTTATAATTGACCTTCAATTTCTTTGTAAGAACTAATTTCATTTATTTCTCATAAGAGGGACCGTGTTATAGAATTGATAGTAGGTGAACTTCTAAATACATTCTCACCATCAGTATAGAGCAATGTTGATTTTTATTTCATGAAATATGTGCTATGGAATAGTGAATCTATCAAGTTAATTATCTTTACACATTTTGAATGGGTTTCAGAAAGAAGTATCCCGTTTACGAGGTCTAGTTGGTGGGGGAGAAGCTCAGGATAATGGCATTTCGGTCATTGACTCTCCAGGATCCTTCAAATGGGAGGGAAATCATGGATTATCTAGCCCATTAACCTCCAGTTAAAAGATATCTCAGGTAGATTCTTATTTCTTTGCTATCTAAGAAATAATCCGGTTTATTAATACTGATGAGATTTTTTTGTCTCTATTTCATAAAAAAGACTATCAAGTTGCACTCGTTGGGGCCTTTCATGTGGCAAATAGGTCATGAGAGACTTGTCACGAACTCCTCGAGCCGAAGAGGGTTTGCTAGTGACAATCTTTGCCCATTCTCGTGTAATAGGGAGGAAAGTGTGCTTCATGTGATCAGGGACTGCCACAGAGCTAAGAACCTATTGAGACAAATTTTACATTCTAACTTTCTTTCTCAGTTTTTTGCAGGTAACTTGCAGTATTGGCTTAATTGGAACACGAACCACAACCCTAGTAAAGGGAGATTACAAGATTACTCGTGGCCAAGAATTTTCAGCTTGGGATGCTGGATACTTTGGACCACTAGATGCAAATTCCTGTTCTAAGGCGAAGACATGGATACCAAGATGTTACATTTGTGCCATTACCTTCTAATGGAAAATACAGTTAATCAATCTCTAACTCATGAAATTTTCCAATTGAATAGGGTTGAAGAGAAGACTTGGACCCCCCTCCTACGGACATGGTTCGCTTGGATGTGGACGGATCTGTTTACCATCAACACCAAGCAGCATGCGGAGGAGTGATTAGGGACTCCCAAGGTCATTGGCTGATGGGATTCCACAAATCCCTTGGCATCAGTTCTGTTACTGAAGTGGAGATTCAAGCTATTATGACCGGACTGACCTTGGCCCGCCAGATGAATCTTCAAAGAGTCATCCTGTACTTTGACTCTCTCGATGCCATCAACATCATTATGAGAGATCACTACGCTGATCACCCGTTTAGGGACATCATTAGGGAGATTCGTGATTTTCTTCTTCAAGACTGGAGCGTGGAGATTCTTCATACGCCTAGAGCAAACATTGCTTGCGCGGACTATATGGCCAAGTTGGGCCAAGATGTTACCGACGTTGTTGACGTGGTCCTAACTCCCACAATCCCAACAGGATGTCTCTCTATAGTTTTAAGGGACCAGCTGGCTTGTAATTCCTAGTGTATTTTGTTTATTGTATTAAGGACTAGACTCTTTGGTCTAGCTTCCTTCTGTAACTCTTCAAGCTTCGGCTTGTCTCTTTCAATGAAAAAAAAAAAATGGTTGTGACTTGAATGAATCAAGCCAAACAAAGGGAAGATGAGATTCAAGGTCTCAAGATGAGGCTTCATTTTCGAGAAGCTGAAATAAAGAGACTAGAAGCAATTGCTTCTGGAAAGATCTCTGCTGAGGCACACTTGCTGAAATAGAGAGGAGCATTTGAAAGAAATTGAGGTCTTACGAGCACAGATGGATCGAAACCAAGAAGTGACTAGATTTGCTATGGAAAATTTGCGACTAAAGGAAGAAATTAGGCTTGTCCTTATTTTGTACAGTATGAATTCTCCATGTCATTAGTTTTTTTCCCCCTTGCGAATCAAAGTACGTTATTATTAATTACTCTGCAAAAATCAATTTTAAATACGTAATATAGTTGCTATGCGGAAATTCCTTGTTATCTATGACAATATGCAAAACATGGTTGTTAGTATCGCGTGTATCTCCGATACTATCCGAGAAAAAATCGATATGAACCATGCCACTGAATCGTTTTTTATATGAATCACAATATTGAATCGTGAAATTGCACAATTCGAAACGGAATCGTGAATCATTGAAAATTTGTGATTCAAAAAAGAAATCGAGGAGGAGAGATGAAAGTTTCTAAGTAGAAGAAGATGCCTTGAAGTTGCAGAGAAGAAGCGACTTGCAACCTGAAGTTGCAAAGAAGAAGAGAGAGAAACTCTCAGCTCGCGGCACTCTGTATCTCCAGATCTGTTTCTCACATTTGCCCTTGGTTCAGTCCGGTGGTGGGTGTTGGTGAAGCGAATGAGGAAGAAGATGATTAAGGAGGTATGTCCGAGAAGCTCGTTCTCTCCCGTTCCTCGGGTCTCGCGGCGCCACTCCCTCTTGGCCTCCCTCTCGCCTCGCGTCTCGTTTCTTTTCTTTTTCTCAATTTCCGCCACCCCCCCCGGTCTCACATCTCTGTCTCAACTTTTTGTTTTTAGGTCGGGTAGCTTCCTGGTCAAAACTTGCATTTTGACCAGGGACTAAACGACAAAGAATTTTATTATTTTAAAACGCTTCATCTATAAGAATTTCTATATGATATTTTAGGAGAATTGTTGGTTTTAGATTTGTTTACTTATGTATTTTGGTATTGGGATTTTTTTTTTTAATTTGGATTTATATGATATTATACATTTTTACATCATTTTTTATTTATTTACGATTCGATACGATTCACGATTCAAAAAAGTAGTTAAACAATTCACGATTCATATTGCGATCTAACAACCTTGATGCAAAATATGCAGAAACAAAGTATTGCTATATTATTATTGATCACTTTTTCTGATATAAAGTTGTTCTCAGTATGTTTTTCTGCTAAATGTATATCTTTGTTGCATAAGTTGAAGTCATTTTATGAAGAGGGTGAAAGGGAAGTGATGAATGAACAGATCATGGTACTGGAAAACAAGGTGCGGATAAATTTATTTGATCTCAAATTTCACTTGAAGTTCTGATTCAACCTCTCTTGTGTTGATTCTATTTGCCGCTATGTGCAGTTGTTAGAAGCGCTGGATTGGAAACTAATGCGCGAAGCTGATATGGCAGTAGTTCGTATTTTCTGTGTTTTTAAGGAATAAATAAATTCATTTCTTTTGCATGTTTACAAGGTGACCTACTCGAATATTATCGATGTTGTAGAAAACAAATTCTGACTTGGTGATGGAAGAGGCACATGCTGACGGAAATCTTACTTCCAAAGAGGTAAGATAAAGTCTCCCTAAGTTGTGTTGTCAACATGTATTGTCATCAATTAAAATTGATTTGGACTATTTGAGCAAGAATGATCCAATTTTTTTTAATCGAAACGCATTCTTGTACCTACTCTTTCGATTTCACTATCTTCTACCCTTCAGTTTTTTAACTGCCTTTCTAAATCATTTTTATATCTGACTAATTTATTTCTTGCTAATATTTGACCAAAGGAGCTAGGACAAAAATCACCTTTGCAGTCTTCTATTTGTGAGGAAAACGTAAATGAATTTGTTAATCTGAGATCTCAATAATTAGCTCTTAATCTTATGTTTGAAAACGTAAACGAAGATGTTTGAACTTTGAATCACTTTTATAGGGATGATTGTAACTTTCCATGAATTTGCGATCATTAGCTCTTAATCTTATTTGAGTGGTTGCTATGAGCCCTAATAATTTGTTTTTTTAATTCCCCAATTTACGACAGAAAAAAAATTTGTCACAATTTGTAACGGAATTTTAGAATACGTTACAAATTTCGTTTGCAACAAGTTTTTTTGCGATGGATTTTTTTCCGTCACAAATTCCGTCGTAAAACTTCTTTACGACGGATTTTGTCGGTGCTAAACAAGTTTTTTTTTTTTTTTCCTTGTAGTGTGGGGGGAAGATTAAAACGTGTTAATAAGGCTAACAATTTTGAGTATGGTGACATGAATACTACCCATTTGTATGTTGATGATTTCTTAGCATAAATAATCTTCGTCTATTTGAATTATTGTGCTTTAGTGTGTTTAAAGTTTATACTATCATATGTATTTTCCTTTTTAATTATATTTTCCTTTATTTTCATGTTTCTTTAAAATAAGAATGCATCTTAATGACATCAATCCTAAAGATCTATGTCTTCTTGATAGTGCAACAACCCTATCACACCTAGAAATGTTAAATATTTTTCTTTATTGAGAATGCAAGAAGTCAATGTTCAAACTATACCCAGAAATTTAAATCTGATTGAAAGCTCCAGGAGAGCTAATATTATGTTCCTTGAAGGAAAAATTTTTTATATTGATAATGCATTTTAGTCTATCAAATCTAAAAGAAACTTATTGAGTTTCAAAAATATCAGCAAAAAAAGATATCATATAGAAACAACAACTAAAAATAATCAAGAATGTCTTGATATCACAAATTTAGTTTCTAGTAGAAAATGCATATTAGAAAGTTTTTCTGCTTTTCTTCCAGCTTGTACTATACATTCATAAGCACAATTAAAACATATTCTATTATATATAAACCAGAAATTTACAAATAGTATTGCAAACAAGAAGTTTGCTCATGCAAACCAACAGTTTACAAATAATAATGCAAACTAGAAGTTTGCCAATGTAAACCAGAAGTTTATCAATGAATTTATTGTTTGTCATGACTGATTAAGCTATCCTAGTTCAATCATAATGCGAAAAAAATTGGGAATTCATGTGAGCATACCCTTAAGTATAAACGAATACCATAATCCCATGTGAGTTTCTCACATTCCTAGAATGGATACGGGGAGATATTTGTGGGTTGGTACACCCATCATGCGGGACATATAGATATTATATGGTTTTAATTGATGCATCAACTAAATGGTCACTTATTATCTTCTCGCAACATGGCGTTTGTGAGATTGCTTGCTCAATTGATTAGATTAAGAGCATATCACACTAATTATCCTATCAATAAAAAAAATACATCTTAGTAATGATAGTGAATTTACTTCACAAGCTTTTGATGAATATTGTTTTTCCCTTAGAGTTGATATTGAACATCCTATAGCTGATGTTAATATGCAAAATGGACTTTTAGAATAATTGGTTAAAAGGTTGTAATTAATTAGCTTATAACTGGATTTTATATTTAAGAACCGAGATAATAATTATGATTACTTGGAATGTCTCTAGTTCCATGGAGGAAATGAGAAGCCTATATGACTTCGAGTACAGTGTCGAAGATTCAAAGCGAAATCAAAAGAAGAACAAGAAGACAATAAAAAGAGAGGAAGAAGGGGTGCTGACACTGGAACCCAAACGTATCAGTAGCATCAGATGAGGTGGACTGGTCTAAGAAGGGGGACACAACATGGCACGGGAGCTGAGTTGGAACCAAATTTTTTCCATGTAATATGAGTTATAGAGGATAAAGATAATAATATGGAAGCTGAAAAGCTTAGGAATTAAGTTATAAGCGAGTCAAAAGCTTAGAGACTGAGGCACACTGAGTCACACTTAAGGGGCTGAGTCAAAAGAAAAT
Organism: Acacia acuminata; assembly: GCA_019022655.1. Taxonomy (NCBI): domain Eukaryota; kingdom Viridiplantae; phylum Streptophyta; class Magnoliopsida; order Fabales; family Fabaceae; genus Acacia; species Acacia acuminata. Next base: position 1,893,274 of record JAFJYI010000115.1, on the reverse strand, counting down.
TAAAAGTCGAAGAACCAAAAAATTAATTTTCCCTAATTTTCATTTAACTATTCCTTGAAACTCCAATATCTAATCGACAACGTACGTTTCAGAAGAAAATAGTTAGGAGACTATATTTATAAATTATGAGGTAGGATATTGTCACAACCTCTTTATTTCACTACTATTTCACTACCATTTTCTCACCATTAGATCTATTATTTGATCCAACGGTCCTGATTTAACCTACTTAATACCTTCTACCTTCTCACATTTCTCTCTTCCGTTCTCCATTCCAGCGCATCACCACCATCCCTACCCCTCCCCTGCGCCCCTCTTCACGACCATCACCGGTCTTCTTCCCACCCCATCCGCTCTGATCCTCATTTTCACAGGGTTCGATTTAATACAGTGTCTTCGTGGTGTCAATTACGCCTCTGGGGGTGCTGGTATTCTCAATCGCACAGGCTACATCTTCGTACATTGTTTTCCTTTTAATTTCGTCTTCTGTAATATTATTTTGTATCAGCCAAATTCAGTTATATGATAATTGTTAAATTAGATGTCTATAATTGTTTTCCATGAAAATAACTGTATTTAGATCTATCTCCCAATTCAATAATTAGAAATCATTCTAGTTTCAGGAAAGTTTCTAGCAAAGGTAGAAATAGACACATAGCATGCAGACAACACTTCAGATTTACAATTACATGAACCAAAAAACTGAAGCCTTATGCTTGGTGAGAACAAATTTCTACACAAATAATTAGTAAAGAAAGTCATGAGAAGCAGACCCTTAGCATGAGACGTGAGAAGCCTTATGCTTGATCTGTTTCGAATACGTGTTCCTATCACTATGAGGGCCCAAAAACATAATAACTTCAAACTCATATTGCTTCTATTTCTAAACCGCACATTAGTTTCAGGAAAGTTTCTGGCAAAGGTAGAAACAGACACATAGCATGAGACGTGAGAAGCCTTATGCTTGATGAGAACAAATTTCTACCTTCTAGCAATAATATTTTTCTGCTTAAAAAGTATAAAACAGAGTAAAAAACTTATATGATATAAAGAGTATGGGGCAAGTCAAGTCGCTAGTCTTGGACTCTACAAAACCTCCTGATCTGGCAACTCAACTACACAAATAATTAGTAAAGAAAGTCATGCTAGTTCATGAGACCAAAACAACAAATATTTATGACTCTGTGCAGCTCAGCCTTTTAAGTTATCATATTTTAATTGCATAACATATCTGGAGTTCCCACACAGCACATTTGGGCTTGCAAGTATAAATAACTCTCTAGATGCTATTAAATATTGCTCTAATATGTACTGTATCAGCGATCCCGCAAACGTTATTGGAATGATATTCTTCCTGAGGCATGGTGGGAATATGTGCTAAATTCATGACTCCTGTGCAGCTCGCATGATTTCAGTTATGGTGGGAATATGTGCTAAATTATAGAAGAATCTGTTTTCCAAATCATTACTACATTCTTCTAAATTATGTAGTTTTCACTTGGTATGAATGTACATTTGGTATGAATGTTTTATTGATCTGGTATAGAAGTTTGGAGCTCTAGTGATATATTCTAGTCAGTCTTGCACACCATACGTTTTTTTTTGTCCTGATCAATAGTATTTGACTGTTATTTATATGTTTATTGATTTTAAATTTTTAAGTATATTATGGATGAGCATCTGGACTACATTGACTTAAATGATGAAATTACGAATGACATACCTGGTGAATTGGGAGATGACTTATTGAATATGGATGATGATCCAATAAATTACATCAACTTCAGTGATGATGAAATTATAGAAGAGATGCCTCTTAATTTAGGAGATGACATATCGAATGATTTAATTGATAACATTCCAAATGTCATTCCCTTGACACCGATAAAGAATTCTAATATTTTGATTGAGGTTGGAATGGAATTTCTCGAACAAAAGGATGTAGTTGACTTGTATACAACATATTGCAAAGTAAAAGGTTTCGGCGTCAAAACACAAACAAGGAGGGATAACTACTTCAAGCTAGTTTGTGCTAGAGATGGTTATGCACGACCAAAAACAGATAAAGATGTTGCTCAAGTTTGTCAGACCAAATCAAAGAAGATATCATCATTTCGCATTGGGTGTGAAGCTTGTGTAAAGGCTTGTAAAAATGGAAAAACAAAAAATGTGGAGAATTACACATTTTGACGACAACCATAATCATGTTCTTGTGACTCCAAAGAGTGTTCATTATCTCAAATCACACAAAAAAATGTCTGATGGTGCAAGATCTTTGGTTGAAAAATTTAATCAGTCAGGCTTGCCCACAGGAAAAGTGGCTACCATCTTCAAAGGCGATGAGTTATTATTTGACAGTCGAGATTGTTATAATAATCTAAAAAGTGTGAGGAGAAGAATGTATAACACAGGAGATGCATAAGCTGTGTTACACTATTGTGTTAAATAACAATCATTGAATCCAAATTTCTTTTATTCCATTAAATATGACAATGAGGACCGCATGGAAAGCTTTTTTTGGATTGATGCGAAGTCCACACAAACTTATAAGCTTTTTGGTGATGTCATCACATTTGACACAACATACAAAACTAATAAGTATTCAATGCTATTTGGACCTTTTGTTGGTGTAAATAATCATTTACAGTCAATCTTGTTCGAATGTGCTTTATTGAAAGACGAAACAGAAGATACTTTTGTGTGGCTATTTAAGGAATGGCTCCGAGGAATGAATGGGAAACATCCAGCGCCATAATTACTGATCAGGTATAATCATTTTAAGTACATCTTTTCAATTGTTTCATATATTAATGATTGTATTCTTACATATGTCATTGAATTTATAGGACATGTCAATTACCAAAGCAGTATCCAAAGTTTTCCCAAATAGCAAGCATCGATTTTGTATGTGGCACATCACAAAAAAGTTCCCAGAAAAGTTGTCTCACAAATGGAAAATAGGTTCCCTCGCAAAATTGCTGGATTTGCAAGGGATTTTTATTTTCGTCACAAATATACAAATATTTGCGAGGAAAAATGTTCCCTTGCAAATTCCGCCGCAAATTTTGCATTTTCTAGTAGTGAGAGTGGAGTGTATAACAAAATGAATACAACAACGTTAAACCTGTGTGGGATTGAGATCGACTGTTGGGAGGTAGTGGCACTACAAAAAAAGGACCGTTAGTAGCGGTTAAAATAGCATATTATTAGCGGTTTTTGGCGCTACTAGCGACATTTGTAGTGGTTACACAAACTGCTACAAAATCAACCGTGGCAAGCAAATTTGTCACGGTTGGAGGAAACCGTTACACCAGAAAAACTAACTGCTACTGTAGCTGTAGCGGTTCACATGACCGCCACTATATGAGGCTGTGCTTAGTTCTTGTTTGGACATTAGTCGCGGTGACAGAACCGCTACAAAATGAATCTACTCATATTTGTAGCGGTTCCATAACCGCGACTAATTACGTACAAAAATAGCGCCAAACTTTTCCAACTATTTTGTAGCGGTTACATAACCGCTACTAAATATTCCCACCCAAATTTGGGAAAATTTTTTTGCCGCCAATTCCTTATAATATTAGTAGCGGTTTGTAACCGTTACAAATAGATCCCGCCACTTTTTGGAAAAAGTTTTCCTGCTTATCAATATTTTATTTTTGTAGCGGTGTTAAACCGCCACAATATATTTCCCATATTTGTTCATGTTTGTAGCGGTTAGAGAACCGCTACAAATGGATGAAATTGTTTTTAAAAAAATCTGTTAGTTGTTTTATTTTTAATAATTTATCTTTCTATTGAAAATAAATGATATTAAAATATAATATTTGATTAGATAAGATTATTATACAGTTAAACCAATGAGAATATGTAAGTGTAATAACAACTACTTATGAATTAATTGAAACAAAATTTATTCTGAAAAAAATGTGTGTGAAAGTGGATCGAATAATGTATGTGAAAGTAGAAGGAAAGATGAAAAATGAAAGTAATTCAGCTGTAAATTAGTTAGTATCAGCAAGCTAGAAGAAAAATAATATATTTCGATAATAAGTAAATTAGATCTGGTTGAACAGCACTTACCCCCTTCAAACACTTAACCTCTTTTAGAAAACATACAAAAAAGAGAGAAGACGGAGAGAAAACATTGGTAGAAACGGAAACCAAACCATATTATATGAGGTTTGCTGGTGGTATTTATTTTGATATCTGCGCATAATTTTGTAGCGGTTGAGGTGTCATTTTTTGTAGCGGTTTCTAATTAGTAGCGGTTACTGTTTCGCCTTTGTAGTGGTTTTCATTTAGTAGTGGTTACGGTTGCGGTTTATGCTTTGTAGCGGTTTTTGGTTATTTTGTAGCGGTTTGGAAACCGCTACAGATAATCTGATGGTTTTTTAAAAAAAATAATAATAATATAAATATCACAGATTACATCATAGCATATTTTTTGTCTCAATCTTCGTCACCATCCCTACAAAGAAAGTTATAATTAAAATGTTACGTGTGAGTTAAATATGTTTGAACACAAATAAAACTTTAGTTAAACGTTATAATTAATTCATAAAGCGTATATTAAAAAACATACCGAACAATAGGTAAATTGTCATCGCCGTCTGGGAAGAAGTTTTCGAAACCAGTGGAACGGCTCACAATCATGGGCGACGTTATCACCATCACCCATGTCGTAAAGGTCCCGAGGCTTTAAGTGAACCACCATAAACCCGATGGGCCTCTAAGGCAAGAATATACGGCTCGTCATCTTCAAACTGACTGGTGTGAACAGGCCGGGAGAAATTCACGGATGTGATGCCTAACAGGCCGGGAGAAATTCACGGATGTGATGCCTAAGTCGTCAATCGTGAGTCCTCGGGACGTTGTCGTTTTCGCCCACAAACACTTGAACAGCGTTACAGAGAAAAGGCCTTGGTAAGTTATCCTGACCACATCAACCAACTTTCCATAATACGGAACTTCACCGAACTGCATGTTCCCATCACTGCTGCTCGCATAACTCCTCGTCCCAAACGTGCCATATACACCCGAGTTTTGGGTCAGCAATCCCTGATCTCGTGAAACGGTGCAAAACTTGAAACCATTGACATTGTATGCCGTAAATCTTTGGGCGTGGTCAAGCGGGCCCAGTGTGAGAGCTGTGAGTTCTGCTGAGTGCGGGTTGTGGTCGTTCATTATTCTCCTCCTAAACCAACTCAGGAATTCTCTGTGGATCTTTCTATCAATTTTAGAGGATGCCTGTGTACGGATCTGTAGTTGACGCTTCACATGACTCCTGAATTCCCTGCAATTAAACATGCGATGACGAGCATGAAATGTGAGTATAAAATGTACGAAAATATATAGGATAACATATATATGTATATATATATATATGTTTGCAATCCTTACTGAAGGTACGGTTCAACTTTAGTGCAATTAATCAAGACATGTCTATGTGCTTGAATCTTCTCAAGTGCCGTGAGTTTGAAGTTCTCAGTTCCTCCAACTACCAACACGAGGGACTAACAACTCTGTTGCTCATGGCTTTGGCTCTGAGTCAGGACAATCATCCACACGAGGAGGTCGGCTGAAGGACGTCTCAATGTCATCAAAGTACCTAGAACAAAAATACAAGACCTCATCCCCAATATAACCTTCTGCGATTGAACCTTCAGGCCACGCCTTATTCCTCACTAAGATTTTAGTTTCCCAAGAAAACTATAAAGTAATGAAGAAAAAATGTTGATACATTAATGCTTAAATGTGTGACTAGGAAGTAATCGTAAAGTAATTAATTTTAAATGAATACCTCTCAATAGGATACATCCATCGATAGTGAACTGGGCCAGCAAGCTTGGTTTTGTGAACAAGGTGTCCTGTCAGGTGAACCATGACCGTGAAAAATGACGGAGGAAAGATCATCTCCAAATGACACAGCTTAAGAATGATTTTTTGCTGCAGCTGGTCAACTCCTCCATGATCAAAACCTTAGAACACAACTTCTGAAAGAAAGTACAAAGCTCAACCAAAACGATCGACATCGAGAGAAGCGTATTTTTTATGGCCGGTGGAAGTAGCACTGCATAAGCACATGTGAGTCATGACTCTTCAGGCCATTAACCTTTCGAGCCTACACGTCAACACATCGTGAAATATTGCTTGAATACCCGTCAGGAACTTTTATATTCTTCAACGTAGCGAGGAAGATTTCCTTATTCAGTTTTGTCAGTGTGAATTTTGCGTGTTGAAATCTGTCATGCTCATCCGGCCATGCATCTACACAAACTCCCATCTCCCATAAATCTTTCCTTGCTTGAAGATGATCTTTTGACTTGCCTGGTTCGTTCAGAATCATGTACAACACATTGTCGTACACATTCTTTTCAATGTGCATGACATCCAGACTGTGTCGAAGTAAATTATCTTTCCAATACGGAAGAGTGAAGAAGACGCTTACCTTTCGCCATTGCTGGGTCGCAGAACCAGAAGCCCTGGCCGTCTTTGTCTCGGCCTTTGCTGGATCGTCTTTTTTCCTATACTCAAATTCAACATCCACACTCTATGATTTCTGCACGGATAAATTCGAGGAGGTCCTCTTTTTTCCCGTTGCCCATTGAAACGATTGCGTTGCAACCTAAACTGTGCGTACCATCGAGAAACCTCCGATGACCCATGAAGCACCACTTACGACTGTGGGGAAGGCACATTGAGTCAGAGCCAAAATTGCAAGCCGGACATGCAAGGCCAGTATGCACATTCCACCCAGATAATGTTCCCAGTCCAGGGAAGTCACTGATAGTCCACATCAAAGCCGCACGCAAGTTGAACAATCTCTTCTCGTGCGCGTCATACGTCTCGACGCCTACATTCCACAACTCCACCAACTCCTTGATAAGCGGTTGTAGATACACATCGATGTCATTTCCGGTGCCTTTTTGCACGGAATGATCATGGACATAATGAAGGAGCTTTGTTTCACACACATCCAAGGGGAAAGTTGTAAGGTATCAAAACAACTGGCCATATACTATAACTTGTGCTAAGATTCCCAAACGGATTAAAACCATCGGTCGCCAAAGCAAGACGAACATTTCTAGGGTCCGTGTGAAATCGGGAAAGTCCGAGTCGAACGCTTTCCACGCTTCACCATCCCGTGGATGTCTGAGTTTACCATCTTTGTTCTTGTCAGCTTCATGCCACCTCATATGCTCAGCTGTCTTAGACGACATAAACAATCTTTGTAAGCGAGGTTTTAAAGGAAAGTACCTTATAATCTTTGCGGCTTCTTCTTCTTTGTTCCCTTCCGAACTGTCCTGAACCTCGAAGTGTGACACTTCTTACAAGTCTCCCTCCGAGTGTCCTCCCCCCCATAAAGCATGCAATTGTTGGGACATGCATCAATTTTTTCGTAGTTCAAGCCTAATCTGTTGATTATCTTCTTGGCATCATAGAAGGTTGTGAGAATGTCCGCGTCAGGGAAAGCATCTCGTCGTAATTCCAGTAACATCGACATTGCCTTATCAGTGATCCCACACAAGCACTTGATATGGTACAATTTGATCGAAAGGATAATTTTGAGTATTTCGACAACCTTGATATAAAGGACGATCGCTTTCATCCATGAGGTTGAAAAATTCTGAGCTTGCTTCATTCTGAAGAAAACGAGGTTCTGGACCCCGAACTTCGCGGTGAAGTTGTCACCTTGAACACCAAAAGCATCCCGAACAGCTTCATTAACCGGGTCATCTTGATCAACTTGATTTCCCACTTGTGAGGTTCGAGGAAGATGATTCCCATATCTCATACCACATTCCTCACCATGAACTTCCCAGAATGTATATGCTTCTGGGAAAGGTTTCACAAGAAGATGTTCCATAGCACCTTCTCGTGTTTGCCACTTCTTAAACTTGCAACAACAACAAGGACACACGATTTTGCCATTAACGCTAGCGTGAGAGAAGACAAAATCTAAGAAAGCTTTCAATCCGACTAAATATACGAGAGAACTGTGTGACAACTTGATCCATGACTTATCCATTTGCAATAAACAAAGCTAGGAGAGAATATAAATGTAGAGATAATGGTTAAATTACCTTCGTAGAAGCACTTGAGATCTTTAAATGCAACATGGTGTATCATGGTGTATTTTGTAGTGGTTTTACAACTGCTACAAAAGACGCGACAGATAAAAAGAAATTTAGTAGCGGTTTCCTAACCGCTACAAATTTGAATTAAAATTCCAACATGAAATTAGTAGCGGTTTTCCCACCGCTATAACAACCACAACAAATTGGATTTTAGTTGCAGTTATCTCATATATACCGCGACAAATATTGGCGCCCTTTTGTTTAGTTAAAAATTCAAATTTCTAGCAGCTTTACCATAAACCGGGACAAAATTTATGTCAGTTGCGGTTAATCATTTGAACCGTGACAGATATTTTTAAATTTGTAGCGGTTTCATTATAAACCGCTACAAATGTTAATAAATTTTTCTATTTACTCACTAATTATAAATTAATTAATTATTTTCAATAACAAAATATAATAGATGAAATATAAGTAAAATCAATAATAACACAATAAATATGAAATGATTAATGAAATAATACTCCAATTAACATAAAAACGAATAAATATCCGGAGGTAAACAATTGTATGTGAAAATAAAAACTAACATGATGATCGGAGTCCTCTCTCGAGGGCTCTCGTAGGGGGTGTGTGCACGACCCGAGGTAACAATGCCCTCGTCTTCACCAGCAACAGGACTCGGACGGGGATCCTCGTAGACGGACGGCTGGGGAGGCGGGGGAATCCTCGTAGATGAACGGAGGGGGAGGCTCGGGAGATGGAAACCGTCTGTGAGGTAACAACTCTGTCAAGGCCCCGATACGACATCTCGGCTGCATCATTCCCCGGCCCTCTGCAGCAACACAACGTGGCAACTTTCTCGGCAATCATCGAATCAGCCACCTCCGGTGGTGGCCTTCTTGAGCCCGGAGGTTACGGCGTCGAGCGGGAGGCCTTGGGTACACCATGCTAGGCCGGCGCCTAGCCCAAAGCCCCTAACACGGCCGGGATGCTCGGCCGGACACACAACGGCTTTCAATGGAGCCGTAGGATCCACGGACCCTGTTTGGAGTGCGCTCAATCCGGCACGATGCAAAGATTTCATAAAACAATAATCAAACAATTTAATTCTATTTAAATGAAGTGCATTAACTATATAAAAAATGTTTTTGTAATTTACTATTATCTCCTCTGCCGCCTCAGAGGTCGGCGTCCCATCACGGTGTCTATGGGTGCGTGTGAACAGCTCCCCCATAGTACGTCGACGGTTGTCCACCCGAGCCTTCTCTTGCTAAAATAGTTAAAAGAATATAAACTTTTTTATTTCAAAAACAAAACAATCACCATTTCAACCTAAAATTAATTTAACTTTCAACATACCATCTCACTATAAGTCACAGCAAATGTCTTGGTGCCTGCCGTGTGATGGACCTTCCTTGTGCTGGTTTTACGGTGTTCCTCGTGTGAGCACGCAAGGAGGGGCAAACAAAAAGTTAAGTGAAATTAATTATTAATTTTATATCTTGTAAACTATATTTTAAGTACATTTAAACTATAAATTAAGTTAACTATTAATTAACGCATAGTGGACAAAACCCGCCCAGTCATTTGGGTCCACGCCATCCGGAACGTTCTCGATCAGCTGCTGCAGAGGCATAGTCGCATCTCCATTCTGCTGGTTGTAGAGACGACCCCTCCGGCTCTTCCACGCTTCCCCCATTTTCAGCATACGTACCTCTTATTGTCGGCTCGCACGTTAAACTTTTTATGTATCATAATTTAATTAGAATTTAAGTAATAATTAATTAATTAATAAATAAATCAACCACAACTTTTAATTATTAAGATGTAAAATCTAATTAAACAACATAACTTACCTGCACAATTTTTTCAAATGCTTTGTCCTTGTTCTCCGGCGGAATGTTTTTCCAATCGTAGAAAAAGATCGAGAACCATGCCCAATTCCCGTTAAATTCGGACAGGAATCGGTTCAACAAGTGACCACTTGTTGCCCATCGGTTGGTCCGTGTGCGTGTTCCGGGGGACTATGACGCGATACCCGTCCATCGATGAGTGATTGTGGCAATATCCACCGTACTACTGCGATGTTCCCATGTTCATCGCACAATTAAAAAATATTGCGTTTAAATAAATTTTAATTACACGAAAGGAATTTAAAATTATTTTTCGCCAAAAAACTAATTTTATTTACCTTGGACATCCACCAAAAATCCGGTTGAACACGAAGCCGACAAATCGGGGTTCCCATGGTCCCGCGTTTTACGGTCGATAAACCGCTCCACCTCCATTATAGGAATGTCAATATGGATCTCCTCATCTTCGATGTCCTCGAATGACAGACTTGCGCCTCATGATCCCCCTACAGTCTCTAGGGTCTCTGGGTTTGGGATCGGCTTATTGGCGAAGAGGTGTTCAAACTCGTTCCCCACCTCAGGGTGCGGAGGGGGAATATTTACGAGCCCACGCCCTCTCGTCCGCCCCCTGCTACTACTTGCCCCTTACTAGCCTTTTCTCCGTTCAACGCTTTTCCTTTTCCTTTATCGTTAGAAATCATGATGTTCAAAGGTAAAAGTTGAAAGGAACAAGTTGGAGAGGTTAAAAGATGAAAAATCAAAACTTTGCGCGCGTTTATTTTGAAAATGATGTGGGAGTTGAAAAATCGCTACATTTTGTAGCGGTTTTACAAATTAACTGCGACAAAGTGAAAATATTTTGTAGTAGTTTTACAAATTAACTACGACAAATATGCCTCGTTCTTCGTGATATTTTGTAGCGCTTACATAACCGCTACAAAATATCAAACCTTTGCTATTCTGTCGCGGTTTTATGAGTAACCGCTACAAAATTGTTGTCTTTTCTCATTCTGTAGCGGCTATTATATCCAACCGCTACTAACTGAAATTTTTTGCAAAAAACTTTTCCCAAACTAATAACTTTACGGAGTCTGTAAACTTATTAGTTTGGTGAAAAAAATTAGAATAAGTTTCTCAATCAATTGAATTGATTTTTTTAAATTTTCCCAAATATGTTGAGAGTAATAAGATTATCGAAAATAATCCAACATGCCCAGAAGATTCAGATTCACTATAGCCACCAATCTCTCAAGAAAAATTCACTAACTCATTTTGATCAGAGATATTTTCCAGAGAGAAAGATGGCTATAACGAAACCCAATATTTGGTCGCATGTTGGACTGTCTTGAAAAGAGTAGAAGTCTTCAAGTCAAAGGAATCAGTAAAGATGGATTGTCACTGAAGGAACATCCTCGGCTTCAACGATGAAAAGAGAGGCAAATATCTGCAGTGCTCATCTCACGAGATCAGCACTGCAGGTATTTGCATGTCTTCGACAACCAAGCCGAGAATGTTCGTTTAGTGACAATCCAGATCTACTAATTTTTTGAGTATTTGTCATTGATGTATGGTCTGACATACTATAAATAGAGTTAATATTTGTAGCGGTTGTTACGTAACCACGACAAAATTACAAATTTGACGCGGTTAATGTGTGGCGAACTTTCACCGCGACAAAACTATGTCGTTTCGCTTTTTTGTGGCGGTCTTTTTTTTTTTTAATATAACCTCTCCAAATTAGCCGACACAAAGTTTGTGCCATTGCCAGCCAACGCTTGCACTAATTTTGTAGTGGTTGTTCTTAATTAACCGCAACAAAATTCGCACCACAAACTTCGTGCCATTACGCGCCAAGCTGGCGCCAAATTTGTAGCGGTTTTATTTCATCTAACTGCTACAAAGTTTGCGACAAACATGCCTGCCTTGTGGTGTCAATGTTTCCGCTACTAATTTGTTGCGGTTTAGGTTAAAACCGCTACAATTTTATGATTTTGTAACGGTTATTTGTAACCGCTACAGAATGACCGCGACTAATGATGGTTTTTTTTGTAGTGTGGAGCTGCTCTCTACAAGATGGAGTGAGGAGTATGGATCTCGGAGATCAATTAACAAGGGTAAATTTGTTTTTTCTGAATTTAAATTAATTTAATCCATGTTCTATGAGACTTCCAAATATTTTGATTAGTTCAAGGGACCTACTTGTGATTTTTTTTTCTCTTCCTTGGACTTGTATATAATTCTCCAAATTTAATATGCGAATGTAAAAATAAGAAAATATTTAAATATATTGAAATAAATTACAAACTTAATAGGGAATCTTCCAAATTACAACTCATTTTTTTTTTTTTTTTTAAGAAAAAAAATTGATTCATAAAATTTAGATAAATTTTGTTACTTGACAATCTTCTTTTAAAAATTACTTTATTTCCTATTTATTATTTGTAAATAATTAAAAAACTTCTTCCGTATTAAATCAATGTTTCACAAAGTATATATATCTTTTTTACTCGTAGCACCTTAAAGTACTTTTCTAATAGTATCAATATTCCTAAACTAATTTGTAGTTTGTTCAATATACCCTAAAGGTATTTCTCTAATAACATTTAGTATTCTAAAATATTTTGCCAATAGAACCTAGTCTCCTAAGTTTAGTATGCTTATTATTGCTGAGAAAAATACTTTAAAGAAAATATTGCATAAAAAATACTTTAGAATACGGGGTACTACTAAAAAATATTTTAAGATGTTGGATGTAACATAACCCAATAAAATATATGTGATATGGTTAATTTTAATTTTATTTAGATCTATGTTCCAAAATTAATCTATGCATGTTAAGTTTGAGAGTAGTCATTAGCTATCAATACTTCTCCTGCAACTTAACAAATTATGAGTATATGATCCAATGTATATAATTGAGGATATACTATAATAACTCAACGTACACAAACGAAAAAAGTCCACAGTGTATTGTATATTAATTTTTTCTTTAAAAAACCTTTTGTATTTTTGCGCAGTCAGATTATGCGACGATCAAAATTCTTAAATGGAATTCAGATTATCCTTCTCTGTTAGTTTTTAAATGAAAATAGCCGTTGCAAAGATCATTTAAACTTTGAAATTTACGGTCTTTCACAAATTGTACCGTTGGGACTCGGAAATCTGTTTATATTATCGGCTCCACGTAGTGCACGCTGTAAAATCTCTTCTTCTTCATTTTCCTCCTAGATCTTCCCCCACTCTCAACGGTCTCTCTGCAAAAATATCCCTACGTTCTTCTCCTCCTCTGTTTCTCCATTTTCCTCTGCAGCAGCAACAACAACTGCAACATCTGAGTTAAACCCCTTCCTTTCGATCTTCTTGTTTCCTTCAATCCTCTGATAAAAGCTGAACGGGGAAGAAAAAATCATGTTTGGTTTGTATAATCCGAACTTCTCACAACTTAGAGCGGTTCCTCCTCAGTTATGGATAGGTAGGTGCTGGTGAATGACTGATGAAAATCCAGTAGGGAGCGAAAGACGCTTGTTCTAGTTCATCCCAAAAATAGATCTGTTCATTTGATTCAAAAGATGCTATCCTTCTTTTTTACTTTGTTGGTTTTTTATTTTTGTGTGTGTGCAGTCAGTACTTGTCGGAGTTGTTAACATTAACACAGCATCAGGAGCTGTTAAATCAAAGGTACGTTACTTTTGTTTTCTCACTTCCTCTGCTTGAGATAGCGTATCAATGGCTTTTTTCTTTTTTCTTTTTTATTTTTTTTAAAAAAGTGTTTAGCTTATGTTCTTCTTACCTTCAGACCTCTCGATGTACATTGATTGCTTTACTTGTAGTCCATCATTATCCGTTTTGGTGCTTCAATTAACCTATCATTATTCATACCGTAAGTCTCCAATCATCACATTTTATTCTAGATTGTGCTGTTTCATGCTTGCCTTTTTCAGAATTCAGAGTATTCTAATTTGGGCTTTTAGATCTCTTCATTATTCATTGTGTTTATCTTGCTTTGCCTCGAATCTGAGATAAAATTGATCTTAGGGTAAATCCTTTTCTACGTGGACATATCTTGAACCAGTATAGAATGTGTTAATTTTAGTATAAACAAGAGAAAATACTTGTGCGTCCACTGTTGGATGAAATATAGTTAAAAACACCTAAATCAAACATTTAAGCCATCATATTCTTTTTATAAGAGCCCAAAATTTAAATATTTTGATGATTTAATGATAGGCCATCACGAGTTATTTGAACATAATGAGTTCTTTCTATTTGTGCCCCTCATTAATGTAAAGACTAGTGATACTTATGTTTATAGTCTATACCCTCTTACTCACTATAAGGGCATAAGGGAGGGGGGGAATTAGAATTTAGACAAACTTATTATTTTAAACCAATTTATTTTAATTACTTTTTTAAACCATGTAAATTCAATTATCAGGTTCTTATAAATAGGACCCAAAAGGTGTATGTCCTAACTTCTCAAAAGTTAAAACCACGATCATCATTTGAAAAAAATAAAAATCCCAGTATTCCAAAATTAAGTTCTAACTTCTTAGAAGTTGGAACCACCCTTGCTTCTTCTGATCATATTTCATGTCAAACATTACACTAAGCAACTATTCAAATCATAGAACCATCCATCAATTCAAAATCTTTTCTCATATTTTCCTAGAAAATGCTTAAACTTGTGAAATTTCATGCACTTCACCCCTTTTTAATCAAATTGTACAACTCATTTCAAAATTGTATAATCACTGTACATCCACTCCTCCAAACTTAAAACTAAGAGTGTCTGTATTGTTAAGTTAGAAAAAGAGACTATTTCTATACTCACCCGCACAAGAAGCCAAGAACAGAATCCAAACAAGATCAAAAATGTATAGATAGATATCATATGAAATCATTAGCAATCATTCAAAGTTATGAGACATCAATTGCTATAAGTCAAAAGAATGAGCTATTAGTAGATCGGAGGATGGATGTATCGATTCAAATGATAGTGTTCTATCTTTAAACAGACCTAGAAGATCTCAATTATAGACACCAATGACCTTGATCTATCCTATCTAACTGCGGAATAACCTAGAAAGTTTGATAAACTGAAAATTATTATACCAAACAGTTACCATAG
This sequence comes from Acacia acuminata, assembly GCA_019022655.1. Lineage (NCBI taxonomy): Eukaryota > Viridiplantae > Streptophyta > Magnoliopsida > Fabales > Fabaceae > Acacia > Acacia acuminata. The sequence goes on along the minus strand of JAFJYI010000115.1, from coordinate 1,878,209 downwards.
AATGTATATATTGATGGAAAGATGCTCAATCTAGTGGACAGTCATGCTTCTCGGGACTTACCTCTTGCCCACGCTCCAGGACACTTTAGGATTCAAGCATCTTCCCAATCAAGGCATACAATATTGGCACATCTAGTATTCTGATTTTCAGTGCAGAGCATACTTGGAATCTAAGTTGCAGACAATACCATCATGCTAGAACTTTTGGCTTCAGCTTTCAGAAGCAAGAGAGGAACTTGGAAGGAAACCATAAGAAAACACATTAGAGTTTATTCGGATTCTGATTCTACTTACAACTGAAGACTAGGTCTGCTTTTATAGAGAAGCAGAGTTACAAACAGCTATAAAGTAAAAGCAGAAACACATACCCCACTTATTAAAGTAGCGAACACGTATCACACACATAAAACACATGACTTAAAAACTGTGAACTGGTTGCCGACACTGATTATGGGGACCACCACCACTTGCAAATTGGCTCGTGACTGGGAGAGAGATTGTTGTTATCACTATCACTGTCATAGTTGAACTGGATGTAACTGAGCGGATCAAAAATATTGCGGTATGGATTTGGCCAACTGGATTACTGTCGTCTAGGTCTTGGGCCTGTGGTTAAGTGTAATGGGCTGGATACTGAGATGAGCCTGGAAGTGATAGGGCCAAGTTGGTAAATTGATCTCCACAATCATCTTCGTAAGGATCTTGAGAGTCTTGGAGGTTGTTTCCCTGAGAGTCAAGAGGGAGTTTAGTTACTTGTGAGGAAGTGGCATAGTAGGTTGACACATAATAAGGCTCTGGCTGATATAGCTGATCATATACATATGCCTTGTCTTCACTAAGTACAGGGCTGAGATTGTTACAGTCTTATAAGACTTGCTTGTTGAAATCAGCAAGTATGAGGCCAAGTTCTGTGAGTTAGGCTGGGTCTAGCTTGACTTAATCAAGAGACTGGGACCAAGGTTGCGCACTGGTCTCCAAATGAACACCATCAGGCTTCTGACATGATATTTACACGTGAGAAACTCTTTTTTTTTCCTAAATCCCAAAGTTTATTACTAATTATTATATTATATAAGGAGCCTCTCCAAAAATGAAGAGGAGCAAAGAGGGTGAGGAGCTTGACAAGGTCATAATCTTCATTGTGACTATCACAGATATAATGGTAAATAGGATCAGCAAGAACAATGGCACTAGTGTGAAGGATGGTCAATGACACTGAAATAGGACCTTGAATGAATGGAACAGTAGTGTGATCAGTTTTATTGAACAGGAGATGGAGCCAAGAGTAAAGATACTTTGTGGCATATCTTTGGAAGTCAGTGAAAGAGTGAAGTTCTGCATTGGGAGGAAGGATATCTGCTTTTCTGTAATAAGTCATGGTGATGAGAGGATAGCTTCTGAGAGAGTCAGGATATACAAGGGCTTGGAAGAAAGGATTTGTGGATGAGGAGGAAGGGTTTTTTGTGGTCTGGAAAGAAAGTCCACAAGGATATTCTGAGGACCTTTGAGGTGTTTAACTGAGAATTTATAGTGTGAAAACCAGTCTTTCCACCAGAGTAACTACGCATCTGGCAGTAGCTTATTCTTTGGATCTAGCATCTTTGGAAAAGATGTATTGTCTATTTCTACTGTTAAGTGGTATGGGCTAAGATGAAAGCTAAACTTTTCAATGCCTCACTTGACAGCAGGGATTTCTTTATAGGTAGCATGATAATGTTTTTTTGAGTCTTTGAACTATCCCCTAGCATGCCCACAGTTTGTACTCCATTAACTTCTTCAAGAAGTATTGTACCCCAGTAATCATCACTTAGCATCAGTTTGTAAGATCCTTTCTCCTTGATCAGGGATCTTTAATGGTGGAGGATTTTGAGCAATCCTTTTGAGGGTAATTACAGTGTCTATTTGTACTTGAGACCATGGTGGTGGATTCTTTTTTAACATCTTGTACAAGTGGCTAGAATGATAGACAGCTGAGGGATAAAGTCTCTTAAAAAATCAAAAGAAATTGTTGAACTTGTTTGTGAGAGAGATTATCATCACGAAATTTCAGTAAATCCTAAGCAATGTGTGGACCTGGGCTGTATTTACCATCTTTGAAATGCATTCTAAGAAAATCAATTTATGTAATTCCAATGTCACTCTTCTTGAAAGAAAGCATGATGCCATCAATATAAATAAGAGCATTATTGATGATGGGCTCAAATATCTTGATCATAGCCTTTTGAAATAGTGAAGGGGCCACTTTAAGTCCAAAGGGCGTTACGGTCCATTGATATTGAGCATTGGGTATACAAAAGGTTGTTTTGGGCCGATCCTGTGGTTGTATTCCAAGCTACCAAAAACCTACTTTAAGGTCAAACTTTGAAAAAATATGGGCCGAGCCTTTCAATTGGGCAAACAAGGTTGTTGGCTTAGGAAGAGGAAATTTGTCATCCTGTGGAAAATGATTAAGAGGCTTATAATCAATGACAAGTCTCTTCTTTTCTCTTTTGATTTCAGATCTTTTCTCAACATAAAATGCTTGACAAGCCCATTAAGATTTTGTTGGTTTTATGAGGCCTTGTTTCAGTAATGCAGCACATTCTTCTCGAGCTAGCTTCAAATCATCTGGATTCATTCCTGGATGTGAAGCTTTGGTTGGATTAATATCCTCATTCCTTTTAAAAGGAAGGCTGATGAAGAAATCGTTATTTTTCCATAATGGAAAAGGATGTGGGAATTGGTCATGACTATCAAGACAATCCCGTAACAACTGGTCTTTTATATCTAAATATTGAGGAGGAGCATTTTGCAATTCATAGAGAAGGAATCTCTATCTAAGGGGCTGAAGTTGGATTTCCACCTGATTTCTTTGGGGAGTATGGTCAAGTTCGTGGTATGGTAGAAGGCATCAAAGCCAAGAAGGATATCTTTTACCGGGAGTTCACTTCCTAGTACTTTGATCTTTAAGGTACATCCTGGAAAGAACTTAATGTCAATCTTCCTTTGTGTGACCGAGTCAATTTTGAATATCTTTCCATCAGCAGTAAAGAAATACTAATTGTGACGCATCCATTCCTCGGAGGAAGGATGTGAGGGTTCATCACCGTGTGAGATGAACCTCGTATCAAAGAAGGCTATTGCGAATCGGTTTTAAGTATTTTCCGGTAAAACCTGAACTTGAATCTTTGGCAATGAGGTTTTCATATTGACTTCAGGATTGGAATTTAAGGATCCAAGACATCCAATGGATGGACTATGGGGAAAAACTTGTTGTACAAGATTGATGACTCCTGGAGAGTAGTTTTCTTCTTTTGATTGATAATCTTTTTTAGATTCAGAATAAGATGAGTTTGTTGATTCTTCATAAGAAGGGGTGACATATTGTGTCTCATTATTCTGCTCATCTTGTTCTTCAAGATAGTCTTCAATGTTTGCTGTGTTATCTGAAACCATCAGAATCTTTTGGAGCTTCTGCATCATTTTAATATCTCCTTTTGTCTTTCTAGGACAATTTTTTGCAAAATGTCTTGGGTTTTTGCAAATGAAATACCTAGAGCCTTTGGAGGAAAGGTTTTCTAGATTTAAAAGATCTAGACTTCTTCCTAAATCTTGATCGCCTTGATTTCCTGTAAGATTTATCTGAAAGGTTGAGAGATAATGGCGATAATGGGACTTATTCTTTGAAGGACAACAACAACCATTATATGGTCTTTGCATTTAATCTTCAGATAGGGTTTCTTGCACGCAGGCTTGAATTTCGAAGCCTTTTAAAAACTTATGTTATTCAAATAGTTTATCAAGGGCATTAAGAGCAAGTTGATACAATTTATCTATTGAGATATCAGCAATGTCCTATCACTCCAGCTACCTGTACAAGATGTTAAAAAAGAATCCACCACCATGGTCTCAAGTACAAACAAACGTTGTAATTACCCTCAAAAGGATTGCTCAAAATCCTCCACCATTAAAGATCCCTAATCAAGGACAAAGGATCTTACAAACTGATGCTAAGTGATGATTACTGGGGGGTAATACTTCTTGAAGAAGTTAATGGAGTACGACATTACTGTGGGCATACTAGTGGACAGTTCAAAGACTCAGAAAAATATTATCATGCTACCTATAAAGATCTCCTTGTTGTCAAGCGAGGCATTGAAAAGTTTAGCTTTCATCTGAGGCCCTACCACTTCACAGTAGAAATGGACAATACATCTTTTTCAAAGATGCTAGATCCAAAGAAGAAGCTATTGCCATATGCCCAGTTACTCCAATGGAAAGAATAGTTTTCACGCTATAAATTCTCAGCTAAACACCTCAAAGGTCCTCAAAACATCATTGAAGACTTCCTTTCCAGACCATAAAAAACCCTTCCTCCTCATCTACAAATCCTCTCTTCCAAGCCCTTGTATATCCTCACTCTCTCAGAAGCTATCCTCTCATCACCATGACTTATTACAGAAAAGTAGATATCCTTCCTTCTAATATAGAACTTCACTCCTTCATTGACTTCCAAACATATGCCACAGAGTTCTTTACTCTTAGCTCCATCTCTTGTTCAATAAAATTGATCTTATTCCTAAAGCTCAGCATTTCAGTGCCATATGCCCATACACTACTATTCCGTTCATTCAAGGTCTTATACCCGATGAACTCCTTTGGTATGTATGGTCATTGACCATCCTTCACACCAGCCATTTCTCTCGCTTCACTTCCTATTTACCACTATATCTGTGATAGTCACCATGAAGATTCTGCCCTTGTCAAGCTCCTCACCTTCTTTGCTCCTCTTCATTTTTGGAGACGCTCCTTATATAATAAAATATTTCATAATAAACTTCAGGATTTAGGAAAAAGAAAGCAAAAAAGAGTTTCTCATGTGTAAATATCATGCTCGAAGCTCGATAGTGTTCATTTGGAGACTAGTGCGCAACCTTGGTCCCAGTCTCTTGATTTGGTCAAGCCAAACCCAACCCAACTCACAGAACTTGGCCTCATACTTGCTTATTTCAACAAGAAAGTCTCAAAAGACTGTAACATTCGCAGCCCTATACTTAGTGAAGACAAGGCATATGCATATGATCAGCTATATCAGCCAGAGCCTCATTATGTGTCAACCTACTATGCCACTTCCTCACAAGTAGCTAAACTCCCTCTTGACTCTCAGGGAAACATCCTCCAAGACTCTCAAGATCCTTATGAAGATGATTGTGGAGATCAATTTACCCACCTGACCCTATCACTTCCAGGCTCACCTCAGTATCCAGCCCATTGCACTCAACTACAGGCCCAAGACCAAAGCCTAGACAGTAATCCAAATGGCCCGAGATCCATACCGCAATATTTTTGATTCGCTCAGTTACATCCAGTTCAACTATGACAGTGACGGTGATAACAACAATCTTTCCCAGTCACAAGCCAATTTGCAAAGGGTGGTCCCCATAATCAGTGTCGGCAGCCAGTTCCCAATTTAACTCATGTGTTTTATGTGTGTGATACATGTCCGCTACTTTAATAAGTGTGGTGTGTGTTTCTACATTTACTTTACAGCTGTCTGTTCTTCTATGTACTATTGTTGAGTGTCTTTTATTTTGGTTCACTACTTTTCTAAGTGCATTTTATCTTTCAGTTTGTTTGTTTGTAACTCTACTTCTCTATAAAAGCGGACCCAGTCTTCAGTTGTAAGCAGAATCAAAATCCAAATAAACTCTAGTGTGTTTTCTTATGGCTTCCTTCTAAGTTCCCTCTCTTGCTTCTAAAAGCCAAAGCCAAAAGTTCTAATATGATAGTATTGTGTGCAACTTAGATTCCAAGTATGCTTTACACTTGCCTCTTCAAGAGGATCCTGTGCATCAGAACAGAATCCAAACCACGATCTACTATGAGAAAGTACTGAATGTGCCAGTATTGTATGCCTTGATTGGGAAGATACTTGAATCCTAAAGTGTCCTGGAGCTTGGGCAAGAGGTAAGTCTCAAGAAGCTCAGACTGTCAACTGGATTGAGCATCTTTCCAACAATATATGCATTCCCTGGTAACTGTTCAGTATAATAATTTTCAGTTTATCAAACTTTCTAGGTTATTCCGCACAATTAGATAGGATAGATCAAGGTCTCAATGACATTTGTTGGTGTCTGTGTCTGAGATCTTCTAGGTCTATTTAAATACACAATACTGTCATTTGGGTCCTGATACTGCTCCATAAAAAACTGTCCAACAAAGTCCTACAACTAAACAACAATCTCCTAAAAATCTGCATATAACAGAGATTTAGATCCAGTTAGGTATTCACACAACAAAAGACAAGGTTGACACCAACAATAGATAATTATCAATATGTTCAATAAACTTTGGACTCAATGATCCAGCAAATGCATAATTTGAAGTTGCTACACTTGGACTTGCTACTCCCTCAAACTCTCTTTGTGAATAGAATTCTCCTTTCCATTCTATTCCACATTATCATTTAACCCTAATTAGAGTAGGAATATGTACCCCTAACTTGCTAGTTATGCTTTCCATAATGATTTCCAGCCTCTTCAAGCGACACTTATTGTAACGCTACCTTGCTTTGAGACCAAAACAATGTCAGCCTTACCTTAAACCTTAATTAATGCTTCAGGCTCCAACATTATACCAGTCAGATGTGTTATTTTAATAAAGACTTTAAACCATTAAGTTAGGTTTAAGTTAGGTTTGGTCCTGGGACGTAAAAACCTTTTTCAAAGAGTTCAAAAACTTAACCCAAACACAAGGTTTGATCCGGTGATTCGAATGGGCTTTTCTCAAATTTAAAACCTTTGAAAAAATTTTATCGGTGGTTCAAACTCAACCCAAACACAAGATCAGCATGTTGTGGTACCATGTATGACCCCGTATAGTCTCTTGAGTTCTACAAAGTTCTAGTGTATTTCATTAATATACCTTAGAAGTTCGGGGTGAGGTTCCTACTCATACTCAAGAAAATCGTTAGAAATCCTAGATCCACTTCCTCTAACTCCCTGTATTCATTATCTGCCATGGCAGATTCCTCACTAGATATCAAGTTAATTACTTCTGGGGTTCTAGCTGGATGCCTTGGATTTCTCCTTTTAGCCACACGTCTTCAGTGCATTGCATTGTACATTGACTCATCTCTTTCCCTAAAAGGTTGGTTGACCAATGGTTCAGATCTATTTCCTTGTCTTCCCCTATGACTCATGGTGTCCCTTACCCAATACCACTAAAACTTGTCACTAACCCATCATAATATATATACTTCATATGAGCAGAGCACCCTAACCTATTGCTAGGACCTATGCTCTGATACTAATAATTTCTCAGTTTTATTTACAAATTTTAGGACTTTACAGAAGCCCTGGTGGTCTTTGATGTTCCACCTTTACCATTTGAGAGGCAACACGCAAAATATTTGGTTATATATACATTTTGGTCATCAATAAAGGGAATTTATGTAACGGCCCACCCCCCAGCTGGCCTCCAACCATGACTGGTTGCTGCCCTCACTAGCATAGGTATATCCTATCCTTTAGAGGATTTATCCCTTGGCAACAACCAAAAAGGCCTCCCCAAGGACTTGAGACCATGACCTACATGCCTTACTTAAGGCATGTACTTATGCCTCAGGTCAAGCCCTCAAGTCGTTGGGGAGGTTTCTTGGTTTTGCCAAGGGATAAATGCTCTACAGAGGAGAACAATACCTGCCCTAGTGGGGGCTGGCACCGGTCATGGTTGCAGCAGCTGGGGGTAGGCCGTTACACTTTAAACTATGATACATTTTGGTCACGTCTAGGTGAAGAGTGTATTTGCGTCTCTTAAAGGATTTTCTGTCTAAGTTCATCCATTAACGGAAAATATTTTTTTTCTTTGTACCTAACCAATTCACTAGGTGAAAGATCATATTCCTATGCCTCTCCCCGTTATAAGAAAAGAATATATGTTCTATTAAAGGCTGAACTTAGACAAAAAATCCGTAAAGAGGCGTACAAATGTAGATTCTAGGCGTGACCAAAATGTTTCATAGTTTAGAGTCCCTTTATTGGTAGCTAGGGATGAAAATTGATGTAACCAAATATGTTGTGTGTTGCCTCACATGTCAAAAGGTGAAGGCGGAGCATCATAGACCACCAAGGCTTCTGCAAAGTCTTGAAACTCCTAAATGGAAATGGGAAAGTGGTGGTAAGTTAGTATTAAATATATATATTATGATGGGTTTAGGATAACTTTTAGTTCTATTGGGTGTAAGGACACCATGAGTCATAGAGGAAGACAAGGACAAGGAAATGGATCCAAACCATTGTTCAACCGACCTTCTAGGGAAAGAGAAGAGTTAGTATATGATGCAATGCTGCAAAGATGTGAGGTATCCAGCTATTGAAGCCTAGAAGTAATTAACTTGGTACCTAGTGAGAAATCTGCCATGGGAGATATTGAAAATATGGAGTTAGATGAAGTGGATTTAGGCACTACCTCTAACTCTAGGATTCTAACCCTTTTCTCTAGAGTACGAGTGGGAACCTCACGCTGTCACATCCCAATTTTTGAAAGCGTTTTTGTCACATCCCAATTTCTGAAAGCGTTTTCACGGTATCTTGATCAGAGTTGAGCATCGGAAGTAAATAGTATTGAAAAGTAACTGATAAATATCCACCGTAATGTATGTGCTTATAACAGCGTTACATTTCTTTCAAATGTCGATATCGTAAAGTACATGTCAATAGGACTTTCTCCACGGTAGTTCCTACATCTGCTTTGCTTACCCTTGTCTTCGATCCCGTTTTACTCCGGGATCCCGAAGCTATGGTAAGAGCCGAGGTTCAATACCCATTGAACCTCGAGTAACGGTTAACCTCATATTCATGTACAGTTATGTATGACAGTTATCTCATGACATCACAGCTATATTCACATATAAAAAGCAATAACAACACAAAATGTACCACCACATATGAATGTTATTACGATCTGCACTATTCACAGGTGCCACGGTGTACATCCATGTCCTCGCTAGGAAAACTCAACGGCGTTATCATGACTATAACCCGTATAAAGCTGTATGTGTATGAACAATTCTTTTAAAAACAGTCACGGTCTATGAACATATCTATCACATATAGGTATACAAAACATCGAGTTAGTGTTACAAGACGCGTCCGTACCTTCATCGGTGTTGTCGGTACGTTGACGGTCGGGCGGTGATCACGCGTATCCTATAATGGTAATATCGTATTTATTAAATTTACAAATAATATCCTACGGGATATCCTTGCCACTAATGACTATTTTGCCCTTGCAACATTTATTTTCCACTTTGTTTCCTCAAAATTCGTAGAACAACGCTGGTACAAATCTGGGCAGCATTTTGTCTAACTTTGAAAAATCATAATTAATTCTAAAAAAATCGAAATGAGGATCCGTAAAATTCCTTGGAATCCTTAGGATGTCTATTTTCAAGTAAAAATAATCAAATTTGCCCAGATTACACGAATCACTCCCAGGTTTTAAGTTTTGAACCTCTGCTCAGAATTTTTCCAGAAATTCGTAGCCTAAATTTGAGGATTTTTATCCTTCTGTACAGAAATCATTTTGACATGTTCTTGACATATTTAAAAACCCTATATGTCTATTTTAACCATGAATTTTCTCAGAATTTGTGACCGTATTTTCAATATGAAATTCTGGCGTTTTCATCACTGCCTCCAGAAATTCGAAACCAATGAAATTTTGCCGAACTTCGTTACTTTGATGATTTTCTTCCGAGAAATTTTGCTATATGCACTCCCCCATCTTTTTTTTTGAAATAAATTCAATTTTGACCATAAAAACATGTAAATAAAATTATCCTAGTATATTTAGGATCTAAGCTACTTCTATCTAAGAATTTAAGAACTAAAACTCAAAGAACTTAAAGCTAGAGCTAGAGAACTTACCAAGAACTTTGCTCCTCCTTTCTTCAAGGCTCTCACTCTCACTTTCTCTCTATATTTCAGATGTTTCTTTGTGAATTGGTGAGGAATTATGAAGACCCCAACCCCCTATTTATAGTAAAATTCCATGACACTATTCACACCTTTTCATCTTGGATATACACCCTTGGATTTAAGTTAATTGGAAGCACAAATCCTAGCCCTCCAAGCTCTCAAATCTGGCCCCCCCCTCTCTCTCCCCCTTAATCCTCTTCCATTTCCATTAATTGCTCTATCCCAAGTACCATATCCTCTTCCAAAGATTTATCCCATGTGTTCTAACTTAGTGCACAAGCCAACAAGTTGCTTCTTCTATTTTTTGTGTGTTGCACTCCGGTAGATAAAAATTCATTTGAGGATCTTAATGAAGTTCGATTCAAATTTCCTTTTTGGTTTTGAAATCTTGGGATTTATAACTTCATTTAGAGACCATAATCATCCATTTTCTTAATTGATATCAATCTCTAGGAGTTGAGGAAGTGGCTTTGGTTATAACCATTCTCAAGCTTGAATTATGCTTGTTCATAATCTCTTCTTATATTTGATTCATGATTAAGGGATTTCAAGATACAATTTAATTTGTATACGTTTTCATTTGCTTATGTCTTAAATTATTTCCATGGATTAATCTAATTACTTTATGCCTAATTTCCCTATTGGCTAAAGATGGGTTAGTCATAGTGAGAGGATTACTTGAGAGTTACAGAATTTGTAATCAAGGATTGAGATAGTGAAATCCCAGAGTGTTTCTGGGGACTGGACGTAGGTCAAGAGTTGGACCGAACCAGTATAACCTCTTGTGTTCATTGCTCTTCTCTCTGTCTTTGTATTAAGTGTTCTTGAGCAATTAGCGAAAGAATTTCATAATCACCTATTCACCCTCCTCTAGGTGATATTCCACCTTCAATGCAAACGAAAATGATAACTAAAAGAGAATACCTTAAATAACATAAATATCTAAGGTACAATGACTTGCCCCTAGGGCATAATTTCCAACAAAGCAAGGACATCAACGTTCTCGGTGTTGCCGACATAATAACTTCCAAAATTACAGTTTAAAATTCAAGTTATTCCAACACATATTGTGTTGCTTTATGAGTTACTCTCTTGGAATTCAATTTGGGATTACCAATATGGCCCAACCTATACATAATAACTGCTATTCAATTACTTCTAAGTAATAACAGGTCACACAAAGTATATTGCCTTAGTTTCAAGCATCAGTCACAGGACACTATACACCTCAAAACCACAAATAAAAAGGAAAAGAGCAAGATTATATATCACAGATTATTGCCTCAACTATTTTGTTGAGCCTTATTTCATAGATTTATCTTATATCTTGCTTGCAATCGTGTTCATCAGACTATGAATCACAAGTAGCAAATGGCATCACAGCAGAAATCAAAATAAGATACCATTATGTTAACTTGCTTTAAGTGAGTAGTGGTATTGCCTACATCTTCAAAAATGTATGAATTTTAGTTGTACAGACAAAATCACATATCTTCTTTAGTAAATGTTAACATACGATGCGAGAAGACAAAGACTTCTCCAATAAGGTCTACAGCAGCTTGAACTGCTTTTTCCTCATTCGAAGACCGAATCTCAACATTTGTTGCATGTGCATAGATGCATCTTTGCATCCTTGTTGTGACTCTATGGTTAGCCTGTTTGCAACATGCAAAGTTATGAGAAAACATGTTTCTGGACCCCTCCGATCTTTACATCCGAAGACAAGAAATCCAAACTGCAAGACAATTCACAATACTTTCATAGACCAAAGAACAAAGGGCTGTCTATTTCAACACTTAAAAAAAGATTTACACAAGTTAGGAGGTATCATAAAAAATCTACAAAGCAATGAATAACAAAGATACATTGAACACAATTGCAGGAAAACTTTAACTTCTCTGCTTTGCACGGGATGTTTACAGTGGGTCAGAGTAGCTGGAGGTAAGGCTCAACTTGTTAAAAGGAAACTAATAGGACTCTCATAACTAAATAGGAGTGACAGGACCATAAGCACTGTGCGCCAATGCAAAGACATTCATTTGCCTACTTGTACTTCGAATTTCCAAAAACAAATGGTATGAGTTTTTTTTCGTTTGCACGAAGTTGTACAAATTACATAGTGAGATTGAAACCGGCACAATTCATTTACGCACTGGAAATTTCCTTCTCCTACTCTAAGGCCCCCATACCCGGGTCACGGACACTAAACAGCACGTCCTAATCTTCCAAACTCTCGAAGCACAAGCATTGCATTCAAATGCTAAATTTCCTAAAACCTAATGTTGACAATATAAACTAGAAAATAGGGAAAAAATGTCTTAAACACATCCGAGTTCGACATTTTAACATTTTATATTCCACACGGATGCCGTAAAACACACGGCTTACTTGGGTTTGGGTTTTGGTGGCAAAGATCCAGTGCAACTTAGTGAAGACGGAGGAGGAGACGGAGGCACGCGCAATGTCGGGGAAATGAAGGGGTTTCTATAGGGATTGAGAGAAGGAGTGTGTGAGAGCTAGCTAGGTTCGAATCTGATTAACTGAGGAGAAGGAGGATCGACACGGCGCGGTGGAGATGGTCGAGATGGAGGCGCGGAGGAGAGGGAGGAGATGGAGGCGTGGCAAAATGTTAGGGAAATGATGAAACTATCCGGATTGAAAGGGAGGAGTGTGCGAGTCTACTAATCTGACCTGAACTAAATTTCTGGACGCGAAATTTTTCATTTTGGCATCCTAAAACTAAATTTAGGACACCTAAATTCAAAAAAAAAAAAATCCCATAATTCCTATGGTGCCAAACAATTTTGGGAAAATCCTTTTCAAGGCCCATATTACCAAAAGAATACCGAAAAAGGCCCTAACATTCTGAAAATATCCAAAAAGGCCCTAAGATTATGAAAATTCCTAAAAAGGCCCCAAGATTCTGAAAATTCCTAAAAAGGCCAAAGGTGAGTTGTTAATGGGATCAAGTTGTTAAGCGGGGCTGATTTAGTTGTTAGATGGGGTGATTTAGTTGTTAAAAATAAAAATTTTAACAACTAAATCACCCCATCTAACAACTAAATCACCCGCTAACAACTTGATCAGCCCCATTAACAACTTCATAAATTTTGAAGGGCCTTTTCCCGAATTGTCAGAATCCTTGGGCCTTTTTGGGTATTTTCAGAATGTTAGGGCCTTTTTCGGTATTCTTTTGGTAATATGGGCCTTGAAAAGGATTTTCCCAACAATTTTTCAAAAGGCACGAAAATTAATTATTGGCGTCCTAAAAGTTTTTTAGGACGCCAATTATCAACTAAAAATATTTTAGGCGTCCTAAACTTTAATTTAGGATGCCTAAAGCTCAAAATCCAAGCAAATAATTACAAGAATGCCACCACATATGTTTTTTACTTCCATTTTTAAATAAGGACGTCTTTTAGGGTAGTAATATCTAATTTTTGTAGTAATGCGGGGGTAGGGTGGAGAATAATTATGAGACCCAAAAAATGGGGTCAAAGGACAGGTGTCAAAAAAATCAGCAAGAATTAGAAACTATGTCCATCAATGATCTCTAAATGTTTGCATATTAAATTAGTGCATTTAGACACTCAACACTCTTAAAGAATGAAGACAAATCAACCAGTATGAATACTTAACCTTCCAACATTGATCATTAATAAAAGTAATATTAGATAGAGAATCAAACAATCATATATACATGTTTCCAAGAAATATATAGATGAATATGGTTCATAAGATAAATTCTAAGTACTCATTATTTAACGGTTGACAATAAGAGTACATTTGAAAACTCATCGAAGTGAGTGTATTTTGGATTGCAGATTCTAAGTACACTATATGATTCGTAAGAATTTCTCAGGCTCACAAATTCTCTTTACCTGAAAAAAGTTAGCAATTGTCTAATTTATTCACTACCTCTGGACCATTTCTCAAATATTATTTCAAGAAACACAATTAGAAATGCAAGACAATTTACTTCAATATTCGACAAATAATTAATAGTAGTTTTCTTCGTCAAATAAAAAAATATGACCACAAAAATCCTTAGCTTTAACCAAATTTAATTCCAGAGTACGAAAAATATGAAATTATGAAAAATGAAGAATAATATGACCACAAAAATCCAAAGCTTTAACTTGAGCTATGGAAAGGGGGGAAGAACTTGGTTAAAACATTATTCATTTACAATTGAGCCCATAGGCCGCTACTAAGGAACCTACTATAAGGTAACCAAGTAAAATGCTTGTTATGGACTCAAATATTGGACCCAGATATGATGCGGCCCGATAAGGGCACTTTATGGCAGGATTCGGCTATAATCAGGAAATGATCTAATCACAGCAATAATCACGTATAGTACGGGTAGTATAGCAGTCATACATGGTGAGTGGAGCAGAGCGTCGTAGGCAGAGAGGCCTGCACAGCACAGGGACTAAAACCCTAAAGGTAATCTCTATAAATAGGAGATTACCCACAAGGTGCACACATTCTATTCATATCCTTTTACTATTCAGTTTCATTGTGCACACACCCCACCACCTTTAGCAAATCGCCATTCTCGTGTAGCATAGTGATCATCTGATATTCTTTGGTGTGTTCCTCATAGACATCAATGAACAATCATCTCTTCGGTGCTAGGCACCTTATATCCCGGAGAGAGCATTCGATCCTATATAGACCATGGATCATTTTCACTAGGGATTCTGGGTTTTCTGGGTAGCCTTAAACTTAATTCTCAAAACGTCCCAGTGAAACTGCTACTTTTATTTTTAACTTTTCCCGACGGCCACCATGGATCCTGATAGTCCTCCACTCGTGGATATGTACGGTAACCCCATTCTCGAAGAAGATAGAGAGATACTTAAAAAGGCCTCTAGCAGGACCAGATATTGGTTATGGGCAGTGGCTCATACTGAAGAGGAAAAATAAGCTGCACTGCTAGGAAAATCCAGCGGGAGTAGAAGTAAGAGAAAATCACGAACAATATCGTCAAATATCCCAGGCCGCAACTCCTTTTTCCCAAGCTTTCATTTTAATCCTCCCCAAATTTCAAATAGAAATCCGATTGTACTAGGCCAGGATTCCCCCCAACACGAATGTCTCTTTACGAGCATTGAACTTGCCAAAAGCGGCCATGATTCGGAGGTCGAGCGGACGTTAGCCGCCTGTCGCCACAAACTTGACTTGAACGCTACCTCAACCTTGGGCAACATAAGTTACCTCGGCTCTGGACCTTCTAACTTTCCGCAAAGCGGCTTTTTTACCCAAGGTACACTTTCCACTTATGACTTTATCTTCTGCTTATTATAGGTATAAATGGGTTCACTATCGCGTTATACCAAGCTATCTGCCACCGGAGAATCAAGCTTTGCTGGAACTCGAATACTTCCAAATCATCATCGCCATGGGTTGTCAAGGTGCTAAATACTAAAAGCGCAATGATCACTGAAGAAATCTCGGTGATTGGTCTCCGTAATAAGAAAGATTATGAGTTTTGCTTACCCCGCCTTACTAGTCCATATCCAGCTACCGAGAGAGTGATGACGATCCTCATTTCTTTTATTCTATAAGGACTGCTTATCTCAACTTAATATGCGATTTTCATTTACCGAGTTCCAACTATCCCATCTTCATCACTTAAACCTTGCTCCATCCCCACTTCATCCCAACAGCTAGGCCTTTGCTATCGCAAAGACTTGACTTGCACCCTCTTAGTTTTCTTCCAATTTTACTCTGTCCATGAAGTGGCAGCGAAAAAGCCAACAAAGACGCTAATAAGTAGATCGAGGATAGTGATGAAATACCCACAAAGAAGGGTTGGACCTCACTCTGAAGTGTCCGTCATCGCAAACTCTTTACAGCTTTCACCGAATCATGGAAAAGCTTTAAGGCTTCCTTTTTTAAGGTGATTTCTGTGCCCCAAAGAATTGCCCTGGTTCCTTCAACGCTACGAGTCCAAATGAAATAGAGGGAAGATTTCCCTTTTTTGGACTCTTAATCATCACAAAAAATCTTTGTCCGCGTATGACTTCCTTGCCCGTTCTCTTTCGGCTGCCGAAAAGACAACGATAGCCATTTTAAAAACTCATTGCAGAAGTCAGCTTGTTGAAGTTGTCGGACTATATCCCATCCCCTGTACTAAAGAAACAAACTTCGGCGAGTATGTACATGATTTCACTGCTTTATATTACGTACTTTGTCTCTGTTGAACGGATAACAAATTATTTGCTTATGCTCCGCAGATTTGGAGATGGACCGGATTCCGGCATTTGCTGCCGCCTTGGGCAATCCCAGAATCAATCAGCCAAGGAAAAGATCAAAACGATCTATTTCAAAGTCTGAGGCAGTTGGTGCCAAAAGAGCTAAATGGGCTGGCTCACCCAAGAGGTCCAAAGCTACCAAAACGGCCCCGACTCCAAAATCCCAAGAGGCCATCCCAAAGGAGACAGGAATTCCAATTCCCACCTCAAAACCAATTTCTGTCGAGCCTCTTCCAATAGAGAACCCCATCGCCTCTCCTTCTGGAAGTCTTCCTCAACCGCCTCTAACTCCTTGTGGTAGCATTTGGGACGGAGGGTACTTGTCCCACTTAGTGACACTATCATGTTCCCGGAACGTTTCTTCGAGTCAGAAAAATATGACATGCCCCAACTTCAAGAACTATCCAACATAGAGCACTATACCTTCAAAAGTGCTGGGTTAGCCTGAGCTTTGTCTACCCTGAATGTAAAATATACTAGACTGGATAGTGAGCTAAAGAAGACCAAACTGGAGGCTGAAGAAAGTGCTCAGAAGTCTGATGAGCTAGTGTCAACTATTATGTAAGACGCTGAAGCAAAAGTGCGAGAGGCGGAGGTGGCGAGGAGCACGACCGTCGAAGAGCTGCATAAAGTCACATAAGATCTAGAAAAGGAGAGAGAGGTCCCAAGGAAAACTAAGTCGGAGTTGCTACTGCTTCAGGAGGAGAGTGCCTAGGATAAGAAAATTTTGGAGCAATCCCGGCTAGATAAAAAGGAGTATCTTGTAGATCTGAATGTCCATGTTGCCACCGTAAAATCTGCCCAAGAAGCTATGAAGGAGAAAGATGATGCCATAAAGAAACCAATCACGGAATCTTTTGACAATGCCGTAAGGCAGATCCAGGTTTTAAACCTGGGCATTTCCGTTGACACATCGAGGATGGATTGTATGTCTTGGAAGTAGATGGTAAAATAATCTGCCTCCAAAAGTCAACAAGAGTCGACTCAAAACAAAGAGGAGGAGATGGAAACCAATGTCAAGACTCCTTCTGTTTGAAGGTCGAGATTCCAGCGTTGTTTTGATTTTTTATCTCGGGTACGAAGCCCCTTTTTTGTAATCTCCTACCGAGTTAATAACCGATTCCGTTCTGTACATCATACAAGATATTTATAATAAATGAAACGCATACTTTGTCGCAAATATTTGACTGTCTGCTATTTTCTTTATTGAATCCAAATATTCTTCTGAATTATTCTTAGCATCATATTTGTTCCGAACTTGATTTTGCCTTGGACATTCATTCAAGTGACTTGGCCAGAGTCAAACACGCGCTGCGCAGAATACGGGTCTGGGACTACCCATGAGCATTATACCCGCTTGAATGGTTGACCGAAATCATCACGAAGTAAGAGCCATCCATTACATGTTTATGTTCGGTGTCACAACCGAACTCTAAACATTCTGACTTGATCAGGGTCGTTGTGACGGCTTCCCTCGCTACCTCAAGCTTTGATGCATCTTAGCCACTAAGGGCTTCTTTGGTTGTATCATGTTCCGAAGGAAGCACATGTTAACCGTAATGTGGGCGTTGCCGCATCCCGGAGGAATACGTCTTAGGCCTTATCTCGGCCTTGCAGTATCCAGAAGGAATACGCTTTGACCTCTATATGAGCGTTATCGCATCCTGGTGGAGTGTGTTTTAGCCAACATCACAGTCTTGCCATATCTCAGCTTAACCTCTGTACTGGTTTTACCGCATCCCGAAGGAATACATTTTAACATTTATGAGGGCATTACCGCATCCCGGAGGAGTACGTTTTAGCCATAACCTCGGTATTATCGTGCTACTGAGGAAACATGTCTATTCCCAAGGAAACATGTTTTAACCTTTATCTGCTAATAGGCTCTACGCACTAAGCATTTCGTATATATAGCTCAAGGGATTTGCAATGATCCCCAACAAGAAGTTCTTTATTTATAAACTTAATGACATAGTCACTTTTACATGATTCCTGAAGACAAGTTTACAAAACTCAGCCTTCGGGCCTTCTTTGTCGAGGATTCCGGCTCTAGCTGTAATAGAACTTTAGCTTATCAGCATTCCACATTCTTTTGACCGGCTTAGCCTTCATGGTTTCTAACATATACACTCCCCTCCCTAGATTTTCTTTAACCCAGTAGGGACCTTCCCAATTTGGTGCAAGCTTTCCTTCTTTGGCGTTCTTATTGCCTATATCAGCTCTTCGAAGAACGAGATCGCCCTTTTTGAAAGAGCGGGGTCTTACCTTCTTGTTATATCTCGCGGCGATAAGTTGTTTGGTGGCAATATCTCGGCAGTACGCCGTGATTCTAACCTCATCGATCAAATCCAGCTCCATCTCTAGAGCTTCGTTATTTTCCTTCTACTCATGCTGGGCTTTGATTCTTCTCCATTATGATTGGCCAATCTCAACTGAGATCATGGACTCACATCCTTATGTCATCTTGAAGGATGTTTCTCCTATTGAAGTTTGAGCGGTGGTTTGGTGTCCCCACAAGACATAGTACAGCTGCTCCACCCAGTCGGACTTTGCCTCCTCCATCCACCTTCGTAATCTATCCACGATGACCTTGTTAGCGACTTCAGCTTTTTCGTTGGATTTGGGATTTTCTACGGATGCAAAGTGCTTTGCTTAATCTTAAAGTTGGAAACCATTTCTCAGAAACCCTTATCGATAAACTGGGTTCCATTGTCCATGAAGATCTCTGCCGGGATTCCGAATTGAGCTATGATGTTTCTAGCAAGGAATTTCTGTACTCGAGCTGAGGTAATCGTTGCCATCGGCTCTGCTTGTATTCACTTGGTGAAGTACTCAACAGCTACTATAAGCCACCGAAGCTGTCCTAGGGCTCCCTTAAAGGATCCCAGCAAATCTAAACCCCATTTAAAAAATCGCCAGGGTGCCGAAATAGATTTTAATTTTGTCAGCGGAAGCCACATTTTTTTGTTGTGCTTTTGGCAACTGTCGCATCTCTGTACGTGATCTTTAGAATCCGCCATCATGGTTGGCTAATAGTATTCGGCTCTTAGGGCCTTTTTGGATAGCTCCTTGGCACCCATATGTTGCCCATTAATCCCCTCGTGAATCTCTGGCCAGAACATACTCGGCTTCTTCCGAACCGAGGCACCTTAACATTGGGGAATGCAAGCCTTTGCGGTATAATTGGTCATTAACTATTGTATATATTGCTACATGCCTCTCCAACTTCTTCGTTTCGGCCGAGTCATCAGGTAGCAAACCTCTCTCCAAGTAATCAACAATCGACTTTCTCTAATCCCCGGATTCCGAGATGATCATAACGCAACTTGGCTCTAACAGGCTTTGCTGAATTATCGTTCGGTGATTTCTGGGACTCTTCGTACTTGCAAGTTTAGACAAAATATCAGCCCTGACATTTCCTCCCTTTGGGATGTGCATGACAGTGACTTCTTCAAATTCCACCATCATCTCCTTGACCCTCTCAAGGTATTTGATCAAGAGAGGGCCCTTGGCTTGACACGTCCCCTCAATCTGTGATGCCACCAGTTGGAAATCAGTTGATATATGTACCTTCTTAGCCCCATTCTCCTTAGCCTGTTGCAATCCAGCGAGAAAAGCTTCGTACTCAGCCTGGTTATTAGAAGTTTTAAAATTAAATCGAAGGGAATGCTCCATTGAAATTCCTTCAGGACTTTCCACGATGATTCCGGCTTCACTTCCTCTAGCGGTCGATGAACCATCCATGAATACTTCCCAAATCTCTGCCTTATTCGCATCTCCTTCGCTTGACGGGGTCAATTCCACCAAAAAGTCCTCCAAACCTTGTGACTTAATAGCATGCCAAGCTTCATATGAAATCTCAAATTCAGCCAATTCAATCGCCCAACTTATCATTCTACCCACCAGGTCCGGTTTGTGAAGCACCTACCGAATTGGCTAGCTCATTCTAACTACAATCGGATGACTCTGAAAATATGGATGAAGTCACCTTGCTGTGGTGAGTAAGGCAAACGTCATCTTTTCCAACTTCTACTATCTCTGCTCCGAACCCCGCAAAGTTTGACTCACAAAGTATACGGAATTTGACAGTCCTTCCTTTCTCGAACAAGCGCGACGCTTACCGCCTCGTCTCCCACAGATAAATACAAAATCAAAGTTTCCCCTAGCTCAGGTCGGGACAAAACCAGCGAGGCCACCAAACATTGCTTTATTTTTGCGAACACCGCCTCACATTCTGAGTTCCATTCACCATGGGATTCTTTCTTTAGAAGCCTAAAAAAGGGAAGAGAATTCTCTCACCGATTTAGGCAAGAATCTATTTAAAGCGGCTAATTCCCGGTGAGTTGCTATACTTCCTTTTTGTTTCTTGGAGCTTTCATATCCAGCACGGCCTGACACTTATCCGGATTAGCTTCAATTCCTCGATTTGTCAGCATGAAACCCAAGAATTTCCCAGCCGGAACTCCAAACACGCATTTGGCCAGATTGAGTCGGATTTGGGGTGTTCGTAGCTTGTCGAACATCTACTGCAGGTCATGTATGTGCTTCCCTGGCTCTGCCGACTTGATGATCATGTCGTCAATATACACATCGACATTTTTCCCAATCTGATCTTTGAATACCTTATTCATCATCCTTTGCTATGTCGCCCTGGCATTCTTCAGACCAAATGGCATCACATTATAACAATAATTCACCCTTTCAGTGATGAAAGCCTTCTTTCTTGGTCTTTAGGGTGCATGGCAATTAAATTATATCCCGAATAGGCATCCATAAAGGATAGGAGTTGAAAACTGGAAGAGTTATCTACCAGCTTATCTATATGGGCATTGGAAGGGCATCCTTAGGACATACCTTCTTTAAATCCTTGTAGTCCGTACAAACTCTCTACTTGCCATGGACTTCTTGACCATAACCACATTAGATAACCAAGTGGTATATTGCACCTCCCGAATAAATTCGGCTTCGAGCAGCTCCTCTACATGCGCCTCTAATGCCTTCCCTTTTTCACCACCGAGATTTCTCTTCTTCTGAGCCACTGGGACGGACCCCGGCTGAATCGCGAACTTATGGCAGCAAAACTCTGGATCCACAACAGGTATTTCAAATGGCCTCCACGGAAACATGTCCTTATTTCTTTGCAAAAAGTCCTCCAACTCTGATTGAACCATTGGGTCTAACGCTTTGCCAATCTTGGTAACCTATCTCGGTTTAACTCCCAAAACGAAATCTTCCAGCTCTCCATTTGGCTCTGCCCTCCGGATCTTATCGTCTTCACGCAGATCCAGCTCTACCAAATTTACCGACTCCTCCAAAGACTTTGCCGCCTTACTTGGACTCTTTCCTTTTGGGTTCCGAAATGAGGATGATGGTTCATCCTTTCTCTCGTTTACCGTCTCGAAGTAGCATTACTGAGATTCCTTTTGATCACCTTTAACCGTAACCACCTCGTTCTTGCTGCTGACCAATTTCAGCTTTTGCTACTTGGTTGAGACCAACATATCCCAATCATGTATCATCGGTCGCCCCAAAATGATGTTGTACGAGGATGGGAAATCGACCACCACAAATTTTACTCATTCCGATTTGAACGCCTCCTTAGTCCCCAGAGTTAGCCTGAGGTCGATATATCCCTTTGGGTAGGTGTCTTGTCCGTTGAAGGCCGTCAAGGTCATCCTGTAAGGCTTTAAATCCTCCAGGTCGAGCTTCATCCGCTTAAAGGCATCTCAAAGGAGAATGTCGACCGAGCTCCCGTTGTCCACAAATATCTTCTTGACACGACGTTTGTACCGTTCCAATAACCACCAAACCATCATGATGACCTGGTGCTACGTCTTCCAGTTCCTCCTTAATGAAGCCAAGTACAGGAGGTTCCGGCTTTGCAGGAGAAGAGTTTTTCTTAAATTCAGGGCGATCTTTGATAGAGAAAACTTCTCTAAGGTACCTCTTCCTCTGGTTCACCAAATCTCCTCCTCCAAATCCTCTGCTAATAACGTTGCATTCATTCTTTCCCATTCCTGGTCATTTGGGAATCAAAGTTTATCTCGCCCCACAGTGGGTGACAATGTTCTGTCTGATGAACACAAATTCCTAACCACAGTGGGTTCGTATATGATTAATGTAGGATATGATGATCTCTCCGGGATATTAGGGAAGTTTAGTATCGAAGAGAAGATTGCTCAATTATGTCTATGAGGAAGACACCAATGAGTATCTAATGATCACTATGCTACACAAGGATGGTGTTTAGCCAAAGGGGTGGGGTGTGTACACAGTGTAACTGAATGGTAAAACGATATGAATTGAATGTGTGCACCTTGCGGGTAATCTCATATTTATAGAGATCACCTAGGGTTTCGTTCTGATGGCTGTGGGTTCCTCCAAGCCTGCAATGCCCTGCTCCACTACCTGTTTCTACTCCACTACATGTACGACCAAGATTAGTGCCGAGATTACAGGATTAGCATTTTACGTGCTTGTGGAGGGCTTTAATTACAATACGCCTTTGTTGGGCTGGATCTCATCTAGGCCCAAAATATGAGTCCGGAACAAGCATCTATATTGTAGTCCTCTTTTTCAGATGTCTCAAAGTAAGGAATATTTCCTTTTGAAGCACACCAGTCCATTGCTTTCTTCTCAAACACCTGAGTTCAAGATAATTAAACCTTTACGCAACCTATCATGAGACTAACCACGAGGCTACTAAGGTGGTAGGAAGGGTGATAGTTTGGGAAAAAGACCACAAGTTCAATTTATCCTCTTACAAAAATTTAATACATACATATATATACACACACACACATATATAAAGGCTATAAGAGAACTTCAAAGTACATTGTCATCTGCTTTCCACTTGACTGTTTCCCCCATCAATATGAATCTTGTTTCCGAGCAATATAAATGAAAATTTCATGGGATTAGGAGAATTTGCCTGTGCTTCAATGAGAACATTCATCTTAATGAATATCATCTTCATTCAAAAAACATAGTCAAAGGATAAAAAAAAGGATGTCAAATGTTGACATAAAAAAGATAACGAGAATAACAATGTAGAGGAAACAAATATTGTTTAAAAAATTTCAATCAAGTCCTGTACACCAGTTACACTACTACAAAATATAGATACTAGTACCCTAAAATACGTCCCTTTTTTAAAAAAGGAAGTAAAAAATGAAGGCGAATATTGTCGTAATTATTTACTCGAGTTTTAGACTTTAGACAACCCAAATATAAATTCGGAGTCGCCAATTTGGGAATTTTGGTGACCAAATAAATTTAGGTCACTAATTTGGGAATTTTGGCGACTGAAATAAATTCAGTCGCCAATTTCAGAAAATTCCTAAAATTTCTCTTGGGCGCCAAAAAAATTCTTTAAATAGCGCCAAAAAATTTTTATAGTTTGGGAATTTTGGCGACTGAAATAAATTCAGTCGCCTTAATTCCCGAAATTTCTCTTGGGCGCCAAAAAAATTCTTTAAATAGTGCCAAAATTTTTTTACGGTTTGAGAATTTTGGCGATCTCGAAATAAATTCAGGTCGCCAATTTATGAATTTTGGCGACCTAAATTTAATTCAGGTCGCCAATTTGGGAATTTTGGCGACCTAAAATAAATTCAAGTCGCCAATTTGGGAATTTTGGCGACCTGAATTTAATTCAGGTCGCCAATTTGGGACCCTATAATTTTTTCTATTCTTCTTTTGCACTACAGCTGTAACATAATCACATTCGCTCTGGATTTTTCCTCCATGCGTTTGCTCTCTAAACTTCTCATTTATCCCTTCTCTCCTCTGCACACCATTTAATTCCCCACGTACGCCTTCCTCTTCTCATTTTTGATCTGCACATACGCCTTCCTCTTCTCTCCTCTACACCCCATCTTCTCTTTCGAACTATTTCTACTCCTTCAACACTCTTCGATCTGGCTGGGCGAGGAGACGGCGGCGAGGAGACGACGGCGAGGAGACCGAGCAACGAGACGCCAAAATCTGCACTTTGGAACAAGAGTCACCATCGATTTCATCCAAAACGCTACCGCTAGTAAGTGTTTTTCCAGATCTGACTCTTGTTGATTTTTTAGATCTGAGAGGGCACCAATTTTTGTAGATCTGGAAATCTCCTCGTGGCTCTGAGACGATACTATGAACACCAAGTCTCTTACAGATCTGAAATTACTCTGTTTTTTGCATTCTTGTTTCTTATTCCTCCCATTTTAGGGGATTAGAATGCGAGTCGTTAGTTATTTGTTAGGTTTTTTTCTTTTTTTTTTTCATTGTATCTTCCTTGTTGTCTCTGTTTCGATTACTCTCTTTGTGTTCTTTTCTTGTTCTTGCTGGTTTTGGAATTTCTTGCTTGTAACATAAAAAAGAAAGTATTTCTGGAATTTGATTTTTGATTTGTTCTTCCATGTCCGACCCCGTGGGGCTTTTTTTTAAAAAAAAACAAAAAGCAGTAAGGCGACCTGAATTTAAATTTAGGTCGTCTTACATAAGGTGACCTGAATTAAATTCAGGTCGTCTTACATTAGGCGACCTGAATTTAATTCAAGTCGTCTTACATAAGGCGACCTGAATTAAATTAGGTCGCCAAAAGTTTTTTTGTTTTTTTACTACCCCTCACGAGACGTCCCTACAAAAAAAGACGTTAAATGGGTCAAATTTAGGAAGTTTTTGATATTTTTTGTAGTAGTGTTATACATATTTAACAAACAAAATATCAATAATTCGTCACACTGTGTGAACTCAAATCTCTTCAAATAAAAAACCATGCAACCAATGCAGTGGAACTTTCACAGCTGAAAATGTATTGAGGATGTATTCCTAAATCAAAACGCTTTTGTCTTCTACTTTAGTTAAAACTCAACTAAAGCTGTTAATATAAGATACTGACAAAATTGCGTTGTTTATTAAATAAAAAGGGCCACGTGAAGAAAGTGCAAGACAATTATATTAAAGGTAATAAAGCAACAATAGCATCAAACTATCAATTTATAGAACCCACATATTCAAGAAAATATGATATTATGAATCAACCTCGCCCCCCTGGTTACCTCTTCTATTTTTTTTTTTTTATTATGATTATTTTTTTCATTTCAAATGGAGAACCCATGGATAAAGAATCTCTACAAAAACTGATGTGAAATCATCAGGAAGAGTAACATTTTAACTAGAATCAGGGCATTTGAAAAATGACTAACACTATTTATAATTTATTATAATTTATGAATATAATGAATTGCAGTACACACTATTATATAAATATATATATATATATATATATATCTCTCTCTCTCATAATCCGAATCTTCTCACTTCACCAGATGGAATCGTCGAGGAAATAATGGAGAATGGTGCCAATCCACTCCTCATCACTTGCTATAACCTCTCTCCAAGCAAGGCTCCAATATAACTGAATTTATAGGGATAAAATTCACTGTTATTAAACTCGATAAATAAAAGAGAGTACAAAGGAGCCTTTATATAGGCAAATAGAAGAGAAACATAGGGACTAAGATAAATTACAATAAAAGCTAATAAAGCTGAAATAATTAGGATCATATAATCAAGGAGGACAATAATCAAGGGCTATTTTAGGGGTGAGCATTCGATTTTTCAGTTCGGAGTTCAAGAAAAACCGAAATAAATGCATTTTTACAACCGAACCGAAACCGAAGTAACAAAAAAACGAACCGAATTAACCAAAATATTTTGGTGTGGTTTTCCGGTTAATTCGGTTTTTGAGCTTATTTTAGGCCTTATTTTGGGCCTTCTTAGATGGATGAATTCTATGAAATAGCCAATCTTTATTATTATTATTTTTTGCTCGAATGAAATAGCCAATCTTCAATATCATACATTTCAATATTATAAACTAAAAAACAACCGAATTGGTTTGGACCAAAAATAAAAAAAACACAATCAAAATTGCCAATCGACAATATTATACATCTTTGAGCAAATAAATAAGCCACAATGGAGCGGCTAGTATATATCATCAAGCCAAAGATAGATCTTTACAAAGAAGCACCACCGCAACATCAAAATTCCTATCTCTAACAACTGCAATATCACAAATTCTAACAACAACATAAACTCAAAAACAAGTGTAGCAACTCATCAATCACGTAAAAGCCAAAAATAAAAAAAAAAGACTCAAGCTAAAGTAAATTAAGTTTTAGTTTAATTCATTCATATCAATAAAGTAAATTTATATCAAATAATAAAAAAGCAGCTCTTCCTTGAATGAACAATAGGTTGTAAAATTTTGATCTCGTAAGGCAATAGGTTGCATTTTAAATATCCAACTATTTTATACTCAAATGTTAAAACAACTAAACATGAAAATTTTGTCATTTACCGCTTGAAATTATTAGCATTTAATAAATAAAAAAATACTAAAAGGAGAAGTTTATTAGCTCGAGAAAAAACCGAGCTTATTAGCAAGAGAAGTTTATTAGCATTTACATGCAAAAACCGAAAGGAGATATTTTTTAATAAAAAGAATATACAGGAAAATAATCAAAAAAAAATGGACACCCACATAAAAGCCTGAAAGGAGATTTTTTTTTTTAATGTATGGAAACAATGAAAATACGAATGAAGTGAAACCGGAGAACTGGAGAACTGAAAAGAGGAGCATACCGAGGATGTAACATCCCATTTTCAAAAGCAAAAGATATATTTTTTTTTCATCGAGTAGAGCATCGGAGCGATTGAGTAACCGATATTTATATTCAAAATGTCGTAAGTCCGGGCGGGACATGTAGCGGTACGTTATACCGAGTGTTTTCAAAAGTAAATAACAAAAGAAGAAAGTCTTCAACCGAGTCCCTATGCGTGCCGCTTGCCTTTCTCCTCGATCCTCGGTCCTCGACCTTGACGCTATGTTAAGAGAGCGAGGTTCAATGCCCATTGAACCTCGGGTAACGGTTAACCTCATGTTTATATATACAACATAGACAGAGTATATGAGCATACAAACAAGCTTATCCCAACAAAGACACACGCCCCGGGCGATATGTCATACTTAGCATACGTTTACACCTAGCAATCGTTTCACACCTAGCATTTCGCACCAAGCATTTCGTACCTAGCAAACGTATCCCAACACCTAGCAAGCATAATAACAAGATACATTGAACATACCACGAGCTATCAACTACCTCACATAAACATACCATACACATAGCACATGTACGCATACAATAAACATCAGGTCGTACCGCTGTCAAAAAGTACCTTTTGCCATCAACGAAGGTACGTTCGCGTACTGTAACACTAACTCTGATGTTTATTATATGCGTACATGTGCTATGTGTATGGTATGTTTATGTGAGGTAGTTGATATCTTTGTGGTATGTTCAATGTACTGTTATTATGCTTGCTAGGTGTTGGGATACGTTTGCTAGGTACGAAATGCTTGGTGCGAAATGCTAGGTGTGAAACGATTGTTAGGTGCGAAACGTATGCTAAGTGTGACATATTTGCCAGGGGGCGTGTGTGCTGTTGGGATAAGTTTGTTTGTATGCTCATATACTATCTATGTTGTATATATAAACATGAGGTTAATCAGCACCCGGGTTCAACGGGCATTGAACCTCAAATTTATCCAACTGGTTCTTCCATAAATATCTTAATTATATTATTATTTAATTAACAAAAATCATGATATTATTTTTGAAAAACCCACAACCCTTTTCACCATCAAATTTCGGTTTTCTCTTCCCTTTATTATTATTTTTTTAATTTATCTAAATTAGCTAGAAGCTTAATTAGAGCCTTAATCCCATGATTAGCAATCTTTTAGATTTAGGGTTTTCATTGTTCTTAATCTCACCAATTTTTCTTAATCTTTTCTAATCGATTAGCAAGCATACATTATGCTAATATTAGCCATAAACACTTAATTAAAGGATTTTCCATAATCTACCTTAAATATTCTCTTGTTCGAGCTTAAACAATTAGCCATTAATTACTTAACTAATCACTTTCTAATTGTTGATAATTTTCTTAATTAGGATTAATCATTTTCTCACAACTATTTCATTGACATTGGTATTTTATGTTCCACATATCATATTAAAAATCATGGGGCAACTTATGCTCCCAAAATTATATTTAATTTTGCCTCCTTATTTTCCAAGGGAAATAATCCCAAAAATTCCTAAAATTAGAGACAACATACTTTCTAATTTTCAATAAATATTTTATTTCCTCTTGGGATTTATCATAATATTTTCGGGCATTTGATGGCCCATAATTGCATTTAGGGATTTTGACACTTTAATCCCTCTAATTTCATTAGAAATTTCCCTAGATAATAGAATAAGTATCCCACAAGGTTTTAAAACCACATATTCACCTATTTCCAAATAGGTATTATTTGCTAAAATATAATATTCTAGATAAATAATTATCCGGTATTACGTAGGAAGGCGAAGTAGAGTCTCGGCAAGATGGAGCTTCGGTTGAAGAACTGGAGAAGAGGCAGATCACAATCATAGACGGTAGAGTAAGACTGGATCTGCAGAGTCTGGCAAGATTGAGCTTACATCGGCGCTTTAAGAGTCAATCGGAAGTGAAGTGAGAAGGCGAATCAAGGGCATAGAGCTAAGAAGGCGAAGTCGCCGAAGTGAGAAGGTGACTGTGTGAAAATACAATGAGGTACGTTGTTTGTGAGAGGAATACGACGGAAGTGAAGATTTGAGATTCGAGATGGCAAAGTGAGTGAGAGCCCGTGTATGCGATAATCACGATGAGTGAATGAGTGATGAAGATAAATACGAGTATACAACAGACGGGTAGGGTTTTCAATCTTGAGGAATTGGGTTGGGTTCAGACTTGAGATGGGCCGTGTATCCAGATTCGTGGGTCTGTCAATTGAAAGGAAAGGAAAAATATTTAGTACACATGTTATACGACGTCGTTTTTAAAAGTAATTCAGCTTAAAACCGAATTAAATTTATAAAAACCAAGGACTCGTTGTTGTCTTCTTCCTCTATTGCCGCTTTTCTTTCTTTTTTTTTTCTTCATCTTCTTTCCCTAGCTTGAGCATCCAATATTTTTCTCCTCCCCCCGTTTCGTTGTGTTTCCATACCGAGACCCTTGGAGCTTTCTTTTATAGTCAGCGCTCTTTCTCCTAGGTTTGACTATGGTTCACTTCCTTACCATCTTCTTCCCATCCTCTTCTTCATCTCACCATTAGATTGAAATCTCAACGGTTGATTTAGTGATTTATAAAAATATTATTTTTAAATAATTTTTAAATAATTTAATATTTTATTAATATATTTATAAATCATTAGATCCGAACCATTGAGATTTCAATCCAAGGGCTAAGATGAAGAAGAGAATAGGAAGAGAATGGTAAGGAAAGTGGACCATAGCCAATCTCGAATTCAACATCCTTCGTCTCACCATTGTTGAGGGAGTATTGGCATTGAATCTTCACCATTCATTCTTTTTGTTGGCATGGTCCGAATCTTCTTCTCAGATTGAAGGTGCCCTATTTTCTCCTTGCTGCCGCATCTAAGGTAAACGATTGAGGCCTCTATGCTAGGTGTGATTTTCTTCCTTCTTCATTGTCTATGCCAGCTACTATGGGCATATTAATAATATAATAGGCATTTTCCTTGCTCATGCACTTATGCCTTCTATGAACATAAATCATAAAATTTTTCTCCCTTGCTCTCTAATTCTACTTCATAACTTATCTTGTAAACTCAGTGGTTTCTTGATTTGTATTAGGTTCATGAAGGTGTTGTGGAAGATGTAGCATGGTATACGAGGCATGAATATTTATTTGGTTCTGTTGGTGATGATCAAGACTTGCTTATATGGGATCTTCGGACTCCGTCAATCAGCAGCAAGCTTGTCCAGTCTATAGTTGCTCATCAAAGTGAGGTGCGTTTTAAGGACTCTCTTGTGTGCTTTGGCAGATTCGAGGTTTTGTTATGAGTATTTGGGACAAATATCTGTGTTTACTTTTCATATGCACTATTTTATTTTTAGGATAATGTTATAGTTTCCTGAGAATGACAGTACTTGGGTGAAAATCAATGTGAAAAATTAGGAAAGCTTTTCTAAATGAGCATGATTGAAGTGTTACAATGTGTCTTAAATGAGTATGATCAGTCCCAGCTTAAATTTTGAATAGTCTGTGCTTCTTAGGTTTTCATTACGATAAAATTCAGGAGTGCTTTTCTTGGCACAGAGGTTGGCATCAGAAAGTAGCATTATAACTAATTGATTGAAGACAAGTAGATGAAAAGGTTTAACTTTATACGGGTGTCAAGGTCCCTGTTGTGAACAAGCTTGTAGGCTGTGTTTTGGAGGAGGCTACTTTATCTTAGTTGATGATTTGCTCGGTGCAAGGCTGCTAGCTACTTTCCCTGTTTTACTCTTAAAGATACTAAGCTGTTAATATTTTCTCTATTATTGAATTGATGCAACATGGGCGGGCACTAGAACTACTCCTTGGTCATTAATGGTTTCCTAGTATTATATGCTATTAACTACTAGCTGGATAGGCTTGACAGTTGGTATGTTTTCTGTAAATGTTATTCCATGCTCAGGGGAGATCTGTCTCATTTATTCATGGAAGGCGGTGATTCTCTTAGTTAGCTTAGCACATACGAGCCTCACTACTGTGATAGTGATAAATTATTGAAGGGAAGTAATTTACTAGTGATGCGATCTATCTGATTTGGGAAAGTTATATTTGTTTATGAGATGCTTATGTGGGCTTATAATTGTCTGAATTATATAGTTTGCTTCTGGAGATACCACCAAATTAAGGACCAGAGGTAGAAATGATGGCAATAATTTAATCGACAATAAGAGCCTGAATGCCTCTAATGTGGTGAACTTAATGAAGATTGTTATCCCTTCTTAAAAGTCAGAAATGAAACTTCTGTGCTGCAAGAGCCTTTTTCTTCCTTGACCTATATCTCTGCTCAGGCCTATTTAGCCGAAGTTTGGCTCGGCTTAGCTTATTTTCACCCCTCCTACAAAAATGTTGAATGGTTGACTTTTATATAACCCCATTATAAGAGCCTTTTCTTCCTTAACTTACATTTGCTTCATGTGTATATTGAATTTTCTGTTAAACATGATTGATGATACAATGATGTCCTGCTATTTTGCTCATTTGGCCATGTCTTTTTTTTTTTCAAGAAAAGAGAAGGAACAGTGTCTGATAAAATCGCTGCTATTGAGAACCTCCTTAACAACCTTGTGGATACCATTACCGAGAAGAAGAAATTTGTTTCATTCTTTGAAGAAAAGAACTCCAGCTCAATGAGCACTCAGTTCCGAAGACTGTTTGAGTAAGTGGCATTTGTCCTTCTGTCTTGACGGGGAACCAGCTAAAGTTCCTCGTCTTGTCATCCCGGATGATTTGTTTGTCAATATTGCAACTGCAACTGGTGCAGAGCTTAACTGAGGTTTGAGGTTTCTTCAAGATGTTGCTTGTGGAGGAAATCTGAAGCTATTTCTAATTATACTCATTTCTATTACTTCTTTGTCTAGTAAGTTGTATCATTCATAAATGTGCTCAAAACATTATTTCCAGGTTAAAGCAGTATTTGAATTTAGAAACATGTTTTTGCTTCAGTTCTTGTTTTTGAATCAATTTGTTTATATTTTGCCATAATACTGATAGTTGTCAGATAAACACTTAATGGGCCCTCAAAATTTATACTATGTGTAAAATATTCATTGGATTGATTTGCAAACAAGTGCCATGATATGCCCCATGACCCAATCATGGCATCAATTGTTTGGGACATGCTTTAGTCTGTTAGTTCAGGACCCTTCATGCCATGCAAACAAAACAGAAGTCATTGAAGTGGTAATTACAACAAATATTTCACCGTCTGTCATCGTTATTAGCCATAAGAGAGTTGCAAAGAAAAAAAAAATATTAAAATTAGGCACTTACGGTGTGCCAAATAAAAAATAGGGAAGCCGTAAGTGGTACTTACGGCGTACCAAATAAAAAATCAAACTCTCTTTCACCATTTAAATCACAAAACTTAAGCATAAAACGCAACCTAGAATAGAATGTGATGATTATGGACTTACCTTAAAACAATGTTAAAGAGTACACGCTTTCCTCTAATAAGCTCTTCAGTTCCGTTCATCGCAACAGTGTTGAACATGATCAGACCAGATACTCTGAAATTTTTCTCTAGCCAAACAAATTACAATATTCTAGAAACTGTAAGCATAAAACGTAATCTAGAATACAATGTGATGATTCATTCGAGGCTTACCATCAAACAATGTTGAGTAAGCGCTTTCCTCAAATAAGGTATTCAGACTCTGTGTCAGTACCAACAATTTTGAACAATATAATATCTAACCCATTCAAGTCGTTGTATGAATCGAAGCAATTATAATTTTGAACATGATCGGAGCTAATCCATCCTCCACTCTAACGTTGACGACAGCACCACTGTGGCTTCTGGCATCCGTCTTTGTTGGCACAGACCTCACTGCTCACCGAATCTGGGCCATCAAAATAATTGATAGTGAAAGCCAAAGCTACTGTCTAGCCAAAGATCGGGGTGGAGCAGCAGTGGCTGCAATTGATATGGAGCATACTCTCGGTGACTCTGTTGAGGAAAACTGGAGCAGATGGTGTAAATAGATTTCCAAGTCCCAACAGTACAATTTGTGGAAGGCCGAAGATTTA
The DNA here is from genome assembly GCA_019022655.1 of Acacia acuminata. Taxonomy (NCBI): domain Eukaryota; kingdom Viridiplantae; phylum Streptophyta; class Magnoliopsida; order Fabales; family Fabaceae; genus Acacia; species Acacia acuminata. The sequence continues at coordinate 1,845,294 of JAFJYI010000115.1, read as the reverse complement.
AGAATTTAAATGATCTTGTTAACGGCTATTTTCATTCAAGAACGGTGACTCAGCTGAGGACAACGGCTATTTTCAGATTGTGGCAGCATATCTCACTGCCCAACGAATCTGGGGCGTTGAAATAATTGATGGTGATAGCCTAAGCCACGTGTTTGACCGGAGAGTTTTTTTGGGCTACGAAAATCAACTTTTTCTAATGCAAAAAGTTAAAAAAAATTAATAAAAAATCCTGATGTGTCTTCATAACATATTTTTACATAGTCTAACAGGGTATAAATAATTCTAATAAAACCTGGCCCAAAAAAAATATATATATCTAATAGATTTTTTTCTTGAAATTTTTCTAAGTGAAAATGACAAAAACAATATATGTAAAATATGCAAAAGACAAATAAGGGTGTTAAATCCCAATAATTTCATAATTACCATTACTTTTTAACTTTTTATAAAAATATTTAAAACTCCTTTACGGCCGCCGAAGCTTTGGCACCAAGGATCGATCGCGGCGGCAACATGTCATTGAAGCTTTCTTGACCTTACAGGCGATCGGCCCCCAAAACTCTAGCAAGCTAATATATATATATATATATATATATGGGAAAATCATTTGTCTAGTGACTAGACCTAAGCTTCTATCCTGTAAACCACCGAAACGACGTCCAAGTATATAGCATCGTCCTCGGCGCTATATTCCCACTCTGCCAGCAGCGGAGTAGCCATTGAGGCCCCGATGGCAATCCAATATAATCATACCAACGGGCTAGTGAAGGAGCAGGAGAGGCATATTCGCCACTGTAAGGGTAGTCTTCTTCTATTCCTGGGGAGTAAAGTGAAGGTGAAGGAGGGTACTGGTCTTGGTGTTCTAATTCTGAAGCCATGTCGTCTAAGGGATATGTAGATTGAGGGAACATGTTGTCTCCATATCGAGAAGGAGCGCAAAGTATAAAACGTCGTCGTTTTGTTATATTTCCTCCACGGGAGCCGTAGCCGGTTCGAGTCGAGCCTGGATTGACAGGGGCAAGTGCGTAGAAAGCGCAAACAAAGTCGGTATTTTCTAGAGCCGTCAAAACGGGCCGGCCCGTCGGCCGGCCGTTTAGCCCCGGCCCGTTACGGCCGGGCCTCAAAAATAGAAGAAAGAGATGAAGTCGGGCCCTCAGAGGGCCGGCCCCGCAGGCCACGGGCTTTTACGGCCGGCCTCCGGGCTACAAGCCGCCCTGCGTTTAGCCCGTCATATTTTTTTTTTCCTTTTTTTTTTTAAAAAATGTTGAGTCTTAAAAAATTTCTTTGATATATTTTCCTAACAAAATCCCGAACCGAGTTGGAATATAATGTTTATGTCTTATAACAATGTAGAGTCTTAAAATTTTAAACTAATATATTAATATTGTTATTGACTACTCCTATGATCCTTACACTATAAACTATGTTCATGTCCCTTCCACTCCTCGTCTCCTCCTCGATCGCAACTCTTCTCAGCTCTCGCATCTCACTGACCATAATTTATGTATATTATTAGTGGTATGCTTTTATATTTTATGTAAGTTATTTTAGAACATAATTTGTTTTTGATTATGAATTCGTGAATGCTTATTTGTTGGATGATTGTGTTTTTTGGATATATTAGATGATTTATGTTGTAATTTAGAGCTTTAATTGTTGTAATTTACTAATTATATTTGTGTGAAAAAACGGAGAAAAAATAATTAAAATTTGGAATAATAATTTCCAGCCCCGGGCCGGCCCCGCCCCGGTGCTCTCGGGCGGCTTTGAAAAACATGTGTTTTTCTTACTCCGGGCCCTGGAGGGCCGGCCCTGATTGACGGCTCTAGTATTTTGCTGATTTGATGAGTAGGGCACATGATGGATTATATATTTTTTTCGGTTTTTATTAAGGTGCGCCATCAGTATACTAAAACAAACGGCGTCAATTCAAAGGTTCATAGGACGTAAGTTTAGGTTCAAATACGGACAAATGATTTTCCCTATATATATATATATATATATATCTTGAATTTTCTCTAGTAAAAATAGTCAAGATAGATACTTGATTAATCAAAAGCCACGCTAACGTAGTAAATAGGGTACTTATTGAACATTTCATTATAACTACTTTTGTTTTGCTATTAATTATTCAAGTTTCTGTACTAACTACTTTGGCGGGTTACACACAAAGTTCTTAATATATTTTTTGAATTTCCCCAAAAAAAAAAAGAGGCTAATTCCGAAATCAGAGTAGTAAATAGCAAAACAAAAATAGTTATTATAAAGTACTCATCAAAAAAGAATCTATTTAGTATTGACTACTATAGTTTCAATATTAACTACTCTTATTTCGCTATTAACTACTTTTATTTTTGAAATTCAAAAGTTATATGAAGAACTTTTTTTAGCCACCAAAGTAGCCAATATAGAAAGTCTGATGGCCAGTTGCTAACAAGGCCAAAAACTTGATAGGGCAAAACTTTATAACCTATAACTCCTCAAGTATACGGGCCGTATCAAATAATAAATAGTAAGTAAGATATCGTTCCCACGAGGACTTTAGTACCAAAACTTCAGTTAAGTACTAAAATAAAAATAAGAAAACTACCACAGTAATCAAATGAGCAACCCAGAGTCACTAATCCCTTATTATCTTCCTTGTTTTCACTAATTTAATTAGCTTTAATATCAATTTTATTAATCTCGAGTATAAATAGCTATAAGTGCCTGACGTCCACTTACAACCTTCTCTTGAGTATAACTTGTTATGTCTAACATAGTTACTCAAGAGGGAACAAAAATCGAACACACTCTTCAACAATTATATGGGGCCATTAGGTATATGTCTATCCTAACTGCAAATTAAATCATAATCTAATCTCATATTACTTAATCTCAAAGCCTAATTAAAATCTCATTCGTCAAGGTAAATCCTAATGTTCAAAATTATATTCAATGATAACCAATCACTAAATAGATAAAGCTAACCAAGATTAAGTAACCAAAATTGATATCAAATTTAACTAAACAATGAAAACAAAATCCAATTCACCCACAAGTTCATAGGTCCTCTAGGTTGCAAAACCAACTAGCCACACATGGCTCTAATAAAATCCATAACAAAAAGACAAGAATTCAGGTTCAAATAATAAAGAGAGAGAGAGAGAGAGAGAGGAAAGAAAGATTTTCTGTCGCCTCTACAGTCCTCTCGTCCTTCCGTGGAGATGATGAAGAGAACTGAAACGCTGAAACGCTCAGCCGCTACTCCTCTGCTTCTTTGTTCCTTCTTGTTCTCGCGTCTCCCGATCTTTTTCTTCTGGTGATCCTCTCTCTTGCTTTTTATATATAACCTAAATATAACTTAGGCCGAGGGTCACTGATTCTTCTTTCCTTATTAAAAAGATATCTTATATCTTGTAATCAACTCCACCAGATCACACAATTGATTTTGTTTCTATTTTTTTGCGTGGGACCACCGAGTTTGGCTGATTGCATATTCTCTTAATTGCTTTTTCTACTTCTTTCCAAATCAGCTAATATTTCTTGCAAAATATAATAGGAAATAAGTAGATTTTATATCAAAATATCTTTTTATCCTATAATGATAGTAAAGTATATAAAAGATAATTTAATAGGTATATAATATCAATAAATCCAACTAATTCTCATAAAATATACACCTATTTAATCATAAAATATATACTTATCGGCCATTGGAGCTTCGGTGATGGGCCAACGGAAAATTACGGAGAAGGACCAGGAAATATACACCTATTTAATCATAAAATATATACTAATTCTCATAATATATACTTACCCTTTATCAAACTTCAACTAACCTTTCCTCCCACCTTTTATTCTAAAACTAATTTGAATTTTATTTATCACTAAAATTATAACTACCAAAATCATTCATGACAAGATTGTTTAACTTCAATTTTCAACTAAAATTAATATAGTCATATGATCAATATATTCGCATTACATGAATTTTTTATTTTGAAAACTCACATAAATTTATTTATAAAATAAAATAAAATATAAAACCTTTTTTATATCATTAAAATTCACACAAATTCCGAAAGAGTTTGCACAACTTATTTTTTAAAACAAAATTTGTTTATGAGAGTTTTAAAAACATAAAAGAAAATCTAAGTAATGTTAATATATATATATATATATATATATATATATATATAAGTCTAGATAAACTATCTATTTTTATATGCGGTAGTCATGATCTCTCCTCGGGGAAAATGCTTATGTGTAAACCGGAAAAGACAAAAAACTATTGTCAATAAAAAATTGGAAATATTCCACTTATGTCATAAGGCAAAATATGACCCCAAATGTTTTCTTAAAGATACACAACATATGATATGATTAAGTAACTTATTTAGCTTTCTTAATCTCTCATAAAAAAAGTCAATTTTATCTTATTTTTAGAACCAAATGGAGTATCTTTTATTTAGATTGTGTGTGTGTATGTGTGTATGATTTTGGCGTTCTTATTTATGTTTTTTTTTTTTTAATTCCGAGGTATAGCACATTGGAAAGATTGTAATCAATTTTATGAGGAATTCTTCCACCAAATTTAGATCGGAGAGGCTTAGGCATGTTAAGCTCCTATTTGAAACTTTATTACTTATGAAGAACAATTGATTGTCCCGCACTAAAATGGCGTGGAAGAATTCTATTCACTACAAAAAGAAAAAACAAAAGACTTTTATCGGTGATGTTAAAAAGTTGCCGCTGAAAATCTTGTACCCTAGGAGTTGTGACTAATACTATTAATGGCAACAATACGATTTGCCACTGAAAGTATACCTTCGGTGAAGGCTCAATGCTAAAAGCCAAACCGCCGGTGAAGGAATACGTACTTCAGCAATAACGTCTGGTTTTCGCTGAAGGCTCAATGGCAACATTTGATGACACCACAAAAAGCAAGTAAAGGTGGGAACCAGTTTCAGTATTCATTCGAAATTGCAAATACTTTTTAGTTCCAGAAATTGTTCCATAGAATGAGCAAATGTGGAAACCAATTTCGGGCTCATTATTGAGGTGAGGTTTACATTGTCCAAATATAGTTTTAACAATCCGAATTTAAAATTGTCAGCCGATAATTTAAAAATATATATATTTTAGATTCTATGCACATTAAAATAATTTTTCACAAAAAAATAAAAGTAAGAAATAAATAAATCTAGCTGATTCATATATAAACAGAATTGTCCAGATTTTGGTGTTCATCCGAAAACCCAATCTAGAAAAGGGGTGTAATGCGCATGCTGATGGGAAGAACATTTGCTTTGGTCACCGACTGTCGTTAATTGTGGTAAACCTGAAGAACTTTGGTGTTTTAAAATCTCGTACTGGCAGTGTTTTAGTTTTTGTAAGATGGAGTATTGCTCCCCTAAAGAATATAATGCATTGAATCTCTAGCAGATTTTATAATTAAGCAAATATTGTTAATCGATGATCAAAAAATTGTTTCTAAATAAATATGCTTCAAGATTCATATGAAATCAAACCACGAAGATTAAAATATATATTTATCTATTTATGCCACTGGCCGTATAGTTTATTGACAGGAAAACTCCGTTCTTAATAAAAGGATGTGTTTTTTAATCGTTCTTAATAAAAGGTGTGTTTTTTAATCTCAGTTCCCTTGTAGCTGGAAGTGGTAATATGAGTTGGGCCCAACCCACCAGCCTGCCAAAACTGGCAAGCCCGAGCTGGTCGAACTGTAGCCTATTTTGACGAAGGCCTTTTTAGCTCACATTCACCAACCCCATAACCTATCATAGGTAGTGGCAGAGCCAGGATTTTGAATGACAGGAGGCGAGAATATGAAATGTTATATCAGAAATAAAAGTACTAAAAATACAATACAGACCTAATATATAAAAAAATTAAGAGAAATCTATTACAGAAATTAAGATAACTTCACTTGACTCTTGCCATACGTGTTTTCATATTGTTAAACTCATCTATAATTGAATCTGTGCTAAAACTCAAAACAATTTCTTTTTCAATGTATGTAATCAAAGAATCATCAAGAAATTGATCTTCCATTCTATTTCGAAGCTGTTCTTGATTATCTTCATAGCGAGAGAAAGATCTTTCGCAGTTCTTTGTAGAAACTGAAGAGTGAGTACAAGTCTAATTACTCTATCAATAAGAGGGTAAATGGTGGACTTTCCAGTTCTTACTAGCTCTTGACATAATTCAGATGTAGTTGATAAATATATTGAGCTTTTGGAATTTTGACCGTTGCGTAGAGAGAGAAGCTCTCTCTTGGTACCTGTGCCTGCTTCGGACCGTTGCCCACTGTGGCGGTCTCCGCCTCAACCTCGCCCACATCCGCCCACCGTCGACTCCTCCCACGGCCGCCTCAAGCTCGCCCTCCCCCACTCCACCGTCGCCTTCGACCTCTCACTCGCCTACGCCCACTCCGGCCCACGACCACGCTTCGCCGCCCCGCCCCCACCGTCGACTCCTCCCACGGCCGCCTCAAGCTCGCCCTCCCACCCTCTGCATCACCACTTCACCGTCGCCTTCAGATTCTCACTCGCCTACGCCCACTTCACCGTCGCTCCTAGCCCTCGCTCCACTGTCTGTGAGAAGGAGAACCACCGTAGCTTGTCGAGGTTCTGTTTTCTCGCTTTTCTTCCGGGTCCTTGCATCTTTTTGCTGATCTCCGGGTTCGGTTTTCGTTATTCCTCGCTTTCTTTTCGGTTTTTAGTTTTAGTTTTATTTTGTCTTGTCTTTTCTATTTTTTCTCGGGCTTTTTCTTTTTTTTTTTTTTTTTGCCCATCTTTTGGTTCTGATTTTGTGCTATTTTAGTGGTTTAGTTTTGAGAATTAAACTCTCAGATCTATCTCCATCATGGGTTCTGGTAATGGTTGAGTGCTATTTATTTGATCTGTGATTTTGGTCTTGTTTCTCTGTTCGTTTATGTGTTGGATTTCCTCTATTCTGGGTGTTTTGCTGCCAGTGTTTAGAAGCCATGATTGATTCATTCCTTTTTAGTTTTGCTCTTCTTGCCGTCCTCTAAGCTATTGGTGTAGTTGTCATAATGGAAAGGCAGGGGGTCCAGACGAAAGAAGGGGACTTGGTAATGATGTTGCAAAGTGAGAAGGCTAAAGCAATTAACAATTCGCTGCCTCCTCATCCTGCTTATCAAAGGAACCAAATTTCCTATAGAAGCAAACTTTTGGAACAGGATGAGGAGGTGTTTTCTCAAGAATTAGAGGATCAAATGAAGGAATGGCTTTGTGAGGAGAAGGAGATTTCTCCTCCTCTCACTGAAGAGCAGGAAAATCTTCTTGACTCCTTACCCAAGCTTGAGCATGTCAGATGAAAGGTTGATGGGTCTTTGTCGTCCTTGGAAAGATGCCTTAATTCTTACTTTACTGGGGAAGTCGGCGAACTTGCAAATGATGAAAGACAGGATTGCTTGGATCCTTAGATCAAGAAGCTTTGAGCTCATTGATCTACCTAACAACTATTTTGTGTTTAAAACAGGAGATAGAGATCTGCGATTGAGGTTATTGTTTGATGGTCCTTGGGTGATACAAGGGCACTACCTAGCAGTGCAAAGATGGAGTCCAAACTTCAACCCTTACAGTAATAAGATTCAAAAAGTGGCAGTTTGGGTTCGTATTCCTACTCTCCCGATGCATGTTTACTCTGAAGAATGCTTACTTGAAGTAGGAAATATGATTGGAAAGGCCATCAAAGTGGATGTTAATACTTTAGCACATTGCAATAACCAAAATATGATGGTGGAAAGAGGGAAGTTTGCTAGGGTTAGTGTTGAAGTAGACTTGAATCAAGCTCTGAAATCTAGATTCGTCATTAGATCTACTATCTACACTGTGGAATATGAGGGGCTTGATCTAATTTGTTTTAAGTGTGGTAAGTATGGTCATTCTCAAGAGAAATGCCCGCTAATTCGAATCACAGGGGAGGATTCGACAGAGAATTCTCAGCCATTAGTGGCCATAAGTCATGCTCCACAAAACCCAAGCTGCGGTCATGCTCAATTAAAGTCTCTTGTAAGTGTACCAGGAATTAATGCCGACGATGAATTTGGCTCATGGATGATAGCAAAGAGAAACTCCAAAAAAGAATCAACAATCTCGAACCAGAAAGGAACTTGGGAAAGAAGCCCGAGAATATTAAGACAAATGGGAAAGGTAAGAAATCTGCTTCGGGGTCAAGGTTCGATGTACTGCAAGTGGCGGAGGATCGTATCTTTTCGAAAGGTGTGGATCGTATTAGAAAGACAGAAGTTGCTACAACTTCATGGAGAAGGCAAGAGGGTGAACCCATAACTTCTATTAAGGAAGGAGTCATTGAGCCTAAAGAGAGAATGGAGTCGCCTAAGGAAAGCGGTAATAAGGACGATGTGGTTGGTCATTTAGAGCCTTCTGCGATGAGTGAAAAGAAGGATAAGGAGATGAAAGTGAATGAAAAAGAGAGTGAGGAAATGAAGGAGAAGGTGAAACGAAAAGAGGGCAAGGCTACCAATGTTCTCGAGGGCCAGTCGGTAACTTTGAGCCAATCAACTCATGATTACAATTTAAGGCCCAACGGCCTTTCGTCTGTGCGTAATAAAAAGAAAGCAGCAAGGGCCCACAGTGTTATTTTTGGTTCCACCAAGACAATTGAGACTTCGAAAGTTAGCGAAACGAAGGAGAAAGCCGGGGGATCAAAGAAGAATTCTGTAGAGAAGGAAAAAGTGCCATACAACCCTGACATCACGGATTCTTCTACGAACATAAACAAAAAGGAGAAGAGTGATGATATCATCATAGGAGATGACGACTCGGAAGTTGTGCTGTCATCTCTTCCTTCTGGCGAGTTGAACGAGCTTACTGCAGATGATGCAACTTTTAGGGAGAAACAAGAATCTTTGGTTGCAGAAACCCAGTTTGAGCTGGGAAGAAAGCTGGACGCAGGGCATGCCAGGTAAGTTTATTCTTCCCTGCATTTTAATATATATTTATATATTTTAATGATTATAGCCTCATGGAATTGTAGAGGGGCTGGTAACCGGACCTTCCCAATTGATGTTAAAGATATTGTTAATAAATACAACATTGATATTCTCTGCCTTTTGGAGCCTCGGATTAGCGGTGCTAGAGCAGATTGTGTTTGTCGTAAGCTTGGTTTTAGTCATTGGATCCGTGTGGAATCTAGTGGGTTTTCTGGGGGTATTTGGCTCTTATGGGATAAGGAAAATTTTGATGTGACCTATTTAACCTCTACCACCCAATTGCTCCACTGTCAAGTCTACAATCAGGTTAATAATTTTTCAAGCCTTATTACTATGGTTTATGGTGAAACTACCTCTATTGGCAGACATATGTTATGGGACTCCCTCCGTCTTTTAGCCAATAACTCTACCCTTCCTTGGTTAGTCCTTGGTGATTTTAATGCATTTCTATCCCCATCTGACAAATTGGGAGGGGCCGACCCTTCAAGGATCTCAATGCAACAGTTTAGGGACTGTATTGACGATACAGGGCTTATTGAAGCAAGGTTTCAAGCAGAGAAGTTTACTTGGGATAAAGAGGGCCTGAAGGAAAGATTGGATTGGGTCTTCACCAACTTCAACTGGCTTAACTGTTTACCCAACTCCACCGTCCGTCATGAGCTAAAATTTAAATCGATCATCGGATTGTGGTTGTGAATTCTCACCCTTCTCCACGTCGCAATCGCTTTCAAAATCCTTCTCTCATCGATTGCTGGTCCTCGAGAATGACTTCAAAGATATCATCGCTTGAAGCTCATGGGAGAAGAATTGGTTAGACGGCCTTCACAACTTTAGAGAATCGCTTTGGAGTGGAATGAGAACCATGTGGGTAACTTCTCCAGGAAGAAATATCAATTGTTGAAGCGCATAGAGGGCATTGACAAAAGCAGGAAAATGAATCTCCAAACTGGTTTGTTCCGCCTTGAAAAGAAGCTATGGGAAGAATACCATAAAGTGGTAACTCAGGAAGAACTTGTCTGGTTCCAAAAATCTAGAAGTAAATGGCTTCAGGGTGGTGACAGAAATACAAGGTTTTTTCACGCCTCAACCATGGTTAAAAGGAAGAAACAGAGAATTGGAGCTATAAAAAATGATGAAGGGGAATGGATTGAAGATCATGATACCTTGAAATTGATGGCCCATGATTTCTTTAAACAGCTCTATACAAGGGACGCAATCGTGAGGGATCCTGAGGAGTGGTGTTCCAATTTCCCTTCCGTGGATGCAAATATGATTCGCCTTCTATCAAGAAGTGTCTGCAAAGTTGAGATAAAAAATGCAGCATTCGCCATAGGAGCTTTTAAAGCACCGGGCCCTGATGGCCTCCACGCCCATTTTTTCCAATCTCAGTGGTCCGTTATAGGTGATAAAATATGTGACTTCATTGAAAAATGCTTCAACAATCCCTCTAAACTGTCTAGCATATATCAATCCAAAGTTGTTCTTATTCCCAAGGTTGATAATCCAACTACGTTGAAGGAATTTCGCCCTATCTCCCTTTGCAATGTGAGCTTCAAAATCATTACTAAGCTCCTAGCTAATAGGTTAAAGGGGATCATGCCCCATCTTATTAGCCAAGAGCAGTGTAGTTTTATTGCTAATAGGTCTAGCTGTGATAACATCCTTATTGCTCAAGAAATTATTCACTCCATGAGAATGAGCGGAAGGAAGCAAGGTTTTGTGGCTATCAAAATTGATATGGAGAAAGCTTTCGACAGGTTAGATTGGGGGTTTATCAAAAATACACTAAAATGTATTAACTTGGAAAACAATCTCATCGATCTTATTATGGCCTGTATTTCTACTACATCTATGTCTATTCTTTGGAATGGGGACGAAAGCCCGAGCTTTATCCCATCTAGAGGAGTTAGGCAAGGCGATCCCCTGAGCCCATATATTTTTGTTCTTTGCATGGAGCGCCTGGGCCATTTAATTAAAGTTGAATGTGAAGGGCGTCGGTGGAAACCCTTTCTTTTCAAGCGAGGTGGCCCCCACATTTCTCACTTGTTCTTTGCCGACGACCTCATTCTTTTCACAGAAGCCTCTAGTAATCAAATGATTGAAGTCCGGAAAGTAATGAAAAGCTTCTGCGAAGTCTCGGGGCATAGAATCAACCTTGACAAATCTCGTATGTTCTGCTTTAAAAAGTACACTTCAACAGGGGCTCTTGAGCCGAGTCAACTCCTTGGGATTGGGATTACCGCGATCTAGGTAAATATTTAGGTGTTCCAATCATTCATAAAAGAGTTTCTCATGCTACTTACAACCCTATTGTGCAAAGAGCTAGGAAAAAGTTGTCCTCGTGGAAGAGCAAATTTTTGACTATGGCAAGTCGTTCAATCCTTATCAAGTCTGTACTATCCTCCCTGCCTAGCCACTGCATGCAATCAACTCTCCTCCCAATATGTACAATTAGAGAAATTGAGCGAATTTGCGGGAATTTCCTTTGGTCTCGGGAGGAAGATGTGAGGAAAATGCATCTTATTGCTTGGGAAAAATTACGCAAGCTAAGAAACAAGGGGTCCGGTTTCAAAAATCTCCGTCGCGAATAAAGCATTTATTATGAAACTTTGCTGGAGTCTTTTAACAAAGAAAGATGCCCTCTGGGTTCAATGTTTGTGGTCCAAATACAATTGTGGTAACTTGTACCGCCTAAAATCTCCAAGAAGAAAAACTCATCCTCTCGCTTGGAAAGCAATTGTTGAAGTTTGGGATAATTTTCTCATGTGTGTTGGTAAAAAGGTCAATAACGGGGCGGGTACCAAGTTTTGGACTGACCTTTGGCTCCCTCTGGACCAACCAATCATCTCCTTTATTCAGTATCCTTCCTTTGTCAACAAAGATGAGACGGTTAGGGATCACCTTTTGTCTAGTGGACGGTGGGACTATCATAGATGGATTGGAGTTTTACCTCAGGATATTATAAACATCATTTTACAATCGAACCCACCCTCCAATAATTCCCCGGATTGTTTTACCTGGAGAGTAGCTAAGGATGGGGGTTTCACTGTGAAATCAGCTTACCGGTTTCTTTCTGACAGCGAAGAAGCAAGCACTAATAACTTCTTGTCCCAAGTGTGGAAATGGGAACTCCCGGAAAAAGTCAAATATTTTATGTGGCAAGTAGGCCACGAGAGACTTGTCACCAACTCTCTTCGGGCTAGGAGGGGCCTTACCAATGATAATGGTTGCCCTTTTCAATGTGGTAGTGAGGAAAGTGTGATCCACATAATTAGGGATTGTGAGCGAGCTAGGAATTTATGGAAACTTATTTTAAAACCTAACTATTTCTCTCAGTTTTTCTCTGGCAGCTTGCAGGTTTGGCTAAACTGGAATACCAGACACAACCCTGGCAAAGGAAGATTTCAGAACTTCTCATGGGAAAGAATCTTGAGCCTGGGGTGTTGGATTCTTTGGACAACCAGATGTAAATTTGTATTTCAGGGAGAGAGCACAGAAACAAGGGAGATGTTACACCGGTGCAGCTACCTACTCATGGAAAATGGAGCGAATCAAAAGCTAAACCACCAGATTTTCCAACTGGACAAGATAGAGGAGAAATCTTGGACACCCCCTCCTGAGAACACAGTTCACATTGATGTGGATGGATCGGTGCTTCAACAACACCAAGCTACGTGTGGAGGAGTGCTAAGAAATACTCAAGGGGAATGGTTGATGGGTTTCTACAAACCCCTTGGCCTTCTTTCCGTCATTGAAGCTGAAATATATGCTATCATGACTGGGTTACAGATTGGTCTCCGGATGGGATTACAGAGAATCGTTATATACTCTGATTCCCTTGATGCTGTCAATATCCTTATGAGAGATTGCCCCACTGATCATCCTCTTAAACACATTATTGGGGAGACTAGAGACCTTTTATTCCGAGACTGGGTCATGGAGCTTCATCATACTACAAGAGAAAATATCTCTTGTGCTGATTACATGGCCAAGGAAGGCCATAGTGTTGCCGTTGATACCGATTTGGTTATGATTCCAACAATCCCGAGAGGTTGCCTGGATATGTTTTTGAAGGATCAGCGATCCGCTCACTCCTAGTATTTTATACTTCCTGTATTAGGGGCTAGAGTCTTGTATCTAGTTCCTATTTCACATTATCAAGCTTCAGCTTGCCTTTATTATCCAAAAAAGATGTAGTTGATAAATTAATCAAATCTGGATGTTTAGGAATGTCAAGCTCAAAATGTTGTAAATCCATCTTCAAACGCAATTTTTCTAATTCTCGTGAAGTCTCGAGAATAAAATTTATCAACAAGTTTGCAAATGTCATCACTATTAAATGACTTGTATCTGTTTCTTGGATCTAAAGCCATACTCAAAGCAAGTAATTCAACAAAGATTAAATGACTTGTACCCGTTTCTTGGATCTAAAGCCATGCTCAAAGCAAGTAATTCAACAAAGATTATCATTGAACCCACTATTTAATTCTTGCAAATGATAATCAATTGTAGCACAAAAGATATTTACCCTATAAAATTTTTCAGTAGAAAAATCACCTTGTTCATTTTGAGCACGACCTCTCCTTCCAATATATTTTGCACTCATATCTGGAATGTCAATGTCATGTTTTATGCAAAATTCTTGAACATCAACCAATAAAGCATCCCAACCTGTATCTCTTAATTTCTGAAGTAACTCTTTTGTAGTGGAAACAAGATGTAAAGCATTTGAAATATCTTGAGACTCTCGTTGCAAAGCTTGACAAAGGACTTCAGTAATACCCATAATATCTTTCATAAGGTGCAATATGATGACAAAATCAAAAGATGTCAATGATGAGTATGCATTATCTGCATCTCCACGATGTGATGCTGTCTTTCCTTCATTAGAAATATTGTCAAGAACTTCACATGTGGCTTGAAACATTTTAAACAAACTGCATATAGAATTGTAATGAGAACTCCAACGAGTAGCTCCAGCTCGATGCAAAGTACCAATCTGATTAAGACCAACTCCTGTTTCGAGTTCATCAATAGCAATCATTCTTGCAATTTCATTGGTTTGGGCAACTCTTAACTCATCATTACGCTTACAAGAAGAAGTAGCGATATTAATTATGAATTTCAATTTTTCAAAAATTGATGAACATGTTTTACCTCATGAGATGCAAAGAACCAAGGAAAGTTGAAGGCGATGAGCTAAGCAATGGACATAATAAGCATATGGGCACTCAGCACAAATTAAAGCCTGCAATCCATTCCATTACCTCGCATATTGTTAGCTCCATCATAACCTTGTCCTCGAATATTTTCAACATCAAGATTATGGCGACGAAGAGTGTTGAATATTCCTTGTTTCAAAGTCTTAGCACTTGTATCTTTCACATGTATAAGACCGAAAAACCTTTCTCGTATAAAACCATCTTTATCAACGTATCTCAAAACAATAGCCATATGCTCCTTTTTAGATACATCACTAGCTTCATCAACAATAAGACAAAACTTGGCATTGGAAATTTCTTCCCGTATTGTGTTCTTTACCTTTTGAGAGAAAACATGAAGAATTTGAAAAACATGGCTATCACCCAAGAGGGGGGGTGAATTGGGTGTTTAATAAAACTCTAGTTCCTTTGAAAATCTTTTCGCAACTTATCAAAGTAGTTTGAATGACAGAAGTAATTTATAAAGCGATAATCGTCATTCAAATATATATGCACATTCAAATATATATGCTTTGGAAATATAAGAGATAAGGGAAGAGAATGTGCAAACCGATTTATACTTTGGTTCGGCCCAATCCTTGACCTACGTCCAGGTCCTAAGCTCCACTTGAGATTTTCAATCCACTATCCTCTTGTTTATCCGGAACAAGAGAAGCCTATACAAACGCACAAGTTCACCCGAGCACTTGTGAAGCCAAATCTCTCACCGAGACACTCCCCTTACACAATGCAAGGTTACAATCTGTTTCCCTCTCAAGATTACCCAATCTTGAGTAACTCTCAAATAAACAGATAGAATGTTTCTAATGAATCTTCTCTCTCATAAGTGAATAAGATAAACACTGAAGTGCATTACAAATAATTTCACTCTCTATCCTAAGCTATGTAAACATTGGAAACAGAGTGTGTATGTTATGAAAAACAGAGTATCAGTATGTTGAAGATGTAATCTTGTATCTCTGCGTTTTTCTCCTTGAATCTATCCTCTTTTATAGGTAGAGATCAATATATGACCGTTGAGAAGATTCAATGACCGTTGGATAAAGAAATATAGCCGTTAGACTCGAGAGGAACTAGCCGTTAGAACTTCGTTTTAAACCTAATGACATAAGCATTTACTTTACTTTGATCTTCATTTTAACAGCCTTTGATCATCTGAAACATGTACACAAATGATATAAATGATGTTAATAAGTGTTATAAATCATTTGGGTAATCATCTGGATGTTTATCAGAAGAATCATGATTTTCGAAACGGTGATTTTCTGAATCTGCAATGAAAACTTGAGTTTTCATTTGGAAACTCGAGTTTTGAGGTTGTGTTACTCCATATTGCTCTCGTCGATCAAAACTCAAGTTTTGGTTTCAAAAACTCGAGTTTGGAAGATGCTCAAGCTCGCTGCTCTTCGTAACTCGAAAACTCGAGTTTTGTTCTTACAAACTCGAGTTTTGACTTTGTTGAGCTTTCTTGAAAATAACTCCCAACTTTTGAGGGCCATATCTCCTTGGTCTGAACTTCGTTTTGCTCTGTTAAACTCTTGATGAAAATCTCTTTGAGTCTATTTTCATATGCCACCGAGTTTAGCTCAATCAGATTTGTAGTTTGTGAGATACACTCAAAACGTTGAAGCTTGGTTTGCCGTGTGGCGTGGATTTCACTTTCAACTTCCACAATTCATATCTCCTTGATCTGAACTCCTTTGGGCTTAAGTTTTATATCAAAATTATGCATTATGAGTCTAGTTTCATATGCCACTGTTTTTACCTCAATCCAATCTCTGGTTTGGGAGATATCATCGAATTACCGACCTCGCCCGTGCTGAACGTGAAACAGAGTTCTTGAAGAGTGATGACCGTCCAAAACTCGAGTTTTGACATGAAAACTCGAGTTTTGACTTGAAAACTCGAGACTCGAGTTTTGACTTGAAAACTCGAGTTTTGCTAGTCCAGAGATGCCATAGATGCCGAAGACAAGTACAAACTCGAGTTTTGAGTTGGTCGACTCGAGTTTTGACTCCTAAACTCGAGTTTTGAGCCCCAAACTCGAGTTTTCTCATACCGAGGAGCAAATCATTGTAGCGAAGCAGAAACTCGAGTTTTGACTTGGAAACTCGAGTTTTCTCATCCCGAAACTGATTTTTGTTGACTTTAACTCGAATTTAGCCATTCCTACTTCCATATGACCTTGGAGACTTCTAGCATCAATATAATAACTTGAATAATTATATTTTCATTCTATTCATCAAGTTCTTCCTTTTTCCATCTCCCAACTTGATCATTCTTCTTCATTTAACTTGGGCTCATCATTATTTGCAGCTTCTACCTTCTTCAATATCCATAAAGTGATGAAGCTTCATTCCAACTTCTACTTATCATAGAGACTTCCAAGATCACAAGAACTTGAATGTTGATATTCCTATTATATCGTGTAAGTTCTTTTGATAACATCTTTCTCTAGCCTCTTCTCTTCTTCTTGGTTATCCTCCAAAATCTATTGATAGCATCTTGCTTTCTTGACAACCTCTACAAGTACTCCTTTCTTTCATCTCTTATCTCCTTCTTGATTATTCTTCTTAATTTAACTTCGAATAATCTACATTAAATATAGCAGTTAGTCAATGTAGGAAATAACTATATTACTCAATATACTACTCAATCTTTTTGCCTTTAACAATGGCATGTATATAAGACATCATCAAAACTAATCATATCTAACATTCTCCCCCTTTTTGATGATGGCAAATACTATAAGAAAAATATGTATGAATATGAAAATGCATTAGATGCAACATATTTTTCTTGCCATTCTCTCCCCTTATTTGTCATTAGCAAAAAGTTGAAGTAAAGAGAAATGCTTAGAGAGACAAATATGAAAATAGATTAGAAAGATTCAAAGAACTGATTTTCTCTCCCCAATTTGAAATTGTTTTCATTCTAAATATGATGCAATTTGGAATGTTTTTATGAAAACAAATTTGAGAGAATTTGAAGAGGTTTTCAAGACAGCTTTCACAATTAAAGCATATAGATACCAAACATGTGCAAAATTTCTACTGAATATAAAAGGATAGAGATTAGAAATGCTCATGTTGGTTTTGCAAATTGATGAATGATCGATGAAATCCATTTGCTAGCTGTATGAAATTTGGTTGTGTCGCCATGGTCTAAGATGAAGCAGTGATGTGAGATTCTTTGAAGAGGCTCAATAGCAGGATCATGAATATCCTGTATGATAGGATGAAAGTACTGGCTTTTTGTAGATTATCTCATCTGAATGAATATGATCAGTACTCAGCTTCCATCCTTTGTTTTTTTTTTCATAGATCATCCATGTAGAGCACATCTCAGCTTCAATGATTAACCGCCAAGGCATCTTTCCTCAATTTAATAGTTTCACCTTGTAGAGCATTAAGGAAAGTCCTAGCACATAACATAATCTCTTGCTACAAATTAAAAACATTCTTTCCAAAAGATTTGTTAGTGCAAGCCAAATATCAAAGCATCTCTTTCTATGTGATATTTTTCAAATAAAGATAATGAAAGGAAAATATGATATTAACTCATCATCAAAAACTAACAAGAGATAATGAATGCAGATGGGTATGCTTAAAAGGATTTTCTTCAAATAAAGGAGATGAGCTTTTAAAGTATAAAAACACATATGAATATGAAGCTCCCCCTTAATGAATGCATGGCTAAAATGTGAAGTTCCTTTTCATGATACCAAATAATAATGAGACACCAAATGTTATGGTACCTCAGAGTTGAGAACTTTCAAGTTCACTTGGGTGGACTTGAAATTGGTATAAAGAAATCACTTATGCTTTTTATGATGATAAAAATGTTAAAAACATAAGGATCATTTTAAAAATGAATGTACTCAGGCTAAACTTTGTGTGGAAAAAAATTTGAATGAATAAAATCAAGTTAGCCTGAAGAGTGATGCGAGAGCAGAGAAATGATTATGATATATGAATATTATTTCAAAATGCAATACCTCACTCAAGTAATATCGTAATTACTTGAGTCATAATCATTTTTAGTTCATAGACGCATGGATATGTTTTCAAAACATTTGTATGCATTTTCAAAATATAAAACCAACAAAGTTATGCACAAATTCACTTGTTTGATCATCAAATGCACTAACAAATTGATTAAACATAGTTAGGAATATTAGTGAATGATGATAGGAAGTATTAAGATCAAACAAGAAGATTTGACAAATTCGTCGATTTGATTTTCAAACTTAGCATTCAATACTGAGTATGTTCATCAATACTCGAGTTTGTCACTGTGCACTTAAGTCAATACCTGAGTATCCATTTTGATACTCGAGTATTCTTCTTCCAGAGAGGAATCATCAAGACTTGACCTTTGGACCTTAACGTTGAAATAAGGGAAATACTTGAGTATACAAATCCATACTCGAGTTTTGAACTTTTGATATGAAAATAAGTTTAAGTTCAAAAACCTCAATACTTGAGTATTGATTTCAATACTTGAGTATTCAAATCATTGACAAAGGGCATAGCTCTCTGTTTGCCCAATACTTGAGTTTCCAACTCAATACTCGAGTATGCATTCATTTTGAAAAACTTTGTGAAGTCTTTCCCAAGTCAATACCTGAGTATTGAAATGAATACTTGAGTATTCAACATATGCATAAACCTTGTAGTCTTTCTGTCAGTCCAATACTCGAGTGTCTATACCAATACTCGAGTTTTCATAAGATGAGAAACTTGATGACTCTCTGTAAGACCAAAACTTGAGTTTCCAAATGGAAACTGGAGTTTTCAAAACAAAACTGGAGTTTTCAACTCTAAACTGGATTTTGCTTTGACAAAATTTGCTAATTGAAATTGAATAATTTTCAAAATCTTTTAATTTAACCAAAGACAGACCAAAAATCAAATTCATATAATCATAGTACGAGGTAAGGATTAGATATGACCGTAATTCCTCTTATCCTCATAGAAGCTTGCTTGGTTGACATGGATTGATGTAGATAACTCCATTTTTGACGTTCACCATCAACATTAAGCATAGCTTGTTTAGCTTTCTCAAAAACTTGAATCATTTCTCTATGTTGTATTCTTGAGAAGCTTTCTTTCATCCTACAAAACTTTATAAATCTTTTTTTATCTTTCTTGGTATCCAACTTTACTATGATCCAATCATTGTTAGCTCGTAGGATCCAAAATTCACATGCTCTTATGAATATAATTAATTCAGAACAACTAAGCAAAGTAAATGACTTTATGCATAAAAGAAATACTTTCTTTTCAAATCATCATATATGCATAAAGAGTTTAAACCTATTGAACATTGCAATCCCTTTTAAAATAGATCAGGATGTAAGAACCCAATTAAAAAATAGTTTGCAATGATCATTCCTAAAGATACAAGATATAAAACCTCAATGAATATTTCAGATAATAGCATGGGAGGTTTTACCTTTGAATACCTTAGCCTTAGGTACTTGAAGGGTTGCATTCGCTCACCCAATTTATCATTCGTTGATACTTTGTCTTTTTGAATTTAGTCTTGGGATGAGGCAATGCTTTCTCACATGATGTAGACTGCAAGAATCTTTTCCCTTGTGCATAAGAGATCCTTCTTTTCTTATCCTCCTCAAGATAGTTGAATGGTATTCTGTGGTAATCCATTCTTGAGGTAGATGATACTCTTCTTGCTTGTATCCATTGCTTCCTTTGATGTTTAAACCTTGTAGTTCCAGTAATGGGTGCCCTAAGAGTTCTCTTGCTTGATACAGATGCTATGATCTTCTTCATCGGTACATGAGAAACTCTTGGCTTCTTCTTCATCTTCTCTGTACCTTGATGTCCATTCTTTTTGGAATCACTCTGCACACACAAGGCACTAGATGGACATTTTGGTACCCACTTATTCTTGGGTCCTTGACTGTTCGCATTGGACCTTGATTGTCCTTTAGCAACCCAAATAAATTTATTTCTCACATTAGAATTTCTTCTAATATAGCATGTATGAGAAATATGTCCAGATTTTTCACAATAATTGCAAATAATAGAATTATGCTTATTATGAACAGCTTTGTAAGAACTGTGTGGGTCTAGTGGATGCAATGTCAAGTGACTCATATTTGTGTATTCTTTTTTCCCACATGATTTTCCAGCATCATTTTCGAAAATTTGTTTGTTTTTTCAAAATA
This sequence comes from Acacia acuminata, assembly GCA_019022655.1. Lineage (NCBI taxonomy): Eukaryota > Viridiplantae > Streptophyta > Magnoliopsida > Fabales > Fabaceae > Acacia > Acacia acuminata. Next base: position 1,824,893 of record JAFJYI010000115.1, on the reverse strand, counting down.
GAATCAGTAAAAGGTTGAAAAACACTTCTATGCAATTGTTCGAAAACATTTTTCTGTTCTACACAAGAAGAATTGGAATTGTTTAGCTCATGTGTATCTTGAGCTCTAGCTAATGATTGATCACAATCTTCCATGAGCTCTTCTTGGGAATCATCTTCCTCTTGCTCTCTTGTGTTGATCGGATCATGGAAGCATTCAATGATTTCTCCTTCTTCATTCTCCACTTCCAATTGTTCATCAATTGTGGATACGCGATTTATAGTTTCGATGAGCCGTCAACACTTTCAACTTCCACATATTTGTTAGAAGCATATATAGAATCAAGAGTATCCCAGATTTCTTTAGCACTAGAGCAAAACTTGATTTTCTCAAAATCATTTTCGGTTAAAGCACAGTGAAGAATTTTCATTCCTGTAATGTTCAATGAAAACATTTTATTTTCTATTTCTGTCCAATCCTTTCTTGGTTTGAAATAAAAAACATTTGTAAAAACATTCCACATATAGAAATCAGTTGCTTTGATAAAACTAGTCATTCTAGCTTTCCAAAACCAAAAATCAATATCTTTGAAAAGCGGTGGAATGGTAAAATCAAATCCATATGAAAATGTGGAACACCCGAAATCAGTCATTCAAACTCTTGAGACGGTTAAGTCCTTTAAACAAGACCAGACTCTGATACCAAATGAAAAACCGGCTATCACCCAAGAGGGGTGAATTGGGTGTTTAATAAAACTTTAGTTCCTTTGAAAATCTTTTCGCAACTTATCGAAAGTAGTTTGAATGACAAGTAATTTATAAAGCGATAATCGAGTCATTCAAATATATATGCACATTCAAATATATATCTTTGGAAATATAAGAGATAAAGGAAGAGAATGTGCAACCGATTTATACTGGTTCGGCCCAATCCTTGACCTACGACCAGTCCCCAAGCTCCACTTGAGATTTTCAATCCACTATCCTCTTGTTTATCCGGGCACAAGAGAAGCCTATACAAACGCACAAGTTCACCCAGGCACTTGTGAAGCCAAATCTCTCACCGAGACACTCCCCCTTACACAATGCAAGGTTACACTGTTTCCTACTCAAGATTACCCAATCTTGAGTAACTCTCAAATAAACAGATAGAATGTTTCTAATGAATCTTCTCTCTCATAAGTGAATAAGATAAACACCGTGTATTACAAATAATTTCACTCTCTATGCTAAGCTATGTAAACATTGGAAACAGTGTGTATGTTATGAAAACAGTATCGGTATGTTGAAGATGTAATCTTGTATCTCTGCGTTTTTCTCCTTGAATCTATCCTCTTTTATAGGTAGAGATCAATATACGACCGTTGAGAAGATTCAATGACCGTTGGATAAAGAAATATAGCCGTTAGACTCGAGATGGAACTAGCCGTTAGAACTTCGTTTTCAACCGACTATGACATCGGCATTTACTTTACTTTGATCTTCGCTTTAACAGCCTTTGATCATCTGAAACATGTACACAAATGCTATAAATGATGTTAATAAGTGTTATAAATCATTTGGGTAATCATCTGGATGTTTATCAGAAGAATCATGATTTTCGAAACGGTGATTTTCTGAATCTGCGATGAAAACTCGAGTTTTCATTTGGAAACTCGAGTTTTGAGGTTGCGTTACTCCATATTGCTCTCTGTCTGATCAAAACTCGAGTTTTGGTTTCACAAACTCGAGTTTGGAAGATGCTCTAAAGCTCGCTGCTCTCTGTAACCCGAAAACTCGAGTTTTGACTTTGTTGAGCTTTCTTGAAAATAATTGTCAACGTTTGAGGGCCATATCTCCCTGGTCTAAACTCTGTTTTGGTATGTTAAACTCTTGATGGAAAGCTCTTTGAGTCTATTTTCATATGCCACCGAGTTTAGCTCAATCGGATTTGTAGTTTGTGAGATACACTCAAAACATTGAAGCTTGGTTTGCTGTGTGGCGTGGATTTCACTGTCAACTTCCACAATTCATAAATCCTTGATCTGAACTCCTTTGGGCTTAATTATATCAAAATGATGCATTGGGAGTCTAGTTTCATATCCCACTGGTTTTACCTCAATCCGATCTCTCGGTTTGGGAGATATCGTCGAATTACCGACCTCGCCGTGCCGAACGTGAAACGAGTTCTGAAGAGCTGATGACCGCCGAAAACTCAAGTTTTGACTTGAAAACTTGAGTTTTGACTTGAAAACTCGAGTTTTGCTAGTCCAGAGACGCCATAGATGCTGAAGACAGTACAAACTCGAGTTTTGAGTTGGCTGACTCGAGTTTTGACTCCTAAACTCGAGTTTTGAGCCCCAAACTCGAGTTTTCTCATACCAGAGGAGCAAATCATTGTAGCGAAGCAGGAAAATCGAGTTTTGACTTGGAAACTCGAGTTTTCTCATTCTTCAAGGCCAATAAGATCAAGAGACATATACTCTCAAGGCCAGGAAGTTCGAGTGTTCCTCCTCCTTCTCATGTTTCTATACCTTATGATTTTGATGCAAGGATCAAGGAAATTGTTGACAAAGCAATTTCTGAGTTATTTGATAAGGTAGAAGAAGAAGTTGAGAGATTAGTGACTGAGGTTACTAAAGGACATGGTAATGTGGTGAACATTCAGGAAGGATTCAGAGTTGAGCAAGAAGCACTGAAAAATCAGATTGGAGATCACACTGCTAGCATATCCATCTTTCTATTTACTATGATGAGCTTAAGTGATAAATTGGACAAACTACTGCAAAATCAGTCCATGATTGCTTCTGCTTCTAGTTTAGATGACTTCTACTTCACTGGACCAAGCTCGATAAAGCCTAACATTATCTTTGAACCAGCCATTACCATTAAACCTGAGCCATCCATTCATACCACTCAGATTAACCCTCCATCTCAGCAACAAGATCTTATTCTTACACTTTCAAATATCCCAATTGATCCATCCTTGTTTGCTTTGATGACAAAGGGGGAGAAGTTTGTGAAGAATATCAATCAATGCTTTCGAAATTATATTGCATATTTTCTTTCGAAACTCTAATGATATTCTGCAATTTACTTAACATTCTGTTTCTAATTGATTAATATATGATGAATGTTTAAGTTATGCAGTTTATTACATTTTGATATCTTCTGAACTCTGATAACTCTGATATTTGCTCATCTGAACTCTATGGTTTAATTTTCAATGTTTATGAGTATATCAATGAGTTATATTATTATTTTGATATCGGCTAATTTTGGTATCGGCTATCATGACGTTCTTAATTGATAAAATGAAGTTGTCATGAGTTTTTATTTGCTTTAACTTTGATGAAAATGAATTGTGTTTTTACTAAAATCTCAAAGTTTGCAAATGTTTTTGATCAAACTTGCTTTCTCATTGTTCAAATGATCAAATTAAATTTTTGAAAGCAATTGATTGTTTACAAGTGTTGTCATCATCAAAAAGGGGGAGAATGTTAGTTCTACATGTGTTTTGATGATGTTTTAACAATTGTAAACAAAATGAGAAGTTTTCTCTTGCAAATTTAATGAACTTTGTTTGTCAAGGAAAACTCCGGTTTTGAAGTAAAACTCAAGTTTTGAGGTTTCGAGAAAATCCTAAACAAAGCAAAACGCCCGGTTTTCGATAAAACCGCAAGTTTTCGTTTTTCATGAAAAACATGAAAACTCGAGTTTTGGGGTCAAAACTCGAGTTTTGGCTTGTCTCGAGGCAAATCGATTAAGAAGCAAAACTACAAGTTTTGAGTTTTCATGAACATATGAAAACTCGAGTTTTGGGGGCAAAACTCGAGTTTTGGTTTGGCCGAGAGCCTTTGGATTTTCAAGTTTCAAAACCTCCGAGTTTTCATGATGCACCGCCGCTTTGAACTATTCAAAGAAATTCTAACATTTTGTGAAATAGTTCAAAACTCGAGTTTTGGGGTCAAAACTCGAGTTTTGTCAAAACTCGAGTTTTGGGGTCAAAACTCGAGTTTTGGTATGTTGGTCGTGCACTGATTTACAACATATGAAAACCGCCAGTTTTGGGTCAAAACCTCCAGTTTTCATTTTACACATTGGTTTTCATTGAACATATAAAAACTCGAGTTTTGGAAGCAAAACTCGAGTTTTGGAAGCAAAACTCGAGTTTTGGTCGGCCGAGAGCAACCAAGTTTTCACAAGTTCAAAACCGCCGCTTTGGTTGAACACGCCAGCTTGATATGTTCACGGGTTTTGAAGTTTTCACGTGTTAAGTGAAAACTCGAGTTTTGGGAAGCAAAACTCGAGTTTTGGGCAACCCGAGAGCATCGGTTTTTTCAAATTGATTTTTCAACTTGAAAACCTCCGCTTTGATGTTTTGGACTAAAACTACATTTTCACATCAATAGTCCAAAACTCGAGTTTTGGTCAAAACTCGAGTTTTGAAGTTTTACATCAAAACTCCCTTTTGAAGCATAAATCGCGATTTTCATCTCTCGGAAGATGAAAACTCGAGTTTTGGTGAAAACTCGAGTTTTGATCATCGGACGAAAAAAACGCAGTTGAACTTAAAATTACACATTTTGATTAATTCTTCAAGTTTTAAGTTGCGGATTGGTTACATATGTTTCGTATGATTCTTATCTATATTTCTAACCAATCTTAACAAGTTTGCTTGTGAATTTTCGAGGATTTGAATTTTAACATTTGAATTATTTTAACTTATCCTCAAAGACAAAAAGCAAATGGAAGACAAATGGAGTTGTGGGCGATTTCTCACCTAATACAAAACAGCTAAGCCTCCACTAGATAAAGCAGATCTTCAGCAACATGGGACGAATTTGAGGAGCCAAATACCTGAAGACTTTATTCCCAACTGAAGAATTCAAATCTGCAAAAGTCTCCAACAGCTATATTCAAACAACAAACTTATGCAACAGCTAGATTCATGAAGCAACACCCATAACAGCTATATTTTCGAATGGGTTGAAGCCTCAACGGATCTATAACGTTCACAAGCTTCAAATCACTATAAATACATGAAGATTTGAAGTTGGACAGCGAGAAGACAATCACGTAAAGCCTACACGAATTTATCGGTCTTTTCTCTCGTTTTATCATTTGATTGTATCTTTGATACATTGAGCTTCGTGCTTATCATATCTACTCTTAGAGAGAGTTTATTTCCGTGTAAATCATTCATTGTAATAATCTCAAGTCGGTGACTTGGAGATTGGGAAAATCGAGTACAACTTGTAAGGGGGAGTGTGTCCTAGGTTGGGAGCATCCTTCGTTTACAGAGTGGGTATCTGATTACAGAGTACAGCTTGTAAGGGGGAGTGTGTCCTAGGTTGGGAGCATCCTTCGTTTACAGAGTGTGTATCTGTTGTTAGCAATTACAGCTTGTAAGGGGGAGTGAGTCCTAGAGTGAGGAGCATCCTTCGTTTACAGAGTGTGTAATTGTTCTTGAGTGATAGTGGAAAATCCCAGAGTGACTGGGGACTGGACGTAGGTCAAGGAGTTAGACCGAACCAGTATAAATCTTCTCGTGTCAAGCTCTTCTTCTCTATCTCCACTTTGCCTTGATATTATCTCGTTGTGTGGGTGATCCGAAAAGAATTTTAAAATCCCCAATTCACCCCCTCTTGGTGATTTCCTTCACTTTCTTTTGGTATCGAGCATTGGTTATCTATTTGAAGGATTAACATCCTAGATCAAAGATCCAATGGAAGGAATTCTACCCGAAGGAGCTGCAATCAACAGACCACCAGGTTTCAATGGAAATTATTACTCCTACTGGAAGGCAAAGTTCAGAGTCTATATAATGGCATCTGAATATGGTTTGTGGAGAGTATTCGAAAGAGGAAATTATGTTCCATCCTCATTTGAAGATGGAGTTAGAACTCCTAAGCTTGAAGAAGAGTTTAATGAGAATGACAATGATGGCAAGTCACTCTCAACATGAAAGCCATCCACATGCTGCAAAGTGCTCTTAGCCAACAAGAGTATTTTCGAATTTGCACTTTGTCATCTCGCTAAGGCTATGTGGGAAGCTCTTGAAATAGCCCATGAAGGAACAGCTGGAGTCAAGGAAAATCGAGTAAACACTCTCATGACTGAATATGATTTATTTCGTATGAAGTCTGGAGAATCCATTGGTGAATTCCAGCTCAGGTTCACTCATTTGGTCAACCAACTTGCAGCCTTGGGCAAAGTTTATGATCAATCTGTCCAAGTGAGAAAATTCTGAATATCCTCACTAAAGATTGGGAAGCCAAAGTCACAAAGAATCGAAGAAGCCCATGGAGAATCAATGCAATCGTAGCTGCTTTATTCTAAGCTTATCTCAATATGAAGGCAAGCTCAAATTCAAGAAGGGCCTGAATGAAATTCATGACAATAGAAACAAAGGTATTGTTTTGAATGCTGTGAAAGAGAAACCCAATGAGGAAGATGAAGATGATGAAGAGATGGCCATGTTTGTGCGTAAATTCAAGAAATTCTATAAGAGAGATCAAGGCTTTAGAGACAGATTTCGAGAAGAACTTCAAGCAACAAACAGATCAAATCTTTTGCTACGAGTGTGGAAAGCCGGTCATATCAATCCTCGAATGTCCACAACAAAGTCAAGATAAGGAGAGAAAGGCAAGATTCAACCACCTCAAAAAGAAAGATTATATATCTACCTTATGGGAGATGACTCGATGAAGAAAGTGATGAGGAAGGTGTAGCAAATCTTTGCCTAGTTGTTGAAGAACAATCTGAAAATGACAATGAGGTAAGTGATAACCTTAACCTTCCTATGATGAATTATTTTCTGAATACAATGAACTATATTCTGAATATGAAAAACTTGCAAAAGAGTTCATTGCATCTAAGAAGAAAATTAAATTGTTGGAAGAACAAGTTCAGAATGTTTCTTCTTCTTTTCGTTTCAAAACATTTCGAAAATATTTCAAAACATTCCCGAAAATGATTGCGAAAAGATTTCGAGAAAAGATTTGTGACAATTGCTTTGTGTTTTAGAGAAAAGAAATTTATATCTTACAAAAACTCTTGAGAAATTCACTAGAGGTAGTGAAATGCTCAAAGTGATTTTAAAACAAAGAGAGGTTCACAAATGACAAATCGGGATTGGTTATAAACCCGATTTTGATAAGAAGAAAGGGAAGAAGAAACATGGACAAAAATCTTATTTGAATTATTTTCGGAAATCTGTTCATACTTCAAATCCCTTTGCACATTGTAACTATTGTAACAAGAAGGTCACAATACTTCATCATGCTTTCATAGGAAAGATAGGAGAGATAAGCCTGTAGGCAATTATCAATGGGTACCAAAGGGAACATATGTTTTCCCTAAGGTTCAAACTAACCCGAAGGACCCAAGCATAAATGGGTACCAAAATGTCCATCTCGTTGGTTTGTTTGTGGCAGGTGATTCTAAGAGAATTGGACATAAAGGGATTAAGAATAAGAGAATCCCTTATGCACCAAAAAGGAGATCCTCTCAAGTATCAAATAGGAGATACTTGAAGCCTGTATCCTTTGTGAAGACTTTGCGAGACACCAAAGAGACATTGGGTATGCAAAGCCAATCCTCCAAGTACCTAAGGTAAAGGTACACAATGGTAAAACCTCCCTTTGCTATTAGTAACAATCTTTAAGGTTTTACGCATTGGATATTAGGAATGAACATTGAAAACGATTTTTGAAATTGAAAATCTATTTGACAGATTTATTTATATATTGTTTACAATGTTCAAAAGAGCTTAACTCTTTATGCATGCATAATGATTTAAAAAATTTATCTTTTATGCATAAAGCTATGTTTATTTCATTATGCTCAATTATCATTATCTGAATGTACTCTTGGAGCATATGAATATTATTCCTACAAGCTAACAACAATTGGATCCAAACGAGTTTGGATACCAAGAAAGAAAAAAGGTTGTATACAACATTGTAGGATCAAGGAATGCTTTCCAAAAGAGCATTTTCGACTCTTGAGGAAGCTGGAGAAGCAATGCTTGATGATGAATGTTAAAGCAGAAGTTATCTGCATCAATTCATCTCAGCAAGTTTCTACAAGGACAAGGGAAATTACGGTGATATCTAACCTTACCCTATATTGTGCTTATGTGAAATTCATATTTGGGTATTGAATACTTGTCCAATGATGCATTCCATTAAGCAATCAATCATTTATGTCTTTCAAAATGTTTTTCGATTGCTAATGGATCACAAGTGAATTTGTGCATAATTTTCTGATTTTAAAGTTTCTGAAATGCACAATTCAAAAACTTAATTTTGAATCACAATTCATTCTGCGTTTGGAAAATGCATTCCAATGTTTTTGAAAATATGCATGATTTGATTGTACTCAAATGATATTTCAAATTGGAATTTAATATGCATTGATTTTCTGAACATAACTTCAAAGATGAGTTTTCATATCAACATCTCAATTTTATAAAGCATTATCTTGATTTGAAAGAAAATTTGAGATATTGAAAACTATTTGCATAGTTTATGAAAAGCTCATATCAATGACATAATTTCCTACATGAATGTATTTACAAATTGTCATTGAAAAATGATTTTCTTTGTATCACTTATTTGCTTATCTGTATGTTCAGTGCTATGAATCAATTAGATAAGATTATTTGTGATACACTCCTTGCTTGGAGATAACATACTCATCTAGAAGCAATTCAGTTTTATAAGAAGAAAATTTGGGAATGGCCAATCCTAATGAATTGTGAATTGCCTCCACTTAATGTTAGTTATGTGTTTTGATGATTAACTAATCACTAACTTAAGCATTGGAGAATCTAGATGTGGTTTTATGCGGATGTTTATCTTGTTTAAATTCTCCAAATCCTCGCTGAAGTTTGTTTGTCAAGAGGAGCAAACTTGAGCCCGCAAGGATGAACTCGAGCCCGATATTTAACATTCTCGAGTTTTTGCCGACAAAGAGCGAAAACTCGAGTTTTGATACAAAAACTCGAGTTTTGGCCTTGCGATGTCGGGGTCAGAAAATGAGCAAAGTTTTCAAACAGATGAAAACTCGAGTTTTGGGGTGAAAACTCGAGTTTTGCACTCAGAAGGTCAAAGGTTCTCATTACATCTTTGACGTCCAGGTTAGCTTGTTGCAATTGAAATATTTTTGAAAACCTGATTGATTCTCTTCACTTCATTCTACCCTTGAGTCTAAACATTAAATCCTCTCAAGTTCTCTCATCCTCTCCAACAAAACCCTGAGGATAATGGCTCTGCAACCTCCAACACTCAAGAGGAAGAAAATGGAGTTTGAGAAGCAAATTGAGAAAGAAGCTTCTACTCCAACTTGAGAAGCAACCTGAGGTTCCCAAGGAGACAGTCAAGCAAGAATAAGCTTCTGGAAAGGAAAATGAAAGGTTCCGAAGTTACTGAGACTCCTGGGAGAAAACAAGCGAAAATCAAAGAAATCATCTCAAAGATTCTGTTCCTACTTCGATAAGCTAGTCCACTTGTTCCTTCGCATATCAACAACAATGTGGATAATCTGACTGATGGAAATGGTAATCTTGTTGAAGAAAGGACAACCACAAATCTTATTTAAACTTTCTTCTGCAAATCTTCTACTGTACCTCAACTGAATTATACTAAACATGAGATATATGCCTTGCTGAGACCCAATGAACCAATTTGGTATATACATACTCTAGGGATCTCTTGCAAAAAGGAAGAAACTTCATCCATTTGGTAAAGAAGGATTTCCCTATCTTTACTTTCTTCATTGACCAGAAACCACACAACATTGGTAACTCGGATATCTCAAGAAATGGTCAAGTTTCTCTTCTCTTCCAGAAAGACATCACATATTCCTTTTTCAAGCCTCATTTCTGTCATTCCATTCCATGAAAAGATTTGGTACTTGCCAGTAAAACCACAAGAATTTGGCAAACATATCCTAAATCTTATGGGAATTAATCTGGAAGAAGGGTCAGATCAGTCAAGAGCTCCTCATTCTTCAAGGCCAATAAGATCAAGAGACATATACTCTCAAGGCCAGGAAGTTCAGAGTGTTCCTCCTCCTTCTCATGTTTCTATACCTTATGATTTTGATGCAAGGATCAAGGAAATTGTTGACAAAGCAATTTCTGAGTTATTTGATAAGGTAGAAGAAGAAGTTGAGAGATTAGTGACTGAGGTTACTAAAGGACATGGTAATGTGGTGAACATTCGGAAGGATTCGTAGTTGAGCAAGAAGCACCGAAAAATCAGATTGGAGATCACACCGCTAGCATATCCATCTTTCTATTTACTATGATGAGCTTAAGTGATAAATTGGACAAACTACTGCAAAATCAGTCCATGATTGCTTCTGCTTCTAGTTTAGATGACTTCTACTTCAGCTGGACCAAGCTCTGATAAAGCCTAACATTATCTTTGAACCAGCCATTACCATTAAACCTGAGCCATCCATTCATACCACTCAGATTAACCCTCCATCTCAGCAACAAGATCTTATTCTTACACTTTCAAATATCCCAATTGATCCATCCTTGTTTGCTGATGACAAAGGGGGAGAAGTTTGTGAAGAATATCAATCAATGCTTTCGAAATTATATTGCATATTTTCTTTCGAAACTCTAATGATATTCTGCAATTTACTTAACATTCTGTTTCTAATTGATTAATATATGATGAATGTTTAAGTTATGCAGTTTATTACATTTTGATATCTTCTGAACTCTGATAACTCTGATATTTGCTCATCTGAACTCTATGGTTTAATTTTCAATGTTTATGAGTATATCAATGAGTTATATTATTATTTTGATATCTGGCTAATTTTGGTATCTGGCTATCATGACTGTTCTTAATTGATAAAATGAAGTTGTCATGAGTTTTTATTTGCTTTAACTTTGATGAAAATGAATTGTGTTTTTACTAAAATCTCAAAGTTTGCAAATGTTTTTGATCAAACTTGCTTTCTCATTGTTCAAATGATCAAATTAAATTTTTGAAAGCAATTGATTGTTTACAAGTGTTGTCATCATCAAAAAGGGGGAGAATGTTAGTTCTACATGTGTTTTGATGATGTTTTAACAATTGTAAACAAAATGAGAAGTTTTCTCTTGCAAATTTAATGAACTTTGTCATCAAGGGAAAACTCCAGCTTTTGAAGTAAAACTCAAGTTTTGAGGTTTCGAGAAAATCCTAAACAAAGCAAAAACCGCGCGATAAAACCGCAAGTTTTCGCTTTCATGAAAAACATGAAAACTCGAGTTTTGGGGTCAAAACTCGAGTTTTGGCTTGTCCGAGGCAAATCGATTAAGAAGCAAAACTACAAGTTTTGAGTTTTCATGAACATATGAAAACTCGAGTTTTGGAGGTAAAACTCGAGTTTTGGTTTGGCCGAGAGCCTTTGGATTTTCGAAGTTTCAAAACCTCCAGTTTTCATGATGCACCGCCAGTTTTGAACTATTCAAAGAAATTCTAACATTTTGTGAAATAGTTCAAAACTCGAGTTTTGGGGTCAAAACTCGAGTTTTGGTCTGTTGGTCGTGCACCTGATTTACAACATATGAAAACCGCCAGCTTTGGGTCAAAACCTCCAGTTTTCATTTTACACTTTTCGGTTTTCATTGAACATATAAAAACTCGAGTTTTGGAAGCAAAACTCGAGTTTTGGTCGCCGAGAGCAACAAAGTTTTCACAAGTTCAAAACCGCTAGTTTTGGTTGAACACTTTGCCAGTCTTGATATGTTCACAAGGTTTTCGAAGTTTTCACGTGTTAAGTGAAAACTCGAGTTTTGGGAAGCAAAACTCGAGTTTTGGGCAACCCGAGAGCATCGGTATTTTTCAACTTGAAAACCTCCGGTTTTGATTGAAAACCTCCGCTTTTGATGTTTTGGACTAAAACTACATTTTCACATCAATAGTCCAAAACTCGAGTTTTTGGTCAAAACTCGAGTTTTGAAGTTTTACATCAAAACTCCCTTTTGAAGCATAAATCGCGATTTTCATCTCTCGGAAGATGAAAACTCGAGTTTTGGTGAAAAATCGAGTTTTGATCATCGTGATTTAAAAACGCAGTTGAACTTAAAATTACACATTTTGATTAATGCTTCAAGTTTTAAGTTGCAGATTGGTTACATATGTTTCGTATGATTCTTATCTATATTTCTAACCAATCTTAACAAGTTTGCTTGTGAGTTTTCAGAGGATTTGAATTTTAACATTTGAATTATTTTAACTTATCCTCAAAGACAAAAAGCAAATGGAAGACAAATGAGTTGTGGGCGATTTCTCACCTAATACAAAACAACTAAGCCTCCACTAGATAAAGCAGATCTTCAAAGCAACATGGGACGAATTTGAGGAGCCAAATACCTGAAGACTTTATTCCCAACTCGAAGAATTCAAATCTGCAAAAGTCTCCAACAACTATATTCAAACAAAAACTTATGTAACAGCTAGATTCATGAAGCAACACCCATAATGACTATATTTTCGAATGGGTTGAAGCCTTAACGGATCTATAACGTTCACAAGCTTCAAATCACTATAAATACATGAAGATTTGAAGTTGGACAGCGAGAAGACAATCACGTAAAGCCTACACGAATTTATCGATCTTTTCTCTTTTTATCATTTGATTGTATCTCCGATACATTGAGCTTCGTGCTTATCATATCTACTCTTAGAGAGAGTTTATTTCCGTGTAAATCATTCATTGTAATAATCTCAAGTCAGGTGACTTGGAGATTGGGAAAATCAGAGTACAACTTGTAAGGGGGAGTGTGTCCTAGGTTGGGAGCATCCTTCGTTTACAGAGTGGGTATCGATTACGAGTACGCTTGTAAGGGGGAGTGTGTCCTAGGTTGGGAGCATCCTTCGTTTACGAGTGTGTATCTGTTGTTAGCAATTACGCTTGTAAGGGAGAGTGAGTCCTAGAGTGAGGAGCATCCTTCGTTTACGAGTGTGTAATTGTTCTTGAGTGATAGTGGAAAATCCCGAGTGACTCGGGACCGGACGTAGGTCAAGGAGTTAGACCGAACCAAGATATAAATCTTCTCGTGTCAAGCTCTTCTTCTCTATCTCCACTTTGCCTTGATATTATCTGTTGTGTGGGTGATCCGAAAAGAATTTTAAAATCCCCAATTCACCCCCCCCTCTTGGTGATTTCCTTCACTTTCAGTAAGTTTTTCAACAAATGTCGCAATATGTTGAGATTGGTTCATAAGATCATTACATGAACTCATAGCATTTTTATGCGTTGAGATAACATTTTTCCCAACATGGCGTAGAAAAGCACAATTTTCTCCATCATTAACCTTTTTCCAGTTTCTAAATCTCTCATCAACAAATGTATTTAGTCCAGAACGACCAGTGCCACTTGGTTTACTAAATAAATAACAAGGCAAACAAAATGCAGCATCTTTACTTGGAGAATACTCTAACCAAGATGGATACAAATCAAACCAAGAAGAGCAAAAATGACGTCGATTCTTCTCTCGGACCGAAAAGGATAATTTTGAAGCTTGCACTTTGAAATGGACCAAGTTTAAGATAAGCTCGACGAATTTCATCTTGTTGATTTATAGGATATTTCCATATTGGAGGGCGTAATGCTTGATTTATATGCTACCATTCTAGGAGACTTTGAAGGAGGAGTCTCAGTATTTGACAATTCAACATTAGAAGTAGATGGGAGCAAAGACTCACTATTCTTTCTCTTAAAAAAGGTATCAATGGTAGCATTCTTGCCCATAATAATCACCTACAAAGAGTATGAATTAATTCACACAATTCCATATCACACATTCCATCTCACAAACTCCATATCAAAAATTTTAAATCACAAATTTTCTAACTAAACCCTAACTTTATTTTTCTCAAATCAACTACTCAAGTAAAAATATAAACCGTATAACTTTTATTCAAACCTCATTAACTCCATTAAAAGCAAAATGATCATCAAGAAGCCTCAAAATTTCAAAATCTAACAAATCCCTAAATTTTTCATAAAATAAATTCCATCGAACTAAAAGATAAGAGACTAGAAAAATAAATTATATCACTTACCTAATCTTCTAATCTTCTGTGCGCGTGGGACACTGGGACTGTTGAATTGCTTCTTCAGATTGTTTGTGTGTCGTGTGCGCCGACTGTGCGAATTAAAAAAGGAAGGCTGAAAAAAGGTTTTAACTTTTAGTGTGGGGGCAAACTGTGCAAGTTTCCTTTTTAATATATGTCTGTCAGTTTGTGGCTCTGTGCGACATTTTGTGTTGAATTAATGAGCATTGGTGGGCTCCCCAATTTCTCTTGGATAATGATGGGCCCATTTCTCATATTGTTTGCTGTCATAGTACCATGGTCCATGCATATTCCCATTATTTGCCTTTGAGATTTGGGCTTGCTGGTTTGGGTGTTCAGCCACGAGAAGGACCGCGGGGCAAGGATCAATGATTCAATATTCTCGTATCTACTTTCTTTTTTTTGGGGGGGGGCCCACCCTAGCCCCCCTGTAGATCTGCCCTTGGTCATAGGCTAGTAGCCAACTTTTTTACTTTTTATTTTAGACTTTGATAAAAGAAGAATTTATTGTTTTTGTACTTAATTTCATAAAGCCTTATTTTATGTTAGCAACTTGATTATATGTTTGATTATCTTACTTTCTTTAATAATTTTTATTATGTTTATATAGTATAATAAATATGTAAAATATATTATATATTCATAATTGTAAGTTTTGGGTTTTTTTTTTTTTTTTTTTTTTGAACACTAGTTTTGGGGTTATTTAATTATATAGCTTCTTGAAGATATAGAGATAACATGAATTTAGTATATAACAATTTACAATCATGTAAAAAATTAAAATAGAAAGGTTAAAAATGAAAAGGAAAAGGAGAGGTCGATGAGTTGGTGTGTGTGGGCTTGGGTTGGAAAAAATACTAACCTGCTAGAGTGTGGGCAAGCCTATACTCTACCAGCGCTTGATCTTGCATATATGGAGACGTTAGATTTTCCATGGTCGCCTTTTGAAGATAAGTCATGAAATAAATGCATAATGGTGTGACGTGCTTAGGTTTATCTATCATATACATTTTTTATGGTAATATATCTAGCATATACATTTATTGAAAGGAAAAACACTTTCATCACATCAAATATATTATACAATCGTGTGACATTCAAAGTCGAACTTCACAATTTTTTACAATAATGAGTTTATTCTTCAATTATCTCAGAATTGAAAATCATAATATCATCACAAGAGAGATAAATCACTTATCTTATAAAAACACCGACCTTCCAAATGCAACAAGATGGCAATTTATACCACATCCTATCAATGAATTGGAAATAAGCATACCTCCTTGAAGCACTGTAGAGGACTACGGCTTTTGGTGTTTGCATCCATTATATTAGTGGTTTGGGAATTGAAATTTATCAGTCCCCAGGTCGGCGCCAATATTCTGGTGTAGAACATAAGTGTCTAGCCTCAAGGGACTAGTATATGTTTATATTGGATCAAAAGTGCTCTCCAAGATGTCTATCGGGTTAAACACCTAGGAAAGAAGATATCACAGAGCGTTTAATGATCACTGTGCTACACAAGTATAGTGTTTTGCCAGAGAGGTGAAGTGTGTGCCACTAGTGCAAAAAAAAAGCTTTAAGACCGCCTCATTTAGACCGGATTATTGAGAATCATGTCTTAAAAGTATGACTGATGGCAATTTCGTAAATATAAAGAACTTTTTGGACCGACTTATAAAAGATCCAGTCTTAAAAATATGACTGGTGGCACTTTCATAAATATATAGAACACTTTTAAGACCGGATTATAAAAGATCCGGTCTTAAAAGTATGACCCGTGGCAATTTCAAAAATATATAGAACACTTTTAAGACTGGATTATAAAATATCCGGTCTTAAAAGTATGACCAATGGAAATTTCGTAAATATTGTGAGAAGACGCCGATCAGAGATGAGTCCGAGAATGCAATGATTTATTCCTTCGCTTAATTGGAATTATATACGATGCTAATAAATAAATAATCTTCTCGACAGGGCGTTCCTATAATCTAGGGATTACAATCAGGAATATAATTACGAAATTCAAAAAATCATGATCTGCTAACTTAATTCCTAAAATCTCTCTAACAACTTAATTAAGATGATTATAATCAGGAATATAATTATGAAATTCAAAAAACCATGATCTCGAAATTCCTAAAATCTCTCTAACAACTTAATTAAAATAATTACACAATATAATCGTATATGCTAACTAATTAAATCTGAATTTCCAACAAATATATAAAACACTTTTAAGACCGGATGTTTGTAAAAACAGGTCTTAAAAGTATATTTTTAATACTGGATCCTTTATAAGCCGGTCTTAAAAGTATATTTTTAAGACCGGATCCTTTATAATTCGGTCTTAAAAGTATAACCGGTTGCAATTTCGTAAATATATAAAACACTTTTAAGACCGGATTATAAAGGGTCCAGTCTTAAAAATATACTTTTAAGACCGGATTATAAAGGCAGTCTTAAAAATATACTTTTAAGACCTGTTTTTACAAACATCCGGTTTTAAAAGTGTTTTTTTAAAAAAAAAAACTAAATTCGCTAAACTCGTTAAGTCTGTGAGCATGCTTGTCTTCTTGGTGATATAACATTTGCTTAGTTATAGATTCAACGAGTGTCCCAAGAGCCTCACGGGTCAAATCCTCAGCAAGAATGACATCCTCTTCCTCTAATCTACTCGCAATCTTCGTAAGTCATCCTAAGAGCCACACAACCAAATCCTTGGCAACGTTGGCAGTGAGATGCTTCGAGGGTTTTACGATGACATCAACTCCAATCCTCAACAATGGCGCAAGCGTCTTCGCTTCGAGGATTCTCGGACGACTCAGCTCCTTCCTCTTCGATCTATGGCTCCTCCCTCACCGCCTTCGCATAGATTCGGCTTAAAATCAAACCCAGATCTCTTCTTGCTTAAGTCTGTTTGCTCCTACCTTGACCGCTCCTGCTCAGATCTAGACTTTGATTTTGGTTGCTTGAAGCTTTGCCATCAACAAGAGGATCCCGCTAGATTTGGTTGCTTTAAGCTTGTGATTTTTTTGTAGATCTGGACTTCAATTTCACCTCTGATTTTATATTGATTCAAATTCGATTTCCATGGTGAATGATTTCTATTTTTTGTTATGTTTTCTTATTTCTGGACTTTGTATTCATCTTTTTTTTTCTTGTTCTTGTTGCTTCCAATCTTCTCTTCTTTTTTTGTTTTTCTTGTTGGTGTTGCTTCCAACCTTCTCTTGGTTCTCCGTCGGGGGAGGGACATTCAAAATATTGCCAGATCTGGTGATTTGGGACCGATTGTTTCATTTGGGTTTTTTCTTTTTTTATTTATTTTGAAACACTTTTAAGACCAGATATTTCAAAAGTTCGGTCTAAATTTTTAAGACCGGTCGTTCATCCGGTTTTAAAAGTTACGTACTTTTAAGATCGCCTCGGAACAAGACCGGACGTAGATCCGGTCTTACGATACCTCTTTCGTCCGGTCTTAAAGCCCTTTTTTTGCACTAGTGTGCACAGTGAGATTGAATAGTATAATAGATGAATATAGAATATGTACCTGATAGGTAATCTCCTATTTATAGAGATTACCTTTAGGGTTTTAGTCCTTGGCTTTGTGCGCTGCACGTCCCTGCTCCACTAACGATCATCCCTGCTCCACTCCTTGTACTCTCCATGATTATAGGCATGGTTATAGGGTGATTAGCGTTTTACCTAATGTGGAGGGATTCTGCCATAAAATGCTCTTACTGGACCGCATATCTGCTAGGCCCATTATATGAGTCCTTAACATCACCCACAAGGAGTCTTAAGACATCTATATCAGACTTATTTGTGACAAATATAACATCAAACAATAATCAATAGTTTTAAAAGAACAATTTAAACTAAGTTCAATAAACATGTGATTTACATAAGGAGAATGAAGAAATTTCTTGCTCCATTATTCATAACATTATATCAATGTATATACAAAGGTAGAGGCTCCTATAGAATTGAATATTTATAAAGACACATCATTATTTATTATGAGGCTTAAGCATACCTTTTAATTACATATTATTCTAACATATTAATTACAATATGCACATAATATTCTAACAGGAAGTTAGACCATATACATCATAGATTTTACCTCAACAATTAGTATATTGGCATGGCTTTTATAATTTAGTCAAGGTATAATTTTGCCCAGATGTTGTCACAAACCGACAAAAGAATGTTGTTGCCCCATAATTCTTTTAGGAGCAATGTCACCCCAAAAGTTTCTGAAACATAGAATTTTTCCCTTAAAATTATCTAAGTTAAGTTTAACTATTAGTTGACCAAATATACTGAGTTGGCAAGTATATACATCTTCAACATGATTTTTATTAAGGTGTAAATTTGCCCTGAAAGTTTTTAATCACGAATAATATTGCTTTGGAAGTTTCCAAATTGTAGCAACGTTGACTTGATTATTCTTTGGGTTAAGTTTGACCATTTATTGACTAAATATGTTGAGCTGGCAGCGTGAACATCATTGAAGAAAACGTTGCATATGGAGAAGGAGCTCATATTTGCTAGAGAAGAATGAAAGTAGGATACATTGAGAAGGATTATTGAGAAAAAGACAACCACATAAACTTCCGCCAATGTTCTCCATTGACGACATCGAGGTAGGAAGGTTCCTCTTTTATTTTCTCCTCATCAAATAAGATGTTTTCACCTCTTTGATTT
The DNA here is from genome assembly GCA_019022655.1 of Acacia acuminata. Lineage (NCBI taxonomy): Eukaryota > Viridiplantae > Streptophyta > Magnoliopsida > Fabales > Fabaceae > Acacia > Acacia acuminata. The sequence goes on along the minus strand of JAFJYI010000115.1, from coordinate 1,806,133 downwards.
TCTCCAATCCTTCGGTGGCGATGAATTTTTTTTTTATTTTTTTTATGTTTTTGCCTTATTTGTAATCCAACTTGGAAAAAAATGAAGTGTATTACACATAAACCTATCATATAAGCATATTTGGTCAACTAATGGGTAAACTAAGCTTGAATAATAGTCAGGGTGAAATTGCTATGATTTAGAAATTGTCGGGGCAACATTGCTTTTGAGTGAAAACTTACCGGACAAATTTGCATGTAAACCCAAAACAAAAATGACGTGAACAACACATTGACTGCTATCTCGGTATATTTAGTCAACTAATGGTCAAATTTAACCCGACCAAGGTGAAATTGCTATGCTTTATAATGAATAGGAAAGGTCAAAGGATATGCCATAGAAGAATTAGTTATCAATTAAAATGTACTTTGTGTAATTAGAAGATAGAGAACTATCAGAATAATACCTTGAAACATTTGAAATCACCGCCATGAAACATTATTTTGTAATCTATAAAATAATCAGATTATTCAAGTAGAATTAAAATTTAATATTATTTAGTCATTATGTATGTATGTATTGTACATTCAACATTGAAACTAAAAATCCAACTTCTTGATCCTGAATACGGAAGTGAGAAAAAAGAACTCATGGACCAATAGTAAGGAAAGAGAATAAACAGAACAGCGCAGCAAAATGGGGAGGAAACAATGTAAAGGCAGGGCAGGCAATAATGGGCTCCTGTTTAATTAGTTGAGCTATGTTGAGTTGCTGCAATGTGAGAGTGCCTCTTGTCCGAAACTGTAATCCTGAATCTGCACACCTATCAGATTCATTTTGTCACATTTGTGTCATGAAGTTTATTTTAGAAGTGAAGTCCTATCCTCTGTTGTAGTATGTTTTAGTTTAAATACCCCCAACAAAGAAAAACTATTTCCTTCCAAGATTTATCATCTATCCAGAATCACAGTCTTCTTCCTCCACAAAGATAACAAGCACAAGTCAAAATTACGGGTGGAAAAAGAAAGAATAAGAGTTTGAACAAAGCTAATGGTGGATAGAGTGTTCATTCTTACTGAGAGTATCATGGGCTCTGATTTTGGAAAGAACCGAATCATTTCGTTTGGGGCCGGGTAGAACCAACATTGCGACGAGAGAATTGATAATATCCAAAACAATTCGTTTGGCGGTGTAATGATGTAAGAACTTTTGGTTGAATAGTATGATCAGAAAGAGCGTTTCATTCACTAGCCTATACATTGTAGGGTCTGCCAAAGAAGTATGCTTGTAGATGATTGGGGCCAATGAACTTCCAGCAAGTGGTGGCTAATTGGCATACCCTGAAAACATGATTTAAATCTTCTGTCTCTCTTCCGCATATTAAACACAGACCCCTTCGAGTGTCGTCCAGCTCGTTTTCAATGTTTGTGAGAAGTGTATTTTGCAGGGCAAGCCAAAGAAAAGTTCTGAACTAGCAGGGGAGGCATGCGGGTTGAAAAATTTGTTGAGTGTCTAAAAATAGTTACTTCTTTTTTGAAATATAAATTATATTTAACTAACTTGAATTAGATTAATTAATTAATTTTAATAAATATGACATGCTTTTAAAAAAATATTTATTTGTAAAGTTAGATTATATATCAAATTTAAAAGTTAGATAAATTAATTTGAGGAAAATGATAAATGTAGGAGATTGATAAAATTGATTGAAATCTTTAAGAGGGTTGAGTCTAATGAAAGGGATTAATCCCTCACAATGTTCATATTTAATACTCAACAATAGTCATATAGGAATACGTTTAATATGAGGATACATGTGTCTATATATATATATATATATAAAGTGGATCGATAAAATTTTTAAAACCAAAATTAAACAAGCTCATATATTTAGGGCCCGATATTCAATTTACTTATTTTTAACCCTAATAAAAACATCTAGTTTCGTTTAATGGCTGTCCATTTTTATGGAAATTGAGAGTCCAATGATTCTTTGTAAATAATATTTTTATAAAAATTACTGCATTCAGTGATTTGAAACATTTTCATTATAAGTGAAAACATAAATTTATTGTATTTTTAAGCAAATTTAGTGACTCAACTTTTTTAAAAAAGAAAAAAAAGAAAAGAAGGAAGACAATATAGATAAGAAAACAAAAGAGTGGAATATATAACAAAAAGAATACAACAAAAGTAAGCCTGTGTAGGGGATTGAGATCGACTGCTAGGAAATACAACAAGATGGAGTGAGGATAAAGGATCACCTTGAAAACCATCTTCTTTCCACAATCTGCTTAGAGTGAGACTAGGATGCAAGGGTGGGAGTGGTGAGAGAGACCAATTCTACATCTCTATTTTTAAATTTCTCATCTAGTTTAATATGGGTAAAATGATCTTTTCTCAATTTAAATTAATTTAATCCATGTTCTATGGGACTTCAATATATTTTGATTATTTTAATGGACCTACTTGTGATTTTCCCCCTTTTCCTTGGGAAGTATATATAATTCTCCAAATTTAATATATGAATGTAAAAATCAGAAATGTTTTAAATATATTGAAATAAATTACAAACTTCATAATTATAAGTTTGATAGTGAATCTTCTAAATTATAAATGATTTTTTTAAAAAAACAAAAACAGATTGATCTATACAATTTAGATAAAGTTTGTTGCTTGACAATCTTCTTTTAAGAATTAATTTATTTTTTATTTAATATTTGTAAAGACTTAAAAAAAACCTATATATCTTCCGTAGTAAATCTGTTTTTCACAAAGTATAGATATCTTATTTACTGGTAGCACCCTAAAGTACTTTTCTAATAATATCAATATCCTCATAAATTAATTTGCGGTTTATTCAATATACCCTAAAGTATTTCTCTAATAGCATTTAGTAATTTAAAATAATTTTTAGTAATTTTTGTACATCTAATACGCTAAAACATTTTTTTCAATACCACCTAGTATCCGAAGTTCATGGTGCTTATATTATTGTTGAGAAAAATACTTAAAATAAAATATTGTACAAAAATTATTTTAGAATACTGGGTACTTCTGAAAAATATTTTTAAAATGTTTGATGTAATTTATGTTGGAATATTTAATTTAGTAATCAATATTCCGTTATTTCTATTTATGGCCCACATTATTGCTGGTTTTGTAACCGTCCATTAATACTGTAACGACCCAATTAATACGCAATAAGTGCGTATTGAATGCGCCATTAATACTGTAACGGCCCAATTAATACGCAATAAGTGCGTATTGAATGCGCCATTAATATCAGAATCGCCCAATTAATACGCACTTATTGCGTATTGAATGTGTTTCCTTTTTAAGCTCGTGATGGCTAGAGGGGAAACACACGGTGTAATTGCCTGGTCCCCAACCTGCTCGACCTTGAGGAAAGCACACCATCTGGCAGATTCGAGAGAAGGATCGAAGGACAGACTCGGAGTTCGTCCCTGCTTGCTTCTGGAGACAAATCAATGGCGGGAGGTATTTGTGATCTCTACTTCATTTTTTCGTATTGATCCTATGCTATTTAGTTGTTCAATGATAAGATCGCCTATATATCTAACATTTGGTATCAGAGCTGATGTTCCTCTGCCTTGATTTTTGATCGACGAAATTTTATTTTCTTCAACTTGTTGGAGAGATTTGATGTATATATTTGATCTGGGGTTTTTTCTTTCCTGGATTTCTTTTGAATATATGCATGCTTTTTTCATTAAGAGAGAGGCGATCAATTTTGTTTTTCAATGATTGCCGACACTTTTCATTGTCTCTCGCTTTCTTACTTCTTGAAGCTTTGAAATCCTTGTTTCGATCTTGATACATATTTTCAATCGATTTTCTAGAAATATTTTCTAGTATTTGTTCTCTGGAATCAATATACATGTTAATTGATTCTTTGATCTTAGATTTTTCCATTTGAAACTAATTGACAAGTATGGGTTTTTTGGATTCTTTTGAGTTTCTAAACGTCTCTTTTATGGGAAGAATCTCGCAAAAAATTTTGGTTCGATCTGTGATTTTTCCTTTTTATCCGGATCTGAGCTCCTTTTTGCGTATATGCTTTTGATCTGGATTTTGCTTGATTATCCATGAATACGGCCATTAGAATCTGGATTTTTCAATTTGATCTTTGATCTCGATTGTGTGATTATATTGAGCATATTGTTCGATCATTATTAATTTTTGGTGATTATTTTCGGTCATTATTGCATGAAAATCATCATCCTTCGAGCTTCCAATCGCCGAGACGCCGTGAAATATGGATGACAACGGCATAAGGATCACCGGAAACCGGATCTGAGCTCGTTTCCGCGGGGCATTTCAGATCACGGTGGCATCTCAAATCATGGTAGCGGCATATGCTCCCGATCGCATTTGGTTTTGCTGATTGGAGTTGCCGGAAAAGGCGATCTGCATCTGCAGATCAGGCGAATGGAACCGGGACGTGCGACTGAAACCGGGTCAAAAATCGGGTCATAGGGATCCGGTTTGTGGGGAAGATGACAAAAAAAAAAAAGGTCCTAGCAGGCTTCGAACATAGGACCCATGCGTCTTTGGTACTTGATGGTAGCTCGCGGTACCGTGCCATGCACTCATATTTGGTTGAATGAGAACCGTTAATAAATATATATAATTTGTTATTCGGTTTGGAAATTTTACAAAATGGTCTCGGGAAGATTCAAGCCCATTCCCGTGATCGAATGAACGCCTAAAGGCTAGCGTCTTGCCATTTGAGCCACGCCTACAATTGTGGCGGAGGATGAATCGTTATTGAATTTAAATAAATTATTGGTTTTCAAAGGTCAAATGGAATTTGAATTATTTTTGAGTGGGCCAGACGCTTTGGATTCCATTGTGTATGGTTTTATGGCTAATATTGACTATATATGGCCAAGTCAAAATGAACATTTGTGTTGTGGGCGAAGGGGTTGCAAAATCATTATTTTTATCACTCATTGCATCTTGTTTGAGCGTGATGAGCAATTATTTTGAGCCTTTTAATATTTAATTTTCTTCTCGAAAATTCTTTTTTAATTACCTGGGCCATGCTAGTTCATTTTCTTGGCAACTTTGTTTTATGTATAATTTTGATTACATCATATTTAATTACGAAAAGGATTGATTTTGGCATTTTTGTTTTTCTTTCATTTTTGAAAGGTTTGCAAAATTAATTTATAAGTTATTGAATTGTCTAAATATTTGGAAAATTAACTTTAGATAATTATTTAACTGTTCAAAATTTTGTAACACTTAATTTAAGATGAAAAAGTGCAAAAATTAATTATTATTTAAAAAATTTTTGGGTACATAAAAAACGTTGGGAGGATTTTTCCTTTTAAGTTGATTATTTAGTTAATCAATTAATCCCTCCATTAAAATGTGCATAAATTAGATTCATTTTTTGAATGCACAAAATAGTGGGAGGATTTTGTCTAAGATGATTATTTAATCACATTTGTTGATTAAATTGATCAATTAAATTCTCATTAAATATTTGTGCTATTTGGAATCTAACTTCACGAGTTAATTTTGGTGATTGATTTTGGTAACATTAATTTAATCAAAGTGGGAGGGTTGAATTTAGTCACTTATGTTGATTAAATTAATTGGTTAAATCCTCTATAAAGTTGTGCATATACAGAATTTAAGTATAAAGTTTTCTTATGGCATGCATAACTAATCACATGTGGATTTTAGAATATCAGTTTTTGAAGGTGAGTAAATATTTTTATTCACATTAATGATTTAGTTGATTAAATTAATTAATTAAGATTCCCCTAGACATTTTGTATGTGTATGGTATTTACATTATATTGTACATATTTGATATTAGTGATTAGCATACATATTTGTTTAAGGAATAGCTACAACATCTTTATGCACATACTGTATGCATGGTTAATCACGTAAGGTCATACTATATCAAAATTATGATCATCTGTACATTAGTATACACAATGGTTGATGCCTTTGTGATGAACACGTAGAATTGAGAAGCAGCTACCTCTCTAGGTACATACACTCTATTTTGTTACGATGCAACAAAATACATCACATAAAGGTTTAAAGACATCAATTGTAATTAAATGTGCGGTTGTAATTAATCTTTGCCCACATGAGGCAGATAATTATAATCATAGTTTTAATTAGGGTGGAATGGAATGACATTATATTTTCTAAGTAGCCCACAGTATTAGGGGATATAATTGCATTCTAGTTTCATCAATTCAAGATAAATTCATGCTATGCTAATGTCTTTGCCCACAGGTAGACTTTAGTGATACGAATTTATAATGTATGATTAATTGGAATAGAACATCAAATTATATTCTTAATTTGCCCGCAAGAATTAAGAATAAGGAAATAATTTGATAGTTTTATGATAAAGGTATATATGGATCTAATTGAATTATAACTTTAGCCCACAGGCAAGTTATATGTCGATAGATTCATGTTTTTTAAGCATGATTTACATTGGTAAATCATGATATGATTTATTAGTCTTAAATTTTAGTTATAAGCATGTATGTTCAATACTATGTAGTCATACAACCTTTGCGAATTTCTCGATATGAAATGTAACATTCCCGATTTGAGGGTGATAACTATAAAGTATCATACATTTGGGGTGGATAGACATTAGTTATGCTATTAGGAAAGATGAACCACCTTCTATCACTGAGACCAGCACTCCTGATGAGATTGATCTGTATGCAAATGGGAGCGATCTAATCGCCTCTCAATTATGTTCATAAAGACCTCAATCTCTCGCATTCGTGGTCCCGTCGAACAAAGATAACAAGATTAGGTCACTTCGAAGGCAATTGATGAACAATTTGTTACTTCGATAAAGCATTTGCCGGCACCCTAATTATGAAGTTTTCATCCCCAAGACTCATTATAGTAAAAGATGTGTGTAAGCACATCATATAGATAAGGGACATTGCGCTCAACTAAAGTCACTTGAGGTTGACATGTCTGATTCTTTCCTTGTACACTATATTCTCAACACTCTCCTACACCATATAGACCCTTTAGGATATCCCGCAACACACATGAGGAGAAATGGTCAATCAATAAACTTTTGACCATGTGTGTTCAAGAGGAGGGAAGGCTGAAAATGCAAATGGGAGAATTTCTTGAATATGACTTGATTAGTGGGAGCGATCAATTCAGAAACTTGTTTCTGAAAATGATCATTTAGATAGTCAACTTTCCACTTCGAGTTTAAGGATTGGCCGTTAACAATATTCCTTCGGTTCAACCGAATATTGTACAATCAATCATTCAAGATTTACAACCTGCTGATATTGATCCAAGTAGATCAAGTTGTTGATGAGGAATAATAAGAAATTGTTGAATAACAGTTGAACAACAAGTTCCTCAAGAAGATAATGAAACAACATTAAGTAGATCTACTAGAGCAATAAGATCAGCGATACCTAGTGAATATATTGTGTATCTACGGAATCGACTATAATGTACGGCTGAAAAATGATCCCGGAACATTTTTACAAGCCATGAACTGTAGAGAATCAAACTCATGGTGTGATGCTATGAAGGCCGAGATGAATACCGAGGCATCTAACAGTCTCTGATCTTGTTAAGTTGCCCAATGGTGTAAAAGCCATTGAATTTAAAATGGGTCTTTAAAACAAAGATAGACTCATTGGGCAACATTAAGAGACATAAAGCGGGACTCATTGCTAAAGGGTTCACTCAAAAGGAAGGAATCGAATACAAGGAGACCTTTGCTCCCGTATCTAAGAAAGATTCTCTTCGTATCATTCTAGCATTGATTGCACATTTTGAATTAAAGTTGCAACAAATGGATGTGAAAATGGCCTTTCTCAATGGAGATCTAGAGGAAGAGTTTTACATGAAACAAACCATCAGGATTTTCCTCTAATAATGGTGATCATTTGGTGTGCAAACTCAAGAAATTTGTATATGGATTGAAACAAGCTTCCCATCAATGGTATTTAAATTTTCATGATGTTATCTCTTCATTTGGTTATGTAGAGAACATTGTGGATGAATGTATATACCAGAAGGTTAGTGGGAGCAAGACTTGTTTCCTTATTCTATATGTGGATGATATTCAATTGCAACCAATGGTAATGGTTTACTATATGAGGTGAAACGATTTCTTTTTGAAAAACTTTGACTTGAGGGCTATAGGAGATGCATCTTATGCCACTAGCATCAAGATACATAGAGACAAACGTTAAGTATTCTAAGTTTGTCTCAAGAGACCTATAGCAACATAGCTTTGGAAAGATTTTGCATGAGGAATTGTTCACCAAGTATAGCTCCTATTGTGAAAGGTGATAGGTTCAATTTGAACCAATGCCCAAAGAATGACTTTGAGCAGGAACAAATGAAAAACATTCCTTGTGCTTTAATAGTAAGAAGCCTTATGTATACTTGGGTCTGCACAAGACCTGCACATTGCATTTGCTATTGGAATGCTAAGGAAATATCAGAGTAATCCAGGTATAAACCACTGGAGAGCTATAAAGAAAGTATTGAGATACCTTTAAAGGAACTAAAGAGTACATGCTTAAGTACAAATGAATCGACAATTTGGAAGTGATTGGTTACTATGATTCAGATTATGCTGGCTGCATGGACTTAAGGAAATCCACTTCAGGATATATATTCATGCTAGCCGATAAAGCTGTATCATGGAGTAGTAAAAAGCAATCTTTAATTGCAACTTCCACTATGTAAGTTGAGTTTGTATCTTGTTTTGAGGCTACCTCACATGGTGTACAAATGAATAGTTTCATTTCTTGGCTTAGAATTATGGATCCAATTTCTAGGCTATTAAGATTATATTGTGACAATTCAAATGTGGTTTTTATGGCTAAGAACAATAAAGGTGGTAGTCGAATTAAGTATATCGACATTGAGTGTTAGCCATAAAAATGCGTGTTAAAAATTAAACAAAGGTTGTTGAACACATGAGCACCGAATTGATCATTCTGATCCTTTAACTAAAGGCATGCCTACATTGAAATTTCGGATCATGCGGAAAAAGAATGGGACTTGGTTCTCTTATGTGATTTTCGTTGTAAGAACGATGTTATTTATGAAACTCTATTTGTGATATTTCTCATTTCAGTTTGTGTACACATTCAATTGTTTGTTTAATTTGAGAAATATCATTAAGTTTGGACCAAGAATAAACGTAGGGTTTATTCATTAAGTTACTTGGGCTTGGGAAACACGATGCAATCGTGATACATGGAAGATATTACTCACTTTAAGAGGACCTATCGCTATGATCCTTGCATTTTGTTTTTCAAAGGTATATACTGAAGTATGTGGGCCAAGTGGGAGAATGTTGGAATATTTAATTTAGTAATCAATATTCCGTTATTTCTATTTATGGCCCACATTATTGCTTGGTTTTGTAACCGTCCATTAATACTTGTAACGGCCCAGTTAATACGCAATAAGTGCGTATTGAATGCGCCATTAATATCAAATCGCCCAATTAATACGCACTTATTGCGTATTGAATGTGTTTCCTTTTTAAGCTCTGTGATGGCTAGAGGGGAAACACAAGGTGTAATTCTGTCTGGTCCCCTGAACCTGCTCTGACCTTGAGGAAAGCACACCATCTGCAAATTCAGAGAGAAGGATCGGAAGGACAGACTCGGAGTTCGTCACTTGCTTCCCGGAGACAAATCAATGGCGGGAGGTATCGTGATCTCTACTTCATTTTTCTGCATTGATCTTATGCTATTTAGTTGTTCAAGATGATAAGATCGCCTATATATCTAACAATTTAACCCCATAAAATATATGTGATTTGGTTAATTTTAATTTTATTTAGATCTATGTGCCAAATTTAATCTAAAGTGTGAGAGTAGTCATTAGCTATCAATGCCATTTCTACTACAAGTTAACAAATTATGAGTATATGATCCGATGTATATAATTGAGGATACTATAATAACTCAACAAAAACGAAAAAGTCCACATCGTATTTACTACCTCTGATCCTAATTATAGGAACACTTTTATAGTGCAAATATTTCGTAGTGTAATTTGCACTACAAAAGTGTTCCTATAATTAGGACCGGAAGGAGTATATATTAATTTTTTCTCAAAAAACTTTTGCATTTCGAAATATGCTTTTTTTTTTTTTTTTTTTGCTCAGTCAGATTATGCGACGATGAAATTTTTAAATGGAATTCAGGTTACCCTTCTCTAGTTTGAATGAAAATAGCCGTTGCAAAGATCATTTGAAATTTTCGGTCTTTCACAAGTTGTACCGTTGGGAGTTGGGACTAGGAAATCTGTTTATACTATCGGCTCCACTTACTATAATCTCTTCTTCCTCGTTTTCCTCCCAGATCTTCGCTCACTCTCAACGGTCTCTGCAAAAATACCCCTACCTTCTCCTCTGTTTCTCCATTTTCCTCTGCAGCAGCAACTACTACAACATCTGAGTGAAACTCCTTCCTTTCGATCTTCTTGTTTCCTTCGATCCTCTGATAAAATCCGAACGGGCGAATAAAACCCATGTTTGGTTTGTTTACACCGAACTTCTCATAACGTAGAGGGGTTCCTCCTCAGATATGGATAGGTAGGTGCTTGTGAATGTTTGATAAAAATCTAGTAAGGAGCGAAAGACACATTCTTGTATTCTTGTTCTAGTTCTTCACAAAGCTTAATCTGTTCATTTGATTCAAAAGTTGCTATCTTTCTTTTTTACTTTTTTTTTTTTTTTTTTTTTTTTTTTTTTGGGCAGTCAGTACTTGTCGGAATTGTTAACATTAACAGAGCATCAGGATCTGTTAAATCAAAGGTTCGTTACTTTTGATTTCTCACTTCCTCTGCTTAAGATATCGTATGAATGGCTTTTTTTTCTTTTTCTTTTTTAATCGGTGTTTAGCTTACTTCCATGTTTTTTTACCTTCAGACATCTCAATGTACATTGATTGCTTTGCTTGTGGTTCATCATTATCCATTGTGGTGCTTCAATTCTCTTTTCATTATTCATACCATAAGTCTCGAATCATCACATTTTGTTCTAGATTGCTGTTTCATGCCTAAAGTTTTTTAGAGTATTCTAATAGGGCTTTTAGATCTCTTCATTATTCATTGTGTTTATCTTGCTTTGCCTTCAATCTCAGATTAAATTGATCTTATGGTAAATCCTTTTCTACGTGGACATATTTTGAATCAATATAGAATGTTTTCTTTAGTATAAACAAGAGAAAATACCCGTGCGTCCACAGGTTGAATATCGTTACTGTTGGATGAAATATAGTTAAACACCTAAATCAGACGTAAATACATAATATACTCCTCCTGTCTTTTTTATAAGATACCAAAATTTGAATTGCTTTAATACTTTTTGTGATAGGTCATCCAGAATTATTTGAACATTTAATGAGTTCTTTCCATTTGTGCCCCTCATTAATGTAACAATTGGTGATGCTTATATGTTTATACTCTATTTTTTCCTCTTACTTTAAAAATGACATACCTGAGAAATAAAGTTTAGAATTAGACATACTTATTATTTTAAACTAATTGTTATTACGTTCTTAAACCATATAAGTTTAGTTATCGGGCTCTTATGAATATGATCAAAACGAGTATGTCTTAACTTCTCAAAAGTTAGAACCACTCTTATTATTCACCAATTGTCGTTACAAAAAATTACATCCCAATATGGAAAAGATTAAGTCCTAACTTCCTAGAAAGTTAGAACCACCCTTGCTTTTTCTTGTCATATTTCCTGACAAGCATAATATCGAGCAACTATTCAAATCATAGGACCGTTCATAACAAAAAATTCATCAATTCAAAATCTTTTCTTATATTTTCCAAGAAAATGCTTGAACTTGTGAAATTTCATACACTTCACCCCTTTTCAATAAAATTGTACAACTCATTTCAGAATTTTGTTTAATCACTATACACTCAGTTTCATCAAAATTTCAAAATTTCATCCACTCCCCCAAACTTGAAACTAGGCCAAATGGCGCTTGAGGCGCCTTGGGAGTGCTTCAAGTGTGCTATCAAGGGGCACCTCAATTGCTAGTTCCAAGGGCTAGTTCAGGGATCATTCGTACTTTGAGCGCTTTAAGCGTTTACACAAGCGCTCTGTAAGCACTTCAAGCGCTCGAAACTAAGAAAAAAAAAAGTTCTTTTCTTTTTCTTTCCCTCCTCTCCCCTACCCTAATTTCTTTTCCCCTCCTCACCCACACCGTCACCCTCTCTCCCCTTCAAGAACCAATATTGCAACAATGATGTTGACCTGCATATCAAAATATTTCCTTAACAAGAGAAAATGTATGTTGCTATTAAATGCTTCCCACTTTTCCATGCAATTGGTGATATGGGAGACCGAGGCCTCGTTTGGATCGAAGAAAATCGGGAGGAAAGGGAAAATTTTGAAATTCAAATTTTCCAATTTCAGCAGCCATTAGAATCAAATTTTCCCTAGAAAATTTTTTCCGGCGCCGTGCTCCATTCTCCCATGTTTGAATGAAAATGGGTTCCCACCAAAAAATGGTGGAAGGCCATTTTTCAGCGCCTCTGAAAATGGACTAAAAGGGCCACCATGTGAGCCTGGAAAACAGAGACCTATGGAGAAAAAAGAGGGCGAGTGGAATTTTAACGATGACCATTGTGCATCCCACACAACTGGTTCGTTAGTTCTTCTTCATCTTTGTTCTCTTCATTGACTTTCAGCCTCCTTGGTTTGGTATAAAGATAAGGCAGTCGACGACTACTGTAAATCACCAAAAGGCATCGTAGAAGAAATTCATGAAGAACAAGAAGTGATTCCTGAGTCCCCAATACATCTGGATAACGTTGCCACCCCAAAGTTCCACGTCCCACCTATTGGTAATTATGCCTATTGAGCTGGCGGTGAGTGTTCTGGTAGCGCAAGGAAGCAGATAAAGAAAGTTTTCGACAATCTGGGAGCACGTTTATCTCAGGATGCGCATCATGCTAAGATGGAAGTCAAGGAAGCTGACCTATTTCAACATTTGTTGGAAGTTCCTGGTCTCACCGTGGACGAGCCGACCACCACCCATGTTAAGATTGTCTCTTCGCAATAGCTTCTCAATTTGTTTAAGAAGATTCCCACTACATTCAAGGCAGCATGGATTCGAGCATTGCTAGGGACATAGATTCTCATGGGTTATCTTGAATCTTTTCGAGAAAGTCTGTCGAATCTTATTTTGAATTTATGGGAAGTTCCATGGCTGGATTATTTTTGGTGCCTACTTAGATCTGTAATTTTGTCAAAGGCAAAGGCAATTGTAAGAGTGCAATTGACAACAAACAACAGACAAATATATTATATGTAACCTACATTTAATATATATAAAGTTCTAAAGTTATGTACCTTATTCTTGTTTCCTCCCTCATATCCCCTGTTCAATGATCCTGAAACAAAGATAAATGGAGAGTATGCATAATATCTTTTACACTCAAGTGAAATGATGCATAGTCGAGTGCTATAATGAAAATATGTGAAAAACATTGGCTAAAACATTCGCATGTCGTGGGAACTTGAGTGTGATAACTTCACACTTGAGGGACACTCAAGTGGCAAGTTATCACACTTGAGTATCCACGAATTTGGACATTTTCTGCTTGGGATCCCATGGACACACTGGAGTGTGAAACATCATACTCAAGTATGACATTTCCATACTCAAGTGTCCTAATCATTTTCAGAGGCATTGTGTTGTGATTCCATGAACACTTGAGTGTGAAAATCTCCCACTCGAGTCGACACTCGAGTGTGAGATTTTTACACTCAAGTGTGCACAAAATTGCACACAATTTGTGTGTGTTCCGCCATCAACCTTAGCACACACTTGAGTGTAAAAACCTCACACTATGTTCACACTCAAGTGTGAGATTTTCACAATCAAGTGTCTTGCGTGTGGTTTCGTCAAAAATCTGTGAAATGTCACACTGAGTGTACACTCACACTCAAGTATGCACAAAAAGTGTGCACAATTGTGTGTTTCGTATCATTTAATTCCATGTATAAATGTTTTGTATTTATAATTTAATGTCTACATTTAAATTTCGTTTTTTAGTGTAATTTTTTTTATGACTTTTGAATATTTTATTTTTTTTATTATTAATTTCAATAATAAATGAAAAAGACACTTTTTTTAATACTTTATCAGAATATTAATGTAATTTGAGAAATGAAATAAAAAAAAAAATCAGATAATGGAAAAGAAAATGACACTTTTTCTATAATTTATTAGAATATTAAAGTAATTTGAGAAATAAAATAAAAAATCAGATAAATAGAAAAGAAAATGACACTTTTTTATAATTTATTAGAATATTAAAGTATTTGAGGAATAAAATAAAACAATGGGATAAATAGAAGAGAAAATGACAACCTTTTTTCTTCAATTCTTTATTAAAATATTAAACTAATTTGAGGAAAAAAATATCAAATATCACTTGAATAATACATCACAATGGGGTGTACACTGCAGTGCCATCATTTTATATACCCCCAAATGTCAAAAACGTATACACAAGGACACAACTTATCTCTATTTTCTCCATCAAAACCCCAAGCTCCACTCCGTCCCAATAAACACCAACTCGAGCCTGTATTCTGGAAATCGGTCGATCTGAGGTGGCTTCAAGATAGTCGAAGTCATTCACGGCTTCAGGATCGTCAATGACTTTCACAACTTCAGGATCGTCGACAGCGTTCACAACTTTAGGATTGTCGGCAACCTTGAGTGTGCCATTTTCACACTCCAATGCGAAGTTTGTCCAACATGTGAGAAGACATGACTGCATTGTGTGTGATTTTGTGTGGTTTATAATAATATTCTCTTTTTAGGAGCAAAATGGTATTTTGTCTAATTTTCCTACCTTATTTTCTTTCAACCAAACAAAAATTTTCGTCTTAACCTATTTTCTTTTCTAGTGTGAAACAAACGCATTAAAGCAAAATATTTTCCTTTCCATTCCATTCTTTTCATTTTCATTCCTTTCCATTCCCACCTTTTCTTTGATCCAAACGAGGCCTTACTTATACCTTTTTTTAGGGGTGCTTTGATTGTTTTTTTTTTTTTTTTTTTTTTTCAGGGCATGACCAAGATATGGAGGACAGTGCTATTGAAAATGATGTAGAGCATCAAAATCATTGCACTCCCATATCACTCCCATAACTATATATATGTATGTATACATATATACATACATATGTTACATATATATGTATACATTTGTATGTATATACACATGTATGTACATGTACACACACACACATATTGATACCTATATACATACATATATATATATATATATATATGTATGTATATATATATATGTATACACGTATAGATATATAAGCGAATAGCCGGGTCATATGCTCAAATATAGAGAAGATATAGGTATGACGATACTATAGCCAACCATCAAACTTCAGGGTTGACCAAACATGATCCAGGTCATGGAAGGATACTGTCCTTTTTCATACGGAATACTTTTACGAGAGAGTATAAATCTCTCGAGACCTTCCTCCTTCGAGACCATATTTAGCACAACCTTCCTTCGTTTCCTATTGGAGGCATAACTAAAACTTGATTTTATGGCTTTTATATGATCATAACCAAACCTTAGCCTTATTTGAGCAAATAACCATGTGTGTCTTACAGGACCATAACTAACGAACTATTGATAATATTACTCCTTAATTTGATCCCCTTAGAAAATTAAAAGCTCATACCTTAAACTTGTTCCACAGATATTTGAAGTATGCTTCAAAGAAAGAAATGATTAAACTGCTGGAATTTGATTTCTAAAGGGAACTGAGTCCAAAAGATTATGAGAGTAGTCAGCAATGTTTCAAACTCGGTGTTCTTCTGTCTTACAATGCAGAGTTACATGGCCTTATATAGACAGTCGACATCCCAACAGCTCCTTATTCTAATCTAAACTTTTTCACGTAATGGAATATTTACAAGACATCTTCATAATATCTATAACAACCTAAGACAAGCCTATGACTTAAAGTAAAGTAATAACATGTAACACTTAAAGTTGACAATCCTAACATGCATATGTAAGATACAAAATAGCAAAAGCAAGATGCCTTTGTCTTTTTGTACTTGTACATTTTTTTCACAACTTTATGCATTGTCGGCAAAACTTCTTTCGAACACGTTGCATAGCTATTCTTGCACTCCTTTACTTTCTAGATTAGCCTGTAAGCACTTTGTCGGTGTCAGCAAGCTTTCTTTCTTGTCTTTAAGTCTTTAAAGGACACTGAGATCAATCTCCAAATCTGCAATATCTTGCATGGCTTTTTCTCTTTCTTCACAATTTTTACACCTATGATTAGAGTACTCTGCCAAGAGATTACATATCTTCTTCTTTGCTTTTTCTGAATTTTCCATTTTGTTGTTTCTCAGCCTGTCATACCATTGTACCAATAGAGGCTGATCATGTGAAGTCTTTCCAAGTGCTACAAGTGCTACAATTTGTGAAGTCTTTCCAAGCGCTACATGGCCCTCAAATGTAATAACTTCCCACGACATGTGAACGTTTTAGCCAGTTTTTTTCACATATTTTTGTTATGGCACTCGACTATGCATCATTTCACTCGAGTGTAAAAGATATTATGCATACTCTCTGTTTATCTTTGTTTCAAGATCATTGAACAGGGGATATGAGGGAGGAAACAAAAATTAGGTACATAACTTTAGAACTTTATATATATTAAATGTAGGTTACATACAATATATTTGTTAAATAAGTTTGTTGTCAATTGCACTTTTACGAGTTGCCTTTGCCTTTGAAAAAATTATAAATATAAGTGGGTACCAAAAATAACCTAGCCATGGAACTTCCCAAAAATTCAAAATAAGATTCGACTGACTTTCTCAAAAAGATTCAAGATAACCATGAAAGTCTATGTCCCTAGCAATGCCCAAATCCATCTTTGGCGGCTTGAATGCGGTGGGAATCTTCTCAAACGAGAATGCAGGTGAGCAATGGTTTCGAGCAAAAAAAAAAAAAAAGAGCAATGGTTGCAAAGAGACAATCTTAATATGGGCCGTCGGCTCGTCCACGATGAGACCAAGAACTTCCAACAAATGTTGAAACAAGTCAGCTTCCTTGACTTCCATCTTAGCATGATGCGCATCCCGAGATAAACGTCTCCCAAATTGTCGAAACTTTCTTTATTGTGCCATAACAATAAATGGTTTCCCTCAAAATGTTTGCAACCGTATTAGTCTTCCCTAATTTCCTCTGCTTCCTTGTGCTACCGGAGCACTCACTTTGCCACTCCATGGACATAATTACCAACGAGTGTAGGACGTGGAACTGCAGGGGTGGCAACGTTTTCTAGATGTATTGGGGACTCGGGAATTACTTCATGCCTTTAGACCAAACCAAGGAGGCTGAAAGTAAGCGAAGAGAACAAATATGGAGAAGAACCAACAAACCTGTTGTGAAGGATGCACGGTTGTCTTCGTTGAAATTCCACTCGCCCTCTCTGTTCTCCACAGGTCTTTGTTTTCTAGGCTCACATGGCCCTTTTAGTTCATTTCCAGAGGCGCTGGAAAATGGCTTCCCACCATTTTTGGTGGGAACCCATTTTCATTCAAACGTGGGAGAATGGAGTGCAGCAGGAAAACATTTTCTAGGGAAAATTTGATCCAAACGGCCGCAGCCACTGGAAAATTTGAATTTCCCTTATCCCTCTCCCAATTTTCTTTGATCCAAACAGAGCCTAAGAGTGGATGAATGGAGGAGAATGGTCCCCGAATCACAGGGTTTATAGTTATGAATGGTATATCACACCAATAACATATTAAAATTTCACATAACCGTGTGTATATATGTACATATGTGTGTGTGTGTATAATAAATATAAAAACAAAAATACCAAAACACCCTTCATTAATTCCCCTAACTACTAAAACGACGTAGTTTTCGTGTGACTTGACAAAACCTTATGTCAAGTGATATGATAAAAGATAAACCCTTATATATATATATAAACATGTACATATATTTATAAGTCTTACTCTCAATCTCAACCATTGATTTGTGTGCATCTAATGGTTGTAATTAATTAGGAAGCATTCATTAATTAGTCACGAATGAGAAATTAATTATAACCATTAATGTACGAAAATCAACGGCCAACATTAAGAGTAACACTTATAGCACCCAATACATCATTTTTTTGGGCACTTTCGGAATTTTATTCTTTCCCTCCTATTTCTTCCCTTTATGTGAAATACCTAGAGGTAAAAAGGGAAAATGAAATGTGTTTTGACTTCCATTGTCATCTACTCCCTAAGATTGTCCATGCCTAAATTAATTTAATTAAGTATAAATAAATAATTCCTCATCCTTCTCTTACTTTAATTATTTCATGCAAGTAAATATATATCATTAACAAATGACTTGATGAAAAATTCATGTATTTCATTATCTTCGCATTAATTCCTTCAACACAATAATTGACATGAAAAATGGGATATTACAATTACTCTCAAAGGTCCAGCTACTGTGAGAGTGAAATAATTTCCATGCTCACCATTTTCAGTAGCCTGGCTTTCTCGATTCTCCATCCCTCGGTCCTCCCCTGAAAAAACCAAAGCACCGCCAAAGAGAAAAAAATTAAAACATAGGTATAATATCATTACATGCTAATATTTTAGTGGAACACCAAATACAGGAAGATGAAAGATAAATATAATACAAACAAGACCATGTTATCTCGAATCGAAGTGTTTTCAACGCAGCCTAAGCAAGGAGAACCTAAATCGTTTTGATTAGCGAAATAAAAACATCACAAAATTGTACCCAAAAAAACATCACAAAGTTACCTCTGGGATGATGTAAGATGCACATCGTCTCATATGGTTCCACACCCAATTTATGCAGTTTATTGTCAAACCATTCGATTTAAATTCTATATCAGAGCATATATACTACTACCTCCGGTCCTAATTATAAGAACTAGTTGACTTTTTTTAGAGAGATTAAGGAAGCTAAATAAGTTACTTAATCATTTCATATGTTGTGTATCCTTAGATTATATATTAGTTTATTAATCAAATTAATTAGTTTGAAGAAAAAAAATAAAAATACTTTAAAATAATTTAACTAACTTCCTTAATCTCTCCAAAAAAATCAACTAGGTCATATAATTAGGACCTGAGGGAGTATATGCTATAAGGACTATTGTGTTACCTATGGGTAAGATCGTGAGTTTTATTTACCTATCTCTTTTAGAAAATATCGATGAGATAGGTGCATATGCATAGGGAGCTGCTTGTTTGGCTCACACGACCAATTCCTTGGCTAAATGCAAATCTGACAAATCAAATGGGATTAATTTTTCATCGACTACTTTAGAGGTAAGTATTATAATTTATGTTGTATATTTTTTGAGTTGTAAAAGGGTTTGAATATCTCTTATCTATTGCTTTTTTATTTTTATGACTTTGTTCTTGCAGACTTTTTTCATGGAACATGTCCCTTCTGTCGTTGAGAAACTGAAACTGAAAGGGCCATAAATTGAAAACTTGCAATTACCCTACTATAATAGCTGGTGTCCAATTTTATCCAATAAAGTGCACAATACCAAAAGTAAGCCCAGTGAATTGGAGTTTCAAGCCATTTTTTTATGTCCTCCAAGATGATCAAGTAAGTTTCTGAAAATCATTACCAAATGAATATATTCTTCATTTAATTGAAGCGTCTTGCTTTTTTTTTTCTTTTGGTTATAAAAAAAATCAATTATGTCTTATATTTAGAACCGAAGGTAGTATGTTGGAATGAGACTTTATTTGCGATCTTTGGACGCTTGTGAATCCAACCAAATAATCATAGCTTTAGTGAATATTTCAACGTTGGAGCCAAGTGCTATGCATATATTGGTCTAGTGGCATGTGATATATTTTTTCCAAAGCAAATGAGATATCTGGGTAATTTAAATATTCCTTATAAACAAACAAAAAATCAGCAATTCAAAAGGATATAAGCTAAAACAAGGCATTAGTCTTATTTATTATGGTAGAAAATGATAGAGATAGAAAATGAGTATCATCACTATTTCATATTTTTGTTTGATTAAAAGAAGTTTATTAATCGACTCATATTTTCTTCAAGATGTTTTAAATTGGTACTCAACTATAATTCAAATACGCACAAATTATATATTACTACCCCGTTTTTTGTCGCTATCAATATTTTTGTACAAATAATTACAAAGTTATTAGTTAAATAACTAAATAAAAACTACTTTTATTTGTTGAGAGAAGCAAAAATCCTTTGATCTAAATCGGGAAACCCTTGATCTAATAAAAAAAAAAGAATAAAATAGATGAGAATGCAATGCAACATTAAAAATCAAAATCACAGCGTATGAGTAAATATTTATCAATGGATAAAATAGCATCCACTACAAAAAAAAAAAGTACTTTTTGTCACGGTTACGTTGTAGCGGTCAGGAAAAAATGCTACAAATTAATAATTTTGTAGCGGTTTCTAGCCAAACCACCACAAATTAGTAGTGGAAGCATTGGCACCAAATGGTGAGCATTTTGCTGCAATGTTTGTAGCGGTGACAGAAAACCAATCCGCTGCAAATGTGGCGCCACATTGGCGCGTAATGGCGCGAAAGTTCTTGTCGTGTTATTTGTTGCGGTTTCAAGGGAAGAACCGCTACAAATATGGTGCTAGCCTTGGCACGTTATGGTGCGAAGTCTGTTGCGGTTCTTTCCTAGTGGTTTTGTCAAAATAACCGCTACAAAAATTCAAAACAACACAGTTTTGTCACGGTGAGAGGAAAGCGACGCCTTGACTGCGTCAAATTTTAAATATTTGTAGCGGTTTGGGCTATAACCGCTACAAAATGTATTCTATAAATAGGCCTTTTGCGTCCGTACAACAATTATAAACATTCAAAAATATTCTAAATCTGGCTTATTGCTGAATGAACATTCTCGGCTTGGTTCTTGAAGACATGCATATATCTACAGTGCTGATCTCGGGAGATAAGAGCTGCAAATATTTGCCTCCCTTCTCATTGTTCAAGCCGAGGAGGTTCCTTCAGTGAGAATCCAGATTTAGTTATTCCATTGACTTGAAGACTTCTCCTCTTCTGAATAATGTCCAACATGCCACCGAAGATTGGGTCCAATATAGCCACCAATCTCTCTGGGAAATATCTCTGATCAAAATGAGTCAGTGAGTTTTTCTTGGGAGATCGGTGGCTATACTGAATCCGAATCTTCACGGCATGTTGGACCATTTTCAATAAACTTATTATTCCTAATTTATTAACCTCAACCTCTTTTAGGGAAATTAAAGAAAATAATCAAATCAATTGAGAGTGTTTTTATTTTGTAGCGGTTCAGCACGTTAACTGCTACATAATTGCAAAGGTCATTCATTTTGTCACGGTTATATGACCGCTACAAATGTTCACGAAGAACGAGGCATAATTGTCGCGGTTGTGGTAGCGGTTTTAGTCAAACCGCTACAAAATGATTAACTTTGTAACAGTTAGTTGGACTAACCGCTATTAAGTGCAGCGATTTTAATACCATTCCTCTCACTTTTTACCTTTTAACCTTTCAACTTGTACCTTTCAACATCATGGTTTCTCACGACAAGGGAAAAGGGAAAGTTATTGAACCCCAAAAAAGGCCTATCAGGGGTAGTAGTAGTAGTAGAGGGGGCTGTAGGAGAGGGCGTGGGCCTCAAAATATCCCCCTTGAGCCCCTTCTAGGGGGGAGTGAGTTTGATGAGCTCTTTGCAAATGACCCAATCCCAAACCCAGAGACCCAAGAGACCGTAGGGGGAGATCGAGGCGCAAGTCTGTTGTTTGACGACATCATCAATAATGAAGATGAGGAGATCCAGTTTGACATTTCCATAGCGAAAGTGGAGCGGTTTCTCGACCGAGAGAACGAGCGGGACCATGGGAACCCTCGACCGTCGTCTTCTCGTTCCACCGGATTTGTAGTGGATGTTGAAGGTAAGTATAAGTAGTTTATTAGCAAAAAATAAAATTTAAATTCTTGACGTGTAATGAAAATTTATTTAAATGCAATACAACAATTTTATTATAATTGTGTAGATCCACATGGGTGTTAGACACTATCACCCAAGAGAGTGAATGGGTGTCGAGATAAAATTTCAGGAACTTTGAAAATCTTTTCGCAACTTCTAAATCAACAGTTAGATATTCAAATAAGCATATCTGGAAATATAAAAGATAAGGGAAGAGAATATGCAAGCGTGATTTATCGGTTCGGTCCAAAATCGTTGACCTACGTCCGGTCCCGAGACACACAGGATTCCACTATCTTTCAAGAACAATCACACACTCGTAAACGAAGGATGGTCCTCTCACTTTCAAACTCCACTCCCCTTACAAGTTGTAATTGATACACCCGCTTGATTACACACTCGTAAACGAAGGATGGTCTACTCACTCTCGAGACTTCACTCCCCTTACAAGTTGTAATCAATACAATGTGTTTCCCACTCAAGATCTCCCAATCTTGAGTAACTTTTAGATAGATGTTTACAAATAAATCTTCTCTTTCAAAAGTGAATGAATAAACACTGAAGTACATAATCTATCATCTCACTCTCTAAACTATGTAAGCATTGAGAACAGAGAGAAAGTGAATATCAGAGGATTGGCATGTTGAAGTAGTAAGCTCGTGTCTCTGTATTCGCCATTGATGAATTCAATCCTTCTTGCATTTATAGGTAGGATTTGAATTCGTCCGTTTGATTATGACCATTGTTAGCATTTAACCATTCACGTTAATCTCGCTTCAATTGGGTTTAATGATTTGACTGTTTGTCTACGTTTCACAAAGCTATCGATGAAGATTTAACCGTTGCCAAATCATCGAAGATCACTCAACATTATGATTTATGATCACACAATAAATGTTAAATAATGTTTAGAAGTAGTATAAGTTCATTTGGAATTCATCTGGATGTTCTTGATGAGAAGCCACGATTTTCGGACACCTTGAATTTCAAAAACCACAGAGCCCAACTCGAGGCGTGGAAATACTTGACTCGAGTTTGTGCATCGTTGAAATCAGTTTGATCATTGGAAAATGCTATCGACTCGAGGCATAAACTTCTTTGACTCGAGTGAATCAACTCAAGGTTGTATTTGAAGATACTCAAGTGAATTCTTCACATTCGTGGTGTATCGAGATCTCTCCGACTCGAGGCACACACTCTGACTCGAGGTAAAAACTGCTCTCCATTGTTCAAACTCTCGGGAAGGCCATTTAACTTGAGGTGGAGCTTCTGACTCGAGGTAAAAACTCCTCTCAAAGTGTGATATAGGCAGAAACCTGAGACTATGCTGAATTGTTTCCAGAATCATGTGTGTCAACTTTCGAGGGCCATATCTCTGTCTTAGCTCCATTTTGCTTTGTTCAAGTCTTGATGGAAAGCTCTGTGTGTCTACTTTCCAATGGCAATCGATTTCAGCTCAATTGGATTTGTAGTTTGTAAGATACACTCAAAACATTGAAGCTTGGTTCTGACTATGACAGTGATGTTTGTGGAAATTTGTAAGATTCATATCTCCTTGATCTGAACCCCTTTTGGCTTCCATTATATATTAAAATGACTTGTTGGATGTCTAGTTTCATATGCCACTGGTTTCACATCAATCAGATTCCTGGTTTGAGAGATATCATCAAATTACCGAGTGGCCCGAGTGAATGTGAGCAGAGTGCACCGAGTTCTTGTAAGTGGCTTTAACTCGAGGTAAATGAAGCCTAACTCGAGTTAATGACCACGACTCGAGGTAGATGAGTCTGACTCGAGGCAAAACGTTCTGGGAGAAAAATCACTTGGAAATCACCCGGACTCGAGGCAAATAAGTCGACTCGAGTTAAACCATTCCAGGAGCGAAATTGACTTGGAAAGCATCGACTCGAGGTGGGGATGTTCTTGACTCGAGGTAACTCATTCCGGAAGACCAAAACACTTTAGATAAACATTCTAACTCGAGGTAAGCTACCTGGCACGAGTTAGCTCATTGAATTTACTTATTTTAACTCCGATTTGAGCGTTTCAACTTCCATATCATTGTGGAGACTTCTAGAATCAATCTAGGAACTTGTATAAAGATTTTCTTATTCCATAGAGCAAGTTCTTCCTTCTTCAATCTCCTTTCTTGAATATTCTTCATTATTAAACTCCACATCTACATTAAATATAAGAATTAGACAAAGTAATTCATGAATGTAGTATTCAAGCTTTTGCTCTGGATAATGACATCTATATAAGACATCATCAAAATTCATCATAACCAACAATGAGAACATCA
The DNA here is from genome assembly GCA_019022655.1 of Acacia acuminata. NCBI lineage: Eukaryota > Viridiplantae > Streptophyta > Magnoliopsida > Fabales > Fabaceae > Acacia > Acacia acuminata. The sequence goes on along the minus strand of JAFJYI010000115.1, from coordinate 1,781,760 downwards.
GCAAGAGGACAACCAGGAGGACTACCGCGTGATAGTCCCCTGGAACATGGACACGGACCCGCCGATCGCCGGTGGTGGTCACATTGAACCGATTCCTGTCAGAATGTGGCAGGAATTGGGCATGGTTCCTGATCCTTTTCCACGATTGGAAAAAGATCCTGAAGGAGAACAAGGACAAGGCGTTTGAGAACGTTGTGCAGGTAAGTTATGTTGTGTAATTAAATTTTACATGTTAATAGTTATAAGTTGTGGTTAATTTAGTTATCTATTTCTTAATTAATTATTACTTAATTACTACTCATTTTATGATACAAAAAAAAAGTTTAAGCTGAACCCACGCTCGGGAGGTACGTAAAGATGAAAAAGAGAGAAGCATGGAAGAGTCAAGGGTCGTCTCTACAACAATGAGAATGGAGATGCGACTATGCCTCTGCAAGAATCCGGTCGACGAACGTCCCAGGCGGCGTAGAGCCAAATGGTCAGGGCAGCTTTTGTCCAATATAGGAGGAGTGCGGGCGACGGGTATGTTTTTTAATTAATCATAGTTTAGTTTTTTTTTTTAACACGAGCTATTGTATAGTTTAATTTTTTTAAAATAATTTTGTTTAAATGTAGTTTAAAAATTTAAATATAGAAAAAATTAATGTAGTGTTTAGATTTGGTTCAAATTAATTAAATTTAAAGTAAAATACATTGACTACCCCTCTATTTTACCTAAAGTACACAAACATCTCATTTATTTTGCAGGCTCTATCGTAGAGGAACACCGGATGCGGGGCACATCAAAGGGTCAATGACACGGCGGGATCCAAGACGTTCTTGTGACCTACGGTGAGATGGTATGTTAAAAGTTAAATTAATTTTATGTTTAAATGATTATTGTTTTGTTTTAGAAATAACAAAATTTATATTCTTTTAGCAAGAGAAGACTCGGGAGCAGAACCATCGACGGACTATGGTGAGTTGCATACACGCACCCATGGACACCACGATGGGGCGCCGATCTCGAGGGCGGAGGAGATAATAGTAAGTTACAAAAAAACTATTAATTAAATTAAATTTAATTAAATTGTTTGATTAATGTTTTATGAAATATGTGCGTCAGGCTCGAATTGAGCAGAGCCAGCAAAAGCTGTGAGCGTCGTAGCCCCCGGAGTCACAGAGGTCTATTGATCCAACGGCCCCATTGAAAGCTGCTGTGGGCCCAGTCGAGCATCCTGACCGCGTTAGGGGCTTTGGCCTAGGCACAGGCCTAGCATAGTGTACGGCAAGGCCTCCTCTGACGCCGAAACCTCCGGCTCGAGAAGGCCACCACCGGAGGTGGTTGATGCGATGATTGCCGAGAAAGTTGCCGCGCGTTCTTTGCGAGAGAGAGCCGGGGAATGAGGCCAAGAATAGGCGTATGGCGGAGAGATACAAGCATTGGTACGCTAGTCAGTGGCAGAGCTGAGACTCAATTACCGGGGCCTTGACAGAGTTGCTACCTAACAGATGGTTTCCATCTTCCGAGCCTCCCCCTCCATTCATCTACGAGGATTCCCCCGGCCCCTACGTCCCCCTCCATTCGTCCATGAGGATTCGCATCCGGGTCGTGCTACTATTGATGATGAGGGCGTTGTTACCTCTGGTCGTGCCCACGCCGCCCCTGAGAGAGCCCCCGGAGACGAACGTGACCATCATGCTCACGATATTAGTTTTTATTTTTTAAGTAATTAATTTTGTACCGATGGATGTTTGTTCACCTTTCTTATCTTAATTTGCTTCGTTGACAATTTTATTAAATTTAATTATGTGTTATCTTTTTTTTTCAGTAACTTTTTGATATTGTAATACTATTTCAATACTTATATGTCATTTGTAAAATAATAAACGGAGTTAATAATTTGTGAATAAAAAGATATGTTTTCAAAATAATAAATAGAGCTAATAATTTGTAAATAAAAAGATATGTTCTTAAAATTTCAATGGGTAAATATAAATTTTGTAGCGGTTTTGATACTAAAACCGCCACAAAATATATTTGTAGCGATTACATATAATGAAACCGCTAAAATTTGAATTTCAAAGTAAATAAATAACCGCCAAAAATTTGTTGTGGTTTTACCCATAAATTGCTACCAAACTCAAAACGGTCATCATTTGGTAACGGTTGGCGTAGCGGTTTCGAACAAGCAACTAGTCCATGGCGGATTTTCAATTCAAATTTGTAGCGGTTATAGAACCGCTGAAAAACCTGGCTATCACCCAAGAGGGGGGTGAATTGGGTGTTTAATAAAACTTTAGTTACTTTGAAACTCTTTTCGCAACTTACTGAAAGTAGTTTGAATGACAGAAGTAATTTATAAAGCGATAATAAGTCATTCAAATATATATGCACATTCAAATATATATCTTTGGAAATATAAGAGATAAGGGAAGAGAATATGCAAACCGATTTATACTTGGTTCGGCCCAATCCTTGACCTACGTCCAAATCCCAAGCTCCACTTGAGATTTTCAATCCACTATCGTCTTGTTTATCCGGGCACAAGAGAAGCCTATACAAACGCACAAGTTCACCAGGCACTTATGAAGCCGAATCTCTCACCGAGATACACCTTTCAATCACTTACACACTTTGTACTCGAAGTTATCCTCTCACTAGATACACTCCCCTTACAAGTTGTAAACCGATAACCCAATCTCCAAGTCCCACGACTTGAGATTATTACAATGATTTAATAATCAGAAATGTTCTCTCCAGAAGAGAAGATGAATAAACACTGAAGTACAATCAAATCATTTCACTATCTAATGTAAACTATATAAACATTGAAAACGGAGTATGTGAGATAAATGTTGGATTCAAAATGTTGGCATCTTGACAATTGCAAGCTCTCATCATCATCGTCTCCATTTTTGAATGGTTCTCTTTTTATAGTCAATGAAGAACATTGAGTAATTCTTCCAAATTTGAATATGTCCGTTGGAGCGTATATGACCGTTGGAAAATATTACCGTTGGAATATGACCATTGGGATATTCAAGTCATAGCATTTGAAGCAGATGAACAAGTTGAACATTTTAGTTCATTGAAGAACATTGCATTTGAGCATTCAACTTCGTTTCTTCAAGTTCCTTGTTGAATTCAATCTTCTTTCCCATTTCTGAAAATCTGCAGAAACTCCTTCTTCATGACAGATTTTGATTTCTATCAAGTTTGATGTAATCTCAAACTTTAATCACCTGAAACTTATACACAAATGATATAAATGATGTTAAGAAGTAGTATAAGTTCTTTTGGAATCAATCTGAATGTTCTTGAAGAAAATCCAGAATCTTGGACGCGTAATTTTCTGATGCAGAGATGGTAACTCGAATTATCCCATGTAACTCGAGTTGTTTTAAATGCCAGAAGCTTTCTGATTGAATTCTAACTTGAGTTGTCGTCTATAACTCGAGTTGCCAAAGTGTCCATTCTCTTCTGTCTGTGAGTAACTCGAGTTACCCTTCATAACTGGAGTTGCCAGGTGCTCCAATTACTTTCTATCTTCTTGAATAACTCGAGTTGGTGGTCATGACTCGAGTTGCTGCTGAATTCCAGAATTCTGAATTCTTTCTGTCAGAGGTTGACTCGAGTTGCCATGCCTTGAGTCGAGTTAAATCAGTTCATCTGACAGTTGGCATTGATCCTCAATCTGAGCTTTTGATCAACTAAAACTTGCTCATGAAAATTATTAATAACATTGAAGAGTATAACATGTAGTAATCAATTGATAGCTACAAGTTTAAAATTCTCGAAGACGTTGTAAACAGTGGTCTGCTACTTTGTTGATTCGAGTTGTAATCTCTTCTCAATATTCATTCTTCCCTTGTTTGCCTCTATGATTGTTGTTGAATCAAGTTTCCAGTCCTAATCTTGTGTTATCCAAGCCTAGTTAACAACTCAATCCAAACTCATTGTATGTTGAGCTCTTTTGAACAATCTTGAACTGACTGAAACTTTCAAAGGCCATATCTCCTTGGTATCAACTCCGTTTTGGTCTTTTCAAATATTGATGGAAATTATTTTGAGCCTACTTTCATATGCCACTGATTTCAGCTCAATTGGATTTGTAGTTTGTGAGTTACACTCAAAACATTAACGCTTGGTCAGCAGTGTGGCGTGAATTCCAGTCCCAACTTCTACAATTCATAACTCCTTGATCTGAACTCCTTTAGACTTGAATTATATATCCAAATGACGCATTGGGATTCTAGTTTCATATGCCACTAGTTTCACCTCAATCCGATCTATGGTTTGTGAGATATCATCGAAATACCAAAGGTCGCCAGCTGAAACGCGAAACAGAGCATAACAGAGATGGCTGAAATACACTTATAACTCGAGTTATCAGTGGTAACTCAAGTTACACCTGTCCAGAAACATTGTGAATGCTTTGTAACTCTAGTTACTAAGTGACAAATCGAGTTATATCAGTCCAGAAGCCCAGAAACGCTGTAGCAAAGCACTCTAACTCGAGTTGAACCTCATGACTCGAGTTGAATCATTCTGAACCTTGTATTTGCTTGATTTTAACTCTGATTTGAGTCATTCCAACTTCTATTTGATCATGGAGACTTCTAGTATCAATCTTGGAACTTGTATAATGATATTCTCATTCCATTCATCAAGTTCTTCCTTCTTCCATCTCCCATCTTGATCATTCTTCGTAATTTAGCTTGGGCTCATCATTCTCTGCAGCTTCTACCTTCTTCAATATCTCCTTCTTGATTAATCTCTACAATTCAACTTGGACTAATCTACATTAAATATAGTAGCCAGTCAATGTAGGAGATAACATTGCTCAATCTTTTTGCTCTTAATATTGATAAGCATATTTGTCGTGATCAAAACTAAGCATAACTAACAACCGCTACAAAGTTTCTTCTTCAATTTGGTCACGGTTGATGTCGTGGTTCCTAACCGCTACAAAGTGTTCCATGTTGCATTTAAAGATCTCAAGTGCTGGAATGAAAGTAATTAAACATTGTCTCCACATTTATATGCTATCCTAGCTTTGTTTACTACAGATGGATAAGTCATGGATCAAGCTACCGGCAAGTTCTCCTGTATATTTAGCGGGATTGAAAAATTTATTAGATTTCGCGTTCTCTCACGCTAGCATTAATGGCAAGATCGTGTGTCCTTGTTGTAGATGCAAGTTTAAGAAGTGGCAAACACGAGAAGGTGCTATGGAACATCTTCTTATTAAGCCTTTCCCAGAAGCATATACATTCTGGGGTGTTCATGGTGAGAAACGTGGTATGAGATATGTGGATCATCTTCCTCAAACCTCACAAGTAGGAAATCAACTAGATCAAGATGATCCAATTAATGAAGCTGTCCGCGACGCTTTTAGTGTTCAAGACGACAACTTCACTGCAGAAGTGCAGGGTCCAGAACCAGTTTTCTTTAGGAATGAAGCAGCTCTGGAATTTTTCAGCCTCATGGATGAGAGTGATCGTCCTTTGTATCAAGGTTGTCAGAAATACTCAAAATTATCCTTTCTGATCAAATTGTACCATATCAAGTGCATGTATGGGATCATTGATAAGGCAATGTCGATGTTGCCGGAATTACTACGAGATGCTTTCCCTGACGCGGACATTCCCACAACCTTTACGAGGTCAAGAAGATAATCAACAGATTAGGCTTGAACTACGAAAACATCGATGCTTGCCCCAACGACTACATGTATTATTGGGGGGGACGCTCGGAAGGAGACTTGTAAGAAGTGTCACACTTCGAGGTTCAGGACAGTTCAAAAGGGAAAAAAGCAGAAGAAGAAACCCACAAAGATTCTAAGGTACTTTCCTTTAAAACCTCACTTACAAAGATTGTTTATGTCGTCTAAGACAGCTGAGCATATGAGGTGGCATGAAGTTGACAAGAACGAAGATGGTAAACTCAGATATCCACGGGATGGTAAAGCGTGGAAAGCGTTCGACTTAGACTTTCTTGATTTCGCGGTGGACCCTAAAAATGTTCGTCTTACTTTGGTGACCGATGGTCTTAATCCGTTTGGGAATCTTAGCACAAGTTATAGTATATGGCCAGCTTGTTTTGATACCTTACAACTTGCCCCCTTGGATGTGTATGAAACAAAGCTCCTTCATTATGTCCATAATCATTCCAGGCAAAAAGGCACCAGGAAATGACATCGATGTGTATCTACAACCGCTTATCAAGGAGTTGGTGGAATTGTGGAATGTAGGCATCGAGACGTATGACGCACACGAGAAGACACTGTTCAACTTGCGTGTGGCGTTGATGTGGACTATCAGTGACTTCCCTGGACTGGGAACATTATCTGGGTGGAATGTGCAAACCGACCTTGCGTGTTCGGCTTGCAATTATCATATATATATATATATATATATATATATTAATAATTTAGTCATTTGGCCAATCCCCACAGTTTAATTATCTCATATATATATATATTTTTTTTTAATAATTTTTAGGCATAGTTTTATTCCTTATTGGAATTATTCTTTCCCCCAAAATAAATTAAGGAAAAATAAGCCTAAATTTTGAATAACTGATACTTTAATTATTCAAGCCAAATCTTATAATTTAATTCCCATATAATATTAAAATTTCAAAATCCCAAAATTTGAGATGTTACCATTTATCTTTGTTGTATTTGATACACACACAAAAAAGTCAATTATGAAATACTTATAAAATTAGATTATGACAACAAAAGAATTTTCATCCATACTTTTAACTTTGCTCCAAATAATGAGTGATCTCTTTCATTTACTATTCAAGTGAGGAAATTTTGAAAGTAGGGACCAAAGTGGTCGACAGCATAATCCAACAACTTTGAAATTTTGAATGGTTAACCTTTACAAATTAGACATTTGTTTTTGTAATAAATAATTCAATTCCTATATAATTTTGCTCTCTATGTTGATAATTGATAATAATAAAGTGTAAAGTGGACATGAGAACTACTATCTAGTTTTAGTTTCACTCAGTTATCTATCTTCAAGTATTCTGAGAACGCAGATAATGCTTTGTTTACTTCAAATTTCCGTAGGACTGTAATGTATTTATAATCTTTTTATCTATAATATTTGATCAATTTACCAAAAAAAAAATTTAATTTGGAGATGTACTTAAATTTTATTTCTAAAGTATAAATTTTCATAATTTAATCATTTTTTATAATAAGAAAAAATTCCTTATATATAGGATTTATTTGTTACTCACATAGAAGGTTTACCGGAAAAAATAATTACATGGACCACTTAATGGATGTAGACGATTGCCTTTTCAACACATAAAAAATTTAGGTACATAAATATATTTCTTATCTCTTAATTTTTATTATAATTTTCTTATTCATTAGGTGACTAAGACCCCGATTGGATCGCGGAAAATGGTGCCATGGAATAGGAAAATAAGGATTTTTCAATGGCGGTGGGCGTTTGGATCAAAATTACATCTGAAAACATATTCTTGCCTTGGCTAATTTTCAACTAGACGATTGAAAATGAGTTTCTACAAAAAATGGTGGGAACCCATTTTCTAGTGCTTGAGGAATACCACCAAAGACCTAAATGCCCTTTTATAAAGGAAGCTCTCCATTTTTGGTTTGTCGACGGTTCAGACTTTGGCGAGGCGATGAGCATCACCATAATTGATTTTGGGATGGGATGCGAGTTACGACTTGTCGAGCGGAGTTCTAAGATTTGGGATGAATGTGTGGGTGTTGGTATGAGATTTTTTGGTGTGCACTGGAAGTGTGTTCTTACTTTTGGTGTGCATTGTGCACACTCTCAGTCCACATTGTTGGGTGCACATCAAGTGGTACAAAATAATATTTTGTCTTTTGGGGGTAAAATGGTATTTTGCCTCATTTTCATACTTAATTCCTATCAACCAAACAAAAATTTTCCTGCCAACTCCTTTTATTTTTTAGTGCAAACCAAACATATCGAGACAAAATATTTTTTTTTCCATTCTATTTTTTTCCATTCCTATCTTTTCTTCGATCTAAATGGACCTAAATGTTTTTGCAAAACATCATGGCACATCCATAAAGTGGTACTCTACCCAAACAACAAGACAAGTTAGAAAAATAATAGAGAACGTCCCATCCATATCAATTAATTAGCTGATGAGTCATTAGTCCTTTTTGGTTAATGAGGTTGGTTTCCCGCATCATCTACTTTCTCATCATACCTCATAATCTATGAATCATATCCATCTAATCAAATTTAAAAGGTAAAAAATAAACTATGTCATCAAGTAATCACTCCTTCGAGTTTTTTCTCCTCTTCTCAATCAACAGTCCATACCGGTCCCTCTTCTCAATCAACGGTCTTGAGATAGGCTAATGAGGGATGATAAAAAACTAAGCTGATGAGAGGATCCTCTTCCCCTATCATTTGGTTTGAATTTTTAGAAGGAAAGGACTCCAAAGTTTTCATCCCCTCCCCTCTAACACCCCTATTTTGGCTCTTCTTTTTTACCACTATACCCTTTATAACTCATGTGATGTTCTAATAATGCCCCCGATAAAAAATATTATGACAAATAAAATAATTGTATTATTAAAATATTAAATTATAAAATAAAAATTTATTATTATACAAAATTTATTTTTATTAATCTATATTATTAAAAATAATTTAATAAATAAAGTATATATTTATGAATAAAGATTATTATAATTAGGGTGAAGGTGCATTTGCCAACCAACTATTACTCGAGGCGCCTTCACCAAATAACTATTGAGATGACCAAAATTGCCAATCAACAATTAAAAACGTGAAAAAAATACTTTTATTTCATTATAATAGACGCGTAGACAAATTCAAATAAAAAAATATTTTTATAGATAAAAATATTTTTATTAAATTAATTTGAAGAAAAAATATATATTTTATCATTAAGAATATTATTATGAAATAAAATTATTTAAAATATTATATTTTTACAAATAAAAATATATTATAATTATAAAATATGTTAATATAATTTCAAATAAAAATATTATTATAATGAAAAATATATTAGTTCTATTAAATTTAAAATAACATATTTTTTAAAATATATTATTATGAAATTAATTTAAATTGAAAGTATGTTATTATAAATTTAAAAAAAAATTATAGTTAACAAATATATTACTAAAAAATTAATTTAGAACAATATATATATATATATATATTATATTAATTATAAATAAATATGTTATTATATTATTTAGATAAGATGAAAATTTATTTATATAATATCTAAATAAATAAATTAACCAAATATGTTAAGATAGAATGGTGAATTGCTATCATTCATCTTGTTCCAGCCCATCTTAAACCAAACAATAAATCATTAAAAATCATGACCTCGCTCATATTATTCTATTCGAGTCTTTTAATGGACTTCTTGCTCCATCTCCTCATATATATATATATAGATTGTGAGTCTGAGAAATTCTTAGGAACCATACAGTGCATAGCCAACTAGATGGGAGAGTGGAATACGCAATCCAAAATACACTCACTTCGATGAGTTTTCAAATGTATTATCAACAGGACGAGAAATTATAAACAACGTTGGAACTAGTAAAACTGAAAACGAGCTGCACTTCATTCCACAAACATCACAATGGAATTTAATCAAATCATGAAGTTACTTTATTAAACAAATTTTACATATTGGTTATATTCAGAGCTTAGAAACAGGTCCGAGCAAAAAAAAGAGCTTAGAAACTGGAAGGAAGCTATTGCTACTGACTTAAGTATCATCCATTTATTACTTCCATCCATTAATTGATCAGATTCTTTTCAATCGATTTGACTTATGTCTAAAAGACGAAGTTCACTATAGTTCTTTTATGAACTCTTTTTTGTTCATTAAACAAATTTTATGATCGTTTCAGAATTCATAATAGAATTTATGTATTTTGATATCTTAACATAGTTGTAAGCTACAATACATTTTAAAAGACACAGAACCACATAAAGAGTTTTTTCCCATTTTTGTTACGTTTGGACTGTTAAATAAGCTAGAGGGTCACTTGTTGTACAGAGGAATCTTTTTTTGAGTTATCTTCCAAATCAAGATGATAAAGATGCAGTTTCCTGCATATATTCTCAGTTTCATATTTCGCCTGGCCACTGCCTTCATCGTCATCTTCATATTGAATTATGTTTTTTAAACATTATGAACTAATTATTATGTTTTTATTAATGCTATTTTTTGAGTTCGTATACTCAATCCACTTTTGTAGGGTGAAGTTAATAGACACAGATATTCATGCAATATGTGGTATTTAATTTGAACCCTATAATTTCAAAGTGTCAAAAAATGATTTTCATATTTTGAATACACATTTTGAGGCAAGTGATCCCAAACATACCAAGTCTCCATCTTCTTTTTATAAAGAGCTCTGTTTTTGGTCGTCCCCACCACGTGCATGCAATTATTTTGTTGGGAGGATACAGTCTTATCATCTTCTCCACTAACTCTCTCCCTCCTTCATTTTCTAACCACAGAACCCGTTAAATTATGTGTACTAAGAACTTATCTTATGAACAATATTCATCTATATATTTCCTCGAAACATGTATACATGATCAGGGGCGGATCTAGAAATTTAAGGGAGAGAGGGCACCATTGGCGGGGGGATGTGGGGGTTCGGGGGTACCATTGATGGGTAGGTTGCTTGTGAATGTTTGATAAAAATCGAGTAGATACCAAAAGACACAGTCTTGTTCTAGTTCCTTCATAACAAAAATTGATCTTCTCATTTGAATCAAAAGATGTTGTCTCCCTCTTTGTTTTACTTTGTTGTGTTTTTGTTTTTTCTTTTGCAGTCAGTACTTGTCGGAGTTGTTAACAGAGGAGCATCCGGAGCTGTTAAATCTAAGGTTTCTTCCTTAATCCTCTCTTTCATGGATCTCTCTACATTCCTTTTGTTTTCTCTCTTCCTCTGCTTCAGATAGCTTATCAATGGCCTTATTTTTTCTGTGTTTATCTGACTTCCATGTTTTTCTTATCTTCAGACCTCTCGATCGTACATTGATTGCTTTTCTTTGTGGTACATCATCATTATTCATTGTTGTTCTTCAATTCTCTTACCCATAGTTCATACTGTAAGTCTCGAATCATCGCATTCTATTCTAGATTGCTGTTTCATGCTTACTGTTTTTTTAGTATTGTAATTTGGGCTTTTAGATCTCTTCATTGTTCATTGTGTTTATCTTGCCAAGACTTGAATCTGAGATAAAATTGATCTTACGGTAAATCCTTTTCTACGTGGATATATCCTAAATCAATATACAATGTAGAATGTTTTTTTTAATATAATATTTAGCAAGACAAATGGATGGATTATTATATTGTGTTTTTGTTCTTAACTTGAATCAAATTTGGGGGACAAAATTCTATTCAAGTTGAGAGAATTGTAACATCCTAATTTATATTTTAGGATTTAATTATAATTAAGAAAAAATTATTTATAATAATTAGATTTATCATGTAATTTTTAAAAGTAAGAAAGATTTATTGGAAATATGTATGACTTATAAGAGTAAGGGTAATAATGAAATAATGGTAATTAATTGAAAAAAATAGTGTTATTATTATTATTTAAAAAGAAAACAGAAAATATATGATTAAAATAGGAAAAAAAAAGGATTTCAATACAAATAAAGAAAATAAAAAAAAAGTAAGGGGGGCATGTGACCGCTCTCGAATTCAAATTACAAAAAAAAAAAAAAAAAAAAAAAAAAAAAAAAAAAAAAAAAAAAGGTGAGACGGGTATGTGTTATATCCAAAAAAGGGAGGCATGTAGCCCGTCTAAAATTTTAATGGTGCGTGTACTTGTGACACATGGGCGGAGGGTTATTGCCACACCTTGTCAACCGACAAGGACCTGGTTTTCCTCTACTGGTAGTGGTCGCTGCCATCCTTTTTAGGGTATTGGAGCCTTTTATTTTCTTTTTTTTTTTTTTTAAATATATATTTTAGGGTACCGACGGTTACTAAAGGAAACTTGAGAATCATCGATCATAGTGAAAAAATACTTCATGATCTTGAAAAATTATTTGAGGCGCTTGAAAAAATGTCCCGAAGTATATCTTTTGCACCCGGTAGTATCTTAAAATATTTTTTAAGATCCTAATATAATTTTTCATGGTCATGAAGTATTTTTTCAATACTAGTTAATATCCCGAAGTATTTTTTTAATACTAGTGAATACCTAATATTTTTTAAGATCCTAACATAATTTTTCAAGATCATGAAGTATTTTTTTAGTACCGTTAATATTCGAATTATCTTCCCAAGACGATGCTACATTACTGAAATATATATATATATATATATATATTTAAAAAAAAAAAAAGGCTCCGACTCAACTTTGTTTTGCGCCAAGACGACCTAGTTTTGGCGAAAAGGATGGAGCTAATGCTAAGAAGCAGTGAAGGAAAGCCAGGTCTGTGATTACATATACCAACAAAAGAGGAACATGATTTCACAAAATGAACGTAGAAAATATGAATTGAAAAAGAGTACGCACAAAATTTGGTTCAAAGAAATCAAGAGAGCTATTTTGTCCGATGGCGCATTAGGATTTATGCGGATAAACCAAAAACTCACTACTACAAAATACCTAAAAGACGACCTAAAAAAGACCAATTAACGTCCTTATTCTACGGGACGTCGGGAGAGCGTAGTTGTTTTTTGTATATTTAGCGACTAAAATTGTTTTCGTGTCGCCTCATAGGCGACTGAACACAAATCAGTCGCCTCATAGGCGACCCGAACACAAATCAAATCGCCTCTTATGCGACTGAACTCTATTCAGTCGCCTCATATGGGGCGACTCAACTCTATTCAGTCGCCTCATATGGGGCGACCCTGAACTCTTTTCAAAGTCGCCTCTTATGGGGCGAAACTCTTTTTCGTCGCCTCTTATGGGTTTGGGGTGACCTCTTCTCTTTCGTCGCCTCTTATGGGGCCGGTTGTTATTTTTACGCATTTTAGGCGACTGATTAATAATCGTTGCCTCATCTTTAGTAATAGGCGACTGATTACCTATTCCGTCGTCTCTTATGATCCAAAGACGCCCGAATTGATTTTCGTGTCGCCTTAAATTATTTTTTTTTTAAAAAAAAATGTGCTTGTTGTTTTGTTTGGCCAATTTGCTGCAAATACTTCACAAAATAATTAAGCGCATATGCAAGAATGACAATAGATAACAATGAATGTGAAATATATTATGACCGTATGAATTATATGTATGTGCATTCCATCAAAAGAAGGTGAAATAACAATGAATACAAAGAAGGTTCAATAAGAAAATTGTAAAAGTGACTTCAACAAAAGAATATTGGCTACACATACAAGATCATACAAGAGAATGACAATATAGATGTTCTATACGTATTCAAAGATCAGTTCAACAAAATCAATCAAATTCACAACTTAGCTTCCAACATAACCATGAGGATGCAAGAATATCAACAACTCCAAAGAGAAAACTTCAACTAACGAGCCTAAGAAGACAAGTTCAAGAAAGTCACCTCGATAATGAATTAAAGTGTAGCAAAATAAACTTTCAAAAATTCAACAAAGAAAAAGAAAGAAGGTATGACCTAGATTTAGGTTACTAAAACTAGACCAAAACAACAAACAAAGCACCACTATGACAACAAATTTTTCTCACATTTGAGGCAATTAATCTCCAAAATTTCACAACAAATTTTCACAATTTAATGCAGCAATTAGATAGCATCAACATTCCCTTCAATTGGCAATAACACCGATATGCGACAAGAGGCAAATATATATAGCGGAATGACTTTTGCACACAAAGCTTAACAGAATTTCAAGGTTTCAAAGATACAGAATTTAGCTCAACTCTAATGCTAAAGTGAATGAGAGCCACCTAGTAATAATCACAAGCACCACACAAGCAAATCAAACACCTCCCAAGCAAGAAGCACACATAAAACTTTCAAGAAATCAATTATGATGGTATGATTCAACAAAATTCTCAAGTCTTGGTTATTGGAAAATCAAATGCGTAGGGTATAATGGCAAAATCAAACCTCATATGACAAAGATCTATTTCCAAATTAAACAAGTGATCTAACCTCATATTCCAAAATCAAACCTCATATTCACAAGAATTAAAGTGGCAAATTCAAGAGCAGCACCAATAATTTACGAAAACCGAAATCAAGACATGCCTTAATAAGTTTCACATTGACAATCACCCTAACAAGTAATGACTTGCCTATATATTCACATTGAGCCATGTTCAAGAAGATATCTAGCCATCATGTCTCGAACCGAATCGATGTCATCCTCGTGAGTACGGATCCTCGATAAAAAACTATAAATTGGAAAACAAGGTATAATTAACAACTGAAGTACCACAACAAAAAATATCATCATTTGAGGATCACGGAGCATTACGTACGCTTTGCAAGCCAAGAGTACGTCCGTGGAAACGATAGATTGCATCCAACTGATAACGTAGTATCCGCACTCGGTGTTCCCTGGTTGGTGATGGCACTATAAATCAAAAACAAATTGTTAAAACGAAAGCTACTATGTCTCAGAAAAAACTTGAATTGAAACTACTTACCTTCGGATAAAACCACTTCGGTCCACCCTGCTCTCGTGCTCCAAAGAATGCCTATATGTCCTAAGACCCCTATCATTAAAATGGAAATTAACAAACATGAAAACAATTCATTTAAAAAAAGAATCGATGATTTAGACAAAAATTTACTTACTCGGCAAACATGTTTTTGATATCCTCGGTTGGCTTGCCACCTATGGAATCGAACCAATAACATGCGTTCTTGGCGGGACAAACAACACACAGGGTCCAATGACCACTACAACATATACATATTAATATTAAACTAAGATAAAAAAGCATTTTATCCTTAAAAATCTTATATAGACAAAAAAAAATACGCACCTTTCATGTATTGGCGCTAGATAACAAGACGATTTTATGTCGCCCATTGTTAAACCAACATAAATGGCCCTCCCGGCTAAGATATTGCGAGCCGAAGCCAGTGGATCCGGACATAAGAATCCATACGAATCCAATCGGTCTCCCTTTTTGCATATGTCGTGCGTACACTATGATCGAAATAAAATGATAAATGTTGTTGAATATATTAAACAAAAAAAGAGTATTGACATAATTAAAGGGTAAAAAAAAAACTTACAAGATTGCAAGTTGAAGCCACCGTATATCTAAACAAATCCATATGCATAAACTCTCAAATCTTTCTTGTCAATTGATATCGGATATGTCTTGTCTGCACCGACAATGCCCGAGGCATCTCAAGC
Organism: Acacia acuminata; assembly: GCA_019022655.1. Lineage (NCBI taxonomy): Eukaryota > Viridiplantae > Streptophyta > Magnoliopsida > Fabales > Fabaceae > Acacia > Acacia acuminata. The sequence continues at coordinate 1,766,402 of JAFJYI010000115.1, read as the reverse complement.
CTATAGAGACGATGTCCTGGTAGAGCTCTCGCAACTGTGATAAGTATGGAAATCTGCCCGCAGCTTGTTCATGCTATGAAAACATAATAAATAGATTATGAGTGGGTTAGCAATGAAAATCAATCCTAAACCCTACTCATCGTCAATCAGTAATGTATTTCCTACCATTGGAGGTGTCGTCCCCACCTCAATAAGATGATGCGGCCAAAGGATGAACGATGTGGTGGCGGCGTCTAGCGTGGGAACCTCCTCATCAACAATCGGGATGGCTGTCTTTTCTTCCCCCTCTCGCACACTTGTCAGAGTCACCCTACGTTGGTCTTGTGGAATTTGCATATTGTGGTGTGTGGTTTGTTCTGGGTAAACAAGACCATCGGCAACAATACGCCGGTGTGGGTCATCCAAATATAGAGTGCGGGGTTGTCCCCCCGTGGAGTGTGAGAAGGCTCGCCGCCGGAGCTCGCCAATAAGTACATCCGGAGAGTGATGAGAAGGTTCGCCAATAGGTACATCCGGAGCGTGAAAACTTTCTTTGCTTTGCTTGGGAAGGCCGGGGATTCCCGGTTTGAAGGTTGCGTATTTACCTTCCCTTGTATCATCTCCCTCATTTCACCCCGTAGTTGTGCCATAACCTCATCTACGAGGGACGCTCAATTTTGGCTACAAGCCGAGGACTAGGGTTGTCATCGTCATGCGAACAACTCGAACGCCGTCCAAAATATTTCGCGACACTAACTCCCCTCGGCTCCCCACGAACAGGATCAAGGTAATCAGGCTTCCCAATCGCCGTGGACAAAATGTCCATCCGTGTACCCGGCGTGAATGAACCTTGGCTGCTTTGCTGCTCAAGCACATCCTGTATCATAGGATTTTTCATAAATAGTAACTAATTAAACTCTAAAAATATGAAACAACTGAGGCTATTTAATACTTCTAATTTAACTACTTACAATCTTTGAAGCAACCTCACCACATCTTCATTTATGTATTTCTCGCCCTTCATCCTCGCAGCTATCCATTTTTTGTGGCGAGGAGGACGCTCAGGGGCCTGGATAACAATGGAAGGATCGGATTGAGCAGCTTCCTTCATTTTCTGCAACTCTTCTTCCATCAGCCTCCGTTCAAGCTTCTTATAGCCACCCCTAGACATGCAATGTGGATACTTATTTCTCGCTTGCCTCTCTCTATTGGCTCGACTTGTTTTCCCGTGACACGAAAACAAATAAAACTGAGCCTTCGATGTCAAATAGATTCAACTAAAAGATAAGATATGAAAGAAATTTTACAAGAAATTCAGATTCTCGGCGTGACGCCACAAACTCCCTCCAAATCCTCCGGAGAAATGTAATCATAGTCCCGACATGGGTCCTTGTCCTTCTTTGCCCCTCGAATATACTTTCTAGTGAGCTTGTTCTTAAAGTCTTTCCAACGTAGACGAACCTCGCCCATCCAATGCTTGTACATGGCCTTATTGTTAGGCACATCATACGTTTGTCAAGGTAAAAGAGAAGATATGAAAGAAATCAAGTGATAAAACTAAAGATACAAATGCATAAGATATCGAAAGTGAGATACCAAAAGTTGTGCCCAGATCAACTCCTTCGTTTTAGGAGGAACCAACTTCCAATGAGAGAATACAATGCAAACTTTGCTTCGAGCCGATAGCCTACGTAGCTAATGAAATTGTCTTCCTCCGGACCAATTGGATTCATATTGGCATCGAACTCCACATGCAGCCTCTTTTTTCCGACCGCCACGACGTGCAATTAACGCACCCATATGTGTGCTACCTCTACCCCTTTCACCACCGGTACATCATTCCCACCATCACCCGATGACTCGTCGAGCTAGACATATTCCCGTTCATCAAAGACAAATGAATAATGTTAGATAAAGTTATTATTAAATAATAAACAAATGAATAAAATGAACTAACATGTTAAACCCGTACAAAAATAACATAGGACTTTTTCATAACTTAAGATCTTACTTTATATGGTTTCCCATATTCCTTGAGAATGATCCTTCCTTGGAGCATATTCTTCATCATCTACCAATTCTACTTCACGTGTTGTAGGTGGATTTGTTGTGAAAGGGAGTGTATCGTCCAGTGTTCAAGGATTCTTCACCATACGTCTGTTTTTTACTTTGAAGTACAATGGACATTTTGTTATTTGCGGTGTGGTCTCGTAACATAAAACACTTGTTTCGCCCGGCTTGCTAGAATGAATGGCTCGTCTCTATGACCAAGTCTTTGAAGATCAACCGAGACAAATCCAAATTTAGGATCTATTACAACAAAGATTATTGTTAACCCACTTACATTTAAATAAAGCAACTTTGAACTTGGTGTAGCTCATCTCCCATATTTCTTCAATAACTCCATAATAGGCCATTGATGCTAACACCGGGTTTTTGTCTTTCGAACTTGAAAAGTGCATGGATTCAGCTTCAACCATCACCCCACCGTTTTGCACGTAACTTCGTCATCTTGGTCTTTTGTGTAGAAAGAATATCCGTTGATATCATAACCCGTCCAAGTGATGACCCGATAAGAAGGCCCCCAGTGCTAACCACTCGATTGTAGCCGACACACCGGTCTCGTGCAATACCTTCTCCTAGAACCACTTTATAAATGTCTTCTTTTGCTCATTAGCTATCTCGCATGTCATTCTTCCTTGGATTCATATTCTTCAAACTCTTTCGTGTTCATCAATGTATGGTTGAACTTCTTCCGTATTATTCAAGATGTACGGTGTGCTTGCAACACCTCTAGACGAAGCATATTCTTCAGTTTGATTCCTCGAGTTCCCTCACTTATCCCCTTATCATGCCGAGATTGTAACGTCGCCCCGATAGATAATCTTTACAAACTCCATAGCCTCTTCCACTACATATCTCTCAACGATTGAGGCTTCCGGCCGATAAGGATTTTTAGAATACCCTTTTAAGATCTTCATGTATCGCTCGAAAGGGTACATCCACCTTAGGTAAACCGGACCGCAGCCTTACCTCCCTTACCAAGTGCGCTATCGTGTGCACCATTATATCAAAAAATGCAGGAGGAAAATGCATCTCTAGTTGGGACAAAATAATATAACCCTCATTTTCCAATTCATCCAACTTTTCAATGTCAATGACTTTGTTACATATAGCATTAAAGAAAATACACAATTTTGTTATAGTGGTCCGCACTTCATCTTTCATAATGCCCCTAATAGCTACCGGTAATAGTTGTTGCATCAACACATGATAATCATGAGACTTCATTCCCACTAACTTCAAATCGTCCATTGAAACACACCTTCTCAAATTTGAAGAATATCCTTGTGGAACCTTAATGTCATATAGACACCCACACAAACTTTTTTCTCCGCTTTTGATAGTGTATGAGCCGCCGGCTCCATGTATGCCCTCTTACCATCTTCCATTACTCGTGGATGTAACCGTTCTCTTATTCCCATATCAACCAGGTCTAGTCTCGCACTAATTCCATCCTTAGTCTTCCCCGGTATGTGCAAAAGAGTACCGACAAGGCTATCGCAAACATTTTTTTCCACATGCATCACATCAAGACTTGTCTCACATCAAGACTACGCCAATATGGAAGATCAAAGAAAATTGATCTCTTCTTCCATATATTCTTCTCACCCGCAATCCTTTTCTCGCTTACCCAATGTGACATTGATATGCATCACCCGACTATAGACTTCCTCTCCTTAATGCCTTTGGAGCCGTTCTATGCTCCGGTAAGCCGTTAAAACGCTTTCTTAACTTACGATATGGGTGGAACCGATCAAGAAACCTCCCGTGACCGAGGTAGACCATTTTTTTCCATGCTTTAATTGCTGGAAGTTTGTGTCGCTTCACATATTGGACATGCTTTATGCCCCTTCACACCGTACCCACAAATTTCCGTATGCGGAAAGTCGTTGATCGTGGTAAAAATCATTGCACGCAACTTGAAGGACTCCTTCTTATATGCATCAAACACATCTATGCCTTCCTCCCACAACTTCTTCAAATCCTCAACCAAAGGCGCCAAGTACACATCGATATTGTTACCAGTCGCTTTTTGGTCCGTAAATCATCATAGAAAGCATCACATACTTGCGTTTCATACATAGCCAGGGAGGTAAGTTGTATATTACAAGGAGAACCGGCCATGCACTATGGTAATGCTAAGAGTTCGATACGGATTGAAGCCATCTCGTACAAAGCCCCACCGAAGGTTTCTTGGCTCAATGCCAAATTGCGGAACATTTCGTCTATTTTCTTCCATTGGAGAGAGTCACCGGTGCCGTAGATATTTTCCATCGGATATTCTCTCATCGAATGCCATCTCAACTTCTTTGTTGTTGCTTCACTAGTAAACAAACGCTTAAATCAAGGAATTATGGAAGATACCACAAGGCCTTCAAAGGTTGCCTTTTTTTTGTGTGATCTCCAGAACCACCACCTTTCTTCACTTTGTATCGTGAAGTTTTACACTTCGGACAATTACTAAGGCCTTCATACTCATTTCTGTACAATATGCAGTCATTAGGGCAACTGTGTATCTTTTTATACTCCATACCCATCGTAGCTAAGATTTTCTTGGCCTCATACATACGATTTGGAAGTACATTATTATCTGGCAACATATCACACAACAATTCAAGCAACGACGTGAAACGTTATCACCCACCCACATGTTGCCTTTAAGTTGACCAAATGTAAGGTCCCAAATAACCGTGTATACTTAGTACACCCAGGGAACAAAGGTGTCTCTCGCATCACTCCGCACGCTATCATATTCATGCGGTTGTGCAAAGGATTCGACCTCAACATCATGAATCATTCTCTCCATTCCATCATCATCTACCTCAACTTCATTTTCGTAGGATGCACCGGGAGTTACCTCCTCACCATGCCATATCCACGTTGTGTATCGAAGGTTTATTCCATCACAAATTAGGTGGTCCCTTATATCAAGAATATCCCTTCGAACCCCATTTAAACAATTAACACATGGACAATAGTACATCCCATTTTTTGTAGCCACATTCCTTCTAGCAAATTCAATAAACTCTTCCACCCCATTCTCATATTCTTCACTAGTTCTCAAAGCATTCATCCAACTATGACCCATTTTATTATCACCTAAGACATTTCCAACAACAAGTCAAGTTCATAACAATTTCAAGAACGACATGCTTTTTTCTCAATCTTGTAAAAAAAAATTCGGCAAAGATTTCCCCTCAACAAGAAGACATCCCAAAATTTCAACAACAAACCATTTCAACTTAATTCAACAAAACTTACTAACTAAGGCAATTTAGAAAATATCGTATTAAATCCAATAACTTCATCAAGTAAGAGAACATTAGAATTATTCCTACTAACACGCATATAATTCAATGGTAATGGTAATGGCAAACCATGAAGCCATCACTTTTTTAATCAAGTTCATGTAGTTCGATGGCTAATAATAAAGGAAAGACAAAAAAAAAAAAAGGTCAAGGATTGGATTAAAAACACTTAAATCAATAATGGTAAACCATGAAGCCATAAGACAAAAGTGTTGTTCTCAATCGAAAGAAGGTATCATATAAGGAAAATATATGTGTGTGAATAAAATGAAAGCAACTGACCTAATTTGAGAGCGCAACAATTGGCTTGAAACCTTTGACCAAGATTTTCTCAACAGGTAGTAAAATAATGGCCTAATGCAATAAAAATACGATCACATCAACCAAATTTTTTTTTTTTTTTTAAAAAAAACATAGCTTATTCAAGTTCTATATTTAGGACCACAACCTCCAATTCCAACTTCATTAATAGCAATGAAACTACCATTGCAAAAGCATGAGAAGAAGGCATGGATATAAAATCATGATTAAAAAAATGCGAGGCTAGATTGTGTGCGCTCAAACAATTATTCATAGAAGCAAATAATTGTATCTAGTTGGTGGTGAGGTACAAATACAAGTGGGGAAGAACAGTCCAAATACTAACATGAATAGTCCAAAGTAGGAAAGGAAAATAGTGGTTTTAAAGATGAACGAAGCATGTTTGATTGAATGATTGAGAAGATCAAAACAACAATTTCTATTCAAAAGAACACTGCACAATTTGAATTTATAAAGACTATTGCCCATTTAGAGTTTGAAGGCAAAATTTATTAGAAGGGTTTGACAAAGGATCCATTCCATCTAATCATTCATAATGGCGGTCAACGTAAGAATAAGGATAAAGTAGTTTGCATTGCGTAAAACCCAACAAAACCATAGCAGATTAAAAGACAAAGTAGTTTGAATTCATTTTCAAAAACTTTTTCACTTTCTCTTCATCTTCCCGCATAGAACAAGACAAACATATGTCCTTTATCATACCAAAAGATCTCTAGTTCATCCCAACAAAACCATAGCAGATTAAAAGCAAGCTTTGACCGCAGATCCAATATCCTATTATGCCACAATTTTCTACTATGCAGCCTATGCCCGTAAAGTAATTTCCAATATCATCATGCGACCGATTTCTAGCTAAGTAATTTTTCCAAAAATTGAGAAACTACAATTAGGAGTCTCAAGTAATCTGCACATACCACGATAGAGATCAATATTGAAAGCCGATAATCATGCATACTCCATTTTTTGTAGGCAAGTCCCGAAACCCAACACATATTTTACCTATTCCTTTGCATAGCAATGAAAAAAGGGATTTTTTTTTAATCATTGTTACTTGTTAGGTCAGCTTCAAGCTTTTCGTTTAGTTATTCCTTTGCTTAGCACCGAAAAAAGGGTTTTCTTCTATCATTGCTTCTCTTCCTCTTCTTTCTTTGTTTTTTTAGGGGAATCACCTAGCCTAGCCTTGGTTCTTGTTCTTTACTTAGCCGTTTTGTATTGGCAAATACTAACATGCCCGTTAGTAAGGCACATTATTCCCAGAAAGCATGGGATAAATTATTCACCAAAGATTGAAACTCAAATTCCATGATGCCAACATTTAACTTTGGCATATTCCATAGCCCAAACTACTTCTACTTCCATACTGCATTACTGTGTAAATGAAAATTTCTCGAGCAGAAAAAATCTAACACAGATTTTCCCAAATGGTTGAGTGTAAAAAGAATTTTCCAGCGAAAGAATATGCACAATCCAATTTCAATCACAAACTACACAAGCGCCGATATGAGGTGCGTGCACTACGTTCAATAGTGAATATCGATTAAAGAAATAAAGTGACACTCTAGCATAGAGGAAAAGGAAGTAGAAATATCTCAAATTTACTAACCCACAACATGTAATAAATTATATTCAGAAAAAGATGAAATGAATCAAAGCATAAAAGCTTTAAATTTCAGTAGTACCAAACCAATTATTAGCGAGAACTCCCAAGAATTTCCCTCGACCAAATTCCAGTTGTCGACACAGAACAAACTGCAAATCCATGAGAGCGAAAAATTAACATAAATTAAAAGATTAAATGAAAGAATATAAAATAATCCGATGCTGGCAAAAGGGCATGTGTAAATGAATGAAAGAATCAAATTCACTTTTTCAGAAGCCGAGGACTCACCGATTGTGGACTAGGGAGAAAGCAAGGAGAGATTGGAGATGGCAACCACGAGCGGAGAAGCCGGAGACACCGAGCACCGAGACCGGAGGGTGAGGAAACGGCGAGCAAGCGAGAAGACAACGAGCAAGTGGGTGAAGTTGGAAGAGGGATCTCGCAATGCAATTCGAGACTGAAACCTAAATAAATTGGTTTTCGATTTTAGGAAAAAAACAATGGTTATTTTAAGGGGGGCAAGTGCGGTATACCTCGATCCGCCTCTGAATAGAAGGCTCGGCAAGGTGGAGACGGAGGCGTGATAGAGAGGGGAACTGAGGATTTCTATCGGGTGAGAGGAGGAGTGTGTATTGGGACTGATAGGAGGAGTGTGCGTGCGTGTCGATTGGTTTATTGAGAATAGAGGCGACTCGATTGGAGTTCAGTCGCCAATTTTCAAATATTGGCGACCTGAATCCATTTCAAGTCGCCACTTTTTTAAAATAGGCGACCTGAATATATTTCCGGTCGCCTCTTTTAAAATAGTGGCGACCTGATTTCATTAAGGTAGCCAATATTTTTAAAATAGGCGACCTGAAATCTATACAGGTCACCTATTTTAAAAAATTGGCGACTTGAAATATATTCAGTCGCCAATTTTAAACCAAAAAAAAAACATTAACAAAAAAAAAAAACCACGGCGCCAAACAATATATTCCCTATATTTTAAAATAGGTGACGCCAATTTTAAACAAAAAAAAAACAAATCAAAAACAACAACGTCCCAATTTTAAACCAAAAAAAAAAAAAAAAAAAATAAAACATTAACAAAAACAACAACTACGCCAAACAATATATTCCCATATCTCCCATGGCGCGAAATATATTAAAATAGGCTACCTGAAATCTATTCAGTCGCCAATTTTAAACAAAAAAAAAAATTAAATCCCATGGCGCCAAACAAAAAATTCTCATATTTCCCTTGGCGCGAAACAATATACCCAGATGTTAGGCGTCCTGAACAAAAATTCAGGACGTTCAATGCTCAACTTCCTTGAATATAATTACAAGAATGCCACCGACTTCATTTTTTACTACCTATTTTTTAATAAGGACGTTTTTTAAGGAAGTAATATACAATTTTTGTAGTAGTGAATGTCATCGCCAAAGTTTGTGGTGCTCATCAAATCAAACTACAACAACAAATACTTGCGTTATATAGAAGAAGATGTGCAGGTGCATGGTTTTCTCCAATTCTCTGGAGATGAGGTTGTGAGCCCATATGCAAAGTTCGAAGTGGAGATGGCAAAGAGTGAGAATGGACTAGTGCACATAAGATGTTGTTACAATAACAAATATTGGGTGAGATGGACACAAAATCATTGGTGGATTGTTGCGAGAGCTGATGAACTTGAGGAAGACCAATCTAAATGGTCATGTACATTGTTCAAGCCAATCTATGTAGATGCTGATGCTAAAGCAATCCGATTTTTGCACGTCTAGCTTGGACACTATGCATGCTTATGGAGGATTGCTGCACCCTTTGATTCCTGTTTATTTGCTGGATTAGAAAATCTCGACCAAGATTCGTGCGATGTCTGCACAATGATTGATTGTGAATCACTGTTGATAATGCCTAAACATGTTGCATTCAAGGGAAACATGTCATTGCCAAGGTTTGTGCTGCACAAATCAAACTACAACAACAAATACTTGTGTTATATACATGATGATGTGCAGGTGGATGGGTTTCTCCAATTCTTTGGAGAGGAGGTTGTGAGCCCATATGAAAAGTTTGAGGTGGAGAAGGCAAAGAGTGCGAGTGGACTAGTGCACATAAGATGTTGTCACAATAACAAATATTGGGTGAGGTGGACACAGAACCATTGGTGGATTGTTGGCGGGGCTGATGAACCTGAGGAAGACCAATCCAAATGGTCATGTACGTTGTTCAAGCCAATCTGTATAGATGCTGATGCTAAAACAATTCGATTTTTGCACGTCCAGCTTGGACACTATGCATTCTTATGGAGGACTGCTGCACCCTTTGCTTCCTGTTTATTTGCAGGATCAGAAAATGCTGACCAAGATTTGTGCGATGTCTGTACAATCATTGATTCGGAATCACTATTGATAATGCCTAAACATGTTGAATTCAAGGGAAACATGTCATTGCCAAGGTTTGTGGTGCTCAAATCAAACTACAACAACAACTACTTGCGTTATATACAGGAAGATGTGCAGGTGCATGGGTTTCTCCAATTCTCCGGAGATGAGGTTGTGAGCCCATATGCAAAGTTCGAAGTAGAGATAGCAAAGAGTGGGAATGGACTAGTGCACATAAGATGCTGTTACAATAACAAATATTGGGTGAGGTGGACACGAAACCATTGGTGGATTGTTGCGGGAGCTGATGAACCTGAGGAAGACCAATTCAAATGGTCATGTACCTTGTTCAAGCCAATCTGCATAGATGCTGATGCTAAAACAATTCGATTTTTACACGTCCAGCTTGGACACTATGCATGCTTATGGAGGGCTGTTGCACCCTTTATTTCCTGTTTATTTGCTGGATCAGAAAATCCTGACCAAGATTCGTGTGAAGTTTGTACATTCATTGATTGGGAATCACTATTGATAATGCCTAAAAATGTTGCTTCAAGGGTGACAATGGCCAATATCTCGGTCGCTTGATCGAGGGACACCAATATCTGCAGTTTGCATCAAATGATGTAGGTGATCCAACAGTTGGGAATGAGATCTCCACCACTCATGATGGAAGCATCCGTGTGAAGTCCGATTACTTTTGTAAATTCTGGAGGTGTAGCCACAATTGGATATGGGCTGACTTAGATGCACTACCACAAGAAATAGATTCTACTTCCCAAAAAAAAATCCCTTTTTCAAAAAGGGAAGAAAAACATAAAGGCGGTGGCGTTTTGAGGGACTTATTTAAGGGACGTTGTTGCCAAACTTTACTACGTCGCTCGCATAGGCGTCCCTCTGAAACTGACATTAAAACTGTTTTCTGTAGTAGTGATGACACCACCAATAACAACTCTGACATGTTGTTTTGGCCAATCAAAGTTGACAACAATGTCGTTGCTCTTCGTAACTTAGGCAACAACAATTTCTGCAAGAGACTAACCACCGAGGGCAAGACAAGTTGTCTTAATGCTGGAGTTTCCACCATTTCTAGAGCGGCCCGAATAGAGGTGGAAGAGCTTGTTATTTCAAGGAAAATCTATAATGTCAATTTTCGTCTCTTGGATGCCAGGATTTACTGTCAGAGAGTCCTAGCAATGGCCACCGGAGTTGCCGTTAACAGGACCCTAGAACCCAATAATGCAGAAGTGAAGCTCTCTTATACAGAGACTAAGAGCAGTACTTGGAATGCCAGTGTTTCATTGAAGCTGGGTGTCAAAACTAACTTCCAAACCGGTGTTCCTTTCATTGCAGAAGGAAAAATTGAAATTTCGGCTGAATTTAGTGGAGCGTACCAGTGGGGAGAAACTAAGACATTATCAACTGTATTGGAGACTGTGTACAAAGTTACTGTGCCACCAATGACGATGGTGACAGTGAGTCTGCTAGCAACAACGGGTTCATGTGATGTTCCCTTCTCATACACTCAGCGTGATACTCTTACTAATGGGCAACAAGTTACCTATAACATGGATGACGACATTTATACTGGCATTAATTCTTTCAACTTCAAGTATGAGACCAAACAACAAACATATGATGTAATTAAAAAGCCGAATGTTTGTGGATACCATCTTTAGAAACCCTCACAAGACTCTACTCGTCCACTAGGGCTAACCTAGGGTTTTTAAAGGCTTGTTACCTGTGCTAAATGCAATCGTGTTCCCTATGAAAGTGGCATTTTCATTTTTGTTGTAATCAAGTACAATAATATGTATTGTAGTAGCCTTTACTCTTTACTGGTGAACTTCATATTCTGGTTCTACTATATCACTACTTGCATAGGCGCATAGCTGTATACTGCTAAATGATAGCTATGTATGTCGGAGTCCATCTTGACACGTTGATCGAGAACCTAGTTGCCTTTTTGATGATTCATCAAGTCATGGGTAGTTTGTTCACTGTTTGAATTATTTGGTTTAATGTTGGTGATTTTAGCTAGGGTTAATGTCAAGCCCAACTGATAAGTCCAATTATTATCATATTTTATTACCTTTATTCTTAGATTTGTTGGTTGATTATTCTATTTATTTTTCTCTCATGATCAAATATTGCACTGATTTATGTGGTGCTTAATTGTAGGAGATATGAGTAAAAGTCACCTAAATGAATTGAATTGCATAACAATTGGACTAAATTTAACCCAATCAAGCTTGTCATCTAAACGATCATGTTCGACCAAAAAAGAAAAGAAAAAACTAAATGATCATGAGTTAAAGTCATCCATTGGGCCTAGGAGAGAAGTTTATAAAGCATTGGATCAAAGGAGAGTCCAACCTATCTACACCATTTGAAGAGGAAACTTCGTAAAGTTTCTAGCAAGGTGGCGGCACAAAAGAGGAAAGAGGATAAATTATGAAAGTAAATAAAGTGCTGATCTTGTAAAGAAGGAAACAATCCCAAATTAAGCTAATTGCATAAGGTAATTGATTGGCCATCCAATCAACAAATGGATGGCTAGGTCAAGCAAGGAGGCATCTTCTTCTATTTAAAGGTATCTTATGCAAGGAGGTTTTAGAGTTTAGGACTTGAATTGGGAGAAAGCACTCTTGTTCTTGTGTGAGGTCGATTGTTGTGGGAATACAGAACTAGGAATTCAAAGAAGCCTAGCTTCTTCTTCTACACCATTCTTCATCTTCTTATTTTTTATTTTTAAACAATTTTGTGTTTCATGTGTTATTCAATTAAAGTTGTTATTTTTGTTATGATAATGTGTTTCTAATTCCTTAGTTAGGGTTTGCAATGGAACTAGCATGAATAGTTAGTAGTTTCCGATCTAATGCTTTCAAGATTCTTTTAAAGATCACTTCTTAATCATGTTTAATTAATTAGATTGATCACCTAATTATGTGAAAGGGTTTGGGTTAGTCTAGACATAGATAATTCAACTCCTTAGGTTCAATTGATAAAGAACATCTATAACTCATAGGTGCAAGGCTTAGATTCATTCATCCTCTTCATTAGATATGTGACATATAATCTTGTGCAGAGAGGTGAGTTTGAGTACTATGACAGATGTTAAATCTTAATGAACACCTTAATAATAATCTAGAGATAGACATATCCTAGGTTGGGTGAAGATGTAATCACTTAGATATAAGGGTTAGATAATTTAGTAGGCATTTATTTGGTAATCTTTAGGTTTCAAAAAAAGTAAGGATTGGAAGGCTATTAATTAGGATTGCTAGGTAAGTTGTGGAACCCTAACGTCTTGAATCATCAAAGAAGTCTTTCCTCATGCAGGTTACTTGAGTTGCTTGATCTCTAATTCTTGCCTTGTTTTATTTACTTTTTCTTTTATTGCTTTGCTTAGTATCATCCTCAAATTTCGGTTATCCCAAATAGAATTAATTTAAGATAATTATAGTAATTAAAGGTTGTAGCAATTCCTTGTGGGTTTGATATCTTGGAATACCACCCTATTACAATTGATAGTGTATACTTGCACTAAAGGTTGTTAGGGTTTATTTCTACATTTAAAACTTAACACATCACCAGCTCACCTAGACACTTAATAAAATACAGGCCATGAATAATTAATTGCATAAACAAAATCAATTATCAAGCTTAGCAATCTTAGCCAACAAATTAAACTATATCATTGGCCTTGGTTGGTCTTCCACTTATTCCTCATCAAGTTTTTAGAATGGCGCCAAAAACTTAATGGGTATAAAGCGCAAGTATACACTTATTGGAAGGATTAAAAATAATATCGTTCCCACAAGGATCAATTTACCAATTACCAACCCTACGCCTATCCTAATCTTATTTGATGCAAATCAATGGATGTAACAAAAACACTTAAATGTCAATGAAATTGCAAGGTAAATAAACTAGACCCTAAAAATGCTATAGATGAAATTTATCAAATAGGGACATTGTATATAATCAATAATCCATCTAAATATTCTTCCTTAACCAAAGGCTAGACCAAGATCTAATCTTCCTTTAAAGTTGATTCTAACTACTTAATCCTTGAATTGGAATGTGCCAACCAAATTTCTAATATAACGAATTTCTTATTCCTAAGTTAATTAGCCTATTGCTTAATCATAAAGGCTATGTTCCCATGCTCATTAGAATTAATTCATGCATTAAGTTTAAAACTCTGTTGGTTGCATCCGGCCTATGCTATGTTCCCTTGATAGTACCTTATGTCTAAATAACTAGCCTTTCCTAAGGTCTAATTAATCTTTCAATTCCCTAATTAGGTTATCAAGCTGGTTAGGGAACTAAGCACGGATTAAAGAAATACATCCAAAGCAAGAATTAAATAATTAAAAACAGAATTTTATTTAAACTTCATAAAGAATACATACAAGTCCCTAGTAAAAACATGTAGTTCATGCTAATCATGACTAAGCAACAAGAATCATACAAGATGGTAAACATAAATGTAATAAAAAGGAAAAAAATGAAATTGCATAAAAATAAATAAATAACTCACTTCAAGAAGATGGTTTCCACTCCAAGAAGGTTGTCAAGCTCCAAGAATGGTCTCCAATGCCTTCAACCGAATCTCCAAGCAAAAACTAAAGCTAAAAACGTCCAGAGGAAAAGATGGAGAGGGAGGATGAAATTTAGCAAGTTCCCCCTTCTTATACGTTGTTTTCTCGAGTTGCTTTATGGTTAAGGCACTCCTCTCATCCTAGTCATCCAAGTGGCGCCTCTCATCAAGTGCCTAGGTGGCTTTCCTCTTTGATGACAAAGATAGCACCACATCATCACTCCTATGTCCAAATCACCACCTTGCATAATTGAGAGGGCTCCTCTTGCCTTCCTTTGAGTGAGCCACGTTTTAGCAGGCCCTTTTGGGCCACTTTAGCCCAAATTGAATGCTATTATCTTATTTGCACCTACAAAGCACACATAAATAAATTGGTGCTGAAAATTAGGTCAAGAGAGGAGAATAAACAATTCAATAAGCTAAGAACCTAAGGAAAAAAAAAACATATGATAGAGTGAAAGAATTTCACTCATCACACCCTAGGAGCTATCATAAGTGATGGAGGCTCCCACTTCTGCACCAAGTTGTTTGCAAGCCTCTTGGCCAAGTAAGCGGTCAAGTATAAGGCATCCACTTCCTACCATCTCCAAACTAGTGGACAAATGAAGGAATCAAACCGTGAGATCAAGAGAATCCTTGAAAAGGTGGTTTGGCTTTTGAGAAAGGATTGGGCACTCAAATTAGATGATGCATTTGGGCATATAGAACAGCCTATAAAACGCCCCTAGGGATGTCCCATTATAGGTTGGTTTATGGGAAAGCATGTCCTCTGGAATTGGAACTTCAAGCCTATTTAGCTATAAAGCAATTGAATTTTGATCTTGATGCTGCCAAGAGTTTACAAGGAAACGATTAAGGCTTGGCATGATTAAAAGATTCTCCATGCCACATATAAGTTGGCTAAAGGGTGCTACTTTTCAATTCAAGGCTTAAATTGTTTCCTGGCAAGCTAAAGTTAAGGTGAGTGGTCCATTCAAAGTGACCAAGGTTTTTCCTTATGGTGCAGTATAAGTGGAGGAAGTAGGATCAAAGAGGACATTTAAGGTAAATGGGCATTGGTTGAAAAGGCATTGGGGGGATGATGTCCATAATGGGGAGATCTCTCACCCTTTGTAGAATTCTTAGTTTAAGTGAGAGGTAACAAGTCGGCTAGAGACTATAAACCTAGCACCCTTTTATAGCTTTCTTAGTGCAGTGATTTCTTGCTTTATTATTTTTTTTTTAAAAAAATGAAGTCATGTTTGCTGTTTTTGTTTTGCTTGTTTTTAGTTGGTTTTCCATATTTATGTGTGCTTTGGGATGTTTAGTGTGTTTTAAGTGACACATGGCTGCAAGAACCAAAGAGGAGAGCAGCTAGGCAACCCCTGCATTGAGCTAAGGGTGCCTAATTCAAGTCAAAAAGGAGTTCTTTGGTTACATTGTTGAGTTGCATGCCTTATTTGTCTTCTTTACCCCTATTAGTGCTTAGTTTCCAACATTGGGGACAATGTTGATTTTAAGTTTGGGGAGAGGAATTATTAGGCTTCGTATGGCTGGAGATAGGTTAATCCTAAGGCTAGCCATATTTTAAAGATATATATTTTTCTAAAAAAAAAATTTATCCCTATTTTTACATGCTTGCATTCAAATTAAGAAGAAACAAATCATGCTTTGAAGTTTTTCATGTTTTGGCTATACATGGTTCATATTTGATGAATATGTTAAGTAAGATGTGCATTAGTTCTTGATTCAAATTCTTGCAAGTTTTGAGCTTAAATGTGAGTTGTGAGTGTGGGACATGATAGTGAGGAGGGACAATCTAGAACTTGTTTGATTGAATCTTAAAATTTGTTAGGAAGATCTTGCATGCTAAGTTGAAGATGATTTAGGCCTTCTTTGTTAGTTTGAGTCTTTCTTGCCTACCCTGTGCTTTGTTATCCATAGTCACCCCTTTTGAGGTTATGGCATTTTGTTTCTTGATTGTGCTTACTTAGCACCTTGTTCTAACCTTTTGTGAATTTATTATAGGCATATGCAGGTAGTATGGTCAAAAGGAAAAAAATTAAATAAAAGAAAAGGCACAAGTCTTGAAAACAAACTCAACCAAAGTGCTGAAAAAAATGTGCAAAAGAAATGTAGGCAAGGTGAAATTCAAATTCAAAGAAAAGAATAAAAAAAGGTGAAAAGATTCATGAACTTGTATACGCTTGAAGTCATCATTTAACATGTGTTTTTACCCTTACTTTTTTGTCTTTTGATAGTCTACCTTGGGCATTACAACTCTAATAAAGTCCTATTGATTCAATTCGACAGCCAAGGTTCTTTTCTAATGAAGATGAAGAGAAGTCAAGAAAACAAGCTTATGGAAAGTCCTAGAGAGTTGAGTATCATTCACTGCTTTGAGAGGGTAAACACTTAGATGAGTGACATTGCTTTCTTGAATAAGAGGATTGTGCTATGCATGTGTGCTTAAATATTTATGAATTTGAATTATTGTATCCTTAGCATGAAGGGTTCTCGTAAGTATTGATTTGATGGATTTATAATTTATTTGCAAGAATGTTATTATTTATTATTATTATTTTTTTTTTTTTTTTTGGGGGAGGGGGGATCTTGTTGTTTTGAAACTTTGTTGGTGATGGGTGTAAAGTACAAGTATACACTATCGATATAATACCAACAAATATCATAGGGTTAAAAAATTATCGTTCCCACAAGGATCAATAATTACCAACCCTATGCCTACGTCAAAACTTATTTGATGCAAACCAAATGACTTAGTGGAAAAAAAACCTAAATATTTATTAATGAAGTTGTAGGGTAACAACCTAAACCCTAAAAATGCGAATTAATGAAATTTATCAAATAACTAAAAGCCTAGAGACATTGTATATAATCAATAATCCATTTAAATACTCTTCCTTAACCAAAGGCTAGATTAAGACTTAATCTTCCTTTAAGGTTGAATCTAACTATTTACCCCTTGAATTGGAATGTGCCAACCAAATTTCTAAGGTATCCAATTGCTTATTCCTAAGTCAATTAGCCTACTCCTTAATCCTAAAGGCTATGTTCCCATGCTCATTAGAATTAATTCATGCATTAAGTTTAGAATTCTATTGGTTGCGTACAACCTATGCTAAGTCCCCTTGCTAGTACCTTATATGTTCTTTAATCAATTGAACCTAGTATTAATTAGCCTTGCTCGAACTCATCTTTCAATTCCCTAACTAGGTGATCAAGCTAGTTAGGGCATTAAGCACGGATTAAAGAAACACATCCAAAGCAAGAATTAAATAATTAAAAACAGAATTTTTTTTGAACTTCATAAAGAATTGATACAAGTCCCTAGTATAACACTTAGTTCATGCTAGCCATAATTAAGCAACAAGAAACATAAAAGATGGTAAACATAAATCTAAATCCAATAAAAAGAGAAAAACAAAATTGCATAAAAATAAATAAAGAACTCAGTTCAAGAATATGGTTTCCACTCCAAGAAGGTTCCCAAACTCCAAGAATGGTCTCCAATGCCTCCAACCGAATCTCTACTCAAGATGGCTCTAAGTGAAAAGAGGAACAAGAAGAAGGAAATTCAACAAGTTCCCTCTTTATATGTTGTTTTCCTCCTGCTTTAGGGTTAAGCCACCTTTCTCATCCTAGCCATCCAAGCGGCGCCTCCCATCAAGTGCCTAGGTGGCACTCACTTAAGTTCTTCTTATGACCGGCCTCAGGCTTCCCTCTCCTTTAATGACAAGGATACCACCACTTCATCAATCCTAAGCCCAAATCACCACCTTATATCATTGAGAGCTATGATGCATCGATACTGATACGGCGTTTTCGATACGTTGCTAATACGTGACATTGATACGTTACTTCAAAAATACTAATATTTTGATACGTTCCGATACGTCTTAGCATTAAATAATATTTTTAATATATATTTCACATTAACAAAATATAATTGAAGATGATT
This sequence comes from Acacia acuminata, assembly GCA_019022655.1. Lineage (NCBI taxonomy): Eukaryota > Viridiplantae > Streptophyta > Magnoliopsida > Fabales > Fabaceae > Acacia > Acacia acuminata. The sequence goes on along the minus strand of JAFJYI010000115.1, from coordinate 1,748,199 downwards.
TTAGAGTTTGATTGGAGAGACGTCCATTAGGGTATTTTTGTTGCCAAAAACTCAGCTACAAAATGCCCTCCGCTTTTTGAGAAGTTACAAAAATGCCGTTATGACTATTTGACCTTCTGATTTGTAAATTTACCATTTCTGTGTGTCTCAGGCCAATTCGCGAATCAGAAACGTTCACATCTGAAAATTAGTTGCAGAAAATTAGCTCAAGTAAGGAGAATAAACAATTTAATAAGCCAAGAACCTAAGAAAAAGCATATAACTGAGTGAAAGAATTTCACTCATCAGTTGTTGGCAGCCTTAAGATTTAACCATCCTATTGCACTAGGACTAGCAATTGCCTAAGTTTAGGGGTATTTGATAGCTACACTATTTGCATGTTTTATTACTCTTTATTCTTAGTAATTTTGATGCAATTTAAGTTCGTTCTTTGATCTTTATAGCTTAACTTTAAGTGAATCTTGCTAATTGAGCTATTTGGGTTCAATATCTTATCTAAGCCCAATCCTCTCTTATAAATAGCACTTAACATCTATTAAATTGTCATTATAGGGGCTGAGGGGTGTGCTACTATAGAGATCAAGATTGGATGCTGAGAAGGTAGGGCCAATTCAGCCAAGAAGGTCAAAATTAGCAACAATCACACCTAGTAATGCTAATGGGAGTCATAATGGATGAAAATTGTTAGTAAGATCAGCAGAATAGGTTGTGCTTAAATAGATAAGGTGTTGTTCTCTCAGCTTGACTTGAACATTTTTGAGCAATTCTTGAAGAGTCTTGCTAAGTCTTGGGGGACATCATGTTGGTTCTTGAGTGGAGTGGAGCAATTCTTGAAGGACGAAGCCATTCTTCTGGGGAGATGTGTTATTGTTCTTCTTGAAGTCATGATTAGCCAAGTTCTATTCTTTTTAATTCAATTGTTTCTTTAAGTTTTACTTCTTATTTTCGTTTTTATGCTTTCTTTGTTTAATCTTTAATTTGTTGCTCACTCATGAGTAGCATGAACTAAGTAATTTCTCTAGGGGACTGATGGATTCTTTGATGAAATTTATGTGAATTCTGGTTTTGATTGCTTAATTCTTGGTTTGGACATGTTTCTTTAATATGTTCTTAATGCCTTGATCTAGCCAATTAATTAGGGAATTGAAATAATTGATTAGATCTTGGGAAAGACTAGTTAAATCTTAGTTCAATTAATTAAAGAACGCAAGATACTAACAAGGAAACTTAGTATAGGTCTTGTGCAATCATAAAGAATCCCTAATCTTACTAGAAGACTTGATCTTTAATCATGTATGAGAATATACCTGTTAGGATCAATAATTGGGCTAATTGACTTAGGAACAAGCAATTAGATACCCTAGAGGATTCAGTTGGCATAATCCACAACAAGAATTAATTTAATTGAAATCTACCTTAAAAGAAGGATAGGTCTTATCTTAGCTTTTGGTAAGGGAAGAATCATAAATGGATTTACTAATGAAATACATGACCCGGGGCTTTTAGTAAATTGGTAGATCATATCTATTTGCTTCGTTTGATTACAATTTAAATTCCTTGCATTCTATTGATATTTAAGTGTTTTCCCAATTCATTTATTTCTCCCAACTAAAGCCCTAGGAAGTATTTGGGATTGGTAATTAGCATCTTGATCTCTGTGGGAATGATAATATTTTTAACCTCGTGAATATTTGCTAGCCCTATATTGGTAGTGTATACTTGCATTGTTATCTCTCACTCATTATCGGTTGACAGCCTTATCCATCTCTGAATTTGATTAAAAATCAACTCAATCCTTGCTCATCCGGTGATCTTTCAAACGAGACAATAATCATTGAAATCGGAGCTTTGTAGCTTAAGATACCTTGCTCGGATTGTTGACTTTTTTGGCAATTAGCGAAGAAAGCGTCATAACTTCTGCTGCAAAATTTGGAACCAGACAACTTTGGATTCATGGGAAACTAGATCTCCAGAGCATTCAAATGACTGTTCTTAGGGCGCCATTGGGCTTGGGCTAAACACCCAACGGCTGGAAAAATCTTAGGCTTGTGGGCCAGACTCTCCCAAAGCAGTAAAATTTCATACAGGATCTACATAAACATCATTTTGACCAACAAAATTAGCCCAAAATGGCCTCCAAATTGAAATAGGATGTCCTCAAGATGTCATCTTTCTAACGGTGCTAGAAGCTCGTCAATCGAAACTCTAGAGAGAGACATTCGCAAGCTTTCCGGTAGGTCATAATCTGACGAGTTTTGACCACTTTTCCATAACATCAGTTGACAGTCTTATCCTTGTCTGAATTCGATGAAAATCGCCTCACACCATGCTCATAATATGATCTTTCAAATGGCACATGAATCATAGAAATTGGACATGATCAAGCGTACTTCTTCCTCTCCCCACCAACTTTAGGATTATATTGAGGCAAAGGTAAGTTTTTGTCTCTGTTCATGATTGTATATCTCTCTCAATTCTTTGAGTTTTTACATGATGTTTAGCATGTTTGAAAGCCCTTTAAATCCTCTACAACTTTCATGTTATAATTATTTGTTAAAATTGCATGGAAAATTCTAAAAAGTTCATTATAACAAACACTATTTGGGTGAGGTTTCAACTATGATGGGAGAGATTTTGTTTCTATATTCTGTTCATAATTTCTTCACCTTTTTATATGATTTTTCTTTCTTTGAACTCATGGTTGAGTTAGCGACAACTCTTATGTTTGTCACCTTTGCTAAATACTCCGTAAGGTTTCTAAAATTCAGAAAGTAGTATATTGTCCAAATTAGTTCATATGCTGAAAACCGAGATTTCCTTGGTTCAATTTGTCTCTTCATATCTCTTTGATGTTTTTTCTTTTCTGTTTTTTTACAAATTTTATGTTCAGACTTATTCCCAGAAATGCAAGGAAATATGTGAAAAGTTGACTAAACTTTATGATGCTCAGAGAAGTCTTACATTTGTGTTTCTGTTCGAACTGTTCAAGTATTTCATACATAACGTTTTGGGTAGTTGGTGTTTTTGCATGAATTTCGTTTTGTTCAAAAGTTTATTAAATCAATTAAAACTATTATCGTGAGTATATTTGTGAGAAATGCTTAGAAATGCCCCAAAAATCCTAAAAGATTCTTGCAAACAGCCATGAAATTTTGCTGTTGCAAAACCTTTGGCAGCAGTCAATGTTTTTAGTGTTTTTTGACATTTAGATATCCAAATTATGCAATGCCAAAGGCATCATAAAGTAGACACATGAGGCTTCAATCCATATTAAATTTGCACATAGCCTCAGTCTTGTTAAAATTAAATTTCGAAATTAAACATCCCCTGTTTTTTGCAACTCTGTTAGTATGGCAGCAGTAATTGTTTGGATCATATCTTGAGCTAGACAACTTATTTTTAGAAATACACAGTTTTTTTTTTTTTTTTTTTTTTTTTTTTTTTTTTTTTTTTTTTTTTTGATACACATAGTAGGGGGAGGGGGACATGATTCGAACCCTGGACATGGGGAGGGGAGCCAAGCTCCCATGCCACTACGCTACTAAGGCGCTAGCGAAATACGGGTTTTAATTCTAAGCAAATTTCATGTTTTAATTTTTTCAGATCAATTTCAATTGTCATATACATATTGATACAATTTTTTGCAAAACTTGAGGTTTCTGTCAACTAGACAACCTTATATCTTTTGATTATGAATTGTTCTAGAAAAAGTATTTTTAAAATTTATCACAAGAATTTAAATATAGATACACATGGATTCATTCCATGTGAGTTTTATTCACAAATTCAAGTTATTTCAACCCACGTTTGAAATGAAGTCTTGCCTTTGTGCATAAAATAGATTGCAGAATTTTCTAACACTTACTCTATTGGTCATAACTTGGTGTATATATATTAGACTTGAGTACTATCAGTTGCATATTAAACTAGATACATGTGCCTTTATTCCATTGTGAAGTCTCATATTGATTGGAAAGGCGAATGAAACATGTCCTATAACAGTGCAAAAACCTTTCCTTTGTGGACGCATTTTGATGGGCTAGGCCTAGTTGAAAAACAAAACTATGAGGTCTTGTGTGCCAAAGTAGATAATATCTACAAGCGAGCGCTTGGTTTGTTACAGACATTGCTTCTAACTTTAGGATTTCTGACCGTGTTCTAGAGTACGAGATGGATCGTCACCCCAAACTTCCGAGGTGCCTGATGAGGACATAGAGGCGGCATGACCAAGGAAACAAACTTGGAGGACATGTAAGGTCTTGGAGGCCCAATGACAAAAGCAAAAGCTAAAAAGGCTAAAGAGGCCCTAAATCTCTTGGTGACCACCTTACTTGAGACAAGCCCAAATCTAAAGGAAGAAGAGACCGAAATGATACACTTAATTCAAATTGAAGACCTTGAAGAATAAGCCTCAATGGATATGCATGAAGGCTTCATTTTACTTGGCCCAAATTCTGCACTTAGTTTTATGTTTCTACATTTAGTTAAACTTTTGTAATAAGGCCTATTGGGCTGGCTTATTGGGCTGTCTTATTTTCCTTTGTGTGTAAGCATATTTAGGTTAAACTTAATATGGATGTTGTCCACTATATAAGAGAACATCATAGCTTTTGGGACGGCAGATTTGAATTAAAAGTTAACCTTTTTGGTGAGAGACAAGCTTCTCTAGGGTTCTTTGAGAATCTCTGAACTTATGAAGGACATCGATCCTTGTGGCATTCTTAGGCTTATCAATTCTTTAGAGTTGTGGCGCCTACCTATAATCCATAAACTTCAGTTTTCGCTCTATATTTCTTGGTTTTGTATCTCCAGATTCCCTTATCCTTTTTCGGTGATTCTTAAGCCAAAATTGTGTTTCGTAAAGCCATCTTTCATAATTGCCTCATTATCAATGAATATAAAGAGAAAAACAAGGCCAAGTATATTACAATAAAAATAATTACAATGTCATTCTTCTAGGCCTAATTTTTTGAAATTTTATCATAATTGCCTCATTATCAATGCTATCAAATAGATCTTTTTCAATATAAGGCACTACGCAATCATTCAACCATTCATCATTTATCCTATTACAAAGTGCGTCTTGATATATTACGTGTGAGCCGGAAGGCATAGAAGGGAATTTCAATCGCTAGGTCAAAAAAAGAGGAGGAAGAAGAGTGAGCCTTATTTGTGAGACGGAAGGCATAGGGAATTTTTTTAAAAAAAATTAAAATTAAAATTTATTTATTTATTTATTTTATTATTATTATTATTATTTTTTATTTTTTTTTACGTGCCCCCTTGTGTAACACCTCGGTCCGCCTCTGATCTCAGCGAGAGGTTAATGTAATGGATCAGGATACAATGGGCTTGGATCATAAGAAGCAAAGCCCAAACCAAATATCAACTCAGATCAGGCGCATTAATCAGATGAAAAGAAGGCCCTGGAAGTTGAGAGAATTAGGAGAGGAGTGAAGATAAAAGCAGAAGTTGGTTACGAATAGTGGGTGTGAAATGAATTGGATAGTCTCTCCCTGTCCCTCCTTCGTTTTCCATCTTGCTGGTGTCTGACAGATTCCCTTTTCTGTTATAGATATAGTACTCTTTATTTTCTTGTTCTCTGCTATTCTGCTCAATCTTTCTGAATTTCAGTACCAGTATATGATTGTAAGCTTATTGACTGTTTTGGCAATATAAATACATACGCTATTCAGAGCATATTATTAGACCATTACAGGCTCAACGCTAAAAGCTAAACTGCCGGTGAAGGTATACTTTCAGCAATAACGTCTGGTTGCCGTTGAAGGCTCAATGGCGACATTTGATGACACCACAAAAAATAAGTAAAGGTGGGGACCAGTTTCAGTATTCATTCGTAATTGCAAATACTTTTTAGGTCGAGGAATTGTTCGATAGAATGTGGAAATGTGGAAACCTGTTTCAATGGTCATTATTGCCGTGAGGTTTACATTGTCCAAATATAGTTTTAACAATCTGAATTTAAAATTGTCAAACGATAATTAAAAAAATATATATTATTTTAGATTCTATGCACATTAAAATAATTTTTCACAAAAAAATAAAAGTAAGAAATAAATAAATCTAGCCTATTCAGATATAAACAGAATTGTCCAGATTTCGGTGCTCATCCCAAAACTCAATCCAGAAAAGGGGTGTCATGCGCATGCTGATGGGAAGAACATTTGCTTTGGTCACCGAATGTCGTTAATTGTAGTAAACCTGATTATATGTTTGCTTTGGTCACCGAATGTCACAAAAACAATCCTGAATTTATTGTTTTTGTACTTAATTTCATTTAGCCTTGTTTTATGTTAGCAACTTGATTATATGTTTGATTAGCTTATCTTCTGTAATAATTTATCTTGTTTATATAGCATAATAATTATGTAAAATATATTATATATTGATAATTGTAAGTTTTGGGGTTAGTTTAATTATATAGCTTCATGAAGATATAGAAACAACTTGAATTTTTAGTATATAAGAATTTATATACAATTCCATTTTAAAAATTAAAACAAAATGATTAAAATGAAAGGAGGGGGGGGAAGGTCGACGAGCTTGGGTTGGCAAAATACTAACCTACTAGAGTGTGGGCAAGCCTATACTATACCAGTGCTTGGTCATGCAAATATGTAGACGTTAGATTTTCCTTGGTAGCCTTTTGAAGATAAGTCATGATGCTTAGATTCATCTATGATACATCTTTTGAAAGAAAAAACTCTTTCATCACATCAAATATATTACACAATGGTATGACATTCAAAGTCGAACTACACAATTTTTTACAATAATGAGTTTATTCTTCAATTACCTCATAATTGAAAAGCATAATATCATTACAAGAGAGATAAATCACTTATCTTCTTAAAACAACAACCTTCCAAATGCAACAAGATTGCAATTTATACCTCATTCTATCAATGTATTAGAAATAAGCATACCTTCATGAGAATGCTATAGCATTGCACTTCGAGTTGCTGTTAGAATGCTATAGCATCGTATCAGCTTTGCTACACGTTCTTCCTTAAAAACCATGTAAATTGTTCCTCTTAGCACATGTAAATAGTTTCTGCCCTTCAGTTCCCTATATCCTGAATATATGCCTTTTTGCTTAGATTATTTTCAGCTAAGCTCGTATTTACCACTCAATTCAGTAATAAAGTATAGGGAACACATGGTATGATTTGTGCTCATCACCAACCCAATTTACTCGTTGAAGACTCTCGACCAGATCCATCAGACGTCTAGTATATTGATTTGATTAATTTATCCGACTAGTTTAACCAAGTTTAGTTTTAATGACACATATTACAATATCAAATGGTCTTGTATGCTACCTTTTTAATTGAAAAAAAAATGGTTAACAAAATATTTGGTTTCTCATTTTAGCTTTCGTCTCTTAAGTTTTAAACAATGATTTTTGATTTTTCTAGGGGTAAAATGATTGATATTTTTTTTTTTTTACGGTATAGGTATATATATATATATATATATATTTAAATGGAATGAAACTTAAGGGACCAAATCATATGTTTTGAAACTTAAGAGACCAAAACCAAAAATGAAGGTAAACTTAAATGATTCCACAACTATAAAATCATAAATTTGCGATGGAAGAAAATTATGATTTTGTATTAGTTGGTAATGATACATAAATCTATAAATAGGATAGTGTTGAAATGAGATAAGTGAAGCGTTGAGGAGTGATATTTTAGGATAAGACAATTAATTAATTGATGTAAAGTAGGAGGAGGAAGGTGTGTCATTAAAGAATAATCAAATTTGTATGTATTATAAAAATTAGTGAAATTAAATAAAAATGACATTAATTTTTTTAAAAAATTATCTCATTTAAATGTTTGATCTAAAACTATCCTTTACAAATTATACATACAATAAATATGGATATAATTTGGGAAAACAAATTATAAAAATTGTTTAGTTTAAAAGATAATTATAAAAATTAGTGAAATTAGCTAGTTGATTTAGTCTCTTATAAAAATGACTGTTAAATTTTTTTAAAAAAATTATCTCATTTAAATTTGTGATTTAAAACTATCCTTAACAAGTTATACATTAAACATGGATAATTTGAAAAAACCAATTAAAAATGTTGTACTATCCTCATTATTTGGTTGCTTGCTGGAATATATTCTTAGTTCAATACATGTATTTGTTTCTCACTTTTTTGATTAAGAGGCAATTGGTTGGCATAAGTGGCCGGTTGTATTGGTCATTTGTGACATGTCGTTTTGTGGACTGGGGTATATCCCCGGTGTATAAATTTGTGTAAGGTTGGGTTGGGGAAGTATGGAAGGCGATCGTGATAGGTGTTGGATGTACAATCGTCTAACTGAGAGAAGATAACTAACTCAAGTATTCTTGGCAGGTTTGGAAGAGTTCATCTAATTTGCTTTAGTACACTCAACTAATTCAAGTACCTGGATCAGTTGTCCGTATGTCAAATGTAGGTGTTTAAAATTTAAAGATCGTAACGCGGTCGTAATCCATTTGTGTAAAAAGGGATTCATGCGGGATTATGAATGTTGGGAATATCATGGCGAAGTCTCGACGGACACTTAGAGTGGTTATTATGGGAACGATAGTCATCGAGACAACCTTAATCAATATAAGCAGTTGGGTATGAATGCCGCGGGACAGTCAATCGACTAATATTTTGATCCGTTACTCATGCTGAACCATCATTCATGGGAGAGGAGACTGGTGCACATACTCAACCATCATACATGGGAGAGGATCCTAATCCGGAAGCTGATAGGTTCTATAAAATGCTTCAAGATGCACAACGTCCGTTATGGGAAGATTGCGAACACATTGAAAATAGTGAGCATTCATCGTTATCAGCTACCCTAGCAACACTAAGCTTAAAGACTGATCACCATATGAGTGAGAAGAATTACAACAAAATGATATAGATCACGAGTAAGGTTGTTCCCAAAGACAATAATTTGCCGAAGGACTTTTACCAAGCAAAAAAAAAAAAAAAAAAAAAAAGGTGAAAGAGCTCGGGCTTAGATGTGAAAAAATCCATTGCTGTCTTAGAGGATGTATGTTGTATTAGAAGAATGATGCTGAGTTGATCAAATGTAAATTCTGTGAACATGACAGATACAAACTAGTAAGGAATGGAAGGAAAACGACCCGTCAAGCATTAAGCAAGATGTAGTACTTTCTTCTCGTGCCTAGACTTTAGAGACTGTATTCATCAGAACAAACAACTGCTCACATGAGATAGCACTGGGAGCATCGCAGGGATGAAAAGTTTATGACGCATCCATCCGATGCCGAAGCTTGGCTTAAATTTAACAAGGCGAATCCTTTGTTTGTAGTGGATGCCCGTAATGTCTGTCTTGGCCTATGTTCGGATGGGTTTGCTCCTTTCAACAATACGGGTAGAAATTATTATTTGTTTCACGCACTGCCATATTTATTTCATTTTACATGCCTTATTTGTGATGTATTTTTGTGCTTGTAGGAAACCTTTTAGAAGCTGTCACAGGAGAGAGACTCACAGAGTGGGACTGAACCTGCATCCTCTCGGTCGATAACGAGAGTCTATTCATTGAGGCTATAGGCGGATTTAACACCAAAGGGAGAGTCTTCGAGTTCGGTGCCTCTTCCAGCCAACTGAAGCAAACGAAGCACTCCTCATCCGGCGGTGAAGATGTTTCTGCAGGTAAACGTAATACATTTGATATTGATTGTTACATTTTCATTCCCTGGTCCATTTAAATGAAACACCTAATGCTTTTGCAGATGAGATAAAGAAGCTGAAGGAGTTGGTGCAGGAGCAAGCAGTTGAGCTGAGCCAAACAAAGCAGCATCAAAGGCAGACAACAAATGAGCTTAGCGAGACATGTGATGAGTTGCATCAGACATGTGAGATGATAATGCAAGTGCAGTTTCAACTCATGTCCCTAATGAAAGATGGGGGTATAGTGTCGGCTCCTGGGATGATGACCATGCTAGTTATGATGATGATGATCACAATGTTGCTGTTTAGACTACTTTTTAGTATATGTTCTTTGCAACATTATTGTTTATATTTTGTTTTCTTTATGTAAACTCTTTAGGATTGTTATTATATATTTTCATGATATAACTTTTTTTTTTGGTATTTTCTTTTTTTAAAAAATAATTTTTTAAAAAAATGAATAAATTTGCAACGGAAACCAAATACGTCGCAAATCCCCGAGTTTTGACGGATTTAAATTCCGTCGCAAATTTTGGGATTTGCAATGGAAATTTGATTTTCCACCGCAATTGCGACGAGGATTTTTGCAAATGATAAAATCCGTCGCAAACTCATTTTGCGATGAAAAAACCATTTTTTGCTACGGATTTTTTCTGTCGCAAAAACTGACTTTTCCTGTAGTGTTCTTTGGTTCGAAGGGAGGGGATGAAGGGTTACCTTCAGTGGCAGAGACACACTTGTGCCTATGTGTGCTAGTGCAGACACAAAATTCTGATAATATATATATTGTGAAGGAATACTATTACACAACTTGCTAATTGGTTTAGCTGGTTATCATGCTGGTCTTTCACAGTTGAGGTCCCCAGTTTAAATCTGGGGTCGGACAATTTTTTTGATTAGTGCACCCATACCCTTTTCCTAAATACCGTGGTTGACTATTCATTCCAATCATTTGCTGGCACCCATCTGCTTTTCCTAAATACCGTGGCATGAAGTATGAACTATATGTCAATTGTAACTAATAATAAGAGAAGTCCTGGAATAATAGAGACTCAGAATAAAAGAAAATAACCTATGTTGAGAGTTTTGTAGTCATTGTGAATAAAATACTTTAGAATGTTCATGTATTAAATTTATTGGATCTGAATTTTCAGCTATCACTCTCTAAATGGAGAGTTCTCTCATATATAAGCACGCTGGTTTGATTAGGTTTAACGTCTATGTAATTATGTTGACTATAGTGAATGCAACTTATTCATCGTTTAGCTTTTGTAGGATGAATGTGGTTAAAAATGAAAGACTTTTATGTGTTTCATGTTGTAGAATAAATTATTAATAAAATAGCAAGATACTGGTATAAGGTTAGGATGACGAGTTTGCAAGTTTTCTAAGATTTCATGCTCAAACATCAAGTAATAGGAATATGAACAAGGAAAAATTCATGATTTCCACATCGCTATAAGTTTTAGTCAAGGTGCACTAACCTTTATCATATTTGTAGAATTAGCTGCTTGTCATCATCGCAACCTTTAACTTTCCTTAAGGAAAAAAAAAATCGGGCGCCGCTTCCAAATCTCCTCACTAATTGTGCAAACACAAACAAAAAATTCTGGCTCCACCACTGGTTAACTTGTTTGGTTTGGTTGGAGGGGAACAAAGGTGAGAGATTTTTAATGATTCCTTGTTTGGTTTAAGATGGAATGGGAGGGAGGAATGATATCAATTTACCATTCTATCCTAATAGATTTGATTATATTTTTTATTTATATATGATATAAATTAATCTGCATCTTATCTAATTAATATAATAAAATTTTTATTTATAATTAATATAATAATATATATTTTGTTTTAAATTAATTGTATAATAGAAATATATTTGTTACTTATAATAGTATTTTTCAACTTATAATAACATATTTTCGTTTTAAATTAATTTCACAACAACATATTTTAATATAAAAATAACATATATTTTAACAACATATTATTTTAAATTTAATAAAAATAATTTTTTTCATTATAATAATGTTTTTATTTAAAATTATATTAACATGTTTTATAATTAAAATATATTTTTATTTTTAAAAATATAATTTTTAAAATTTGATTTCATAATAACATTTTTAATGATAAATTATATATTTTTATTCAAATTTATTTAATAATAATACAAATAATTTTTATTTATATAATATTTTTTTATTTGAATTTGTATCAGCATATATTATAATTATAATAAATTTTCATTCATAAATGTATACTTTTTGTAATAACTTATTTTTAATTATAAATTTTTTTATATAATAATATATTTTTATCTTATAATAAAATATGTTAATAATACTAATATTTTTCATCAGGGGCATTATTGAAACATCCATAAGTTATTAAGGGTAAAGTGGTCAAAATTTTGGCTCCCCTCCAAAAACACCCCCATTTTTTAGGAGAGCCAAAATATTGGTGTTGCACTAGATTGAAACTTTGGGGTCCCCTTCCCTTCCATCCCCTCTCTTCCAACCAAACAAGCCTAGGGACAAAAAACTGTATTAAACAAAAAGGACTAATGACTCCCCATCTAATTAATTGATATGGACGGGACGCTCTCTGATATTTTCTAACTTGCCGTGTTGTTTGGGTAGGGCACTGCCTTATTGATACGTCATGATGTTTTGCAAAAAGATTTAGTCACCTAATGAATAAGAAATATTTATATACCTAAATTTTTTGTGTTAAAGGAAATTTTTTATATCCATTAAGTAGTCCATATAATATAATTATTTTTTCCGGTAAACCTTCTATATCAGAATAACAAATAAATCCTATATATAAAGAATTTTTTCTTATTATAAAAAATGATTAAATTATGGAAACTTTTATTTTTAAAATAACATTTAAGGACATCTCCAAATTAATTTTTTGACAAATTGATCAAATATTATAGATAAAAAGATTATAAGTACATTGCAGTCCTACAGAAATTTGAAGAAATAAGCAAAGCATTATCTGCGTTCTCACAATACGTGAAGAAAGATAACTGAATGGAAGTATGGAACTAAAACTAGATAGTAGGGGGGAAAAACCAACGCCAAATTAATTCTCTTGTCCACTTTACACTTTATCATTACTATCAATTTTCAACATAGAGAGTAAAATTTATAGATTATTTATTAAGAAAACAAATGTCTAATTGCATAAGTTAGCCATTCCAATTTTCAAAGCTGTTGGATTATGCTATCGCTCACTTTGGTCCCTACTTTCAAAACTTTTTCATTTGAATAGTAAATGAGAGAGTTTACTCATTACACGAGGCTATTACAAGTACTACTAGACCTTGCACAAAGCAAGTTGACAGGGCATATCCCCAAATGTATCAACCGTACGTTTGAGCGCTATTTCAAAGGTAAATAGTAGTTTAGAATCATAAATCCGTTGCAATGGAGTAAACAACACAAGGCGTTTGATTCTTGTGGAGCTCCATTTCCTAAAAGGAAGAGTTGATTATTATTGAGCTATTCATGGCCATTATCTTGAGAGATACCATTGATAATCACCAGAGTTAAGGGGATATAACTTTTGAATGTTTCCAATACCTGTTTGAGCGTTCAAATTGCATATAGCATTGGGAACATGGGACCACTAAGCATAACCTAATTAAGCTTCTTGATCTTTTTGAACGCAATAATTTGGAAGGAAAAGTTCCTCCAGGGATACAATTGCAAAGCTTTGAAGCATCTAGTTTTGCCAGCATTACTAGAGACACTACTACAAAAAGTAGATACTACTTCTATAAAGGACGTCCTTTTTTAAAAAGACAAAGTAAAATGTGAATGTGGTGGCAATTTTGTAATTATGTGAAGAAAATTTAATATATTAGATGTCCTAATAATTTTTAGGACGCAGAAAGTGTACTTAAAACGTCCTAAAACTTTATTAGGACGCCAAAAGTGGCCCACAAGAGAGGAAAAGTGGCGGCAAAATGAAAAGGTTGGCGGTAAATTTCTGGGAATTTGGGTCTTTGGTTCTTTGGGCTTTTTAACCTCTAAGATTTTTAATTAGACGCTGAAAGGGTTCTATTTCAAGGCCCAACAGAGTGTATCAGTCAGTAGCAAACAGAGTGTATCAGTCAGACCGTGTTTTCCATCTTATTTCCCTCCAAGCCACTCTGCCGAACCGTGTGCTCTCAATGCAGTCTCTCTAGAGTCTTCGACGAGCAGAGAGCAGACGTATTGTGTTTTCCATCTTCTTTCCATCCAAGCCACTTCGTCAAACCGTGTGCTCTCAATGCAATCTCTCTAGAGTCTTTGATGTTCGATAGTCAAGTCGGCAAAAAGGTACTGTTTTCTCCTCCGGATCTCCTAATCTAAGGTTCCTTCATTATTGATTGATTAGGTCACTCCGTCGGACCTCCACTTTGATTTCTGGCGTAACAGCGGTGGAACGTAACAAAATATTATGGGTCGCATAACATAAGGGCCGACTGATACAATTGATTGGTCTATGTGCCTCTCTCATTACTTTTTTGTATTTCCTTCCTTCGATACAATTCGATCCTTCTGCAAATGATACTTTTGGGGCTTGACATTTGGTGGGAAATCACAAAAGCAATTGATCTGGATTCGTGGAATGGTGAAGACAAGACAAAAAGAAAAAAGAGGAAGGACTTGGTCTCCCTCATAGAAAATGTGAATTGATATTTCCCAAAAGAGGGACACGAAGAAGCTCTTGATTGTGCCCAAATATAGTGTCAATGTCACGGAACCCATTAAAATCGCAACTGCCTAATCTAATCTGATATTGTGTGTCCTATAGCACCATATGCCTTGCACTTTCCTCCACCGACCTGCCTCCATTTTTTAATGTCTTAGATTAAAGAAAAAAGCCTTAAACTTTGGGTTTGTTTTTAGTGGATGTGCCCCGTGATTTTCTACTTCTGCTGCCATGGTCCCAATATACATAGTGCACGCTACAAATTAAACTTGGCTTGTTTCCATATAATTCAAGGCTTGGATGTAATGATGGTTTGACCATTTTACTATTTTAGCCAAGCCAGTGAGCTAATGAGTTTACTTTACCAAAACTATTTGTAAATCATCCTGCAACTATCATGTCTTTTATTTTAGGGAAAATTATAATGAAGGACCTAAGAAAAATAATATTTATTAAGAAGGACCATAAAAATGGTAATTATTTTGAAGGACCAGAAATTAAAATATTAAAATAAAAAGACTAAATTACCCTTCATCAAATTTCTTATCTTCTCGTCAACCGAATGTGGAATTATTTTTTCTTACATGAGAATCTAGAGTAATTGATGGATAATAATAAATAGATATCAATTCAAATAATTCTTTTTCCATCACAGAATCACTCTAGATTATTATGTTAGAGAAAAGATAGGAAAGATGGAGCTTTTTATGGTTGTAGCGAAAGGAGGGTTTGGTTTCTTTAACCACGTTCTTCTCTCTTGATGGAGTTTTTCTGAGTTAAGAGCCTTTTGCTTTATTTTCTGTTTCTCCGGGAATGGAACAACTGGTTATATTGAATGAATATCGTGTACTTTTGGTTGCCTCGGACAAAAAATCTCGGGTCTCACACCGTTGATTGGCGGTTGACACACATGAGGCTTCTTCTGCCACATCCATAAAAAGCTCCATCTTTCATGTCTTTTCTCTAGCATAATCACCTAGAGTGATTCTGCAATGGGAAAAGAATTATTTGAATTGATATCCATTTATTATTATCCATCAATTACTCTAAAAAAAAATCATTCCACATTCGCTAATGAGAAGATAGGAAATCGATTAAGGGTAATTTTGTATTTTTATTTTAATATTTTAATTTCAGTCGTCGTTAATAATTACTACTTTTATGGTCCTTCTTAATAAATATTATTTTTCTTAGGTCCTTTATTATAATTTTCCCTTTATTTTTTTTTTGAATAAACATTATCGGTTAAGTGAATTATGATGGTTTGGATTTTTTGTTTATCAAGCCCCACTATATTTGGCCTTTACTTGTTATTATTGATAGCTTTATTGTTCTTCCGTCTATTTTGAAGGAATTCAAGAATAAACATGTTTGGATGCTAGGTTATAATGCAAGTGATTCTAATTCTGATGATTTCAAGGGTAATTCTTTTTATTTCTACATCATCAGGTATTTTGTCTCTCCTATTCATGCTTTATATACCCTTTTTTTCCTACATCTATCATGTAATAACATGTTGTTTCAATCCATTGTCAATTGAAGTTCACTTGTCAAAATAAGTTGAAAATATTTTTTTTTTCAATGTATATTTTTTTGGTAATGGATTTGGACATTGGTATTAAAGTAAATCTTATGTACACATAAATTTTTTTTTTAGACTTTCCTTTGTATTTATATATAAATTCAAATGCTAAGAATTTCTATGAATAAAAGTCTGAGGTAGAATTACGGCGTCTAATTCAAAGACTTAGACGCTGTAAGGCATCACTTACGACGTCTAATTCCTGGAATTAGACGCCGTAAGTCATCACTTAAGGCGTCTAATTAATCATTGAAGCCATTTCTGACATACTTAGGATGTCTAAGAATTTGATTAGGACTCCTTAAGGTAGAACTTACGGCGTCTAATTATAAGTATTAGACGCTGTAAGTTTTCCCTACTACGCCCCCCAAATAGACGTCCCGTGAAAAAGGGACATTAAATGTACCAAAAATAGGACGGTGTAGCCCTATTTTGTAGTAGTGAGAAGGCACTTTTAACATCTATTTTGAGGATACAAAGATGACTGTTTTTAGAGATAGTGTATGTGAGTGTCATTGAAACATTTCAAATTAACTTATGCTCTTACACGGTTGTTGTAAGTTACCTACAACAACTGCTTTATAAAAACATTTGTCGAAAGTAAGAACATATAACGTTGGTTTTATATAAAATCGTCATTGTAACCAACTTACAACAAGACTTACAACGATTGATTTTCAAAAACAAATTGTAAGTCTTTTTTTTAAAAAATGAAATTCGTATTTCCTATTGTTATCAGCATAAGAAAGGCAATTATTAATAAGATAATGACTTTTCTAATATGTTCCAAGTATTTTATAGAACTAAAGAAGGGTCGGAATTGAATGGGATAAGTACTTATTTTTAGAGGTTAAAGCATAAAAATACCAGGATATTAAGAGCAGCTGAAGTTCGAAGAGCATCAAATACTATTTGAATATTGTCCGTTAGTTGTTTAATCTGAAAATTAAAGAGAAATATTTAAGAATACTTGAGACACATGAATGAAAGAAGAAAGACACCCTGAATTAAGAGAAGCACTCAAAATTTTTAATATTTTGATAAAAATATAATAGATATGCAGTATTCAATTAATGGATTACCTTAGGAAACCTGCTATTATCCTCACTGTGACTTTCAATCTTCATGGTTGAAAATTAGGAGAGCCCGATAATAAAGTCAAACAGATGAAAACAGAGAAGCATTGTTCTTGAAAGTTGAAAGTCAACTGAAATACATAGAGAAATCACCATTATACATTCACCTCTGTAATATAGAATCGTCCCTCTAGAAGTGGTTCACACCTACACAATCAAATTAAAAGATCCTTCATTTGAAACATGTAAACATACATGAGGAGGCATTTTGTGAGAAGGTTTGTGTTGAGAGTATTTTTTTCATGGGAAAAAGATGATAAACACTTACTTTGTGATTTCCACTTCACAAGCATACTCGGCTAATGAACTGGTGTAGAATCAATTATAACTACATGATTAATAGACAAAGCAGGTCAGCCCGAGTAGGGAATGGAAATGAAAAGGACCAGTAACAATAATTCTACCATTCGCATTGTTATGGTCAGAATTATAATTGGAGAACAAATCACAATAGTAATGAATAGAAGGTAATACTTCTTTTATAGCAGCTGAAATATACTATAGAGTATGACTCAGTATCAGTGTTACAGAGAAAAGTAAAATACTGAAATGCAAGAAAGAACAATTAGAGCAGAATAACAGAAGGGAGGGGGAGGGACCACAGAGAGGAGATAAGATATTCCACAATACAATTCACACCCTTCTCTAACAACTTTTGGCATATTTATAGAATATATTCCTCAATTTCTCTAATCTTCCAGCTCTTCTTTTTTGCTCTTTTGCTTCTCCTAACGGGCCCTTGCTCATTCATGGCTATGACTGATATTGGGTCAGATGCTGGCAAGCCCATTTCTTCTTTATCCATTACATTACCATACCCATCAAATTGGACCTTGTCCTCAAGGTCCAGAGTAGGATACAGAGTGGACAAGTCGTCAACACTTTCCCAAGTATTGTCTGTAGTACCATCCCACTGAACCAATAATTGGCGCACCCATGAGGTCCCATTTTGGACGATCCTGGAATTGAGAATTCAAGATGGAGTCAACATAAGGCCTTCTGGAATAGAGAGTAAAGGCAGGTGCATTGTAAGAGGAGGAACTTCCGCACCATAGAATTGTTTAAGCAGAGAAACATGAAAAACAGAATGAATACGAGCATGGGTAGGCAATTCCAGACGATAAGCTACTCGACCAATGCGTTCTAGTATTTTGAAGGGACCAAAATATCTCAAAGCGAGTTTTTGGTATTTGCGAAGCTCAACAGAATGTTGTCTATAGGGTTGTAATTTGACCCAAACCAGATCACCTTCCTTGAATTCTATCTCAGCACGAGATTTATCTACATATCCTTTCAAACAGAATTGCGCCTTTTGGATGTTAACCTTCAAGGTTTGCAACAACTCATCCCTCTGGCATAACTGTTTGTGCACATCAAAAGGTGTATCATTCAAAGAAGAGTGTTGTAGGAGTAGAAGGGCATCCCTGCCGTAAACCACTTTGAACGGAACCATTCCAATAGAGGTTTGAAAAGAAGTATTATACCAATACTCAGCCCATGGTAAGTAATGCAACCATTGTCTTGGATGATCGTACACAAAGCAGTGAAGATATAATTCTAAACATTTGTTCAAAGCCTCTGTTTGGCCATCAGATTGAGGGTGGTATGCAGAGGTGAAACGTAACTGAGAGCCTTGGAGTTTCATCAAATGTTTCCAAAAACCACTGGTGAAGGCTTTATCGCGATCTGAAACTATTGTTCTGGGAATGTCATGTAATTTTACCACATGGTGAACAAACACCTCAGCAACCTTTTGACTTGAGTAATTGGCAGATAAGGGTAAAAAGTGCGCATATTTAGATAAACGATCGACTATCACAAAAATCACAGAATAGCCCTACACCGGAGGAAGGCCTGTGATAAAATCCATGGAAATATCCTCCCAAATCTGAACTGGAATAGGCAAAGGTTCTAATAAACCAGCAGGATGTATTTGAGAAACTTTGGCCCTTTGACACACAAGACAGTGTTTAATGTATTTTCTGATGTCAGATCTCATGTGTGGCCAATAAAACAAGTGAGCAATCCGGTAAAAAGAGCGTAGAAACCCCGCATGGCCCCAATTTTAGATGAATGAAATTCAACCAGAATATGATTAATGAGTTCAGAGTCATCGTGAGGAATAACTAACCTGCCTTTCCAATATAAATCCTGTTGCTTGATCTGATAAGTACCCTGGGCCGACCCTTCTTCAGAAATAGAGTCCTTCATATGTTGTATGAGTGTTGAAGCACGTACTTTGTCGTATACCGTATCCATAAAGGAGGACGTAATGGAGGATAGAGCCATATATAAGACTCGAGAAAGAGCATCTGAAGCTTGATTTTATGGTCCAAGTTTGTATTCAATGGAAAAGTGATACCCTAACAATTTAGGTAAACATATTTCTTGCTCTGGAGTTTAAATGATTTGTTCCCCCAAGTGTTTGAGACTGGCATGATTTGTGCAAATGACGAAGAAGTGCCCAAATAGATAGTGGCGAAATTTAGTCATAGCTTCTGTGATGGCTAACAATTCTCGAGCATACACGATTGGGATTGCATCCGAGGTGAAAGTTTCTTGGAGAAGAAAGCTATTGGGTGTCCTCCTTGACTCAGAACAGCACCGATTTTGACTCTGGAGGCGTCAGTCTCCAGCGTGAATGGTTGAGTAAAGTCCAGCAATATCAACATTGGAGCTTGAGTGACTGCTCGTTTGAGTGTGTCGAACGCTTGTTGTGCCTATGTATTCCAAAGGAAGGCATTCTTGGCTAGAAAATTAGTTAATGGGCCTACAATTTGTGCATATTGTTTAATAAACCTTCGGTAGTACCCACTCAACCCCAAGAAGCCTTTCAATTGGGTTACTATTTGAGGTATAGGCCAAGACTTAATAGCCTCTATCTTTGACTCATCCATTTCCACACCCATGGCTGAAATCACATGGCCCAGATATTCGATTCTCCTTTGACTGAAAGCACACTTGGAGAATTTGGCAAAAAGAAGATGAGCTGCCAATGTTTTTAACACTCTCCTAACATGATCCAGGCGAGCATCCCAAGTGCAAGAATGAACTTGTGCAAGAACGGTCTGAAAATTGTATTCTTCAAACCTTGAAATGTTGCTGGCGTGTTTGTGAGTCCAAACGGCATAACCAACTACTCATATAATCCATGGTGGGTTCAAAATGCGGTTTTCCCTTGGTCAGTCTCCTTCATTAAAATTTGATGATAACCAGAGCGAAGGTCAGGCTTGGAATAAAACACTGAGCCACATAATTCATCAAGGAGCTCGTCGACGGTGGGTGGGCATCGGAAATGCATCCTTCATTGTGACAGCATTAAGAGCTCGGTAGTCCACACAGAAGCGCCATTTGCTGTCTTTCTTTTTGACCAGTATTACTGTGGCTGAGAACAGACTACTACTCAATTGGATCAGGCCTTCGTGAAGAAGCTCTTCCACTATCCGCTCTATCTAGGTCTTTTGGCTCACTGGATACCTATATGGACGTACTTTCACTAGTGACGTATTAGGAAGTAGCTCGATCGAGTGTTCATGACCCCGTGGTGGAGGTAAGCCATGAGGGGTGTCGAAAACAAAGTCGAAGGTGTCCAATATTTGTTTTAAATCTGGAGGCACAGAGTTGGCAAACAGAGGAATTTCGTAGCCCATTGATTCAATGAGGAATAGTTCAGCGAAGGCTGCTGTGTTATGTGATCAGGACAAATGATGGTACTGAGCTTGAGTCATCGCATGGCCTCTGAACCCTTTCAACGTCACCCATTGTCCATTTGTAAAAAATTTTATCGTAGAAGTGCTATGGTCGGTGACATGGGGTCCCAAGGTTTCAAGCCAACCTGCACCTATGACCATGTCGACTACAGCAATAGGTAGGACAAACATAGTCAGTGACAAGGTGTACCCACAAATCTGAACCGAAATATTTGTCACTTGTTGATTTGTACGCATTACTTGACCAATTCCACCCATTATGCGCACTTCCTTAGTATATTCCACCGGTAAATTCAGATGTTAAACTATACGAGGGTGAAGAAAATTATCTGAGCTTCCTCCATCGAGAAGTATTTGAATCTCTGTTCCCTGAATTGTGCCGGGAAAATGGATTGTTGATGCTCCATGGGTGCCATTCGAAGCTGGTAGTGATAGATGATGTAGAGTGCCTCTATCTGAGATTCTTCCATTTCTGGTTCAATATATTCCTCGGGTTCATCATCCTCGACCATCATCATTAGTTGTCTCTTTTCACAACGGTGGGTGGGGGAGAATTTTTCATCACAAGTGTAGCATAGACCTTTCTCTCGTCGAATTTGCATCTCTGCCGGCGTCATTCGTTTGAGTGGAAGACGGGTTGGAGTAGGTAATAATGGAGGATGATTCATCTTACCGCCACCACTGAACATAGTGGAGGAATTGCCCGGTGTGTTTGCTAGAGTAGAGTAACTTCTATTTATCGACGAAGAACTGTTGATATTACTGAGCCTATAAATCTTAGACGATTTACCCCAGTCTGTTGCCTCATCGAATAGCTTGGCTAGGGTCATAGCCTGTAACACGGTGGTTGGTTTTTGGACTAAGATATCTCATCTCAGATCTGATTTCAATCCTCCGATGTAGCAGTCCAACATTGCTGATTCTGGGATATTGAGAGTTCGATTAGCCAAAGCCATAAATTGGCTATTACATGCCTCCAGTTTTCCCTGTTGCGTTAGTTTGAAAAGTTGTGATGAGCACATTCAAATTAGGAAGGACCGTATTGTTCTTCCACGGCATGCACCAAGGCACTCCAATTCGGAAGTCGGTGAGCCTTCTTTAGCATTTGGTACCACGGAAGCAATCACCAGCCATTGTGCGTGTGAAACTTCGAAGTACTTAAAATATTGCTCGGCTTTGAAGATCCATTGAAGAGCGTCAGCCCCATCGAATCGAGGGAAATCCAATTTAACCTGATGGTTCAGCGGCAGAATGTATGGGTTCATCGTCGAAGTCTCCACAATGGGTGAGTCTGTTTTAGATCCAGAGCTAGAACTCTCTTTTTTTTTTTTTATCGAGATGATCTAATTTGAGTAGAACTGCTTCCATGAAACTCTCCAAATGCGTAAACCTACCCTAGCATTGTCCACAAACTCACTGTTTTTCTTCTGTTCAGACTGTAGGAGCTCACCGGTTTTCTTCTATTCAGCTTGTAAATCCTTCAATTTTGTTTTGTCACCCATAAATCTCTTAATGAAAGCATCGAAAATGTTATGGTCGAATTATAATTGGAGAACAAATCACAATAGCAATGAACGAAGCTAATACTTATGTTATAGCAGTTGAAATATACTATAGAGTATGACTCAATATCAGCATTACAGAGAAAAGTAAAATACTGAAATACAAGAAAGAACAATCAGAGCAGAATAACAGAAGAGAGGGGGAGGGACCACATAGAGGAGAGAAGACATTCCACAATACAATTCACACCCTTCTCTAAGAACTTTTGGCTTATTTATAGAATATATTCCTCAATTTCTCTAATCTTCCAGCTCTTCTTTTTTGCTCTTTTGCTTCTCCTAACGGGCCCTTGCTCATTCACAACTATGATTGATATTGGGTCGATCTTTGGCGAGCCCATTTCTTCTTTATCCATTACACGCATCCTATGATTCCCTTCCATTACTCTTCTCACCTATTTTTGAAAGAAAGGGTAAACTTACAAATTCGCTTATATTGAAAATAGTAAATTTATTATTTTACCTTTAGAAACTATTCCCCGGTCTTAAATATAAAACAAAGTTGACATTTTTAGAGAGATTAAGAAAGCTAATTAAAATACTTTAGAATATTTGAATTTTTATTTCTTTTCTTCCAACTAATTAGTTTGACTAATACACTGATATATAATATAATGATACACAATATATAATATGATTAAGTAACTTATTTAGCTTCCTTAATTTCTCTAAACAATGTCAATTATGAAAGAACAGGCTATCACCCAAGAGGGGGGGTGAATTGGGTGTTTGATAAAATTTTAGAAACTTTGAAAATCTTTTCGAAACTTATTGAAAGCAGTTTGAATGAAAACAGTTGATAAAGCATTAATCAATCATTCAAATATGTATGGACATTCAAATGTATATGCTGGAAATATAAGAGATAAGGGAAGAGAATATGCAAACTGATTTATAATGGTTCGGCCCAATCCTTGACCTACGTCCAGTCCCCAAGCTCCGCTTGAGATTTTCAATCCACTATCTTCTTTCAACCTCGATTACAAGTTCTCGTACTTGAAGTAATCCTCTCACTAGGATTCACTCCCCCTTACAAACGTAATCAATACACTTGCTTGATTACACACTCGCAAACAAAGGATGTTCCTCAACCTAGGACACACTCCCCTTACAAGCCGTAATCAACACAATGTGTTTCCCACTCAAGATCACCCAATCTTGAGTAACTCTCGATAGTATGGTTGGATGTTTACAATAAATCTTCTCTCACTCAGAAGTAAATGAATAAACACTGAAGCACAATTACAAATCATTTCACTCTCAATGATAAGCTATGTAAGCATTGAAAACAGAGAGTAAATGATATGAAAAACAGAGTATTAGCATGTTGAAGATGTAGGCATGTATGCTACGTTTTTCTGCTCTGTGTTCTCTGTTTGGAGACTTCAAATCTTCATGTATTTATGCTAGTTGAAGCTTGTGAACGTTGCAGATCCGTTGTGACTTGTACCCATTCGAAAATATAGCTGTTATGAGTGTTTGTACATGGATCTAGCTGTTGTGAGTGTTGCTGTTTGAATATAGCTGTTGGGAACATCTTGATTTGAATATTTGAATTTGGCTCTTCAAGAATGTGTCCCATGCTATCTTGTTTGTAGTATGATGATGTCCAGCTTTGTTAGTGGAGGCTTTGTTGTCTGCATTGAGAAATGGCTGTCCAACTTTCCAGGCTGTCTCCCACTTGCTTTGTTTGAGAAGAGATATTAAAATAATACAAGTGGCTCATGGAGTTGCTTTAATTGACTTTAAAGCAAATTCAAAACTTCTCAAATCTGTAGTTAAGGATATTGAACATTTGAATCCATTGAACAACATTACCGTAGAGCATTCAACTTTGTTTCTTCAAGTTTCTTGTTGAATTCGATCTTCTTTGCTGTTTTTGAAAAAATGCAGCAACTTCATCTTCAAGCTTATGACAGATTTTGGTTTCTGTCAAGTTTGATGTAATCTCAAACTTTAATCACACAAACTTATACACAAATGATATAAATGATGTTAAGAAGTAGTATAGATCATTTGAGTAATCATCTAGATGTTCTTGATGAGAATATAATGTTTCGATATGGTGATTTTCTGAACCCGAGAGGTCAAAACTCGAGTTTTGTATGAAAACTCGAGTTTTCCTTTGTTTTCGAAAGTTGGATTCCTCTCGGCTGAGCAAAACTCGAGTTTTGTCCAAAACTCGAGTTTTCATATGTTCATGAAAACCCAAAACTGGCAGTTTTGACCCAAAACTGGCAGTTTTCATATGCTCAAATCGGGTGCTCTACGTCGATGAAAACTCGAGTTTTCACTTCAAAACTCGAGTTTTGCTTTCTCTGGACTTTGTTGAGTTTTCTTGAAATAATCATCAACTTTCGAAGACCATATCTCCCAGGTCTGAGCTTCGTTTTGGTCCATTCAACTCTTGATGGAAAGATTTATGTGTCTACTTTCCAATGCCACCGATTTGAGGTCCATTGGATTTGTAGTTTGTGAGATATACTCAAAATATTGAAGCTTGGTCTGAAGCATGGCGTGACCTGATATGTCAACTTGTAAAATACATAGCTCCTTCATCTGAACATCTTTAGACTTCCATTATATATCGAAATGACGCTTTGGATGTCTAGTTTCATATGCCACTGGTTTCGTCTCAATCCGATTTCTGGTTTGTGAGATATCATCGAAACACCAGAGGTCGCCCATTCTGAACGTGAGACAGTATGGAGCTGAAGTGCTGATATCAGTTCAAAACTCGAGTTTTCCCTTCAAAACTCGAGTTTTGCTAGTCCAGAGACCCAAAACTCGCATTTTGCATCAAGACTCAAGTTTGGCTGGTCCAGTGTTCCAAAACTCGAGTTTTCACCCCAAAACTCGAGTTTTGCTTGTCCGAGAGACCCCGAGACGCAGTTTGTGAACACTTGATAACTCGAGTTTTCCCTCAAAACTCGAGTTTTCTCCTATCAGATGAGTAAATTACAGCAGCAAGGTAGGAAACTCAAGTTTAATACTTGGAGACTCAAGTTTGCTCATCCAAAACCTTATTTTTGCTTGTTTTAACTCTGAATTGAGTCAATCCAACTTCCATATAATCTTTGAGGCTTCTAGCATCAATATAAGAACTTGGATAATTAAATCTTCATTCCAACTTCTATTTGATTATAGAGATTTCCAGTTCTCCTTTCTTGATCAATCTCTGCAAGTTCTTCTTTCTTTAATTCCTTATCTCCTTCTTGATCATCCTCCTTAATTTAACTTGGATTGATCTACATTAAATACAATAGTTAGTCAAAGTAGGAGATAACTATATTACTCAATCTTTTTGCTTATAACAATGGCATCTATATAGGACATCATCAAAACTAATCATAACCAACATTCTCCCCCTTTTTGATGATGGCAAATACCTTATGAAAAATATGTATGAATATGAAAATATGACAATGCAACATATTTTTCTTGCCATTCTCTCCCCCTTATTTGTCATTAGCAAAAAGTTGAAGTAAAGAAGAAATGTTTAAAGAGAGAACTATGAAACCAGATTAGAAAGAGTCAAAGAACTGATTTTCTCTCCTCGATTTGAAATTGTTTTCATTATGAATATGAAATCAGATTGGAATGTTTTTATGAAAACAAAGTTGAAAGAATTTGGAGAGGTTTTCAAGACATCTTTCACAATTGAAGCATATAGATACCAAACATGTGCAAAATTTATCTGAATATAAAAAGTAGAGATTAGAAATGCTCATGTTGATTTTCAAAATTGATGAATGATCTGTGAAGTCCATTTGATAGCTTTCTTGTTGAAAGAGATCCGTGATGTGCTCTGAACAGTCTTTGAGATGTGGAATGAGACCAAAGTACTTGACTTCTTGAGTTGTATCTCATATGAATGAATAATGTCAAGACTCCGATTCAATCCTTTGCCTTTTCTTCATAGAACATCCATGTAGATCACATCTCAGCTTCAACGATGATCGCCAAAGTTGCAACACATAACCAAATCTCCTGCTATGAATTGAAAACTTTCTTTGCAAAAGATTTGTTAGTGCAAGCCAAATATCAAAGTATCCCTTTCTATGTGATATTTTTCAAATAAAGATAATGAAAGGAAAATATGATATTAACTCATCATCAAAACTAATAAGAGATAATTAATGCAGATGAGTATGCTTAAAAGGGTTTTTCTTCAAATAAAGGAAATGAGCTTTTAAGATATCAAACATATGTGAATGTGAAGCTCCCCCTTAATGAATGCATAGCTAAAATGTGAAGTCCCCTTTCATGATATCAAATAATATTGAGACACCAAATATTATGAGATTTGGAAATATCTTTACTCACAACATGGTACCTCAGATTTAAGAACTCACTTACGCTTTTTATGATGATAAAGATGTTTAAAGCATAAGGATCATTTTAAAAATGAATGTGCTTAGGCTAAACTTCATGAAATAAAATTTGAGTGAATAAAATCAAGTTAGCCTGAAAAGTGATATGAGAACAGAGAAATGATTACGATATATGAATATTATTTCAAAATACAATACCTCACTCAAGTAATATCGTAATTACTTGAGCCATAATCATTTGCAATCCATAGATGCATCACGGCTAGCCAAAATCTGATGATGTGATCAATATTGAGGAACTCCCGCATTTGATGCATAAGGATGATTTTCGTGACAAACGGCTCTTCTTATCGGGCTAGTACAGTCCTGTATCATCTTGATCTAAGCCTTTTGCTAGTAGGAGGATGTCACTCAAGAGATGTCACAGAATTTGCAGATATAGCCACTGAAATGATCTATTCTATTTGCCTATGTTCTTTGTATTCAACAACAGAACATTTTGGTTAGCTCCTGCAAAAATATGTGTCCTTTGGTACTCAATGATTCTTGAGTCCACAAATGATTAGACGTGACAACTCTTATACTCTTATAGAATTAGATCATATGATGTTTGAACAAAGAGTATAACAAGTAAAGATCGAAAGATAGTTCTACCCAATCAAATACATTCATGCCAATGATCAAATAGGGTAATAACTAAATGATACCATATGTTAATTCTCAATGACAGTTTGTAAATATACTTTATGCAGAAAAGATGACATTGATAAAATATATGAAGTTTGAGCATAGAAAATCTTATCCATAAGGATAAGCATTTATCAACTTAAAGATGCTCATTCTAAACATGTTGGAAGTCAATAGGTTTAGTGAATATATCATAATGCTTCGTTGGATTTTTAGGAGAACATGTTGAACATTGAAGTTAACATGTTGAAGAATTTTCTCAAAAACAAAAGTCATGAAGGTAGAGCATTATTGAAACATGCTTTGTAAAACAGAAATATATGAGCACAATGACTTTGCTATTGGTTAAGAGACAATCTTGCCTTTTAAGAATAGAGTCTTGAAGTATATGAATATTCAAGGCAAGAGTTTGGGAAAAAAATAGTTACTCAAAATATGGTTGATGACAAATGCTTTGATGTATTTGAGCAACATATATGAGTTCTAGGATTCATGGATGATAAAGCACAAACTCTTTAGTCCAAATGACTAGAATTCCAAAATATTATCCTAGTAAGTTATTCCATATAATGGTTAATGCACATAATGCATTAATGAACATTCATAATGCTTGGAGTAACTTGGCCAATAAGGTTTTATGCAATAAGCATAAGTTTTTCACAAATTGAATTCTTTTAAGATAAGCTTGACTCTCATACATGATTAACTTGTTAGACATGAGGTCCAACTAATTAGATAATGAAACAAAAGAGTTCAAGCAAAAACATTGAATTCCAAAGATCAATATGTGAAAGATAAGGTAAACTCAATTGGAGAAATTTGAAGCATATTCAACATTCAGGAACAATATTAACTTCCAATTTGAAACATCATTTGAATGCAATCAAGGTATGGATATGTTTTCAAAACATTTGTATGCAATTTCTCAAAATAGAGTGAGTTGAAACCCAAACAGATTTTTCACTTGTGAATATC
The DNA here is from genome assembly GCA_019022655.1 of Acacia acuminata. Lineage (NCBI taxonomy): Eukaryota > Viridiplantae > Streptophyta > Magnoliopsida > Fabales > Fabaceae > Acacia > Acacia acuminata. Next base: position 1,719,782 of record JAFJYI010000115.1, on the reverse strand, counting down.
AAAAATATAAAATCAACAAGGTTATCACAAATTCACTTGTTTGATCATCAAAAAATTCACTAACAAATTGATTAAATCATAGTTAGGAATGTTAGTGATTGATGATTTGAAGTATTAAGATAAAATATGAAGATTTCGCAAATCGAAAAATTGATTTTCAAACTAATAGTTGAAAACGGAGTTTTGGATCAGGCCTTTGAAGCAAAACCGGAGGTTTTGGAGAAAACGCGCTTTTGAAACTTGAAAAATTCGAAGGCTCTCGGCCAAGCCAAAACTCGAGTTTTGCTTCCAAAACTCGAGTTTTCACAAAATCTGTGAAAACTGAAAACCGTTTGACCCAAAACTGGAGGTTTTCGTTTGCTTTGAAATCAAGTGCAAGAGTAAAATATCAAAACTGGAGTTTTGACCCCAAAACTCAAGTTTTGAACTATTTCACAAAATATGAAAAGTTTTTGAAATTTTCAAAACGGCGGTTTTCATCAAAACTGGAGGTTTTCAAGTTATAAAAATGTTAAAGCTCTCGGGTTGCCCAAAACTCGAGTTTTGCTCCCAAAACTCGAGTTTTCACATAAAACATGAAAACTCGAAAACTCGTGAATCAAAGCGCGGTTTTTGCTTCAAAATCGGCGGTTTTGCACTCGTTTCATGATTTTCTCAGAAAACTCAAAACTGGAGTTTTGCTTCAAAACTGGCAGTTTTGCACTGTGCACTGAAGCAAAACTGGAGTTTTCATTTCAAAACTGGAGTTTTGCTTTGACAGTAAAATTTTTGATTGAAATTGAATAATTTTCAAAATCTTTAACTTAACCAAAGATAAACCAACAATGAATTTCATATAATCATAGTATGAGACAAGGATTAGATATCACCGTAATTCCTCTTGTCCTCATAGAAACTTGCTTGGTTGAAATGGATTGATGTAGATAACTCCTTTTCCAACATTCACCATCAACATCAAGCTTAGCTTGTTGAGCTTTCTCAAGACTTGGATCATTTCTCTGTGTTACATTCTTGAGAAATTTTCTTTGATCCTACAAAAACCATATAAATCTTTTTCTTTCTTGGTATCCAACTTAACTTGGATCCATTCATCTTTAGCTTGTAGGAACTAGAATTCACATGCTCTTATGAATATAATTAATTCAGAACAACAAAACATAGTGAATAAAACATGACTTTTTTGCATAAAAGAAATACTTTCTTTTCAAATCATTATGTATGCATAAAGAGTTGAACCTATTAACATTGCAATCTGTTTAGAAATATATATCAGGATATGAAAAACCAATTTAAAACAGATAGCTTGCAATGCTCATTCCTAAGGTTACAAAATATAAAACCTCAATGATTATTTCAGATTATAGCATAGGAGGTTTTACCATTGCATACCTTAGCCTTAGGAACTTGAAGGATTGCATTTGCTCACCCAATTTATCATTCGTTGATACTTTGTCTTAGTGAATTTAGTCTTGGGATGAAGCAATGCTTTCTCATATGATGTAGACGCAAGAATCCTTTCCCTTGTTCACAAGAGATCCTTCTTTTCTTATTCTCCTCAAGATAGTTGAATGGTACTGTGGTAATCCATTCTTGAGGTAGACGATACTCTTCTTGCTTGTGTCCATTGCTTCTTTTGATGCTTAAACTTTGTAGTTCCAACAATGGGTGCCTTGAGAGTTCTCTTGCTTGTTATAGATCTTTGTGATCTTCTTCATTGGTGCATGAGAAACTCTTGGCTTCTTCTTTATCTTCTCGTACCTTGATGTCCATTGATATTCAAATCATCCCGCACACATGGAGTACTAGATGGACATTTTGGTACCCACTTATACTTGGGTCCTTGACCTTAGCATTGGACCTTGATTGTCCTTTAGCAACCCAAATAAATTTATTTCTCACATTAGAATTTCCTCTAATATAGCATGTATGAGAAATATGTCCAGATTTTCCACAATAATTGCAAATAATAGAATTATGCTTATTATGAACAACTTTGCAAGAATTGTGTGAGTCTAGTGAATGCAATGTTGTCAAGTGACTCATATTTGTATATTCTTTCTTCTCACATGATTTTCCAAATCATTTTCAAAAATATGTTTGTTTTTCAAAATAGAATCAGTAAATGATTGAAAAACAACTCTATGTGATTGTTCAAAAACATTTTCCTTATCTACACAAGAAGAATTGGAATTGTTTACCTCATGTGCATCTTGAGCTCTAGCTAATGAATAATCACGATCGTCTATGAGCTCATCTTGGGAATCCTCTTCCTCTTGTTCTTTTGTATTGACTGGATCATGGAAGTGTTCTAAGATTTCTCCTTCTTCATTCTCCACTTCCAATTGTTCATCAATTGTGGATACACAGCTTATAGTTTCAGATGAACTGTCAACACTTTCAACTTCAACAAAATTGTTAGAAGCATATATAGAATCAAGAGTATCCCAAATTTCTTTAGCACTAGAGCAAGACTTGATTTTCTCAAAATCATTTTCGTTAAAGCACAAGAAGGATTTTCATTGCTCTAATGTTCAAAGAAAACATCTTCATTTCTTTTTCTGTCCAATCCTTTCTTAGTTTGAAATCAAAAGCATTTGTAAAAACATTCCACATATAAAAATCAGGTGCTTTGATAAAACTAGTCATTCTAGCTTTCCAAAACCAAAAATCAATATCTTTAAAAAGCGGTGGAATGGTAAAATCAAAACCTTCTGAAAATGAAGAACACCCGGAATCAGCCATTGAAACTCTTGAGACGATTAAGTCCTTTAAACAAGAGCCTAGCTCTGATACCAAATGAAAGAACAGGCTATCACCCAAGAGGGGGGGTGAATTGGGTGTTTGATAAAATTTTAGAAACTTTGAAAATCTTTTCGAAACTTATTGAAAGCAGTTTGAATGAAAACAGTTGATAAAGCATTAATCAATCATTCAAACATGTATGGACATTCAAATGTATATGCTGGAAATATAAGAGATAAGGGAAGAGAATATGCAAACTGATTTATACTGGTTCGGCCCAATCCTTGACCTACGTCCAGTCCCCAAGCTCCGCTTGAGATTTTCAATCCACTATCTTCTTTCAACCTGATTACAAGTTCTGTACTTGAAGTAATCCTCTCACTAGGATTCACTCCCCCTTACAAACTGTAATCAATACACTTGCTTGATTACACACTCGCAAACAAAGGATGTTCCTCAACCTAGGACACACTCCCCTTACAAGCCGTAATCAACACAATGTGTTTCCACTCAAGATCACCCAATCTTGAGTAACTCTCGAATAGTATGGTTGGATGTTTACAATAAATCTTCTCTCACTCAGAAGTAAATGAATAAACACCGAAGCACAATTACAAATCATTTCACTCTCAATGATAAGCTATGTAAGCATTGAAAACAGAGTAAATGATATGAAAAACAGTATTAGCATGTTGAAGATGTAGGCATGTATGCTACGTTTTTTCGCTTTCTGTGTTCTCTGTTTGGAGACTTCAAATCTTCATGTATTTATGCTAGTTGAAGCTTGTGAACGTTGCAGATCCGTTGTGACTTGTACCCATTCGAAAATATAGCTGTTATGAGTGTTTGTACATGGATCTAGCTGTTGTGAGTGTTGTTTGTTTGAATATAGTCATTGGGAACATCTTGATTTGAATATTTGAATTTGGCTCTTCAAGAATGTGTCCCATGCTATCTTGTTTGTAGTATGATGATGTCCAGCTTTGTTAGTGGAGGCTTTGTTGTCTGCATTGAGAAATGGCTGTCCAACTTTCCAGGCTGTCTCCCACTTGCTTTGTTTGAGAAGAGATATTAAAATAATACAAGTGGCTCATGGAGTTGCTTTAATTGACTTTAAAGCAAATTCAAAACTTCTCAAATCTGTAGTTAAGGATATTGAACATTTGAATCCATTGAACAACATTACCGTAGAGCATTCAACTTTGTTTCTTCAAGTTTCTTTGTTGAATTCGATCTTCTTTGCTGTTTTTGAAAAAATGCAGCAACTTCATCTTCAAGCTTATGACAGATTTTGGTTTCTGTCAAGTTTGATGTAATCTCAAACTTTAATCACCTGAAACTTATACACAAATGATATAAATGATGTTAAGAAGTAGTATAGATCATTTGAGTAATCATCTAGATGTTCTTGATGAGAATATAATGTTTCGATATGGTGATTTTCTGAACCGAGGTCAAAACTCGAGTTTTGTATGAAAACTCGAGTTTTCCTTTGTTTTCGAAAGTTGGATTCCTCTCGGCTGAGCAAAACTCGAGTTTTGTCCAAAACTCGAGTTTTCATATGTTCATGAAAACCCAAAACTGGCGTTTTGACCCAAAACTCGGCAGTTTTCATATGCTCAAATCGGGTGCTCTTCTGTCATCGATGAAAACTCGAGTTTTCACTTCAAAACTCGAGTTTTGCTTTCTCTTGGACTTTGTTGAGTTTTCTTGAAATAATCATCAACTTTCGAAGACCATATCTCCCAGGTCTGAGCTTCGTTTTGGTCCATTCAACTCTTGATGGAAAGCTTTATGTGTCTACTTTCCAATGCCACCGATTTGAGGTCCATTGGATTTGTAGTTTGTGAGATATACTCAAAACATTGAAGCTTGGTCTGAAGCATGGCGTGAACTGATATGTCAACTTGTAAAATACATAGCTCCTTCATCTGAACATCTTTAGACTTCAATTATATATCTAAATGACGCTTTTGATGTCTAGTTTCATATGCCACTGGTTTCGGCTCAATCCGATTTCTGGTTTGTGAGATATCATCGAAACACCAGAGGTCGCCCATTCTGAACTTGAGACAGTATGGAGCTGAAGTGCTGATATCAGTTCAAAACTCGAGTTTTCCCTTCAAAACTCAAGTTTTGCTAGTCCGAGACCCAAAACTCGCATTTTGCGTCAAGACTCAAGTTTGGCTGGTCCAGTGTTCCAAAACTCGAGTTTTGCTTGTCCGAAGACCCCGAGAGCGTTGTGAACACTTGATAACTCGAGTTTTCCCTCAAAACTCGAAGTTTTCTCCTATCGATGAGTAAATTACAGCAGCAAGGTAGGAAACTCAAGTTTAATACTTGGAGACTCAAGTTTGCTCATCCAAAACCTTATTTTTGCTTGTTTTAACTCTGAATTGAGTCAATCCAACTTCCATATAATCTTTGAGGCTTCTAGCATCAATATAAGAACTTGGATAATTAAATCTTCATTCCAACTTCTATTTGATTATAGAGATTTCCAGTTCTCCTTTCTTGATCAATCTCTGCAAGTTCTTCTTTCTTTAATTCCTTATCTCCTTCTTGATCATCCTCCTTAATTTAACTTGGATTGATCTACATTAAATACAATAGTTAGTCAAAGTAGGAGATAACTATATTACTCAATCTTTTTGCTTATAACAATGGCATCTATATAGGACATCATCAAACTAATCATAACCAACAAATTATGTCTTATATTTAGGAGTGGAGAGATTATTAACTTACCATAACTCTATATCGAGGTTCAAAAATATTGAGTGGGAGCTTTTGACATGGCATGACAACATCCATGACAAAAAGAGGTAGCAAATCTACGCCAAAGTTGGCCAAAGAGGTGACAGAGCTAATTCTGAAAATGTATGTATAGCATCATCAGCAACTAATGGCATGATTATCATCATACGAAATACATTAAGAAAACAACATACCAAGGTCCCATGGAATGATGAATGGGGGAAGATGGGGAGAAAATGGATGAAGCCGCGTAGGGAGACATCTGGAAAATGAAGAGAAGTAGCCTGCACTAGAAGATGAAGTGGTAAGAATGTTGGACTTAGAGGGAAGCATCAAGAAGGAAGAGATGGCAATAACATCCCATATTTTCCTGATAAAAGCCCAAGAGATAGCCCCACTCAGATTCTTGGAAGAAAGGTGTATATTGAAGTAATAATTTGAGAAGCTTTTAAACAGTTAAGACCTAGCGTATGGAACTAGGAATTGTTGAAGCCAGAGAGATTAAGGCCTTAGAGACCAAGTCAAAATTTGACTAAAATGTTGGAGGTGCGAGAGTACAAGGTTAAAAATTTTAAATATTTTCGACTTTCAACAACTGTTTTTTCAAAAACAGCCGTTAAAAGTAAAACACACACACATAATATATTGAGTTACCACGACTCTTTTAAAACATAATCGTTGAAAGTACTTTTAACGAGTTTTTGTAACTCAATACTTTTATTATTATATATAGGGTTAAATACCAATTTTGCCTTGGAAGTATTGTAAGGGCACTAAGCACCCGGAAGTTTTTTTGGTATCATTTTTGCCCCGGAAGTTTACGAGACATAATGATCTTGCCGATCGGTTGATATTGACTTGTTAGATCGTTGCTCTCTTTGTAAACTTCCAAAGCAAATTTGCTCCTAAAAAAAAATTTCGGGGCAAATTTGCTCCTAAAAAAAAACTTCCAGGGCATATTTGCTACATTTTGTAGACTTCCGGGCAAAAATGATACCAAAAAAACTTACAGTCTTGAGTGCCCTCTTACCAATACTTCCGTGGTAAAAATTACATTTAACCCTTATATATATTTACTTTCAACAACTTTTTTTCAAAAATATTCAATTTTTTTCCTTAACTTTCAACGGTTGTTTTTTAAACCGTCGTTGAAAATCAGAAAAACAATTGTTGAAACTCACAAATATTCATATTTATTGAAACCTTAACTTTCAACGACTGTTTTTTATAATAGTCCTTAAAAGTAACTTCTAACGAGAATGTCGGTTGTTGAAAGTTAAGCCAAAATTTCAAAAATACCACCGCCTCCTTTTTAACTTATGTTTTCTAAAGATAGACGTTAATTAGTATCGTTAAATTTACTTTTTGTAATATTGTGACAACTTGTGGTTCTCCTCTCACTAATAATTACCCTTCAAGTGATTCAGATAAAGATAATGACAAAAATGTTGATCATGGGGATTGATTCGTTTTTTGTAAGTATAACATTAGGATTTGTAGTGGGATTTTGGGTTGTAACAGGTTCTTGGCTCTACAATAGATCATGTAGATGTGTGCATTTCTAGATAGCATGTGGTACAAATTGCAACCTCGTTGTTGTTAGATTAATAAACTAGGGGTGCATTCGTACCTAAGTTAGAGGATATGTTTGTAGGTTAAGGAGAAAAAATGCCAATGAAATTTTAACAAAAGTGTGTCTAGCGCTATATACATGGAAGTGTAAAAACACCCATAAACATTTAAAGTAGAGCAAAAATATCAGCATTATGAAATTTAACCTAACACCGTTATATATGCATGTGTAAAAAGAGTGTACACAGGTCCCCCTACAAAAAGTAATTTTGCTAGGGTGAATTTAACGGTATTGATATTTTTTCTCTCATTTTAAATGTTCATAGGTATTTTTACACCTCTAAAATGTATATGGTGATAAACACATTTTTTGTAAAAGTTCAAGTGTATATTTGCACCTTCGCTTTTTTTTTTTTTTTCTAAGTTAAGTGGATTTTTCTGCTGTGTATGACTATGAATTTTTCCTTTTCGTAATCGATCAGATGTTGATGTCTTAATAAGCCATAACAAAAAGTGATACCAGTAAAGCAACATTGCCACGAAAAAGTTATAACAATTAACTTTAAATATGAAAAATATAAGATCATTCAGCCTGAAAGAATAAAATAAAATAAAAAAGGAAGTTTATGAGCGAATTGCCTTTACTATAATAAGAAAAGTTAATTGAATAACTCTTACAGATTGGATCATTCAGATTTTGCCTTTGTTGTGCATCCCGCATGATATAACTAACTAGAGGGTTTAAGTTGGCACAAATGAAAGTCTTCAATAAGACTCCATGGGATGTGATAGTGAAATTAAAACACATATGATAATACTGCCCTAATTCTATAATGGGGGTTAGTTATGCTGCTAATATAGTCAGAAAATAGTCTAATTAAGGAAGCTTAATGCCTTCTACTATATCAACCCCCACATATCCAATTATGTCTTTGCCAATCTCACAAACACTATTGGTCAAATATAAAAATCTCTGCCACTAGGAGTCTTAAGACATCTGTATCAGACTTATTTGTGACAAATATAACATCAAACAATAATCAAAAGTTTAAAAAGAACAATTAAAACTAAGTCCAATAAACATGTGATTAAATAAGGAGAATGAAGAAATTTCTTGCTCTGTATCAATTATATACAAAGGTAGAGGCTCCTATAGAATTGAATATTTATAAAGACACATCATTTTTTCATTATGAGGCTTAAGCATGCCTTTTAATTACATATTATTCTAACATATTAATTACAATATGCACATAATATTTTAACAGGAAGTTAGACAATATAGATCATAGATTTTGAAAGTGGAACTAATCACCAAGAGGGGGGAGAATTGGGGATTTTAAAATTCTTTTCTAAGTGGTCTGTTTTTGTACACAAAAACAGGGTATAATAGAGTAAGAGAAGAAGAAGCAAGATAAAAGGAATTTATACTGGTTCGGTCCAACTTCTTGACCTACGTCCGGTCCCCGGACACTGGGATTTCATTAACTCAAATGATTACACACTCTGTAACTCACAGAGTAATTATTTCACTAGAACTTACTCTCCCTTACAAGTTGTAACCAAATGCCCCAATCTCCAAGTCCCACGACTTGAGATTCTTACAATAAATGATTTCAATAAATGAAACTCTTTCTAAAAGTGGATAAAGATAAACACGAAGTACGAGATGTATCAAAAGATACTTTACACAAGAAAACTCAAAGAGTAGTTGGAAAGTTGAATAATTTTCATTTTCAATAGATTGGTTGTTGAGAAGAATTGAATGCAGCTCTATTTACACAAAGAGAGCATTAAATGATCGTTGTAATCTTCAATATGACAGTTGCCTTCATTAAGGAAGGATTAGGTTGAGCTTTGGTCTTCTTATCTCTCTACTCTTTGGTTAATCCAGTTGCACAAAAGTTTATGGTTGACTTCTTGAATATTAATCCGTTGGAAGAGCAGCTACTGGATGTGGAAAGGAAACATTCATCCCTTTGCAACGTATGTAGAATGATTGTCCAAAAGAATGCAAGTTTTCTGGACTTTGCATTTAATTTGCTTGATGTCACTTTTTGCTTTTGTCTAAATCTTCATTTAATATTCTCTAAACCATCTCAAACTCATTAACAAACTGATTAAACATAGCTAGGAATAGTATTGAGTGATGACAAGAAGTATTAAGATTAAACGGGAAGATTTCACAAATTCGAGCAAGTTGATTTTCAAAACCAACGACACAAACTCGAGTTTGTTTATCCAAACTGGAGTTTGTAACTATGCTCAGAAGACAAACTCGAGTTTCCAAATCCTAACTCAAGTTTCCTTCTTCCAGAGAAGAATGTCGTGTTTTGAGTTTAAAGCACATTTTGAATCATAGAGCAAACCTAGAGTTGATTAGTGACAAACTCGAGTTTTGGACTTTTATAGTGAAAACATGTTTAAGTCCGAAAGCTAAAAAATGGAGTTTCCAAATGTAAACCGGAGTTTTCAAAAACGCTGAAATGAGCAAAGCTCTCAACTTGGCCTAAACTCGAGTTTGTAAAGATAAACTCGAGTTTTCTCTAAAACAAACTGGAGTTTTCTCAAAGTGGGTAATGTGACGCCTTACCTTTATATGCCTTTGTGCGCCCTTATTTATCAGAGTTATAGCGCACAAGCATCGAAATAATTTGGACGACTTAATTGCGGAATAAAAACTTTCTTAAAATAACTTAGTTTGAAAAACATGAGGATACATTTATCGCAACTTGAATCTATCCCATTAGAAAACTTAATACAATAACTCCAATATAGAAAAATGATAAACAATAATTACAGTCCAACAACTCATATTATTCCCAAAGTATTCCTTTTGCTGTATCCCTTAGCTGCAACTTTCCTCTTGATCCCAATCCACTACCTGTCTCTTTCATGCGGTCTGGAGTTCAAATGAATGAACCCCAAGGGTAATAGTTAATCTTATATGCAAATATGAAATGTAAAAGACAAAATAACACATATATCAGCATAGAGTAATTCACAATAAATAAGTCGCACCATAACCGCAGTTAACAGCCAAGGACCGCAGCCCTTTGGACACACACCACTATGAGACACGCGACCTCAATCCATAGCTAGGATACACATTTGCAAATTATCTAGCAACATGATCAGTCATAGATGAATACATACATACAAGCTAATAAGATCACAGTTACCCACCTCAAACTTGAATCCTTAACTTTGTCCGAAGATGCTGGGATCGGAAAAGGTGTCAAAGTATGCTTATAAACATTTTTCAATGTCATTAGTCACTTCTTTCGTCACAATATACCCTACTACGCAACTTAATAATAATACCCATTTTTAATAAATAATATTATTATTTATTCTCTTTCCTAATAATAATAATAATAATATATTATTATCATTATTTTGCTTACAATTATTTCACCGGGTTGAGGGGTTCCGGGTTGGGGGTGCTAGGATGGGGTGTTGGGATCCAGCATATGGTACTGAGGTCCGGGGTAGTATTGCTGAGGTAGTGAGGTCCGGGTAGTGTTGCTTTGGGGTGCGAGGTGCAGGGGTAGTGTTCTGTGGTGCTTGGTCCTGGATAGTGTTGCCGGGGTGGTGAGGTCCGGGTAGTGTTGCTTTGGGGTGGTGAGGTCCGAGGTAGTGTTCTTTGCGGTGCCGAGGTCCGGGGTAGTGTTGTCGAGGTGGTGAGGTCTCGGGGTGGTATTGCTTTGAGGTGTTGAGGTCCAGGGTAGTGTTGTTGGGGTGGTGAGGTCCGAGGTAGTGTTGCTGGGGTGCTAAGGTCCGAGGTAGTGTTGCCTAGGTGGTAGAGCCGGGAAATGGGGGCCGGCCCATTTAGGCCCCGGCCTTACGGGGCTCGAGCTTGAAAAATAGGTCGAAATTTGAAATAAGCCTCCGTAGGTCTCGCCCATTAGGCCCGTTTAACTATAGCTTTTTTTAAAAAAAAATAATTACTTAGACTTCCACTTAATGAATGTGTTTATTTGTAATTACTTAGATTTTTTTAGTTTAAACTATAGTCCCTTTTTTATGTTTATTATTATTCGTATTAAAACACACAATTAGTTATTATAAATTTTAAAGAATGGATGTTTTCATATTTAATAAACACATACTTTGGTATTACAATATTATATAAATTATAAATTATAAATATATTTTGTGTAAAATGAATATAATTATTTTTACCCGTCGGAAAATCATGCATGAACCTAAGGAATCTATAGACACACAAAATTACGAGAGGGAAAGGCATTTTGTTGTGAGCATACATAAAGCAATTCCTTTGTTTAATTTTTTTTTTGAAAAAAAAAAAAAAAAAAACATATTCTTTGTTTTTATTTGTTTTTTATTATGAATTAATGAATGTATTTATTTTTTGAATAATTTATATTGTTTAGATATTAATGTTGATAACATTTATTTGATACATTAGAACTTTAATGGTTACACTTTACTAATTATATTTCTTTGAAAAAAAGTCGAAGGAAAAATAGTTAAAATTTAGAATAGTAATTTTCAGGCCTTGTAGGGCCGGCCCTGACCTTGATACTATTAGGCCGGGCTTTAAAAAATAGATGTTTTCCTTACTCCAGGCCCTATAGGACCGGCCCTGTTAGGCCCTGGCCGGCCCTGATTCCCACCTCTATGAGGTGGTGAGGTTTGGGGTACTATTGCTTTGAGGTGCAGAGGTACGGGGTAGTGTTGCTGGGGTGGTGAGGTTCGGGGTACTATTGCTGAGGTGCAGAGGTACGGGGTAGTGTTGCTGGGGTGGTGAGGTTCGGGGTAGTGTTGCTGGGGTGGGGTATAACAACAAATCTGCTTATATAACAAATAACAATGACTTCCCCCATTCCTTTTCCTTCCATGATCACGACAATATCAACATACATAAATGGTAGTCAAGTTTTTACTCTTTCTTATACAGAGTAGAGATGCATCTATATAAACTTATGACTATAACTTTCTCATTCCTTTTCCCCAAAGTAACAATGCATATATATATATATATATATATATCAATACAGTGACTTTTCTCTCCTTTGTTTTCATACATACTTCAATATATATATATACACACATAGGTAGCAGCAGATATATTTAGCTTGATGACTTACCTTGTTAGTCTTTCAAATATGTCAAAGCTTGCTGCTTCTCAACTCCACACCAACCTTTGTTTTCTGGACCAAGAGCAGAGCAACCAATGCTTGACCTCTCTCTCTTCACACCCTCGAGTTTCCTTCCCTCTTGCTCTCTCTCACTTTCACTCTCAACTTTGCTCTGGTTTTGATAAGTTAACGAGAGTGATTTGAGCCAAAGGGCATAGCTTATATAACGACCAAAGGGTGAAAGTGGAGCTATATACCCAAGAGGGGGGTGAATTGGGTATTTTAAAAACTTTTCAAATCTGCTCTGTTTTTAGATAACAAAAACGAGGAGATGAACAGTAGAGAGAAGAATAGCCGAGCACATAGAATTTATACTTGGTTCGGTCTTAACAACTTGACCTACATCCAAATCCCGCACTCTCTGGGATTTTCACTATCACAAAGATTACACACTATGTACTCAAAGAGTAGTTCTCTCTCTAGAACTCACTCCCCCTTACAAGTTGTAATCAATGAACTCCCAAATCACCAAGTCCCCTTGACTTGTGATTCTTTTCAATAAATGATTTACGATAAAAACTCTCTAAGAGTGGATGATAATAAACACCGAAGCTTATAATGTCAAAAGACGAAAACAAGTGAAAACGAAAGGTAGTTAAGAAACTTGAATGCTTGTGCATTTTCAGTTGTTGTGGTTGTTGAGAAGAATTGAATGCAGCTCTATTTATAGCTAGACAGCATTAATTGACCGTTGCATTGATAATCGACCATTGGAGATGATCCACGAAGTTGTGAGCTACTTAGGTCTTCTTCTCTTTCGAAACTCACTTAGTCCAAATGGTTGGATGGTCGAAATTGACTCTCTCGCAAATTAATCCGTTGGAGAGGATGTTGCTTAATGTAGAAATCATTCTTTAATGCTTTGCAACCGTGTACAGATGGATTCACCAAAAGGATGCAAGTTTCGGGTTGAGCATTTAATGTTCGACACCACTTTTGCTTTTGCTTTAAACCTTCGAAAACTTTCCTTAATGCATGCAAACTCACTAAAAGAAATGGTTAAACATATCTAGTATCAATAGAGATTAATCATGTAAAGCATTGAGATCAAACACGAAGGCACAGCAAAATCGTTAGATTCAAATTTCAAACAACGTCCAGAAACCTGGAGGTTTGTTCACAAACCTCGAGGTTTGTTCATTTAAGCTTGAACACGATTTAAGACCAAAACCTCAAACCCGGAGGTTTATCATTAAACCGGAGGTTTCTCATATTGCTATCACGAAGGTTTCTTGGGTTTACTTCAAACCTCGAGGTTTGTTCAGAAACCTCGAGGTTTCACATCGTGCGTGAAACCCAATAGAGACGTGATGTAACCAAACCTGGAGGTTTCTCAAGGAACCTCGAGGTTTTAGAATGATTGCAAGTTCATTTATTCTCGGGTTGCCGCAATACTCGAGGTTTCCAACAATACTCGAGGTTTTATGAATGAGTGTAAGTTCATTTGCTCTCGGGTTGCCACAATACTCGAGGTTTTCAATAATACTCGAGGTTTACCCAAACGACCAAGTTCTTTGTTTTGACCCAAAACACAAACCCGGAGGTTTCTATGGAAACCTCGAGGTTTTCAAACACGCTGAAAAACCATTAGCTTTTCGGAAGACGAACCTGGAGGTTTCGTTAATACTCGAGGTTTCACATTTATTTTCAAATTCCTCGGTTTGGCGCCAAGGCACAACCTCGAGGTTTTGTTGTAAACCTCGAGGTTTCACAACTTGGTGTGAAACCGAGTTATCTCGGAAGATCAAAACCTCAACGTTTCTTAATAAACCTCGAGGTTTCTCATAAATTTGTGAAACCAAGTTTTCGCAAGTTATAACACGTAACCTCGATACTTCCCTCATAAGGCCAAACCTCGAGGTTTTCCCGAAACCTCGAGGTTTGCTCTCACTCGGGTTTTCCAACTTCGAGAGCAAATCCTCATTCTTTGTTCACAATTGTTGGCAATCATCAAAATCTCTTAGAGAACCAACAAAGGGTTCAGTCCGAGAGAAAATATCCAAAGGTAAATGGTGCTGAATTCGAAATGTATGGTAGGAGTATGAAGAAGCATGGCTCGTCTTATCTTGCGTGACCGTGAAACACGCCGTGCTCTTTGCTCCTTTTACTTTTTTTCCCCTTTTAATAGATATTAGAGGAATAGGAATATATATATATATATATATAATATTCTGCTACCTTCTCCATTGTCACGTGTCCAAATGCTTTCAAAAAATTATCCAACTTAGTCCTTTTCAAAACCTTTATTTGCAATTAGGTGCTTAGCTCAATTAATTGCAAATATTGGAAAAATGATAAGATTAATTCCTTAATTCCATTTAAGGATTTTCTTTCTCAATTTAATTTCTTTTGGCCTTAAAATATTATCTCTACAATATTTATGCCAATGATTATTCCACAATTATTTATCCTTAGTTTATGGGGAATTATGCCTTGAATTCCAATAATTAACTTTATAATAATTAAGGCCAAATTTTACCATAAATAATTCCATAAGAATAATTTCATATCCTTGAAATATTATTTCATAATTTTTCCCCTTTTTGTCTCTCACCAAGTTTTGGCCATATTCGGAATGTCACTCCTTTCCGAACCGGGCTTAGATGTCCGCCTAATTTAGTCTTATTCTCAAGTTTCAATGCCCAAAATTCAGGATGTTACCGGTAAAATATGAAATCTCTTTGTCAAACACAAACTCAAGTTCACAAAGCCAAACTCAAGTTTTCTCAAAACTTTGAAAAACTTAGAGAACTCTTGTCGTGTAAACGGAGTTTTCATATCAAAAGCGTAGTTTACTTAGGCTTAAAACATTGGAGGCTCTCTCGTATACCAAAAACTTGAGTTTACAATTGCAACCGGAGTTTTGTTTACTTTGGAAAATATTGGAGAGTCTCGTATGGTGTAAACTCGAGTTTGTAAACCTAAACTCGAGTTCACTTTAAGTGTGAAAAACTTGAACTGCTCTTCTGTCTCACAAACTCGAGTTTGCCTATGCAAACTGGAGTTTTCATAGTTCATTAAAATTGAGCTACTTTCTATCAAGTCCAAACTTGAGTTTTCTAACCAAAACTCGAGTTTGTCTTTGACATTAAGTTTTTCAACTTACCAAAGACAAACTTCAACTTGTGTTTACAATTATCGGTTATCATCAAAACACATAGAGAACTAACAGATTTTACCTCAACAATAGCATATTGGCATGGCTTTTATAATTTAGTTAAGGAATAATTTTGCCCAAATTTTGTCACAAAAAAGCGTAGTTGCCCCAGAATTTTTTTGAGTAATGTCGCCCCAAAAGTTTTTGACACATAGAATTTTTCCCATACAATTATCCAAGTTAAGTCTAATTATCAGTTGACCAAATATACTGAGTTTGCAAGTATACGCGTCATCGACGTCATTTTTATTAAGGTATAAATTTGCCCCGAAATTTTTTAATCAGGAGTAATATTGCTCTAGAAGTTTTCAAATTGTAGCAATGTTGACTTGATTATTCTTTGGGTTAAGTTTGACCATTTGTTGACTAAATATATTGAGCTAGCAGCATGAAAATCATTGAAGAAGACAATGCATATGGAGAAAGAGCTCATATTCACTAGAGAATAATGAAAGCAAGATACATTGAGAAAGATTATTGAGAAAAAGGCAACCACATAAACTTTCGTCGTTGTTCTCCATTGACAACATCGAGATAGGAAGGTGTTGGGATCCGTACAACGCAGCGGATTAAAAAAACTTACAAATCTCGTCCTGAGGATCATTCAGGTGCGTTTAAACCAAGACTAGGGAATCCGGATATTACCTTTGGAGAATTCGTCGCGTCTCGTTCTTCCTTGAATAGGTGGGCTACCTCCTCGATCAGCAGAAGACGACTCGTAGAATCGGCTTCCTCCACCGGTATCCACACGAACAATTCCCGAACACGGCTACGGTAGGGTGCTAGCGCCTTTTGTGCGTCTCTCAATTTTTTACTCTAGGGTTTTTCTCGCGGCTTTCTGAATACGCTCGAATAAAACTCCCGTAGGTTTTCTCAAACCCGGTCAACGTATTATATAAAATTAATCCGCATTAATTTTAAATTTCAAATTTCAAATATGGATTAAAATAAATTAATTAAATCAATCTGTTAGATCTAATGTAACGCATTTAATTCCGCATTAAAAGGCTGATCTCGAAATTCAAAATTTGAATCAATTAAAATATATTAATTTAATCTATCTAATAGATTTAATTTGATATATTTATTTAATCCAAATCAAAAGCCTTCTCGATTTAATTTATCTCTATAAATTAAATCCGAGAATGATATCTATCTATTTAATTAAATATGAGATACTATATCTCAATTTAAATTAAATAGATATATGATATCTTTATTCGAAAATTAAATGAGATACAATATCTCTATTTGTTTTAGATATTTAATTTATCAAATAAATTAAATATAAAACAAATAATATATAATAATATTATAATCTCTATTTATAATATTACTATATATATTAATTTCGAATTTATACACATATATATATATATATTCACCCCATTAAATTAAGTATTCATTAAATCTCGTTAATCTAAGATTCAATGAACCCGGACACTTTGCTCGTGTTGGGTTATTCTTATGTGCGACCTACTGCAGCCCATATGAGATTGGCAATGGGCCAACACCGTGTCGACCCACAAGTCGCAAGCGGCCTCTAGCAAGACATTGCGACTACCCAATTCACATGGGGATCGATGACACCATACAACCTATCGTACAACCATGTCACGTCCCTTTTGTTACGCGATAATTTGGTCAAGGATGAGGCATGGATAATGTCAACTTCCTTTTCTTGACCATTACTTTCGATTCTCGAGTAGTCTAATTAGTGAAATGGAAACTCCTTTCCATCACAAGTATGGCTATACATTTCTTAGACTCACTCATCGAGGGGCCCAAGATTATCTCTCTACAAATGTGAGGGACAAATTCCATCTTGACCATTCACATTCCTCCGCATGAAAACCACCGATCCCGATCCCCTTTATCATCACCCGGTCAAAGGTGACTTTTGACTAGGTCAAAGACCAGTGACTCATCATGTAGGAATCCATGATGATCTCGAGTCATAGGGCGTCATGACGCGTTATACATAAGATAAGCTTATGACTAGATCCATGCGGCTTCCTCATAGTGGGTCGGTCCAGCACCTTGTACTCTTACAAGTGCCCATGACTTTGATTCGTATCTCCATACCTCATCAAAGTCATACTAGTCTTAACTCATCTTCGCTCCCGCGTAGATGATTGACCATGGACATTTAGGATAATCTATAAGATATATCCAGGGATGCAGTTATCAATACAAACATGTAAACGAAAATGATAACAAAAAGAGAATACTTTAAATAACTTAAATATCCAAAGTACAATGAATTGCCACTAGGGCATAATTTCCAACAGAAGGTTCCTCTTTGATTTTCTCTTCATCACATAAGATGTTTTCAACTCTTTGATTTTCTCCAATCCTTCGGTGGCGATGCATTTTTTTATTTTTTTATTTTTGGCCTTATTTATAAACCTATTATATAAGCATATTGCTATGCTTTATAATGAATAGGAAAGGTCAAAGGACATGCCATAGAAGAATTAGTTATCAATTAAAATGTACTTTGTGTAATCAGAAGATAGAAAACTATTAGAATAATACCTTGAAATATTTGAAATCACTGCCATGAAACATTATTTTGCAATGTGTAAAGGTGCAAAAATACATATGGGCTTTTACCCATGGTACAACCAGTATCATATGCTTTTCGGAGGTGCAAAAATGCAGATGAGCTTTAAAAATCCAAGCAAAAATCCCATCACTATTAAATTCTCTTAACAGTCTAAGATACCCTTGAACCTCTCAGACGCATCTTCTTCTACTTCGACTCCATCCACTATTCATTTTTCCGGAAAAACTCACCTCTTCTTCTGCTAATCCGAGAGTCTCTGATTCAGGCTAGGGCACCGGGTTTAAGGTGCGTGTGAAACTGCTCAATTCTAGTTGAGGGTGACTTGGTGAGGCTTTGGTTCTATACTTCATGGAAAGGTTCAAGCGGGGAGACGCCAAGGACTGGAAGGGATTGAGGGTCGCCATAAAGCTTCCTGTCCAAAACCGTCAGGCGAAGGTGTCAGTGGTGCCCTCTACCGCTGTGCTAGTTATCAAGTCCTTGAAAGAACCCAAGAGAGACCTCAAGAAGACCAAGAACATTAAGCACAACGGTAATATATCTCTCAATGATGTGATCGAGATCGCCCGAACTATGAGACCTAGGTCGATGGCCAAGGACCTCAGCAGGACTGTGAAGGAGATCCTGGGCACATGCGTCTCCATTGGCTGCACGGTGGACGGGAAACACCCAAAGGATTTGCAGCAAGAGATCGCTAATGGGGATGTTGAATTCCCTCTCTGGATTTAGGTCTTCCTTTTAATTTTCGTTGTATTAGCACTTTTCTTCACATAAATGTCGAGGAACAGTTGAATTATGTGTTGAATTAAATATTTTGGGTGATTAAGATTATCTAGAGAGATTTTATGAGCTAAGCTAGACCAAGTTGCGTACAACTTTACAACGATGATAGTCTATTTTGATGCAATTTTGTTTCTTGCCATGATCAAAAAGGTTCGAAAGGGGAGGCATCTAACAAGAAAGACGGAGGGCAAGTTGGGAATTACAAAAAGTTTGACTTTTTTTATTAAAAAATGACATGGGGCCCACCTTAAAAAGTAACGTCAGTTAGGGGTATTTAATGGCACGTGCATTTTTGCACTATTTTGAGAGCTTATATACATTTTTGCACCTCCAAAAAACATATGATATTGGGTGCGCCTTGGGTAAAAGCCCATGCGCGTTTTTGCACCTTTACCCTTTTGTAATCTATCAAATAATCAGATTATTCAAGTAGAATTAAAATTTACTATTATGTAGTCATTATGTATGTATCTATTGTACTTTCAACATTGAAAGTAAAAATCCAACTGCTTGATCCTGAATACGGAAGTGAGAAAAAAGAACTCATGGACCAATAATAGGGAAAGAGAATAAACAGAACAGCAAAATGGGGAGGAAACAATGTAAAGGCAGGGCAGACAATAATGCGCTCCTGTTTAATTAGTTGAGCTATATTGAGTTGCTGCAATGTGAGAGTGCCTCTTGTCTTAAACTGTAATCCCGAATCTCCACACCTATCAGATTCATTTTGTCACATTTGTGTTATGAAGTTTGTTTTAGAAGTGAAGTCGTATCCTCTGTTGTAGTATGTTTTGGTTGGATACTTAGAGACGGTAATGCAATGCCATGCAATCATCATTACCATCAGTATGTTTGGTAACTAAGCAAAAAAAAAAAAAAAAGAAAAAAAGAAATATATATATATATATATATATTCCATTTAACCAAATAAAAATAACAAATACAAATTTTAAAAACCCCCAACAAAGAAAAACTCCTTCCTTCCAAGATTTATCGTCTATCCAGAATCACAGTTTTGTTCCTCCACAAAGATAACAAGCACAAGTCAAACTTAGGGGTGGAAAAAGAAAGAATAAGAGTTTGAACAAATTAAGCTAATGGCGGATAAAGTGTTCATTCTTACTGAGAGTATCATGGGCTCTGATTTTGGGAAGAACCGAATCATTTCGTTTGGCGGCGGTTAGAGCCACATTGTGACAAGAGAATCCAAAACAATTCGTTTGGCGGTATAATGATGTAAGAACTTCTTTTGCTTGAATAGTATGATCAGAAAGAGCGTTTCTGCACATATTAAACACAGACCCCTTCGAGTGTCGTCGAGCTCGTTTTCAATGTTTGTGAGAAGTCTATTTTGCTGGGCAAGCCAAAGAAAAGTTCTGAACTAGCGAGGAGGCATGCGAGCTAAAAAATTTGTTGAGTGTCTAAAAAGAGTTACTTTTTTTTTCAAAATATAAATGATATTTAAATAATTTGGATTTGATTAAGAAAGACAGATAAATTAGTTAATTATAATAAATATTACATGATTTTTTAAAAATATTTATGTGTAAGGTTAGATTATATATCAATTTTAAAAGTTAGATAAATTAATTTGGGATAATGATTAATTTAAGAGATCAAGAAAATAGATTCAAAACTTCAAGAGGGTTGAATCTAAGGAAAGGGATTAATTCCTCACAATGTAGCAAACTAATATTCAAATTCTTAATTGTTAGATATATTCATATTTAATATCCAACGTTACCCATACAAGATTGGCTTCAATATAAGGATACATGTGTCTATAAAATAAAGATGGAGATATCTTAAATGGAATTCAGACTGCCCTTCTCCGTTAGTTTGAATAAAAATAGCTGTTGCAAAGATCATTTAAAATTTGAAATTTTCAGTCTTTCACAAATTGTACCGTTGGGACTGGGAAATCCATTTATATTATCGGCTCCACTTACTGGACGGTCTTCATTTTCCTCCTAGATCTTCGCCCACTCTCAACGGTCTCTCTGCAAAAATATCCCTACCTTCTCCTCCTCCTCTATTTCTCCATTTTCCTCTGCAACAGCAGCAACGACGGCAACATCTGAGTGAAACCCCTTCCTTTCCATCTTCTTGTTTCCTTCAATCCTCTGATAAAAGCCGAACGGGGGAGAAAAACTCATGTTTGGTTTGTATATTCCGAACTTCTCCCAACTTAGAGCGATTCCTCCTCAGATATGGATAGGTAGGTGCTTGTGAATGACTGATGAAATTCCAGTAGGGAGCGAAAGACACTTGCTTGTTCTAGTCCGTCACAAAAATTGATCTGTTCATTTCATTCAAAAGTTGCTATCCTTCTTTTTTTTACTTGGTTGGTTTTTTATTTTTGGGTCAAGGTGCAAATTTGCCAACCAACTATTACCCGAGGAGCGTCTGGCACAAATAACTATTGAGGGGACCAAAATTGCCAATCAACAATTAAAAAGTGAAAAAAAAAACACAATTTGGAGCATATTCGCCAACGAACTATTATCTCGTCACTGTCTTTGTATCTCCATCTTCCATTGACTGTCATAGTGTCGGCGACGTCGGCATTTCCAAAGCTTCTATTGTTGCTGGGTGTTCCACTCACCCTCTTGAACTCATCCAGTAGTCCACAGCGTTCGACTAGCATGTACCTTGCACCCTGGTTCCATCCCTCCGATGCCACAAGTAGCAACCACTGCTGCCACAATGCCTGCTCCATAGGTCCCATCTCTGTTGGTGTTTTCCTTTTCCAACAAGAAGATTTAACCGCTCTTTTCTCCAAATTTCCGCCACCGTCCTACGCCAGTGCCTCAAATTTTAACTTAATTGTGATAGTTGATTTTTTTTTCAATAGTTATTTGGTTTTTTTTCACTTTTAATAGTTATTTAGTTTTTTTTCACTTTTAAATTGTTGATTGGCAATTTTGGTTCCCTCAATAGTTATTTCTATCAGACGCTCCTCAGGTAATAGTTGCTTGGCAAATCTGCACCTTCACCATTTATTTTTTTGTGTGTAGTCAATATTTGTCGGAGTTGTAAACATTAACACAGCATCAGGAGCTGTTAAATCAAAGGTACATTCCTTTTGTTTTCTCACTCCTCTGCTTAAGATAGCGTATCAATGGCCTTTTTTTTTTGGAAAAAAAAAATTGTTTCGCTTATGTTTTCTTACCTTCAGACCTCTCGATGTACATTGATTGCTTTACTTGTAGTCCATCATTATCCATTGTGGTGCTTCAATTCTCTTATCATTATTCATACCGTAAGTCTCCAATCATCACGTTTTATTCTAGATTGCGCTGTTTCTTGCTTACTGTTTTTCAGAGTATTCTAATTTGGGCTTTTAGATCTCTTCATTATTCATTGTGTTTATCTTGCTTTGCCTTGAATCTGAGATAAAATTGATCATATGGTAAATCCTTTTCTACGTGGACATATCGTGAACCAGTATATAATATATATTTTTCAGTATAAACGAGAAGATACCCGTGCGTCCACTGTTGGATGAAATATAGTTAAAAACACCTAAATCAAACATTCAAGCCATCCTATTCTTTTTACAAGAACCCAAAATTTGAATATTTGGATATTTTTAATGATAGCCCATTATGAGTTATCATTGCAAAAAATTGCATCGCAATTCCAAGATTAAGTTCTCACTTCTTAGAAGTTAGAACCACCCTTGCTTCTTCTGATCATATTTGATGTCAAGCATAATACTGAGCAACCATTCAAACATTTTTAATGATATTTTTAATAGAGTTATTTGAACATAATGAGTTCTTTCTATTTGTGCCCCTCATTAATGTAAAGATTTGTGATACTTATGTTTATAGTATATACCCTCTTACTTACTACTTGAGAAAAAATTTAGAATTTAGACATACATACTTATTATTTTAAACTAATTTATTTTAATTACTTTTTTAAAATCATGTAAATTCAATTTTCGGCTCTTATAAATAGAACTGAAAGGAGTATGTCCTAACTTCTCAAAAGTGAAAACCACTTATTATTGTTCAAGTGTTATTTTGAACATAATGAGTTCTTTCTATTTATGCCCCTCATTAATGTAAAGATTTGTGATACTTATATGTTTATAGCCTATACCCTCTTACTTACTTTTATTAGGGCATACTTGAGAAAAAAAAATTTAGAATTTAAACATACTTATTATTTTAGACTAATTTATTTTAATTACTTTTTTTAAATAACGTAAATTCAATTTTCGGGTTCTTATAGGACCCAAAAGGGTATGTCCTAACTTCTAAAAATTAAAACCACACTTATTATTCATCAATTATCATTGCAAAAAAATAAAAAATAAAAACTTGCATCCCAATATTCCAAGATTAAGTTCTAACTTTTTAGAAGTTAGAACCACCCTTGCTTCTTTTGATCATATTTCATGTCAAGCATAATATAGAGCTACCATTCAAATCATAGAACCATTCATTCAATGCTAGACAATCTTTTCTTATATTTTCCAAAAAATGCTTAAACTTATGAAATTTTTTGCACTTCACCCAATTTTAATCAAATTGTACAAGTCATTTCAAAATTTTGTATAATCACTATACAATTAGGTTCATCAAAATTTCATCCCCTCCCCCAAACTTAAAATTGAAAGTGTCTGCATTGTTAAGTTAACAAAAGAGGCTTTCTATGCTCACTTGCACAAGAAGCCAAGAACAGAATCCAAACAAAATCAACAATGCATAGATAGATATTATTTGAAATCATTAGTTAGCAATCATTCAAAGTTATGAGCCATCAATTGCAAAATGAGCTATTAGTAGCTCCATCAAAATATCCAACAAAGTCCTACAACTAAACAACAATCTCCTAAAATTTGCATATAATAGAGATTTAGATCCAGTTAGGCATTCCCACAACAAAAGACAAGGCAGATACCAATGATAAATCATCAATATCTTCAGTGAACTTGGACTTGAGGATCCAACTGAAGTTGCTAACACTTGGACCTGCATTCCCTCAGCTCTCTTTGTGAAAAGAATTTCCCTTTCCATTCTATTCCACATTATCAGATAACCCCAAATCTGCTTCAGCCTCAATTAGACCCCTAACTTGCCAGATGCTTTCCATAATGATTTCCAATCTCTTCAAGCGATGTTATTGTAACACCGACCTGATTTGAGACCAGAACAAAGTGATGCCTTACCTTAAACCCTAATTACTGCTTCAAGCTTCAACTTTATACCAGTTAGATGCATTATTTTAATAAATAATTTAAACCATTAAGCTAGGTTTGGTCTTGGGAAGTAAAAACCTTTTTCAAAGAGTTCAAAAACTTAAACCAAACATAAGATTTGATTCGGTGATTCGAATGGCTTTTCTGAAATTTAAAAATTTTGAAAACATTTTATTAGTGGTTCAAACTCTTCTTTAAAAATCCATCATTCCTTAAACCATTTTTTTATCAGATTACTTCATTGTTATTAAATTTAACCTGGTGCTCTACACTCCAATTAATCATTCATCACGTTACAGGCTCATTTCATACATGCCTATCCCTGTAGTAATAACTAAGCATACTATATATGTCAATTTCTACCTATAAGGTCATATGAATCTATGTATATACATCACCGTCATACTTGCCTAGTTCAAAAGAATATCTAATCATAAGGAAAATATTATATAAAATGTGATATATACATCAATGCCATACTTTGCCTTTTATGCTCTTTGCCTTTTTCTGTAAGTGATTTTAAGGAAAGGGCTGAGATTCTTGAGAATTCCAATAGTAACCACAAACACTCATAACATATGCAAGTTCACAAAACATGCAAAACAAGTGTAACATCCCCATTTTTCATGTGCCTCAATGTGAATTCATTTGTATATATGAATATTTATGAAGTCATGTATGATAAATATTTACTTGCATGAAATAATCGAAATAGGATAAGGTTGTGAAATTATTTGTTTGTGTGTAATTAAATAATTATGGTTAGGGACAACCTTAAGAAATAGATGATTATGGAAGTCAAAACATATTATGTTTTTCCTTTTTAACCCTGGGCAAAATGCATAATGAAAGAAATAGATAAAAGAGCATAAAATTCCAAAAATTCCCAAGAAGGTGTTATGGACTTAACCAAGAATTATGAGTTATTGGGCTAAGTGGGAAGGATAATTTTTGGAGCCAAGTAAATTTTAACATTGCCCTTTTTAATATGCACAATAATACCAAGTCAATTGTGAAATTAAGAATAATTTGCATTAGTAACTATTAATCTTTTAATATGCTAGACATAGATCTTACATTTAGGATTAGGAAAAAAAAATCTCTTTACTAACTCATATATCTATGACAAAAAGAAATAATAATTAATAATTAATTAGTACGTGGCCAAAAAATAGAATAATTAGCAAGTAATGGTATTGATGATAATCCAATTTGGTGTTTATATCTATAGACGACGGAGAAAAGGACCCTTGGGATTCATCGTATATGGTGGTGTCTTTTGTCATTTTCAATAGACAAACCTTTAATTTTTTTAATTTTTTTATTTTTTATTTTTAAGTATTCCACCCAGTTCACCGAACCTTCGAATTTCACCCCATGTCGCTCATGGTTATAGGGGAAAAGCTCTCAACACCATTTTCTCCATTCCATGCCTGGTAAAGAGAGAGCAAGTTTTTTTCTATTTGCTCCCAACGGTTATTGGTGACAAACCTTTAATTTGATGACAAGGGTCTTTGTATGTTGATTTCATACCTAAAGACTTAAAGTCTTCATTTTATTTTGATGTTAATTTCAATTTCATCTCCTCCGACATTTGAATCTCATTCCAAATAACAACCTTCATGATTCATTTTAATGATTTGTTGAGGAATCCCACTCATGTCAATAGTAGATTTTTTTTTTTTTGAAGGGAAAATTAATATGCAAGTCATTATAATTCTATTGAATTTTGATTTAGGTCCCCGAGCTTATTTTTAGAGAGAGGAATTTACATTAGTACTTTTTTTTTTTCCCTGGCTCAATACCAGAGTGCGATTTTCCCATAATTTTACTCAAATATCTTAAGATTTTATATTACTTAGATGATAAAAAAGATTCTATAACTTATGAGTCAACGACGCTTTATATTTTTCCTTTTCCAAAATTTGAAGATATAGCAATTGTAACAATAGACACATATTTGTAAAATTCCATTGTAATGTTAAGAAGTGAGTTGCAACATTCTCGTATCAAAAACTGGGCCTATTTGGTATGGGTGATTAGGAGGGGAGAGAAAATTTTTATGAGTGGGATTTAAAAAAATTGGAGGAGTGGGCTTTTAAAATTTTGAAGGAGAATACGTAAGATAAAAGATAAGAAAAAAATTAATTAAACACTTTTAACTCCTCTACCTTAATTTTTTTTAAAAATAAAAAATAAAATCAAACGGGGGAAAAAAAGGAATCACTCCACTCACTTTCCCTTCCCTTCCCCCTTGTATCAAACAGTCTCTTAAGAATCTCTTAAAAGCACTAAGTCTAGCGAGTTAAGGCGATAACTCTGAAAGGCTTGGTCAATAACTTTGTTATATTATACAGTAACTTGTATATGCATTCAATTAGAGTTGAGAATTCATAATATTGAAAGACCTGGCTATCACCCAAGAGGGGGGTGAATTTGGTGTCTGATTAAAAACTTGATACTTTGAAAATCTTTTACGTTTTCTAAATCAACAGTTAGATATTCAAATAAACATATATTGGAAATATAAGAGATAAGGGAAGAGAATATACAAACTGTGACTTATACTGGTTCGGCCCAATCCTTGACCTACATCCAGTCCCCAAGCTCCACTTGAGATTTTCAATCCACTATCTTCTTTCAACTTGATTACACATTCGATACATGGAGTAATCCTCTCACTAGGATTCACTCCCCCTTACAAACTATAATCAATACACACCCACTTGATTACACACTCTGTACTCGAAGTAATCCTCTCACTAGGATTGACTCCCCTTACAAGCTGTAATCAATGTAATGGGTTTTACAATTGATCTTCTCTCTCAGGAGTGAATGAATAAACACTGAAGTACAATACAAATCATCTCACTCTCTATAATAAACTATGTAAAAATTTGAAAACAAAGAGAGTAAATAATATGAAGATCGTAGTATGAGCATTTTGAAGATGTAGGCTTGTGTCTTGCTACTTGTCTTGAATCTGTCTTCTTTTATAGGTAGAGATCAATATATGACCGTTTGAAGATTTAATGACTATTGGATAAAGAAGTATAGCCGTTAGACTCAGATGGAACTAGCCGTTAGAACTTCATTTTCTGAACCAGCTATGACATCGCATTTACTTTATCCTTGATCTTCAATTTAACAACATTTGATCATTTGAAACATGTACGCAAATGATATAAATAAGAAGTATTATAAGTCATTTGGGTAATCATCTGGATATTTATCAAAGGAATTAAGATTTTTCGAAACGGTGATTTTCTCAAGCAAAGATGAAAACTTGAGTTTGCATTTGAAAAATCGAGTTTGGAGGTTGTTGCGTTACTCCATATTGCTCTCTCTTTGATCAAAACTCGAGTTTTGGTCTCACGTATTCGAGTTTGGAAGATGCTCGACATTCGCTGCTCTCTCGTCGATGGAAACTTGAGTTTCCAACTTAATGACTCGAGTTTGGTGTTCTCCCAAAACAACATTTGCTCTCCGACTTGGCATGGTTCAAGTTTAACTCGTTGAGCATTTTTTGCAACTTCTTGAACTGATTGTCAACTTTTGAAGGCCATATCTCCCTGGTCTGAAATCTATTTTGGTCTGTTCAAATCTTGATGGAAAGCCCTTTGAGTCTACTTTCATATACCACTAATTTCAGCTCAATCCGATTTGTAGTTTGTGAGTTACACTCAAAATATCGAAGCTTGGTCATTCAGTGTCAACTTCAACAATTGATAGCTCCTTGATCTGAACTCATTTGGGCTTGAATTTTATATCAAAAGGACGCATTGGAAGTCTATATTCATATGCCACAGATTTCATCTCAATCGGATATTTGGTTTGGGAGATATCATCGAATTACCTGACCTCACCCAAGCTGAACATGAAACAGAGTTGCTGATTAGCGCTGTAAACTCGAGTTTTCCTAGCCAGAGACACCAGAAACGCTGAAGACACTACTAACTCGAGTTTATGATGGCTGACTCGAGTTTTGAGTCCTAAACTCGAGTTTGGAGTCCTTAACTCGAGTTTTCTTATACCGAGGAGCAAATCATTGTAGTGAAGTAGGAAACTCGAGTTTTGAGTTGTGAACTGGAGTTTTCTTATCCTGAAGGTAATTTTTGCTGACTTTAACTCCGAATTGAGTCATTCTAACTTCCATATGATCTTGGATAATTTCTTGGCCTTTCACTGACAGCCGGGCGACCAGAGCTTTGAACAAAGCCAGCCACAGCCCCCGCCTATTTCCACCCCTACCCGGGCACCCTTAGCGGTAGGGACACAATCACAACTTATGTAGAAATGCAACATTTCGATAGTTTTTTACTTCTGTAAGATTTGAACAACAATCGCAAGTCATTTACATATGTATTGTCGACACGAGGTTTCTCGCATGTTATATTCTAGAATTTCTTGAAATATTTCCTGTTTTCATGAACCATGATTGGCACAGTGCAATGAAATAAGGCACATCACTGGCTACATGAGGACAAATTCTGATACAAGCATAAAAAATCCTTACCTATCAGAATCCAATGAAGCAAACGAAACCAAAGCATAAAACCTAGGTTTCGTTAAATGATATGGAAATACAGGAAATCAAATAATACTGAAACACCTAAGGACGAGAATTTATGCCAGAGATTGAAGTTGAGATCAAATCATGGAGTACGAGAAAATATTGTCGCTGGATCGGAAGGATCACCCTCACCCAAGCCGTTGTTTAACCATCGAAGAACAAACGATGAAACAATCGAAGCGAACTTACAAGCTAAAAAGAGCAGATCGAGAAGTGGAACTGGGGAGAAGTGAAGGGTCGGATTTGTAGAGAGAAATCGACTTACAAATATGAGAAAAACAGAGAGGATAATAGCGAGTAACCGATAACTACTGCATTACCTGGATAATGGACAACGAAGAAGAGGCGGAGACAGATCAAAGAGGCTGAGACTCTGATTCGCTCGCCGGACTCCCTCGCCGTGCACATTGAAAGAAAGAAGGTAGAAGGAGGAGAACTGCGACCGAATTTCCTGGAATATTTCCTGTTTTCATGAACCATGATTGACACAGTGCAAAGAAATAAGGCACATCATCTACATGAGGACAAATTCCGATACAAGCATAAAAAATCCTTACCTATCGAATCCATCGAAGCAAATGAAACCAAAGCATAAAACCTAGGTTTCGTTAAAAGATATGGAAATACAGGAAATCAAATATTACTGAAACTCCTAAAGATGAGAATTTGTGCCAGAGATCGAAGTTCAAAATTCAAGTCGTG
This sequence comes from Acacia acuminata, assembly GCA_019022655.1. Taxonomy (NCBI): domain Eukaryota; kingdom Viridiplantae; phylum Streptophyta; class Magnoliopsida; order Fabales; family Fabaceae; genus Acacia; species Acacia acuminata. The sequence goes on along the minus strand of JAFJYI010000115.1, from coordinate 1,690,553 downwards.
CATGAAGCCTTTGCATAGAGAAAGACATAAATACAATGGCTTTGCGGATGTAGCTGAGGTCAAAAGGATGCTTGGAAATGAAACTAATCGAAGAAAGGATGGTGTTCTTGCAAAACATCCTAGTAAATTAGATAAAGGAAGATCAGCAAGTAACTAACTCGGATGTTGTTCTTGCGAAAGATCGTAGTTAAAGCTTTTTTCTTTTCAAAAAAAAAAACTTCAAACCCAAAAGCAGGGAGAATTGGAATTCAGAAAGGCTTTTCTACTTTTGAGCTATATTCAGAAAGGCTTTTCTACAATGAAATATAGCCATTGGAAGCAAACTGGTGTCACATTTAGGATATGGACAATAGATGTCCTTGGCTTAGGTAAGAATATAACTGATGGGCATGTAGCTTTCATTTCTGCCATATTGTATCTGGCGTTTCCATTTTCTGGTTTAGACAGTTGCGTTTTGCCCTTGGACTAAGCGTTTCCGTTTTCTGTCGTATTGACTAAGCATGATGAATTGCTCATGGATGTAATACCCGATAATTATCTATCTGGAATATTATATTTTAGCAAATAATACCTATTTGGAAATAGGTGAATATGTGGTTTTAAACCTTGTAGATACTTATTCTATTGTCTAGGGAAATTTCTAATGAAATTAGAGGGATTAAAGTGTCAAAATCCCTAAATGCAATTATGGGCCATGAAATGCCCTAAAAGTATTATGATAAATCCCAAGAGGCAATAAAATATTTATTAAAAATTAGAAAGTATGTTGTCTCTAATTTTAGGAATTTTTGGGATTATTTCCCTTGAAAAATAATGAGGTAAAATTAAATATAATTTTGGGGAGCATAAGTTGCCTCATGATTTTTAATATGATATGTGAGACATAAAATACCAATGTCAATAAAATAGTTGTGAGAAAATGATTAATCCTAATTAAGAAAATTATCAACAATTAGAAAGTGATTAGTTAAGTAATTAATGGCTAATTGTTTAAGCCCGAAAAGAGAATATTTAAGGTAGATTATAGAAAATCCTTTAATTAAGTGTTTATGACTAATATTAGCATAAAGTATGTTTGCAAATCAATTAGAAAAGATTAAGAAAAATTGGTGAGATTAAGAACATGAAAAACCCTAAATCCTAAAAGATTGCTAATCATGGGATTAAGGCTCTAATTAAGCTTCTAGCTAATTTAGATAAATTAAATAAATAATAATAATAATAAAGGGAAGAGAAAACCAAAATTTGAGTGTGAAAAGGGTTGTGGGTTTTTCAAAAATAATATCATGATATTTTGTTAATTAAATAATAATATAATTAAGATATTTATGGAAGAACCAAGAGGATAAAGGAAACCGATAGAAATTAAATCCTACCTAGAAAATCATGAACTAAGTTTCTTAGGTCGACATATTACAAACAAGTGAATTTTTATTCGAAGTTGGTGTTAGCGGAAGTCATTTCCGTAAAGTTAGTAAGGGCGAATAAGGGATCAGATGAAAAGATATTTTGTAAACAAAGAAACAGATAAGAAAAGTGAGAACCAATGGAAAATAAATCATAACTTTAAATCCTTGAACTAAGTAGAAAACAAATGGACATATTATGAATCGTGAATTTTGTCCCTAAGTTGATGTTACCCAAAGTAATTTCCGTAACCGACGGCGGTTATCCGAAAATGTTCAATAGGTTATGAAATACCCTGAATGGGATCAAAAATTTAGTTAATCTAAATATTCTTAAAGAGGAAGATTAGATCTTCAGTGTGTTGCTAAGGACTTTTTGAGATTTTCTAAGATTACGCGATTAGAACACCGAACAAGAAGACTTATGAGAAGAAACTCATAAAGTGAATAGATTAAATCATGTTGATGACATAAGGAGACATTTTTGTGGTGGAGAGAAGAGGAAAATGAGTGATGTTCATAAGGCCACATCTTGATCATCCTAGCCCTTGATGCAAAGGTTGATCCAAGGGATGAGATCCTTTGGCTTTTGCTATAAATAGCCTTTCACATTTCTCTTCAAACTCACCAATTCACAAAGGAATCCTAGAGAGAGGTTAGAGAGAAGTGAGAGCAAGGAGGAGCTTTGGAAAAGGAGTAGCGAAGTCTTTGGGTAATTTCTTCGGTCTTTAGTCTTAAGCTTTGGTAGTTCCTTCAGTTATAGTAGAAATGCTAGATTAATATTTAATCTTCCAAGTTAGTTTAGATATCATGTTTTAGGGATAAATATGATATTTATTTCAAAAATATATTGGAGATGGAGATATGTCAAAATTTTGGAAGATTAGAGTTAAAGTAACGAAGTTAAGCGAAATTCCGCCAATTAGGAGAGTTAGGGGCAAAATGGTAATTTGTACCTAAAATGCCTATTATGATGTTGGACCTTGATAATATGATATTATCCTTATAGGATATCTGTAATCATGTACCGCTGTTGTACCGCTGTCGTACCAATTAGGAGAGTTAGGGGAGAAATGTAATACCCGGATAATTATTTATCTGGAATAATATACTTTAGCAAATGTTATCTATTGGAAATAGGTGAATATGTAGTCTCAAATAATAAGTTATAATCATCTTATTTTCTAAGGTAATTTCTGTGGAAATTGGAAGAGATAAGAGCTAAAAATCCCTAAAGTGCATTTTTGGGACGTAAAATGGCCTAAAAATATTATGATAAATCCCATGAGGCAATAGAGTATTTATTAAAAATTAGAAAGTATGTTGTCTCTAATTTTAGGAATTTTTGGGATTATTTTCCTTGAAAAATAATGAAGCAAAATTAAATATAATTTTGGGGAGCATAAATTGCCCATGATTTTTAATATTTTACATAGAGCATAAAATACCAATGTAAGTAAAATAGTTGTGAGATAATGATTAATCTTAATTAAGAAAATTATCAACAATTAGAAAGTGATTAGTTAGGTAATTAATGGCTAATTATCTAAGCTTGGACAAAAGAACCAATAGGGGAATTTTTAAAGATAATTAAAGTAAAATAAAAAGGGAGGAATGATATTTTCAAGAAAAAGAAAGGGAAAAAAAAAGAGGAAGGAAAAAAATAAAAATAAAAATAAAAAATAAAATAATAATAATAATAAAATAAATAATAAATATCATGATATTTGTATTATTATAATAATATAAAAGAGATATTTGTGGAAGAACTAGTTGGATAAATGAGAACCGATAAAATTAAATCCTATCTAGAAAACCATGAACTAAGTTTCTTAGGTCGACAAATTACAAACAAGTGAATTTTTGTCCGGTGGCGTTAATGGAAGTCATTTCCGTAACCGGCGGGGCGAATAAGGGATCAAATGAGAAGATATTTTTGTAAATAAAGGGCAGATAAGAAAAGTGAGAACCGATGGAAAATAAATCATAACTCAAAATCCTTGAACTAAGTAATAAACGACTGGACATATTATGAACCAAGTGAATTTTTGTCTCGGTTAGTGTCACCCAAGTAATTTCCGTAACAGAAAATGCGTTCGGCTTAGAATCTTCGGCAGTTACGGAATACCCTTAATGGGATCAAAAATTTAGTTAACTCAAATATTTCCGAAGAGGAAGAATAGAGCTTTGAATTTGTGTTCGGATTTTTGAGATTTTGCGGAATTACACCGAACAGGAACTTTATCGGTAGAAGTTCATAAAGCACATGGGTGACATCACCTTGATGACATCATGATGAGGTAAGGAGATGTGTTGTATGGTGGAGATGATGCCTTGTGTCCAAGCTAGATCCAACGGTTGAGATTCGGTATGATAAAGCATGAATAGTGCACCAAAATCTTCTATAAATAGGTCTTCCCATTTCACTTCATTCCTCACCAATTCACAATTTCCTAGAGAGGGTTAGAGAGAAGTGAGAGCAAGGAGGAGCTCGAAAAGGAGTAGCGAAGTCTTTGGGTAAGTTCTTCTGGTCCCCGGTCTTAAGCTTTGGTAGTTCCTTCGGTAGTTATAGTAGAAATGCTAGATTAATCTTTAATCTTCCAAGTTAGTTTAGATATCATGTTTTAGGGATAAATATGATATTTATTATTGGAGATAGAGATATGTCAAAATTTTGGAAGATTAGAGTTAAAGTAACGAAGTTCCGCGAAATTCCGCCGATTAGGGGAGTCGAGGTAAAATGGTAATTTGGGACTAGAATGTCTGGTATAATGTTGACCATTGATTAGAAACGTTATCATCCTTATAGGATATCTCAGTAGTCACTTACCGTTGTTATACCGCCGTACCGCTATCAACATCGTATCTGTTCCGTCAACGAAGGTACGCGTTCGCATCCTGTAACACTAACTCTGATGTTTATTGTATGCGTACATGTGCTATGTGTATGGTATATATATATGATTGTTGTGTTCATCGACTAAGACTTACATACGTGGTTATGTATTGCTGTAGCATACGTGGTTATGTTACATACGCTGTTATTATCTTACATACGTGGTTATGTATTTCTAATCATACATCTGTTACTGTTATTATGCTTGCTGGGTGTTGGGATACGTTTGCTTGGTGCGAGGTGCTAGGTGCGAAACGATTGTTAAGTGCGAAACGTATGCTAAGTGCGACATATCCACCGGGGGCGTGTGTCTTTGTTGGGATAAGCTTGTTTGTATGCTCATATACTGTCTATGTTGTATATATAAACATGAGGTTAACCGTTACTCCTGGGGTCCTGCATTGGACCTCGCCTTTTAACATAGCGTCGTGGTCGGAGGACCGAGGATCGAGGAAAAGGCAAGCGGCACGCATAGGGACTCACCAAGACTTTCCACTTTTGTTATTTACTTTTGAAAACACTCGGTATAACTTACCGCTACTGTAATCAGCCAGACTTACGGCATTTTGAATACAAATATCAGTTACTCAATCGCTCCGACGCTCTACTCTGATGAAAAAAAAAAATTTATACTGCTTTTGAAAATGGGATGTTACAAAAAACCATCGCCAAATTAATTCTCTTGTCCACTTTACGCTTTATTATTATCAATTTTCAATATAGAGAGTAAAATTTATAGGACTTGCATTATTTATTACGAAAACAAATGTCTAATTGTATACGTTAACCATTCAAATTTTCAAAGTTGTTGGATTGTGCTATCGATCACTTTGGTCCCTACTTTCAAAACTTTTTCACTTGAATAGTAAATGAAAGAGATTACTCATTGCATGAGGCTATTAGAAGTACTAGACCTTGCACAAAACAAGTTTACAGGGCATATCCCCAGATGTATCAACCGTTTGAGCGCTATTTCAGAGGTAAATAGTAGTTCAGAATTATACATCCGTTGCAATGGAGTTAACAACGCAAGGCGTTTGATTACTGTAGAGCTCCATTTCTTAAAAGGAAGAGTTGATTAATATCGAGCTATTCTTCGTCTCATCACTTGTTATATTGACCTTTCAAGCAGAAAATTATCTTGAGAGATGCGAATGATAATCACAAGAATTAAGGGGATATAATTTTTGAATGTTTTCAATAATTGTTTGAGCGGTCAAATTCCATATAGGATTGGGAAAATGGGATCCCTAAGCAAAACCTAATTAAGCTTCTTGATCTTTTTGAACATGACACGCAATAATTTGGAAGGAAAAGTTCCTCCAGGGACACAAGTGCAAAGCTTTGAAGCATCTAGTTTTGTTGGCATTATTAAAAAAGGCACATTTAACATCCACTTTTACGATTCTTAGACGACTATTTTCAAGGATAGTGTGTGTATGTGTCATCAAAAGATTTAAAATTAACTTTTTCTCTTAAACTGTTGTTGTCAGTGACTTACAATGATTATTTTATAAAAACATTTGTTGAAAGTAAGAACATCCAACATTGGTTTTATGTAAAACTGCCATTGTAATCAACTCCATTGGTTTTTCTCTTTTTAAGTCTTTTTTTAAAAAATGAAATTCATATTTTCTTTTGTTATCAGCATAAGAAAGGAAATTATTAATAAGATAATGACTTTTCTAATATGTTCTAACTATTTTATAGAATTAAATAAGGGTCGGAATGGGCACTAGTGGAAAAAACGCTTTTAAGACCGGACAAAAAGTGTTGGTTCTCGAAGAGATTTTGATGATTACCAACAATTGTAAACGAAGAATGAGGATTTGCTCTCGATGTTGGAAAACCCCGAGTGAGAGCAAACCTCGAGGTTTCGGGAAAACCTCGAGGTTTGGTCTTATGAGGAAGTGTCAAGGTTGTGCATTCTAACTTAAGAAAACCTGGTTTCACAAATATATGTGAAACCTCGAGGTTTATTGAGAAACCTCGAGGTTTTGATCTTCCGAGAAAACCCGGTTTCACACCAAGTTGTGAAACCTCGAGGTTTACTTCCAAACCTCGAGGTTATGCCTTGGCGCCAAACTAAGGATTTTAAAATCATATGTGAAACCTCGAGTATTATCGAAAAACCTCCGGTTTCGGCTTCCCGAAGCTAATGTTTTCCAAATGAGTTGAAAACCTCGAGGTTTCCATAGAAACCTCCGGGTTTGTGTTTTTGGGTCAAAACATACAACCTTGTCATTTAGCCAAAACCTCGAGTATTTCCTAAAACCTCGAGTATTGTGGCAACCCGAGAGCAAATGAACCTACACTCATTTGAGAACCTCGAGGTTCCTTGAGAAACCTCCGGGTTTGGTTTCATCGCATCTTTCTTTGGGTTTCACACATAACGTGAAACCTCGAGGTTCCTAGACAAACCTCGAGGTTTGAGGTAAACCCAAGGAGCCTTCGTGATTGGAACATTATAAACCTCCGGTTTAATTATAAACCTCCGGGTTTGTGGTTTTGATGTAAAAACGTGTTCAAGCTTAAATGAGCAAACCTCGAGGTTTGTGGACAAACCTCCGGTTTTACGGACGTAGTTTGAAATTTGAACTTAATGATTCTGCTATACCTTCATGTTTGATCTCAATGCTTTCCATGATTATTCCTTATTGGTACTGGATATATTTAATCATCTTTTTAGTGAGTTTCGAACCCGAGATCAAGTAAGATTTACGAAGGTTTAAAGCAAAAGCAAAAGTGATGTCAGAACATTAAATGCTCAACCCAGAAACTTGCATCCTTTTGGTTAATCCATCTGTACACGGTTGCAAAGCATTAAAGAATGATATCTTCATTAAGCAACATCCTCTCCAACGGATTAATTTGCAGAGAGTCAACTCTGACCATCCAACCAGTGGACTAAGTGAGTTTCGAAGAAGAGAAGAAGACCTAAGTAGCTCACAACTTCGTGGATCATCTCCAATAGTCGATTATCAATGCAACGGTCTATTAATGCTGTCTAGCTATAAATAGAGCTGCATTCAATTCTTCTCAACAACTACAACAACTGAAAACGCACAAGCATTCAAGTTTCTTAACTACTTTTCAGTTTTCACTTGTATTCTGTCTTTTGACATTATAAGCTTCAGAGTTTATTATCATCTACTCTTAGAGAGAGTTTTTATCGTAAATCATTTATTGAAAAGAATCACAAGTCAAGGGACTTGGTGATTTGGGAGTTCATTGATTACAACTTGTAAGGGGGAGTGAGTTCTAGAGAGAGAACTACTCTTTGAGTACGAGTGTGTAATCTTTGTGATAGTGAAAAACCCAGAGAGTCTGGGGACTTGGATGTAGGTCAAGTTGTTAAGACCGAACCAGTATAAATTCTCTGTGTCCAGCTATTCTTCTTTCTACTCTGTTCATCTCTGTTTTTGTTATCTAAAACAGAGCAGATTTCAGAAGTTTTTAAAATACCCAATTCACCCCCCCTCTTGGGTATATAGCTCCACTTTCATTTGGTATCAGAGCAAGGTCTTCTCTAAAGAGCTTAACAACTCGAGAAGGATCCAATGGAAGGCATTCTACCTAATGGAGCATCAATCAACAGACCTCCAGGTTTCAATGGAGAGCATTACTCATTCTGGAAAGCCAAATTCAAGGTGTTTGTAATGGCTACAGAATATGGTCTCTGGAGAGTCTTTGAACGAGGAGACTACGCTCCAACTGTTCTGGAAAACGGTCTCAGAGTTCCAAAGGAAGAAGAAGATTATGATGAAAATGACAGAAGAAATGTCACACTTAACAGCAAGGCGGTTCTCCTTCTGCAGAGCGCTCTTAGTCAACAAGAATATTTCCGCATCTGTAACTTAACCTCTGCCAAAGCCATGTGGGACGCTCTGGAGATTGCTCATGAAGGAACCATTGGAGTCAAGCAAAATAGGGTCAACACTCTAATGACAGAATATGATCTCCTTCGTATGAAGTCTGGAGAATCTATCGGTGATTTCCAGCTGAGATTCACTCATCTGATCAATCAACTTGCTGCATTAGGCAAAGAGTATGAGCAACCTGTCCAAGTAAGAAAGATCCTCAACATCCTCAATAAGGAGTGGGAAGCCAAGGTCACTGCTATTGAAGAAGCTCGTGGAGATTCTATGGCATCTGTGGCAGCCCTTTTTGGGAGCCTTTCTGAATACGAAGCCAAGCTCAAGTTCAAAAAGGGACTTGATGAAGTCCATGGCAAAAATAAGGGAATTGCCCTTAAAGCTATCAAAGAAACTAAGGAATCAGATGATGATGAAGATCCGGCGAAGATGAGGAGATTGGTATGATGGTCCGGAGATTCAAGAAATTCTACAAGAAGGACCAAGGTTTCAAGAAGTTTCACAATGGTAGCTCCGGCTATGAGGCAAAGAAGCCAATCATCTCTTACGAATGTGAGAAGCTGGCCATATCAAATCGAATGTCCCAATCTGAAAAACAAAGACAAAGAAAAGAAGAGATTCAACAAATTCAAAAAGAAGGCATATGTCTCGGTATTTGGGGAGATAGTTCATCGATGAAGATGATGAGGATGAGGAAGAAAAATCAAACGTGTGCTTAGTTGCTTTGAAGAAGAAGAACATCGTATCAACTTCGAAGAGGTATATGATTGCAAACCACCCTATGATGAATTATTTGCTGAATATATGGCTGTGCAATCCGAGTTTGAAAAATTAGCTGACAAATATTTCAAATTGAAAAACCGAAATCTTACTCTTGAAATTCAAGTTGAAAAGCTTTCCTCTTCAGAAAATATTGCTTGTGAAGATTGTCCTGATCTGAAGAAAAAGAATTCATACCTCACCAAGGCACTTGAGAAATTCACTAGAGGAAGTGAAATGCTCAATGTCATTTTGAAACAACAAAGATTCATAAATGACAGATCGAAATTGGTTACAAACCTAATTTTGATAAAAAGAAAGGGAGAAAGAAGTCTGGTGAAAAATCTTATATGAATTATTTCACAAAATCAGTCCATTCTTCAAACCCGTTGCACACCGTAATTATTTTGCAATGAAAGGGTCATACTACTTCTTCCCCGCTTTCACAAGAAGGAAAGAAAGAGTAAACCCATAGGGAATTATCAATGGGTGCCAAAGGGATCTTACAAGATTCCTAAGACACAAACTAACCCCTAAGGACCCAAGAAAAGATGGGTACCTAAGGCCCGATTTGTCTTGTCTTGTAGGTTTGCCTAAGAGCATCAAAATCCAACAAATGGTACATTGACGATGGATGCTCTAGGCACATGACTGGGATCAATCCAAATTTACCTCAATCAAGCCTAAGGATGGTGGCAAGGTAGCCTTTGGTGGAAATCAATCGGAAAGATTCTTTGGAGTTGGTGAAATTGGCAACAATGAAGGACCACTAATCAAAGATGTTTACCTAGTCGAAGGACTTTGCCACAATCTCCTCGATGTAAGCCAAATCACCGATAAAGGTAACTTAGTTATCTTCGATTCTGAGGAATGCTTGATTGTAAGTAAGGATATACTTCCCTTAGAAAACCTCAAATCAAAAGCCTTGTTTAGAGCCCCTAGAGATGGCAACTGTTATACACTTAGTCTTTCTAGTAATGGTTCTATCTCTGAAAAATGCTTTGTCAGTAACCTGGATGAAAGTTGGCTTTGGCACAAGCGATTAGCTCATGTCAATATGATTCAACTTGACAGATTACTTAAAAAGGATCTGGTGATTGGTGTTCCTAAACTTCAGTTTAAAAATAACATGCTTTGCGATGCTTGTCAAAAAGGGAAACAAACCAAATCATCATTCAAATCTAAGAACGAAATTTCAACTAATAGACCTCTTCAATTGCTTCATATGGATCTAGTTGGACCAGCTAGAGTGAGAAGCCTTGGAGGCAATCTTTATACTTTAGTCATAGTTGATGACTTCTCAAGATTTGCATGGACTATATTTTTATCATCTAAAGATGAAACATTTGATCAGTTTGTTGTTTTTGCCAAGAAGGTCCAAAACGAGAAAGGATTCTCTATTTCAGGAATCAGAACTGATCATGGAGGAGAATTCGAAAACAATGCATTTGCTGAGTTTTGTGACAAAGTGGGAATAGACCACAACTTCTCGGCCCAAGGACTCCCCAACAAAACGGTGTTGTGGAAAGAAAGAATCGAGTTCTCACTGAGATGGCAAGGGCCATGCTGAATGAGAACAACACTTCTCAAGTATTTTGGGCTGATGCAATGAGCACCGCATGCTACATTTCAAATCGGGCATACCTCCGGAAGAAGTTGGACAAGACTCCCTATGAGCTGTACAAAGGAAGAAAACCCAATCTAGCTCATCTGCATGTGTTTGGATGTAAATGTTTCATCCATAACAATGGTAAGGATAACTTGGGAAAATTTGATCCCAAAGCGATGAAGGTATATTTACGGGATATTCAAATAGAAGTAAAGCTTATAGAATCTTTAACACTCGTACTCGCATTGTTGAAGAATCTATGCATGTTGTTTTACTCGTGAATCCAAGTCTGATAAAACTATGGATGATGATGAAGGAAGTATCTTCAAAAATCAATTCTTTTCAAAAACAACTCCTGCATCTATTGAAAATCTTGAAAATGTTTTCGAGACTGATCCTCAAAACAATGTCGAAAATTTTGATCAGACTCAACCTAGAGCTTGGAAATTTATTAGAAATCATCCTTTGGACCAAGTTATAGGTGATGTTAATCAAGGAGTAAGAACCAGAAATAGCACTTTAAATGAAGTAACCTTTACGCATTTATATCACATATTGAACCCTCAAAAGTTGATGAAGCCCTTTCGGACAATGATTGGGTAATAGCAATGCAAGAGGAGTTACATCAATTTGATAGAAATCAAGTTTGGGACTTGGTACCTAGGCCCAAGGACCATCCGTCATTGGCACTAAATGGGTATTCAAGAACAAACGAGATGAGTCTGCTATCATTGTCCGCAACAAGGCAAGACTTGTTGCTAAAGGCTATAATCAAGAAGAAGGAATTGATTATGAAGAAACTTATGCTCCAGTGGCAAGATTGGAAGCCATAAGAGTTCTTCTTGCCTTTGCTCGTGTGAAAAACTTTAAATTCTATCAAATGGATGTGAAAAGTGCTTTTCTCGAATGGTTTTATTCAAGAGGAAGTTTATGTAGAACAACCTCCGGGTTTTGAAAACATCCATCATCTAGATCATGTATATCGTCTCAAGAAGGCCCTATATGGTCTTAAACAAGCTCCTAGAGCTTGGTATGAGCGATTAAGCAAATTCCTTCTTGATCAAGGTTTTATTAGAGGAAAAGCAGACACAACTCTCTTCATAAAGAATAATAAGCTTAATGAAATCTTAATTGTACAAATATATGTTGATGACATTATATTTGGTGCTTCTAATGATACATTGTGTGAAGAGTTTGCTAAGAATATGCAGGGAGAATTTGAGATGTCTATGATGGGAGAGCTCAATTACTTTCTTGGCCTGCAAATTAAGCAAAAGAAGGATGGGATCTTCATATCTCAAACCAAATATCTCAATGATCTACTGAAGAAGTTTGGGATGAATCATTGCAATGGAGCTGATACTCCTATGAGCTCAACTGCTTCATTAGATGCTGATGAAGAAGGAACAGACTTCAACATCACAAAATATAGAGGAATGATTGGATCATTGCTTTATCTGACAGCCAGTCGTCCTGACATCCAATTCAGTGTAGGGATGTGTGCAAGGTTCCAATCCGCTCCCAAGGAGTCCCATGCTGAGCATGTGAAGAGAATCTTCAGATACCTTGGCCGACACAAAGACACTGGGATTGTGGTTTCCCAAAGGACAACCTGAACATTTGATAGCATATTCGGATTCGATCATGCGGCTACAAGACCGATAGAAAAAGCACAAGTGGCCAATGTGAGTTTCTTGGAGGTTCACTTGTGTCTTGGTTCAAGAAGAAGCGAGACGAGTGTAGTATCATCAACCGAAGGCGAGTATGTGGCAGATCAAGTTGTTGTGCTCAAGTCTTATGGCTCAAACAAGAACTCGTCGATCTAGGAATCAACTTTGAAGGAAATCCCTATCTTATGTGACAACACAAGCACAATAAGCTTAGCCAAGAATCCAAGTGCAACATACTCGGACTAAGCATATTGATGTGAGACATCATTTCATAAGGGATCACGTTCAGAAGAAAGATGTCAAAGTCATGTTCATCCCACTCATCTTCAACTTGCTGATATCTTCACCAAACCTCTGCCCAAGGAGTCATTCAATTTTATTAGAAGAGAATTGGGAATGGTAAATCCCAACGAGTTGTAAGTAATTCTTGCTTAAATTAGTAATACATTGTAATCCTGATGATTAAAATTCACTAACTTAAGCATCGGAGTGTCTAGATATGATTTATGCAGGATACTGTGGTTTTACTGTCGAGGAGCAAAACCTCGAGGTTTACAAGAAAACCTCGAGGTTTGGTGGAACATGTTCACTCATGGTTTTGCTGTCAAAGAGCAAAACCTCGAGGTTTGGCAAAAAACCTCGAGGTTTGGTGATACATGACCAAAGTCAGAAAGTTTCAGAGAATAGAAACCTCGAGTATGCGAGGAAACCTCGAGTATTTGATGAGACAAAAGCTTATCATTCGAAGGACAGCAAAACCTCGAGGTTTTTGAACAAACCTCGAGGTTTTCGTGCTGATGGGTCACAGGTTCACAAAACACCTCTGACGTCCAGGTTAGTACCATCTCATCAAAACCTCGAGGTTTGGCATAAAGCCTCGAGGTTTGTTATTGCCTATATATATACATCACTGTTCATGTTCCTCAAACCTCGACCTAAACCTCTAGGTTTTACTTTCTCTCTCGTCACCCACTCTCTGAATCTCTCACTTTTCGACCTAATCCTCTCTTCTAAACCCTCAAATGGCATCGAAATCCAAATCCCAAGCTACTTCGGTTCCGATTCCGAAGGGGATAAAATGAAATCATGGTCTCCACCTCCACCTCCTCCACGGCAACCAACCGAAACCAACACTTCGATCGTCCCGTGAGGAAAAAGACTCGGTCTACTCAACTTCGTTATGGCATTGACAAATCGATCAGAGGCGTTCAAGGAGAACTCCCTGATGAAGAGTCTCCATCAAAGAGCAGAAAGGAAACCAAGGGCACTAGGAAAGGGGTCTCCTTCAAGGAACCTGACCAAGAGCCTACTAACGGTCCTTCCAAGAAAAGGAAAGAGCCTGAAGGCAAAGGGAAAGGGAAAGCTTCTGCGTCTGGTTCGAACCTACCGCAAAGGATCCATCAAAGGCGGCGAATTTCAAAACCCACCGGTCCAACTAAGGCAAGAACCAAGAGGGCCTCATTTGCCGAGGTCCCATCAATCATCCAAGGGTCAGTCATCCTCTAATCCTCAACAAGAAGAAGGAGAAGATGTGCCTCCTGTCATGGCCAATGCAATATCCGACATATACAAGCATATTTCTCCACCAAATGGCTTTGTCACTGACCCTGCCACTCTTCCCAAACTCCGACAATGAGAAATTCAGGGAAGCGTACCTTCATCGCCTTTTTTGTCCTGTGGTAGTTATTGACTTGAAAACATTTCAGAAAGAGTGTCATTTTGATTTATCACCTTGGCTGAAACCATATGAATCGTTCATTTCCATTTCTGCCCCTTTTACCCCAAACTTGGTTCGATTGTTTTATTATAAGATGGAGTATAATAATGAACTGGGTGATTATGGAGAAGTGATTGAGGAAAGGGTCACTACCACCGTTAGGGATGTCTCCTTTACCCCGTCACCGCCATTCTCGAACAAAATTTTGAGAATTGACAATCCCCCGCTGTTCCGACTTCTTACAAGAACCAGGAAGTCTTCGAGACACTTAGGCCTGGTGAGCCTTTTCCTCCAGATCAGCAACTCCGGCTCACATTCAAACCAAGCTCCATGACGGCTGTGAACCGTGTCTTATGGTATGTCTACTCAAGAAACTTCATCCCTAAGGGCGGCAACTGGACTCACTTCACTCAGAATGACTACAGACCCTTTACTACTTTTGTGAGGAAGGTTCCCTTCAATCTGGGTGACTGGCTTCTCAAAGGGATGACTGAGTTTCGTTTTGCCAAGAGGCAATTATCCCATATCCCGTATCCCTCATTGGTATCCATCATCCTTTTCTACTACAAGATTTGGTATGTGGGTACTGCGATACACTTGAGTATCCTCCCTTCTTCGGAAAACACAGATGAATCTGATGAAGATCAAGTTTGAGGGAGAAGGTTCTGCTCAATCTCAGGCTCCTTCACGATCACATCCGCCCTCACAAGCTCAAGAGGCCCAGTCTACTCCTCCACCTCCTCAGCCATCTCTGTCATCTGAGCTGACTTCTCAGATTAAGCATATTGTGGATGCTGCTCTTGCCTCAATGACTATGCGCATGGAGTTTGAGCTAGGCAAATTACGGGCTGAGATGACTCGTGGCCATACTGGTCTTATTGAAATTCAGGATGCCATCAAGGAACACCTTGAAGCGCTTCTTTGGGCAATCACCGAGGTTAGGGAAAAGGCTGAAGAAATTGAGCTCAAAATGTCCACTCAGCTCATTTCTCATTCGGTCCTCACGATAAGGTGGACCGATCATGCATCATCTCCACATTGGCTCCTCTTCTACTCCCGGCTCCAATCCCGATCCCAAATCCTTCCGGCCCTTCTCCTAGTTCACCCTCACCACCCTTCACCTTCACTTCCCATCCTATCCCTTCCTTCTCTCACACTCCCTCAACTCCCATTTTCCCTCTCCCGTCTCTGAGGCTACCACTCCCACCACCATAATCCTTCCTTCTCCATCTACCCCTACCACCGAGATATTACCCTCTCCATCCATTGCCACCCCTGATACTGTCATTCTTAATCCCTCTCCTCCCTCCACTCCCTTGGTCAACCCTCCTTTTGAAGATGACAAAGGGGGAGAGACAAGCAAGGAGTAGTAGTAGGGTAGTTGTAGCAGCAGTCTTAGTAGCTTTTTGAAGTTTAGGTTCAGAGGCTTTTGAGAATCATGGCATTTTCATTTTGTGCATTTTGTATTTTGAGTTGTATTACAGCATCTTGTATTAATCTTTAACTGAAATA
Source organism: Acacia acuminata (assembly GCA_019022655.1). Classification (NCBI taxonomy): domain Eukaryota; kingdom Viridiplantae; phylum Streptophyta; class Magnoliopsida; order Fabales; family Fabaceae; genus Acacia; species Acacia acuminata. The sequence goes on along the minus strand of JAFJYI010000115.1, from coordinate 1,675,109 downwards.
CAACCTATATGTTCATGCTTCTGCTCATAACTGATTGTTCTCTTGCACTTACATTCTGCACATAACTATGCTCTTGCAACTTCTGAATATTTCAAAGTTTTTAATTACAACATGAAAATTTTTCTTGAACTTTCAAAGATGTTTGCTTACAAGTGTTGTCATCATCAAAAAGGGGGAGAATGTTGGTTCTCGAAGAGATTTTGATGATTGCCAACAATTGTAAACGAAGAATGAGGATTTGCTCTCAGATGTTGGAAAACCCTGAGTGAGAGCAAACCTCGAGGTTTCTGGGAAAACCTCGAGGTTTGGTCTTATGAGGAAGTGTCAAGGTTGTGCATTCTAACTTAAGAAAACCTGGTTTCACAAATATATGTGAAACCTCGAGGTTTATTGAGAAACCTCGAGGTTTTGATCTTCCGAGAAAAACCTGGTTTCACACCAAGTTGTGAAACCTCGAGGTTTACTTCCAAACCTCGAGGTTATGCCTTGGCGCCAAACTAAGGATTTTAAAATCATATGTGAAACCTCGAGTATTATCGAAACCTCCGTGTTTCGGCTTCCGAGAGCTAATGTTTTCCAAATGAGTTGAAAACCTCGAGGTTTCCATAGAAACCTCCAGGTTTGTGTTTTTGGGTCAAAACATACAACCTTGTCATTTAGCCAAAACCTCGAGTATTTCCTAAAACCTCGAGTATTGTGGCAACCCGAGAGCAAATGAACCTACACTCATTTGAGAACCTCGAGGTTCCTTGAGAAACCTCCAGTTTTGGTTTCATCGCATCTTTTTGCCGGGTTTCACACATAACGTGAAACCTCGAGGTTTGAGGTAAACCCAAGGAGCCTTCGTGATTGGAACATTATAAACCTCCAAGTTTAATTATAAACCTCCAGGTTTGTGGTTTTGATGTAAAAACGTGTTCAAGCTTAAATGAGCAAACCTCGAGGTTTGTGGACAAACCTCCGGTTTTCGGACGTAGTTTGAAATTTGAACTTAATGATTCTCGCTATACCTTCATGTTTGATCTCAATGCTTTCCATGATTATTCCTTATTGGTACTGGATATATTTAATCATCTTTTTAGTGAGTTTCGACAGATCAAGTAAGCTTTACGAGAAGGTTTAAAGCAAAAGCAAAAGTGATGTCGAACATTAAATGCTCAACCCGTAAACTTGCATCCTTTTGGTTAATCCATCTCGTACACGGTTGCAAAGCATTAAAGAATGATATCTTCATTAAGCAACATCCTCTCCAACGGATTAATTTGCGAGAGTCAACTCGACCATCCAACCAAATTGGACTAAGTGAGTTTCGAGAAGAGAAGAAGACCTAAGTAGCTCACAACTTCGTGGATCATCTCCAACGGTCGATTATCAATGCAACGGTCTATTAATGCCGTCTAGCTATAAATAGAGCTGCATTCAATTCTTCTCAACAACTACAACAACCGAAAACGCACAAGCATTCAAGTTTCTTAACTACTTTTCGGTTTTTCACTTGTATTCTCTTTTGACATTATAAGCTTCGAGTTTATTATCATCTACTCTTAGAGAGAGTTTTTATCTCGTAAATCATTTATTGAAAAGAATCACAAGTCAAGGGGACTTGGTGATTTGGGAGTTCATTGATTACAACTTGTAAGGGGGAGTGAGTTCTAGAGAGAGAACTACTCTTTGAGTACGAGTGTGTAATCTTTGTGATAGTGAAAAACCCGAGAGTCCGGGGACCGGATGTAGGTCAAGTTGTTAAGACCGAACCAAGATAAATTCTCTCGTGTCCAGCTATTCTTCTTTCTACTGTACATCTCTGTTTTTGTTATCTAAAACAGAGCAGATTTCGAAGTTTTTAAAATACCCAATTCACCCCCCTCTTGGGTATATAGCTCCACTTTCAAAAAGCACCCTCTAAGACCGGATCTCGGAACCGGTCTTGATACAGCATTAAAAAAAGTCATTCTGCATCGCGACCGGTCTTAAAAATAAGACTTTTTAGACCGGACTTTTTAAACGTCCGGTCTTAAAAAGTTGGCAAAAACGAAAAAAAAAATAATCTTCCCTCCCCAGAGCACCTATGCCGAAACCACCTCTGCTGGAGGCCACCAGCTGCTTGATGATGAAGAAGAAGGGCTCGCGCTCACTCCGATACAATGAAAAATTGAATTCCCTCACCAATTAACCAAAACAAGCACAAACCAGAAAGAAAAAAGTCGATACAAAAATAATACCTTAAGCGAATGGGAGACTCATGCTCGAAAACCTAATTCTCCGATTCGTTGAAACTGAGCACCCAAAATTCCTAATTTCAGCGAGTCAATCACGAGAAGGAAAAAAAGGATCCAAAATCAACAAATCTAAACAAATGATTGAGCCGATTAGAGGAAATCACAAAAAGGGGAAAAAGTCTCAACCAATATAATACAAATCTAAACGAAGATTGAGCCGGATCGAGGAAATCACTACTTCTTTGGAAGAAAGAAAATACCTAAAGAAATCGAAGAAAGAAAATACCTAAAAATACCTAAATCGGAGGAACCATTCCCCAAATCGGCGTGAAGATTGAGCCAATTCTCTTCTTCGAACGAGACAAGATCGGAACCTTTCCCCAAAACAAGTAAACGAGAATAGGCAATTCTAGATCTGGATTCATGATTTTGGGAAGGAAAATCTTGGCGGACATTTCGTCTTCTTTCGTAAATCACTACTTCTTTATCGGTGACGGAGTCGACGCTCGGAAAAACGGAGTCGACACTCAGAAAAATGGAGTCGATGCTCGGAAGAACGGAGTCGACGCCTGGAGGAATGGAGTCGACTGAGTCTCTCTACATGGTCATCTCTGTATGTGTGAGAGAGAGTGAAACACGCGGATAGGAAGGGCGGAGTTCTGGAGAAGGGATTTTTTTTATTAGACCGGACTTAAACATCCGGTCTTAAAAGGATTTTTTAGACCGGACTTCTGAAAAATCCGGTCTTAAAAGTATAATTTTTAGACTGGATTTCTTAAACATCCGATCTTAAAAAATTATTCATATTTACGAAATTGCCACCGGTCATACTTTTAAGACTGGAGCTTCAATACTCCGGTCTAAATGAGGCGGTCTTAAAGCCCTTTTTTCCACTAGTGATACTTTTAAGACCGGATATTTTATAATATGGTCTAAAAAGTGTTCTATATATTTACGAAATTGTCACCGGTCATACTTTTAAGACCAAATCTTTTATAATCCGGTCTTAAAAGTGTTCTATATATTTGTTGGAAGTTCAGATTTAATTAGTTAGCATATACGATTATATTATGCAATTATCTTAATTAAGTTGTTAGAGAGATTTTAGGAATTAAGTTAGCAGATTATGGTTTTTTGAATTTCGTAATTATATTCCTGATTGTAATCCCCATATTATATTATGCAATTATCTTAATTAAGTTGTTAGAGAGATTTTAGGAATTAAGTTAGCAAATTATGGTTTTTTGAATTTCGTAATTATATTTCTGATTGTAATCCCTAGATTATAGGAACTACCTAAGTCAGAAGATTATTTACTTATTAGTATCTCATATAATTCCAATTAAGCGAAGGAATAAATCATCGCATTCTCGGACTCATCTCTAATCGAACGTCTTCTCAAAATATTTACGAAATTGCCACAGTATACTTTTAAGACCAGATCTTTTATAATCCAGTCTCAAAAGTATTCTATATATTTACAAAATTGTCACCGGTCATACTTTTAAGACCGGATCTTTTATAATCCGGTCTTAAAAGTATTCTATATATTTACGAAATTGCCACCGGTCATACTTTTAAGACCGGATATTTTATAATCCGGTCTTAAAAGTGTTCTATATATTTACGAAAGTGCCACCGGTCATATTTTTAAGACCGGATCCTTTATAATCCGGTCCAAAAAGTTCTTTATATTTACGAAACTGCCACCGGTCATACTTTTAAGACTGGAGCTTCAATACTCCGATCTAAATGAGGCGGTCTTAAAGCCCTTTTTTCCACTAGTGGGGATAAGTACTTATTTTTAGAGGTTAAAGCATAAAAATACCAGGATTTTGAGAGCAGCTGAAGTTCGAAGAGCATCAAATACAATTTGAATATTGTCCGTTAGTTGTTTAATCTGCAAATAAAAGAGAAATAAACAGTGAGAATCTCACAAAATATTTAAGAATAAGAGATACCCTGAATTAAGAGAAGCACTAAAAAAATTTAATTTTTTGATAAAAATATAATAGATATGCGGTATTCGGTTAATGGATTACCTTAGGGAAACCCGCTATTATCCTCACTTTGACTTTCAATCTGCATGGTTGAAAATTTTTTGCACAATGAATTAAATCAGGAGAGCCGATAATAAAGTCGACAAATGAAAACAGAGAAACATTGTTCTTGAAAGTTGAAAGTCAACCTAAATACATAAAGAAATCACAATTATACATTCACCTTTGTATAGAAACGTCATGGGAAGTGGCTCACCCCTAAACAATCAAATCAAAAGATCCTTCATTCGAAATATGTAAACATATATGAGGAGGCATTTTCTCGAGAAGGTTTGCGTTGAGAGTATTTTTTCAGGGGAAAAAGATGATAGACACTTACTCTCAGGATTTCCACTTCACAAGCATTCTCGGCTAATGAACCTGGTGAAGAAGCAATTATAGCCTACATTATTAATAGATAAAGCGGGAATGGAAGTGAAAAGGACCAGTAACAATACTTCTACCATTCCCATCCTATGATTCCCTTCCATTACTCTTCTCACCTGTTTTTGAAAGAAAGGGTAAACTTACAAATTTCGGTTTATATTGAAAATAGTAAATTTATTATTTTACCTTTAGAAACTATTCCTTCCGGCCTTAAATATAAGATAAAGTTGAATTTTTTTATAGAGATTAAGGAAGCTAATTAAAATACTTTAGAATATTTTTATTTTTATTTTTTTCTCCGAACTAATTAGTTTGATAATAAACTGATATATAATATAAAAATACACAATATATGATATGATCAAGTAACTTATTTAGCTTCTTTAATCTCTCCAAACAAAGTCAACTATGTCTTATATTTAGGAGCGGAGGGAGTATTAAACTTACCAAAAGTCTATATCAAGGTTCAAAAATGTTGAGTGGGAGCTTTTGACATAGCATGACAACATCCATGACAGAGTGGTAGCAAATCTACGCCAAAGTTGCCCAAAGAGGTGACGGAGCTAATTCTGAAAACGTATGTATAGCATCATCAGCAACTAATGGCATGATTATCATCATACCAAATACATTAAGAAAACAACATACCAGGGTCCCATGGGATGATGAATGGGGGAAGATGGGGAGAAAATGGATGAAGCCGCGTAGGGAGACCTCTGGAAAATGAAGAGAAGTAGCCTGCGCTAGAAGATGAAGTGGTAGGAATGTTGGACTTAGATGGAAGCATCAAGAAGGAAGAGACGTCAATAACATCCCATATACCAATGAGAGTTGGCATAGATGGTAAGGGATCCAGGACTAGGCCTAAATGGTCGTGGGTTCGATCCCCTCTACGTCAGGACTCCTTTGGTAGGCGATCTCGTAAGTCCCCGCAAGTGCTCATAGAGCCCGGGTCCGTGCCACGGCCTTGGTAGGGGACCGATGTCGAACCCCTCCAAAAATTTTTAATATAAAAAAAATAACATCCCATATTTTCCTGATAAAAGCCCAAGAGATAGCCCTGCTCTGAATCTTGGAAGAGATAGCCCAAGTCGTTGAAGTAATAATTTGAGAAGCTTTTGACCAGTTAAGACCTTGCGAATGGAACTAGGAATTGTTGAAGCCAGAGATAGATTGAAAGGACTTCAAGACCAAGTCAAAATTTGAATAAAATGTTGGTACAAGGTTAAAAATTTTGAATATTTTCGAAGTAAAAAAAAAAAAAAAAAAGGAGTTACCACGACTCTTAAAAAAAAATCATTGAAAGTACTTTAACGAGTCATTGTAACTCAGTGCTTTTTTTTTTTAAATACTTGCAACAACTATTTTTTTAAAAAAAAATGTTGAAATATTCAAATTTTTTTCTTAACTTTCAATGGCTGTTTTTTAAATTGTAAATTTTATTTCAACGACTGTTTTAAAAAAGAGTCGTTGAAACTCATAAATATTCATATTTAATGAAATTCCATCTTAACTTTCAACACTGTTTTTTATAACGGTCGTTAAAAGTAACTTTTAACGAATGTTTTTAAAAACAAATATTGAAAGTTAAGCTAAAATTTCTAAAATGCCATCACCTCCTTTTTAACTTATGTTTTCTAAAAATGGACATTAATTAGTATCATTAAATTTACTTTTTGTAGTAGTATGATAACAACTTATGTGGCTCTCCTCTCACTAATAATTCCCCTTCAAGTGATTCAGATAAAGATAATGACAAAAATGTTGATCATGGGGATTAATTCGGTTTTTGTAAGTATAAATTATATGGGGATTTGTGGCGGGATTTTGGGTTGTAACAGACAAAGGCAGAATGGGGGCTAGGGTGGGCCTCCCCCTAAAAAAAAAATACATGAGAATTTATATGTGTGTCAAGCACAACGAAGTTATATGTTATTGGATCCTTTTGTTGTTTAAGTTCACAAATCTGGGCTTCCATTTTTAATAACATTGCATCCCTCTTCAATTTTTTTTTTTTTTAAAGTTACTTGTCAAAAGAAAATTCTTCATGTTGTTTTAGAAAAATCTCTTCAAAATACATCATATAGTTCCCTTCGAATTTTTTTTAAAAAAATCTTCATGTTTTCTTTCAAAAAAGCATATTGCTATTGTTTTGAAATACATCGATAAAGATGGTTTTATAGGGGAAAGGTTTTTTAGTCTTATACATGTGAAAAATACAAGTGCTAAGACTTTGAAACAAGAAATATTCAACAGACTTCACCATAATCTTGACATTTAAAATATTCGAAGATAAGGTATGATGGAGCAAGCAAGCGAGGTGAATATTGGAATTGATTGTAGGATTTAATTTGCGCTAGCAATATGCATGGTGAATGTCATATTCTTTAATTTTAGCACGGATTCAATTATAGATGAGTAACAATACAAAAACAGGCTTTAATTCTAGCAGTATGCGAGGAGAATGTCATAGGTTTTAATTTTAGTGATAGATTTTTTCTATTTTTTGTATATTAGGTATGTATTGTAGTTTAAGTACTTTTATATATGATATAATATTTTTTATTTTCGCCCCCATCACAAAATTTCCTGGCTCCACTCCCGGTAACAGGTTATTGGCTCTACAATATATCATGTAGATGTGTGCATTTATAGATAGCATATATGTGGTACAAATTGCAACCTCTTTGTTTTTAGATTAATAAACTAAGGGTGCATTTGTACTTAAGTTAGAGGATATGTTTTTAGCTTAAGAAGTAAAAATGCCCATGAACTTTTAGCAAAAGTGTTTAGCACTATATACATGAAAGTGTAAAAACACCCATGAACATTCAAAATGGAGCAAAAATATCAGCACTATGAAATTTAACCCAACACCATTATATGTGCATGTGTAAAAAGAGTATACGTGGGCCCCCTACAAAAAGTAATTGTGTTAGATCAAATATAATGGTATTGATATTTTGTTCGATCTCTTATTTTAAATGTTTATAGGTAATTTTACACCTCTAAATTGTATATGGTGATGAACACACTTTTAATAAAAGTTCAAGTGTATGTTTGCACCTTCACTCTTTTTTTTTTCTTTTTTTTTTTTTTTAAGTTAAGTGGATTTTTCTGCTGGTGCAAGACTATGAATTTTTCCTTTTCATAATCAATCAGATGTTGATGTCTTAATAAGCCATACCAAACTGGCTACACAACCGTGTCCATGAACTAAGTGGAATTATTTTGTTGTTGCATATTATATATCAAACTTAAAAGTGATACCAGTAAAGCAACATTGCCACAAAAAAGTTATAACAATTAACTTTAAATATGAAAAACATAAGATCATTCAGCTGAAATAATAAAATAAAATAAAAAAGGAAGTTTATGAGCGAATTGCCTTTACTATAATAAGAAAAGTTAATTGAATAGCTCTTACAGATTGGATCATTCAAATTTTTCCTTTGTTGTGCATCTCGCACAGAAATTTAACTAACTAGAGGGTTCAAGTTGGCACACATGGAAGTCCTCAATAAGACACCATTGGATGTGACAGTGAAAACTCATATGAAAATACTGACCTAATTCTATAATGGGGGTTAGTTACGCTGCTAATATAGTCACAAAATAGTCCAATTAAGGAAGCTAAATGCCTTATACTATATCAACACCCATTTATCCAATTATGTCGTTGCCAATCTCACAAACATCATTGGTGATTACATAAGGAGAATGAAGAAATTTCTTGCTGTATCAGACTTATTTGTGACAAATATAACATCAAACAATAATCAAAAGTTTAAAAAGAACAATTTAAACTAGGTCCAATAAACATGTGATTACATAAGGAGAATGAAGAAATTTCTTGCTGTATTATTCATAACATTATATCAATGTATATACAAAGGTAGGGGCTCCTATAGAATTGAATATTTATAAAGACACATCATTATTTATTATGAGGCTTAAGCATGCCTTTTAATTACATATTATTCTAACATATTAATTACAATATGCACATAATATTCTAACAGGAAATTAGACGATCTACATCATAGATTTTACCTCAACAACTACTACGTATATTGGCATGGCTTTTATAATTTAGTTAAGGTATAATTTTGCCCAAATGTTGTCACAAAAGAGCATTGTTGCCTCAGAATTTTTTTAGGAGCAATGTCGCCACAAAAGTTTCTGGAATCCAATGTAATTAATTTTGACCAATGGGAATACTTTATGCACAATTTGTATCTTCATGAAAACACAAATCCACCTAAGCTATTGATTGTGGAAAGTGATCCAAAGGTGGAAATCCTTAGATTTTTGCTATAAATAGAGGCCTTGCCTCTTCACAATTCTTCACACCAAATCTACCTCCAAGAGGTGATTTCTAAGAGAGTAGAGAGTGAAGCAAGAAGGAGGAAGGAGTAGCAAGAGGCTTCAAGAGGTAAGCTTGCTTTTAGTTTCTAGTTTTTAGTTCTTATAGTTCTTAGTAGTTTTAGTAGAATTGTTAGTTTTAATCTATAAAATAGGTAAAATAATTTCTCATAATTGTTTTTAGGCCTCATTACATTGAAAGATGCCTAATGAGGTAAAAACATGTTGGGGAGTGACTTTTAGGATTAATGAAACAAGTTAGAGTAAGATAGAGAATTGTGGGGTTTTGCTGGGTTGTTGGGATTAGTCAGATAGAGGGCACTGTTTGATAAGTAAATTTATCTTCAAAAATTATGATATAATTCATGAGTAAAGTAGACATCCATACCTTTCTGAATATGTATAACATGTGTGATTTTGACTTTTGTGAAAGGAGATAAAAATTCTGGAATTAAGGCTACGTTTTCTAGAAAAAATTCTGGGCAGGGGTTGAATATCGTTAAACTGGGAATGATTCACAAATTCTGGGTGGAAACCATTATTTGTTTTCAAAAATAGACATGCTAAGGCTTCCAGGAAATTTTACAGAACCTTGTTTTGAGTTTTGTGGAATTAGTTATGATTTTTCAAAGTTGTCGAAAAATCTGCCCAGGAATACTGAAGTAGTATTTTTTTCAGAAATAAAGGGATATTATTAGAATAACAAATCCACCAGTAATAAAAGGGGCCAGTAGTGGCTAAGGTAACTCGTAGACTGCGATTTATAAAGAAATAATGCGATTATACATTCATAGGAAATCCGAGGAGACTCGTAGACTGCGAGTAAAGTAGCGTTGTTCGGTAAACCGCATTATTTCTTTATAAATCGCAGTCTACGAGTTACCTTAGCCACTACGACCCTTTTGTTACTGGTGGATTCGTTATTATAATAATATCCCTTTATTTCTTAAAAACGCTACTTCAGCATTCCTGGGCAGATTTTTCGACATCTTTGAAAAATCATAACTAATTCCACAAAAATCGAAACGAGGTTCCGTAAAATTTCCTAGAAACCTTAGCTTGTCTATTTTTGGAAAACAAATAATGGTTTCTACCCAGAAAATGTGAATCATTCCCAGTTTAACGATCTTCAACCCCTGTCCAGAATTTTTCCATAAAATGTAGCCTTATTTCCAGAATTTTTATCTCCTTTCAGAAAAGGTATGGATGTCTACTTTACTCATGAATTATTTCATAATTTTTGAAGATAAATTTACAACATGTTTTTACAAACAGTGCCCTCTATCTGACTGATCCCAACAGCTCAGCAAAACCCCACAATCCTAAAAGTCACTCTGCAACATGTTTTTACCTCGTCAGGCATCTTTCAATGCAATGAGGCCTAAAAACAATTATGGGAAACAATTCTACTAAAACTTCTAAGAACTATGAGAGCTAAAAACTATAAACTAAAAGTCTTGAAGTCTCTTGCTACTCCTTCCTCCTTCTTGCTTCACTCTCTACTCTCTTAGAAATCACTTCTTGGAGGTAGATTTGGTGTGAAGAATTGTGAACTGGCAAGGCCTCTATTTATAGTAAAAGTCTAACGATTTCCACCTTTGGATCACTTTCCACAATCAATGGCGTAGGTGGATTTGTGTTTTCATGAAGATACATATTGTGCATAAAGTATTCCCATTGGTCAAAATTAATTACATTGGATTTAGCTAATTATTCTAATTTCCTTTTTTTAAAATTCAAAATGTGTTCAAAAAATATTATATTTTAATCACACACACTCTCTCTCTCTCTTTTCCTCTCTCCAAAATCGACCCCCTCTCTCTCTATCTTCTTGCATTTTTGCATTTATTGACCCATGTGCTTTAATTATGTTATTATTTAATTTTCTTAAATAATCTCTTATCCTCTCATCTTGATCCCTAACCATTAGATTAGATTTTGTATTTGTTTAAATTAAATCTTGACCCTTAATTCCTTGTCTTAATTCTCCCATTGGTCCCTTTATTTTTTACAAGGATTGAGTTTAATTCTTTGATTTCTCATTGGCTTATTCATTTACAAGAGGATTTAACTTATTTATAGGGTTAATTAACCCTTACTTGCATTAGCTATTAATTTGCTAACTAATCATGAAAATTAGTGTTTAAATCTTCATTAATTAACCCTTTGATTAATTATCAAGGTTTACACAATTGTCAATTTCTAGAACCCACATATTCAAGAAAATATGTTATTATGAATAAATTTCGCCTTTACTTCTTTATTTTAGTGCATTTCAACGGCTAACAAATAAAAGGACTGGCAATAGTTAGTATATGAGCAGATATGAGGAATCATTCTTTAATCCACTGTTGAATCTGTTGCAAAAGTTTAGAAGTATTTATTCTAGTTTTTCAGCACCGGGCAGCATATTTTGAAACAGCGGATTTTTTTTTTTCTTTTGTTTTGGAGGGGGGTGTAAATGCTAGTATAATATTTCACTATGTAGAACCCATGAATAAAGAATCTCTAAAAAAATGCTGTTAAATCATCAGGAAGAGTAACATTTAAAACTAGAATCAGGGGCATTTGAAAAATGACTCAAATTATTTATGATTCATGAATATAATGAGTTGCTGTAAATTTTATTTTATATATGTGTGTGTGTGTGTAAATTATAAACAAATAATAGTGAATAGTTACAATAATAATCATCTATTTCAATTCATTATAATTATAAATTAGATATTAGACTATGTAATATACCAAGGCAGAGAAAGAAATCACACTATTTAGGCTTATGAGTAGTACTACCTCCGGTCCTAATTATAAGAACTAATTGACTTTCTTTGGAGAGATTAAGGAAGCTAAATAAATGACTCAATCATTTCATATGTTGTGTATCCTTAGATTATATATTAGTTTATTAGTTAAACTAATTAGTTTGAAGAAAATATAAAAATAAAAATACTCTAAAGTAATTTAATTAGCTTCCTTAATCTCTCCAAAAAAGTCAACTGGCTTTTATAATTAGGACCGGATGGAGTAATATGATATTGATGCATCATGCATCCTTCACATATCTTTGAAGGTTTTTTAATATAATATCACATAAACAAGGATTTCCTTTTCATTATTAAAAAAACCAAGGACCATTAGGAAAAAAATAATTACAAAGTTCCCCATCTGTAAACTGTATACATGTCTTCAACCTTTCCTAACAGCTTAAGCGATTGGGAAAATCGATCGTTCACATGCTATCAGTGTCTCAAGGCTCTAATTCCTTCTACCCTCATTTGTCTAATTAAATTAATTTCAACACAATGTGAAGGGTGTGAAGCATATATTGGTAAAATCAATGTTGGGCCTCCTCCTAAGAGTAGTAGCTTAAGTTTTTGGGAGAGAGGGTTAGTGACATACGTCAAACTGGAAAAGGATCCTCAATCTCCCTGCAAGATGAACAATTCTACCCCATAAAAGTTGAAGTAAAATTCTGAAATCCCTTTCAGATCAAACATGAAAATCAAACAAATTATATGACCACAAGCTCCAAGCTTGATTGTGACCTTACAGCATATCTACTAACTTGCATGCGATAATCTTGATCAAGATATCTACAAACAGAAGCATGATAAAGATTGACAATGTGGAAAGAATCTAGACAATCTTTCAAATGAGAAAGAAAATAAAGTCCGGTACATGAAAGTGTAAAATGGGAATCTAAACCAGAAGCATGACAAATATTCCAGTGTGAAAAGCATCTAAACAGCCTTTCAAATGAAACACAATAAAACCCAAGAGATGAAAGTGTAAAACATGAGAATTATACTTCAGCCTGGAACATCTAACTTAAGAAATATTTTATGCACTTTTCTGTCAAGAAAGGTCTACTTTTCATGATTTATACTAATCCTTCCTTTTCTTGCCTATGAAATTTTCGATCCTAAACACCAACAAGCACAAACTAGCTGATAGCCTAAGCTGAAAGATATGTAGTGGCAGCTTCTCTAGAAACAATTTGACAAAACATGGGAAAACAGAAATAAACTAGAGAGAAGATATAATAATTTGTCAACTGCCAATGCCATGAAGGACATTGTTCAGGACAAAATCAAAACCACAAGTCTACAATAATGGTTATCTAGCAGAAACAAGCAATTCAACTTTAAGGCCTACCTTTTTTAAATATCATTTCACACATGGAAATATGCAGAACCAAGCATGCAAATCATCCAAAGCAAAAAAAATAGTAGGATAAAGGGAAAGAAGAATGACCTGTTTGAGAAATTCCTCATGCCAAAGGTATCAAAAGACCTCAAAACATTAACATCATACACATGCACACAACAATCAGCTTGTAACACCCCAAATTCCATACTTCAAATTGTGTCGATTGACACTTGGTTCTAGAAAAATCAGCTGAGTTTGAGGTTCTGCCACTCAGAGTAATGTGGAACGAAGAGCATGCGCTTATATTTGGACAATGAGTAACTGATATAAAATGCCCAGGCATAGGCTAATGTATTAAAAATCCCAAAGGAATATCCATCGGATACAATGATACAGAACTGTGTATAGTTACAACTTTTACAAGATAACTATACAACCTTACACCAAGTCTTAACTAGACTTGTGGCAATGAACTCAACTCAGTTAATCAAACATATGGGTTAAGGTCCAATTTTGCCCTTAAAGTATGCGTCCAAGAGCAATTTTGCCCCCCCCGAAGTTTTTCGGCATAGCAATGTTGCCCCTAAAGTTTAAAAACGTAGCAATATTGCCCCTCTAAAACCCTAACGATCAACTAACATTGACTGTTAGGCTTTTTAACAAAGGGGAAACATTGCTATGTTTTTAAACTTCAGGGGCAAAATTGCTACTTTTTTGGGAGCAATGTTACCCCTGAAGTTTAAAAACGTAGCAATATTGCCCCTCCGTTAAAAACCCTAACGTTGACCGTTAGTTGATCGCTAAGGTAGTTAACAGATGGGCAACATTGCTACATTTTTAAAATTCAGGAGCAATATTGCTATGCCGAAAACTTCAGGGGCAAAATTGCTCCTGGGCGCATACTTTAAGGGCAAAATTGACCTTAACCCCAAGCGTATTGGCCAGGTAGGTGGCTAGTGGAAGTCTGCCCGTCTTTCACGGCGACTTATTGACTGAACCACATAGACTAACCCTGCCTAGACACCAATTGGTTTGAGGTAACCTCATCAAATTCATGCCAGAAACTAGTCTTTAGTGACCTTCATCAGGCTCTCATCTCAACCGGTGCCTCTTCACGGCTCCATCCATCGGTGCCTCGTCAGATCCAGGTTCCTTTCCTGAACTATTAATCAAGGCTAAGATTCAATCGAATTGAATCTCAGGTAACAGTTAACCTTATATGCAGAATATAAACAGTATATGATAGATATTCACAGTTTGGAAAACAATCAATCATGAATCAAACAATCATATCAAAGCCATACAAGACATATAAGAGTTAAAGTTACTGTACGCAAATGTACCTTTCACCGTGTAATTGCCAAAATGCCTAACCTTTGAATCTGACTCTGGACTTCCCGGATATCCTATAATGTTATCGTCAGATTACTTCCTTTTCCATGATATTCCAATTAATATCATATTTCCTAGAATAATATCAAAAAGGATATTTTCACCTATTTTGACATTTCTACCCTTGGTGGATTTGTTATTACAATTTTATCCTTACATTTTCTTAAAAACGCAATTGCTGGATTTTCTGGGCAGATTTTTCAGCAACTTTGAAAAATCATAATTAATTCTAAAAAAATCAAAATGAGGTTGTGTAAAATTCCTCATGACCCTTGACATGTCTATTTTTAGGGGAAAATATTCCAAAAAGCTAGAACATCAAGAATCATTCTCAGGTTTTACGTTTCTCAACGCTGCCCAGTTTTAATCCCAGAACAAATGACTTAACTTCAAAAATTCATTACTCCTTGTCCAGAGATCAAAATGTTATATATTTTATATATTTGGAAAGCCGTACATGTGTACTGTATTCCTGTAAAATTTCATGATTTAATGACTTCGTGTGATACATAAAATAATATCCTCAATGTGGCTGACTCCAGAAAGCTTCAAACCAAAAATCTACCAATGTTTTGCTACTTTGATCTTCAACTTCCAAAAATGATATCTCACCATATTTTCTATCAAAATTTCGTGTTAAACTCATTTATAACCTCAAGAACATGAAAACAAAATTACTTTTGAAGATTCAAGATCAAAGCATAATTTTACTATAAATCTAAAGACCAAAACTCAAGAACTTACCTTGAACTTGCTTCTACTCCTTCAAGCTTCTCCACACTCACTCTCACTACACTACTACAAAAATTAGATATTACTACCCTAAAAAACGTCCTAATTAAAAAACATGTAGTAAAAAATGAAGGCAGTGGCATTCTTGTAATTATATATAAGGAAAATGAGGCATCAATGTCCTGAATAGAAGTTTAGGACTTCTAAAATTGATTTTTTGCGTTCTAACATTTTTTAAGGACACTTTAATTGCTTCCGCCATAAGAAATATGAGAATTTTTTTGTTTGGTGCCATGGTATTTAATTTCTTTTGGAATAAAATTCATTTTTGGCGTCTTGATATTGTTTCAAGACGCCTAAAATCTACCAAATAATTTGACTCCAAGGTAATATGGGAGAATTTTTTATTTGCGCCATGATATTTAATTTGTTTTTGAAATAAAAATTTATTTTTGTCGTCCTGAATATATTTCAAGACGTCTAAAATCTGACTAATTACTTGGCGCCAAGGAAAATATGGGAAATATTTGTTTAGCGGCAGAAGTTTTTCAAAAATAGGTGACC
The DNA here is from genome assembly GCA_019022655.1 of Acacia acuminata. NCBI lineage: Eukaryota > Viridiplantae > Streptophyta > Magnoliopsida > Fabales > Fabaceae > Acacia > Acacia acuminata. The sequence continues at coordinate 1,659,262 of JAFJYI010000115.1, read as the reverse complement.
CGAATATATTTCAGTCACCTATTTTCGAAAAGTGGCGACCTGATTGTATTTCAGGTCACCTATTTTCGACAAGTGGAGACTTGATTGTATTTCAGGTCGCCTATTTTCGAAAATTGGAGACCTGATTGTGTTTCAGTCGCCTATTTTCGAAAAGTGGCGACCTGAATCTTTTTCAGGTCGCCAATATTCAAATTAAAACCCAAATGACCACTCGAATCCACCAAACTCCTCACCCGCGCAATAGAAACCCTTCATCATTTCCCTCTCGCGGCACACTTCACATCTCTGCCTCCTTCCCCAAATCTGGCCTTGCCATTTCCATTTTCGCAGGCGTCTCCTCCGTCTCCAGCTCCACCACGCCGCGCAAATCGACTGTGTGCTTCCACCTCCAGCCCACGTACTCCACCTCGATTCTTTCTTCCAAATAACCTCCACTCCATCTCCATACCTCTCCCGGCGGCGTCTCACAGTGCGCATGCGCCCAGCGTCACCTCGTCATCAAGCCTTCTTCCTTCAGGTATGTTTCCCACCTCATATTGCTTTATTTTTATCCTGATGTTTGTGGTCAAAGTACTTGTTAGCTCATGTACGCTTGACCGCTACAAGATTAACTTTCATTTGTTTCATGAATGGTCACTTAATTTGTCACGCCCCGAAACCGAAAGGGGTGACCGGCACGGAATATGAGTGGACTCACATTCCTTAAGCCTTAATCTTATAAACATACGTTCCAAAAATACATGGATCCTACCTATAATTTACATGGAGTATCTAACTTTAAATATTAACACAAAAGTCTACGGCTATGATCACGTCAACTAGCAGCGCCTCAAAATGAGTCGGCAAACTTTAAATCATTAAGGAGACTTTCATCGCTCAGCAAGAGATCCATGATCAGCAATATTGTCTGGACCAAAACAAAATTTTCTGGTGAATGACGTCCCATTCTTATAATTTAATAAGAAACAAGCAAAATGAGTTAAACATTTTAAATCGTTTGATAATAACAATATTGCAATAAATTTCAATATGTAAATAGTACGATCATGAATAAAATAGAACTTTTTAAAAAAATATCATTAGTCAAATATTTTCAAGTACGTAATATAACCTTTATTTAATCATAATCAATTTTAAACATAATTCTCAAAACCACATCTTTCCATAGAACTTCTTACAGAACGGATGACAAGCGTGGTCACACAGTCCACGAGGGTAAACTAACCAAGCATGACTCAAGGACATGAAACAAGCATGGACACACAAATCCATGAGGGTAAACTAACCAAGCATGGCTCACGGCCATGAAACAAGCATGGACACACAAATCCATGAAACAAGCATGAGAACAAATCCCATGAATATCAAGCGAGCTCGAGGTTAACCATGGTGCACCAAGGACTAACGACTATTGTTAGTAACCAAAGATTCTCGTATTCACCCTCTCCAAAAACATTTTCAAACATGCTTGGGGTCAATTTATCAAAGTAATAAAAATTCTTCCTTCAAGATAATAACAGCTCTATTTCATACTTCATAATCAAATGCCCAAGCATGAAGTTCCGCAAACAATATTTCAAAACTTTCCTTCAATTCAATCCGTCGATAAAATCCTTTTAAAACATTAAAAACTCACGTAGAAACATTTCATTTCAAATAATAATTTCCAGCTCATAAACTTTCCAAAATGCAAGATCTTTTCAATATAAAATTTATGAAAAATATCTCCAAAAGTCTCCTTACCAATTACCATTTATCTCGTATAATCATGAATCATGCTTTAAAACAATTGAAAGAAAACACATAATAAAATAACCATTCTTTACACATATACTATCAACAAATATTCCTTTCAAAAATCATACTTTTAAATATAGAAATAAACATAAAAGTTCAAATAATAAGAATATAATTTATAAAAATTAAGGACGTTATTCACTCACCTGTTGTTCCTTCTGAAACTATACCTTTACCAAAATCCCTATTTGTTCGCTTTTCTCTTGAGCTCGACAATTGTTAATTCCTATAAATTTTGAAATTCAAATATCAACCTCTAAGAGAATTTAGCTACTTAAATTAAAATCCTTAACTACTCAAACATCCTTCAATCACACCTTTCACTCAATTAATCTAACTTCCCGAAATAATTGCAGGCCTTCATATTGAAATACTACCTAAGTAACCCAAATAACATCAACTTAAGCATCCTAGAGTATTCTTTTAACATTCAGAATCACTTGTTTAACATTTAGGGACCCCATAACGGCAACTATAATTAGTTTTTTTTTTTAGGCTGCAACAATTAGTTTATCAAACAACACAATACCCATTCCTCTAACTCAGCTATTAACGTTCTAGACTGTAACTTTGTTTTACTGCAGAATCCTTTAACATCCATTGACACAAATATCCACTCCTTCATGATCATTGACGCCAAAATTCCCATTGACAAACCCCCTGATTCGGTATATACTTCAAAAGCAATTAATCAACAATTTCAATCACTCCCATACTCCATTATTTTCATAGTCTATTAAAAGTTCTACTTACTTCATCCTTAATTTCAAAGACTCTGACGCCTCACATCAAGAGACAACAATCATCCATTTCAAATATCACAAATTAGAGTCATTAAAGCACATGCAACACAATTTATTATCTTTAATCTACCTTTAATTATTGTTACAATTAAAGATAGTTCTTCCACTACAGATCAAGCATTCGATCACTCCTCTCCCCCCCAATCTAATTCAATAAAAGAACCTAAAGATGGGAGGAGACTTAGTGGGCTTACCTCAGTTGGATTCTAGTGTTGCATGTGGGATCCAAGATCTCTTCTTCTCCAGCGACTCTCTCTCTCTCTCTCACGTTCGCACTTCTGTTTTTTGTTTGTTTTTTTTTTTTCCTTCTTTTCGGAGCAGAACCGAAATGAGGAAAAGGGGATATGGGGGAATATGTGTGTTGACCGAAGGGATTAATTGGAGAAATAAGGGAGATGCATGTGGGTGAGGTGAGGTGTCACATATTGAAGAGGGAGGGGTGTCAGGTGGTGTTATTCACATGAAACAGATGTCTTGCTCTACTCAGCGTTTTTTTTTTTTGACTTGTTGAACTGATATAATTAAAGTGAGTGAAAAGATGAATGTCGGATATTAGAGGAAGGAGCTGGCCCAATGGACTATTGCACAATTGAACTATTAAAGGAATAAGTGGCGTGAAGATGATAGAATTGGTAGTGAGTGTTGAGGGTCCCACGCCATTTTAATTCCATTTGATCCTCTACAAGACTCTTATTTGCAACTTGGTTCTTTACTCATTTAGTTGCAAATATTGGATAAGTATTAGAAATTAATCCTTAATTCCATCTAAGGATTTTTCTTTCTCAACAAGCTTCTCTAAGTCATAGAATATCAACTCTAAAATTTCTAGGCCACAATTTATCCTCCAACTATTTTTCCTTGAATTTTCGGGAAAGCAGATCCTAAATTCTAAATAATGGCTTTAAGACTATTTAAGCCAATCTTTCACAATTAGACCCCTAATAATAGTTCTAGATCCTCAAAATAATATTTCATACTTTTTCCCTAAATTTTCAAGGTCCAAAAATATTTTTTGTTTACCCCTTTTCCTCGAAATAAATTTAAGACTATTAACTCCTACTGGCTTGGCAGCCTACTCATCTTAATCTTATTCCTAAACTCTTTGTCCCAAAATTTGGGGTATTACATAATTGAATCTGGTTTTCATTGATTGTCAATGCCTTACAATCTTCTTTTTCTTGTTTTTTGTATACTTAATATTGCAAGTGTTTTTTTGAAAAATGTTAGCAAAATACCTTCTACTTTACTAGCCATAAGGAGAACTAGACAAGTATTTGTTTGGCATCAAAACTTATGGTGTAATTACCTGATGGTTTACTGTGTTCTAAATGTTAGTCTAACGTCTGCTTAATTAGAATTTTCTTCTATCATGCTTTATTGGTTTCTTCCAAATTTTTAAGCTTACTCTAAATTAATTGTTGGAATTGCAAAGAATGGCAAGCTTACTATTCCCCGCGTGAGGCATTCTTATTGGGCGTGGTAAGACATTTGTATTTGAAATTTATTTAAATATGATAAAGCATGAATAGCGTAAAAAAGTTACTTACACACAAAGAAAACAATTTTTAAAATACTAATGGTTTCCATTCCTTCTTTTCTTTTCCCAAGGGCCTCTCATTACTTGGTTTACTGCTTTGATCAGGTTCTTGAAATCTTGTTATAGTATTCAGCATATATGCAACCCTTGTTTGAGAACTGCTTCCTTTCTCCTTACTTTCTGTAGTGGCCTCTTACATGTGCATATATTTGAACAGGCATGCCTCTATGTATGAAAGGGTTCTTACGTCATCGATTGAAGAATGTTTCTACCTTGCAAATTGCAATGTGGATAATTTTAGATAATCTTAGATTACCGCTTTCAAATTTAAGAGGAATATAACAGCTTTGTCTTATTGAAAGCAGATTTTAATAATCTTATAATGTTTCGATTTTTGCTTTGTGAGTTGAAAGCTCCAAGTTTCCCCGATCATACACATAAATATTTTTATTGAAGTTGCTTCGATAACACAAATTAATTGGTTAGCATTTTCAAGGAAATGGTCCCTTTCAACACTTTGTCTCCATGGCTTTCTCCGTACACAAACTCCATTTATTTAATTATCCATTTGATTTAATAATAGAAGATTGTTGACTGTGGCAATCGAACCAAATATATTATTCATGTAGTGATCGCTATAAAGAAGCAATATGATCTTGCTTTTAAGAGGATAGTGATAATAAATGCATAACCATTTGATCATGGAGCTTTGTGTATGGAGATAAAGTGTTGATAGGCTTCATGTCCCGACCGTGGTTTGATCCTTTGCATTGACCAATAGAGTAAGCTCTAAAGAGGATAGTGATAATAAATGCATAGCCATTTGATGTTTATTGTAATTTCACAATGCAAAGATGTCTCTTATACATCGCTTCTTTTTTATTTGCCACTCAAAGTGTAAGACCTTCTTGAAAAATGTCGAGTAAATTTCTTTTATTTGTCAAAAAAAAAAATCTGGCTTTCTTGCTTGATCGGGAGTAAATATTTAATGTTCATTTGTAGTTTAATTTGTCGGCTGCGGTTATCTCTAATCAATTCCTCGTATGAAATATTAGATTTGAAGAATCTTGATCAAATTTAATAATTAATCTCATGTAGTTTTGTGATTTGACGTGGGCAATTTTTTATTTTCTATCTTCAATACATGTATATTAATGATTTTAGAGTTGGAAGAGAATACGTTTAGCCTTACAAACTTAATTTTATTGAGTTATATATAAAGCGTTAAAATGTTGAATTGAATTTAGTTATTCATGTCATCAATGATTGATAGGGACTTGCTATTAATCAAGTTGGAATTGGAATAGATCAGTGTTGGGGGATTTAGTTGATAAATATTGATCTTATACCGACTACTTGTTAGTGACTTGGCCACAACAACAACCCACAAGAACTTGAGGGGTCCTAGGGTAGGTATTTTTAATCATGTTCCTTTTGTCATACAATTATTCCCTCTCATATGTTAGTTTGAATAATTCTATTGTTGTCTTTATTGTTGTTGTCTTTAGGTTGAATAGAGCAAATAAATTTCAAGGAGAAGAATTTAAAGTTGAGGTAATTACAGTTAAATATTGTTTTTTTGTTGATGTCCATTGAACTAGGTAAACTTTGTAGTATGGATAATGATGCTTAGATGTCCATAATTTATAGTTTATGACTTAGACAACTTAGATATATTTTAGTTTTTTGTATTGATGAAATTATTGGATTTAATAGCTGATATTTTCTAAATTGCCTTAGCTAGTAAGTTTTGTTGAATTAAGTTGAAATGGTTTGTTGTTGAAATTTTGGGATGTCTTATTGTTGAGGGGAAATGCTCAAGTCGAATTTTTTTTTTACAAGATTGAGAAAAAACATGTCATTCTTGAAATTGTTATGAACTTGACTCGTTGTTGGAAATGTCTTAGGTGATAATAAAATGGGTCATAGTTGGATGAATGCTTTGAGAACTAGTGAAGAATATGAGAATAGGGTGGAAGAGTTTATTGAATTTACTAGAAGGAATGTGGCTACAAAAAACGGGATATATTATTATCCATGTGTTAATTGTTTAAATGAGATTCGAAGGGATATTGTTGATATAAGGGATATTGAGGCGTCCTGAACAATATTGAGGATGCCTCATATGACGCAACCTGAATATTTTTCAGGACGCCAAAATTGACAAAAGCCACTACCCTCCCGAGACGTCCCTCCGAAACGGACGTTAATTGGTCTTATTTAGGTCGTTTTTTTAGGTATTTTGTAGTAGTGCTACCTTAGAAATCACCTCTTAGAGCTGATTTGGTGTGAAGAATGAAGAGGTTTGCCCCTCTATTTGTAGTCACATGTCCAAGCTTGTGGGCCCCACATGTGCATTTACCATTTTACCCTTCTCTTCTTCAACAAGTCTTCTTTTTCCTCTTCCATTTTCTTAATTATCTTATCCTCTTCCATTCTCTAATTATCGTATCCTCTTCCACATTGTTCCCTTTCATTATCCCATGTGCTTTGTACAATTGTAATATTTAAATAAAACAAACTTCCTCTTCCATGCATGTGCTAACTGTCCCCCCTTCTCTCTGGCTCTTGAAAATGTGTTTCCTTATGTGTCTAATATCTAGTGTTTTAAGCCTCCTATTGGTTCACCCATTTTCACAAGGATTTACCTCAATTTGTGATTTATTAGGACCACTGGATTTAGCTTTATTAGATTGAATCCTAACCTTCCATTGTTGTTAGAAAAATCCTATTACTATTGAAGATTTTTATTCCAAAACACATGTGCTTTTATTAAAATTATTAAATAATCTCTCCCTCTTTCTTCCATGTGCCATGCATCCTTCACCATGACTTTAGGGGCTGATCACATTAAACTTAATTAATACACTAAACAAGTGGTTATGTGTTATTTAATCCCAAGTGCTATAGTAAGGTTGGTTTACTAATTAATTATGGTCATTAGTGCTTTATACAAGGCTAATCTTGTTTTCTTATTGGTCCTTGATTTTTGAATTAAGACATCCCTTAATTGATGCTTTCTAATTTACCTCTTGATTAATTTAAAGAATTACATGAACATTTTAATTGGTGTAAGCTTAATTGCCCATTAGTTTTTGTTAATTTCCTTTAACTTGTTTGAGTGTTTTCATAACCTTTTCTTGCTTATTTTAGAAGTAAATAATTATCATTTTATGTGATAATCTTATAACATTTCATGATCCCTAATATTGGTCTTATATCTTTCCTTTTGTTAATTTAATCTCAAGGAAATTTGCCCAAAATTATAATTAACAAATTACACAATTTTGACACACATATTCACCTTTATTTAATATGTATTATTTATCAAAATATAGTATTTATGATAAATATGAATTTTAGGGTATTACACAGCCCCTCTATAAAATGAAACTCCAAGACTTTGAAATCTCTTTTGACCAGCAGTGTCCCATATCTAACTAGAACACAAAGGATGGATTGAGATGTACATTAATTTTCCAATTTCTAATAGTCTTAAAACTAAATGAAATAGAAACTGAAATACCACTGAGCTAGAAAACCTACTTGTAGAGTAACCAATCTGTCATCAATCTGGAGTTCCTAAGCTACAAAATCAGCGCCAATTGTAGCCTTGGATTGCTGATTAAACTTCTTATGTATATATCTATTCAAGTAGTTAATCCACAGGAGCTAATTCCAAAAAGCACAAGAGTATAGAAATACTCGTAACGTGATATTAAATACAAGAGTATGAACAGAAGCATAAATCGAAAAACCTTCCTATCTTGCAGGGTGGGAAGCAAATAATGGAAACTAATAAAAAATTCAAAAGAAACCAAACCAAGCAGTATATCAAAGAAATACGACGCAAAATATGCACCAACACCAAAAACAAATTACGAAGATACTGATATCAAAATTTAAGTAAAATGTCAGACTACACAAACTCAGTAGACAGAATTACCGAATAAGAAAACTTCAGACGAATCTCTTAGGGAGAAGGATACTGAGTCCTCAACGACGTCTTTCCCACCCTGACAATGAACGAAGACAACAAAAATTTAGAATACAATATATAAAAATTTATCAAGTTGTTCTCACCAATTAAATTTTTGGTGGAGATTTTCTTTAATTTTTCTTTTTTCTTTCTTTGAATACTTTTATGAACATAAAATTATTGGGTAGCTTGGAGTTATTTTGTTTTGTTCATTAATTATTAATTTTTTTATTCATTCGATTATTTAATATTAAATATTTGATTATTATTTTATTTTTTAACTATATATATATATATATATATATTTTATTCTTTTTTTTCTTGTATAAAATTTTACAAAAATAGGAAAGGAAAAAAATTACAAGAATGGTGTTGGGTAGAGAATGATGTACATGTCCAATGGCTTCTTCCAATAGTGACACCCAAAAATCCAAAACCCATAAAAAGTAGCTTTCTTTTAATAGTGGCTTTTGATAATTTTTTGAGTACAAGCAGTTATCTTGTGGGTAATAGCGGGTGATTTTAACACGCTGACTCATCAAGAAGATCGATGGAGGAGTAATCAACAGAACACGGTTAGATGTGCTGTAGATCTTCGTAGACATCCTTTTGGAAAGACAAATGCGTTTGGTTCCAGAGGAGTTTCAATTCGAAGTTGGAAGGTGGCAGATTGGTTTTCAGTACCTGGGGGTTGGAATTGGAGCAAGTTCCTAACGTCATCGCTAGTGTGCATGTAAATCCTCACGGAGGTCATGATGCATTCACGGTTAAGTCGGCTTATCAAACTTGCCCAAGAGGAAAGTTTCTGGCGTCATCTTTGGAAATTAAGTGTACCCCAGCGCCATCGTATGTTTATGTGGCTATGTGCTAGATGACCGTTTGCTCACAAATTTGGCACGTTTCCGTCGTCAGTTGCATTATACAGATGATTGCAAGAGACGCTAAAGCGGGATTGGCACTTGGACTTGGTTTCGATCTTGTGCAATACAAGTTAATACTGTTGCTGATATTATGGCTTCTGAAGCTCGTTGTATGCCAACTGATCTGCAGGTGGTTGTACAAGTTAATAGGCTCCTCGGGGCCATTCGGTTCAAAGGAAGGGGATGGAAGGAAATGATAGAGGGTTATCTTATTTAGTTTGATTGGTGAGAGAGGTTTTTAAATCACTTATTTAGTTTAAGATAGGATGGGAGGGGAGGAATGATAGTAATTTACTGTCTATCCTAATATATTTGGTTATATTTTTATTTATACGTTATATTAGTTAATTTACATCTTTATAATTAATATAGTTAAAAATTTTATTGATAATTAATATAATAATGTATTTTGTTTTAAATTAATTTTCTAATAACATATTTTTTTTAACTATAATAGTATTTTTGTTATAAAAACATTTTTACATTTTAAGTTAATTTCATAATAATATCTCTTTAATAAAAAATAATATACTTTTATAAAACCATATTAATTTTAATTTAATAAAAATATTATAATTCTCATTATAATAATATTTTTATTTAAAATTATACTAACATGTTTTTAACAAAATATAATATTTTTATATTAAAAATATTATAATAATATTTTATTTAATATTATATGAACATATTTTATATTTATAATACTTTTTATTTTAAATAAATTTTATAATAATATTTTTGTTCGTAAAAATATAAGTTTTAAAGTTGATTTCATAATAATATTTTATAATGATAAAAATATATTTTTATTCAAATTACTTTAAAGCTTGATTGAGCATATGTTAGAATTATAATAATTTTTAATTCATAAATATATACTTTTTATTTTAAATTATTTTTTAAATATATATTTTTAATTATAATAATTTTTGTATGATAATATATTTTTAATTTTATAATAAAATGTTTTAATTATAATAATTTTATTTAACGTAATCTTTTTTTATTACAAGCATTATTAGAATATCATATAAGTTATAATGGTAGAGTGATCTAAAATTATGGCTTCCTTGTAAAGCCCCTAATTTGTAGGCAAGCCAAAATAGTAGTGTTGGAGGAGAGGGGTTGGAAACTTTGAGATTCCCTATCCTTCAAAATTTCAAACAAAATGTATGTGAATTAAATTTAAAGGATTTTTCTCCTCTTTGCTTCGGAAAGAGCAAAGCAAAGGTGTGGCAATTCCCAAACATATATCTGCATAATATGCCGACAATTCCCAAACATATATCTGCATAAACACTAATACCCCCCCTCAAGCTGGAGAGTGTATATCTATCATTCCCAGCTTGGATAGGAGTGTAGAAAACGATGAAGGAGCAAGTTGCTTTGTAAAGATGTCGGCCACCGATCTTGAGATTTGATGGGGAGCAAATGAATCAAGCCATTTTGAAGTTTTTCCCTAACTACATGACAGTCAATATCAAGGTGCTTGGTACGTTCATGGAAAGTAGGATTTGCAGCAATGTGACAAGCAGATTGACTATCACAATATAATGAAGCTGGAGAAGTAATAGGAAAACCAAAATCCCGTAATAGGTAAGATAACCACTGAAGTTCATAGGTAGTAGTGGCTAAGGCACGATATTCGGCCTCAGAAGATGAAGTAGAGACAGCTTGCTGTTTCTTGGCACGCCAAGTAATCAATGCTTGGTCCAAAAACCACGTAAAACCCAAGTGATAGAGCAGCGTGTATCAATGGAACCTGCCCAATCAGAATCACTAAATGCATTTAATTTCATAGTAGAAGAAGCAGGGAAAAATAAACCACGACCAGGGGAACCCTTGAGGTAGCGAAGCACCCTATGAGCAAATTTTAAATGAACATCAGTAGGGTGTTGAACAAACTGATCGAGTCCGCGAACGAAAAGAAATATCAGCCGAGTGTTTACAAGGTAAAGTAACCGACCAACCAAAGTACGATAGCTAGAACCATCAGCCAAAGGAACACCAGAGTCCTTAGTCAATTTCAGTTTTTCAGACATAGGGGTAACAGCAGGAAGGAAACCAAAATCAGACAAGATATCCAAGGCAAATTTCCGTTGACAAAGAGAAATGCCCTTGGTACTTCGAGCAATTTCCAAACCGAGAAAATATTTAGCATCACCCAAATCCTTAACTTTGAAACATGAATCCATAAAAGACTTGATGTTATTAATTTCATCCAAATCAGTACCACTAAGGATAATATCATCCACATAAACAAGCAAAATAGTGAATGAATGATCTGTATTTTTATGAATAAAGAGTGATCAGCAGCAGAAGAATGATATCCACAAGAAATAAGAGCCTCAAAAAGCTTAAAAAACCATTGTCAACTAGCTTACTTAAGGCCATAAAGAGAATGTTGCATTTTACACACTTGAGTAGGAGAAGAGACAACCAAACTCGGAGGAGGCAGCATATAGACCTCTTCATCAAGATCGTCATGAAGAAAAGCATTATTAACATCAAGTTGCTTTAAATGCTAGTTATGTGCAGCAGCTAAAGCAAGTAATAAACGAACAGTAGTAAGTTTAGCTACCGGAGAAAAGGTATCATTATAATCAATGCCCTCTACCTGAGTATAGCCTCGAGCAACCAAACGTCCTTTATAGCGATTTAAAGTACCATCAGAATTATATTTCTTAGCAAAAACCCACTTACACCCAATAGGTCGTTTGCTAGAAGGTAAATCAGTCAACACCGATGTATGATTCTGTTGCAATGCATCAAGTTCAGCTTCTATGGCTTTCCTCCAACCCTCATGCTTAATGGCTTTAGAATAAGTGTTGGGAATTTCATCAATAGGAACAGACAAACTATAATGACGATGAGGAGATGAAAGATGATCATAAGAAAGAACACAAGAAAGAGGATGATAACTACACCGCTCCAATGAATGGGTATGGTGATGTGCAATGAAGAGCAAAATGATAATCATGCAAATAAGTTGGTAAATGTCTAGACCGAGTAGATCTTCTAAGTAATGGTGAAAGGGGAAGAGAGGAAGATTGAGAAGGATTAATCTGTGGAGAAGAAGGACCTGCAAAAAAAACTATTGATAATCTAAAACAGGAAGTTCTTGAGGTAAAGGGATAGAGTTGGGTAAAGAAGGGGAATCTGAATTACAAAAGGGAAAAATAGATTCATAAAACTGAACATTTCTAGAAACCAAAATCTGCTGACTATGTAAATCGAGAGCAATAAAACCTTTAGTACCATGTTGGTAACCTAGAAAAACGCACTTATGAGCCCTAGGATCAAGCTTAGTACGCTGGTGAGAAATGGTAGAAGAGAAACAGAGACAACCAAAAACCTTTAAATTGGTCAAATCTGGACAGGTCTGATATAAAATTTCAAAAGGTGATTTATGATTCAAAATAGGGGTAGGCAAGTGATTAATAAGATATATAGCATGAGAAATCGCATAGGACCAATAAACCTTGGGAAAATGAGCTTGAAACAATAAAGCACGTGTAACATTTAAAATATGTTGATGCTTCTGTTCAATCTTGCTATTTTGTTCAGGTGTTTCCACACAACTTGTTTGATGAAGTATACCATGATTATTATAAAAATCAGTCATGGCAAACTCAGCACCATTATCAGATCTAATGGCTTTGACCGAAAGACCAAATTGTGTAGAAACCATTTGAATAAAAGAATGAATTTGAGAGCGAACATCGATTTACATTTAAGTAAAAAAATCTAGGTATAACGGAGAAATCATCAACAATAGTAAGGAAATATTTATGCCCATGTATGCGAAGGTAAATGGTAGGGACCCTAAATGTCCATATGAACCAAATCAAAGATTTTATTAGATGTTGTAGTGCTTACATGAAAAGGCAACTTTCGTTGCTTAGCATAGTGACAAACGTCACAACAAGAAAATGAGGAATTATAGGTAACATAAGGATGTTGTTTATGAATGGAAGACAAAGTCGAAGAACTAAGATTTCCTAAGCGAAAATGCGGAAGGTCAAAAGCAGGAGTTGTGGCAGATTTGGTGGAGAGATTACCAATGACATGTGGTGAAGAAATTGCATGGTGTTGTAAGATGTAAAGCCCTTCATACACATCAGCTGAACCAATCATCTTCTTTGAAGGTAGGTGGTGAATGAGATAGTGAGAAATCTGAAAAGAAACAGTACAGGGAATGTTCTGAGTTAGTTTGGAAACAGAAATGAGATTAAAACGAAAGTCTGGAACATAGAGAACATCATGAATGAAAAAAGTATCTGAAAAGTGAACAGTCCCACTAGAAGTGGCAAGGACCCGTGTGCCATCTGGTAAGTTAACAAAGATTGGAAAAATTGATTTGGATGAAGCAAATAAAGCGATATTAGAGCAAACATGATTAGTAGCTCCAGAGTCAATGATCCAGGAACTGGAAAATGAAGGAAAAGTATACAGAGAATTCTTACCATTGGCAGAAACCTGATTAACAGATGCAGAGGATTGGGGTAATGATTTGTCAGCATGAACAAGAGCCAGCAACTTACGATATTGGTCAGGAGTGAAGCTGTAAGCTTGATTTACAACCATTTCAGGTGCAAGAGGAGGTTTACCATCAGAAACAGGAGCACTAACAAAATCAGCAACAATAGCAGCATTAACAGAGGCATTTCAAAATTTAAAACCAAGAGGAAATCCATGTTTCTTATAGCAAGTAGCTTTAGTATGCCTTGGTTTGCCACGGTAACTATCTTGTTTTCCTGTATTGGTAAAAGGAGGTTTAGAATTTCCCACCGAAGGAGGTCGAGAAACAGCAATCTTATTGAATAAAGTAGTAACATCAGGTGTTGGAAAACCAAGTTCTCTCTCTTGTTGAGTTACTAATGAAAACACTCTGTTTATATTTGGCAGAGGATGTATTAACATGATTTGTGACTTAACTGCACTGAACCTATCGCTTAAGCCCTTCAAAAAACGAATCACATAATCTTGTTCTATATGTTGTCTATGAGTTTTAGCAACACCACATTTACAGCGAGGATTACAAGTGCAAGAAATTAGAGGACGTAAAATCAGAAACTCATCCCAGAGTATTTTCAACTTGGTGGAATAATCACTTACAAATAGATCGCCTTGTTTCAGGTTCTGAATCTCCTCTTGAAGATCAGCAAGACGGAAGATATCATGTTGAGAGAATCTGGCACGTAGGTCATCCCATACCTCCAAAGCTTTATCGATCCAGAGAATACTCTGAGCGGGAGTAGTAGACATCGATCGGGTGAGCCAAGAGAGAACCATCATATTACAACGCTCCAGGCAGGATAAACAGGATTAGACGAACTTGGAATCTGAGAAGAACTATCAAGAAATTGCATCTTATTCTTTGATACAAGGGCCATCTTCATCGCTCTGCCCAAGAGTGGTAGTTTGGACCAGATAAAACTGGTGAAACGAGGACTAGCGATGGATTTTTCGTTTGGGTGCAAATAATAAGGGTTTCCGGCATTCTGAAATGAACCGGAAAGATTAGGGCTAGGAATACCGGTAGAATTGCCGGCAATAGAAGAAGACGATGGTGGTTGCTCGGTTGCCATTGTGGGAGGAAAACAATCGGTGAGATGGAAGAAGACGAGATTAGGGCTCGTCGCATAGAGAAAGGGGGAAAATCTCGAAGAGTCGAGAGTGAAGACATAGCGGAAGACTTTGAGGAAAGAGAAAAGAAAATGATGAAGAGAAAAGTGTATAGAAAAAAAAAAAGCAGAGTTGGTCAAAGACTCAACGCTCTGATGCCATATTGCGAAGCAAGAAAAGAAATAGAATATGAATATTATTTCCTGAATATTTCCAGTAGGTACAAGTCCTTATATAGATAAAGTAGCTCACTACTTATTTACAATAAAATGCATACACGGTTATAACAAACTAACTAAGTTCACTACTTTATGTACAAGTAAATGTAACAAACTAACTAAATAAATGTAACAAACTAACTAAATCAATTATCTAAGATTTGTACAGTGACAATATATAAACACTAATAGAGCCCAATCCCTAAAACTAGCCTATGAGGAGGGAGAAACTTATAAACATTACTCTAAAAGCTTTACTCCCGATGTGGGACTCATAAGAGTATGTGGCTCCGGTTGGTAGCATATTCATTGACACGGCTGAGGAACCGATCATATATATATTAGCCTTACTGTTTCTGAAAGATCGACTTTTCGATATTAAATCAACTATTTTTCTTCAAATTGGAGGAAACGGGTCGTCCGAACTCTGAATTTTAATCCCAATCGCATTAACTTGGTTCGGATTGTTGCACATCTAGCTGCAGAAAGAATCCGAGCCATTGAAATTACTTACGGTGAAAGCCAGCCTCACCAACCTTGTTTCTACAATATTGGATTGGTAAGCTTGATCTTCACACTGAGTGCAATACGTATGAAATTTAGCTTTTGAAGTGCAGATTCTTTTTCCTCTTTATTGCTCTATGGTATAATTTGTATGTAACCTTGGATTATTTGTACTACGACTCGTGCAACCCTAACAGATCCAAAAAAAAAAAACGCATTACAACAGAAGGTAGGACTTGTCTGCTACAATAAACTACACAACACATATGTTAGAAAATGAAACTGGTAGGTATGGAAATTCTGGATTACAGTTTTAGAGAGGAGGTTCACCACATAAGTCCACACGATACAATGTTAATGCTAACAAGGTCCTCACATACTCAGTATTTCAACATGGTACAACTAAATAGGAGTCCATTATTGCCTCCCCAACCTCTACATTTTTTCCTCCCCATTTTGCTGTCCTGTTTTCTATTTCCCTTTTATTGGCCTATGACTCCCCTTTTTCTCTTACAGTCCCCACCTTCCTCCTCCTTTTTCAGGGTCAAGCAGTTGCATTGTTAGTTTTACTACAGCATATTAAATATATTAATTATAACTAAATAAATTAAATTTTAATTGTACTTGTATATTCTGATTATTTTATAGATTAGAACCTAATGTTCCATGGTGGTGATTTCACTTGTTTTAAGGGATTATTCTGATAGTTTCCTATCTGATAATTACCCCAAAGTACATTTTGTATGATAACTAATTCTTCTCCGGCATGTCATTTCATATTTCCTATTGATTATGATTTTTTTTCCCTATACAAGTGCATCTCCCTTCCTCAACCTTCAATTACTGCACATGTTTTCCCCAAAAATTTTGAAAATAATTTGAAACTTTTACATGTTTGTTAGCTGTTGAGGTAAAGTCTCTGCTATATGTCCAAATCAGATGTAATATAATATTCTCTTGAACATATGACAAAAACGAGTGGTATCAATTGGCTGGCCATAAGCGCAGTGGTTGGGCGCTAAGTACAGGAAACAATAACACACATAAGTGTGTATCGAAGAGAATTTGTAAACTGCACAAAATCTAAAAGATAAAAAAAGGACCCTGCACTCATTTTATAAAGACAAACAATATTACACAATTAAGGAAGGTTTTAGTCAATGCTTCTCCCTTAATTCATCTAATTCCCCTAGTTCTAATCTTTTCGGGAAATTTTTGAGGACTATTTCTCTACCTTACAGATATTTGTTATATGCTAGGAAGCTGCTTCATTCAGTTATGCCTCTGCTGATATTCTCATGGCCCCTCATCTTAATGTGAATGGCCTCTACCTTACAGATATTTGTTATATGCTAGGAAGCTGCTTCATTCAGTTATGCCTCTGCTGATATTCTCATGGCCCCTCATCTTAATGTGAATGGCCTTATCTTTTTGGTTGTCATACTGAAGAATCCTTGAATAATTTATTCATCTCTTGTCCATATGATAAATCAATCTGATTTGGATGTTTTTCAATTCCACTTACCACCCTACACTTTTCTTCCTTCAAATCTTGTTTCAAAACTGCCCTTCTAAATCTATATAATGATGGGCATGAGCCTCTTTTACATGTTATAATTGTCCTCTTAAATACACTTTGGCATAAGCAAACATTGCATTGCATCAAGAAGTAATATGGCACCTGTGAAGAGTAATTAAGGAAATCATGGGAATGATCAATTTATCTTCCCTCATTTTCCCCCATCTCCCACTTGTCAACCCAAGTCTCTATCTTATAGATGTCCTACAACACTAACTTTCACATCTCCACACACAGGGATAGACAATTGTTGTGTGTAAATTTCAATGGAACAGAGCCGCCTTTATTGTATTCTGCTTTGTCACAATGGTCTTCTATATAGGCATTTTTGCATCCAGAGCTCAATCCCTTTTGTTTTTCTCTGCTTCTGGGCAGCTCTCTATGACTATTTATCATGAAAGATCTACTGATTTCTTAGGATGACTCATTAGAAATTCTTTACATGAGCAAAATTAAAGAAGAATCAACCTCCCTCCTCTTACTAAAGATATAGCTTAAAATGACGAGAATTCTCTTCTCAAAATTTTCTCTCGGGTTTCTTTATTCACATCCCTACAATTAGAAACCATTTTCTTATGGCATCACCATTTTCTTGTTTGAATATTTTCTACATATTGTGATTATTACGTTAGAATAACATGTAATTAAAAATCATATTATAAGGCTTCTTAATAGTGATGAATTTGATATAATGTTATGAACAATAGAGCAAGAAGTTTCTTCATTCTCTTGTTTATAGTCACATTTCTATTGGACTTAGTTTTAGTTGTTCTTCTTTTGCTTTTAATTATTCTTTGATGTTATATTTGTCACAAAGAAGTCTGATAGGGGTGTCTTAAGACTCCTTCTTGGTGAGATTGTTTTTTTCCCCCTATGACTAGTAATGTTGTGAGATTGGGAAAGACATAGTTAGATATGTGTAGGGTTGATGTAGGAAAAGGCATTTAGCTTTCTTGATATTTTCTGACTATGTTAGCAGCATAACTAATATTATGTTCCAATTAGTGAGAGTTATTCAATAGTAATGCTTTTCTTCTCTAGTTTTTTATTCAACAACAAAAACAATTTTGCGCATAAGCATTTTATTTTTTTCATTTTATTCTTCATGCTGAATGATCTTAATCTTCGTTAGTCTAGTTTAATTGTTCACTTTTGTGGCAATTCTGCTTTACTGTTATCACTTTTAGATTTGATTGTTATATAATATTCAACGAAATATTTCCATTTAGTTTGCGGCCATAAGTGTGTAACTGGTTTGGTATGGCTTATTAAAACCTCACCATAATGAAGAGGGGGCCCACCTTTGTCCCATCTGTTCTTTGCGGATGACCTAGTGCTTTTTAGCTCCACCACCGACCTCCAGGTCACTTTAATTAACAGTGTCTTAGAGGATTTCTGTACTAGCTCGGCCCACAAGGTTAGTAGTTCAAAATCTGCGGCCTGCTTCTCCAAAAATATCCCTCAAGCTAGACAGAAAAGGATTTGTGAGGAGATGGGTTTCCGGTGGACGGAGGATCTTGGGAAGTATTTGGGGTTCCCCTCCTACACAAAAGGGTACGGACAGCGACTTATGCATATTTAGAAGAGAAGGTGCAATTGAAATTGTCAAGTTGGGCGGCTAAAACGCTCTCACTAGCTGGCCGGATTACACTTGCGAAAGCAGTAGTATCTGCTGTAATACCCGGATAATTATCTATCTGGAATACTATATTTTAGCAAATAATACCTATTTGGAAATAGGTGAATATGTGGTTTTAAAACCTTGTAGGATACTTATTCTATTGTCTAGGGAAATTTCTAATGAAATTAGAGGGATTAAAGTGTCAAAATCCCTAAATGCAATTATGGGCCATGAAATGCCCTGAAAATATTATGATAAATCCCGAGAGGCAATAAAATATTTATTGAAAATTAGAAAGTATGTTGTCTCTAATTTTAGGAATTTTTGGGATTATTTCCCTTGAAAAATAATGAGGCAAAATTAAATATAATTTTGGGGAGCATAAGTTGCCCCATGATTTTTAATATTTTACATGGAGCATAAAATACCAATGTAAGTAAAATAGTTGTGAGATAATGATTAATCTTAATTAAGAAAATTATCAACAATTAGAAAGTGATTAGTTAGGTAATTAATGGCTAATTATCTAAGCTTGGACAAAAGAACCAATAGGGAGAATTTTTAAAGATAATAAAAAAAAAAAAGAGAGAGGAAAAAGAAAAAAAAAAAAACGAAATAAAAAAATAATAAATAAAAAAAAAGAGGAAGGAAAAAAATAAAAATAAAAATAAAAAATAAAATAAAATAAAAATAAAATAAATAATAAATATCATGATATTTGTATTATTATAATAATATAAAAGAGATATTTGTGGAAGAACCAGTTGGATAAATGAGAACCGATAGAAATTAAATCCTATATAGAAAACCATGAACTAAGTTTCTTAGGTCGGGACATATTAGAAACAAGTGACTTTTTGTCCGAAGTTGGTGTTAGCGGAAGTCATTTCCGTAACCGGGGGCGAATAAGGGATCGATGAAAAGATATTTTGTAAACAAAGGCGAGATAAGAAAAGTGAGAACCAATGGAAAATAAATCATAACTTGAAATCCTTGAACTAAGTAGAAAACAACTGGACATATTATGAATCAGTGAATTTTTGTCCCGAAGTTGATGTTACCGAAGTAATTTCTCAGAATGGCTGGCGTACTGTCCGAAAATGTTCAACGACAACGGAATACCCTTAATGGGATCAAAAATTTAGTTAACTCAAATATTTCCGAAGAGGAAGAATAGAACTTCAAGGTTTGTGTTCCGGATTTTTGAGATTTTCTAAGATTACGCGATTAGAACACCGAACGGGGACTTTATCGGTAGAAGTTCATAAAGCACATGGGTGACATCACCTTGACATCATGATGAGGTAAGGAGATGTGTTGTATGGTGGAGATGATGCCTTGTGTCCAAGCTAGATCCAACGGTTGAGATTCGGTATGATAAAGCATGAATAGTGCACCAAAATCTTCTATAAATAGGTCTTCCCATTTCACTTCATTCCTCACCAATTCACAATTCCTAGAGAGGTTAGAGAGAAGTGAGAGCAAGGAGGAGCTTTGGAAAAGGAGTAGCGAAGTCTTTGGGTAAGTTCTTCGGTCCCAGGTCTTAAGCTTTGGTAGTTCCTTCGGTAGTTATAGTAGAAATGCTAGATTAATCTTCAATCTTTCAAGTTAGTTTAGATATCATGTTTTCGGGATAAATATGATATTTATTATTGGAGATAGAGATATGTCAAAATTTTGGAAGATTAGAGTTAAAGTAACGAAGTTCTAGCGAAATTCCGCCGATTAGGGGGAGTCGGGGTAAAATGGTAATTTGGGACTAGAATGTCCGGTATAATGTTGACCATTGATTAGAAACGTTATCATCCTTATAGGATATTTGTAATCACTTACCGCTGTTGTTGTCCATTGTCGTACGCTATCAACGATCGTCATCAGTTCCGTCAACGAAGGTACGTTCGCGTCTTGTAACACTAACTCGATGCTTATTGTATGCTTATATGTGATAGACTATTTCATAGAGTCATGGACAGGACTTTGTCTTGGGTCATGCACCGTGTCTAAGACTCGTCTTAGTTCACTTGTTTATACATTCAGCTTTGTTTATACGGGTTACGCCTTGGTAATACCGTTGAGTTTTCCTAGCGGCGAGGACACGAGGAGCCGTCGTGGCACCGGTTAGTGCAAACATGGTTGACTGTGCATGTGCTTTGTGTGCTATGTACTTGTTGTTGTGATTGACATTACATCTGCGTGTGTGCTTATGTATTGTTGTAACCTTACATCCGTGTGCTATGTATTGGTTAATCTTTGTAATGTTGTGAATATCTCATCCATATACTTGTATTACTTGAGCATGAGGTTAACCGTTACACCGAGGTTCATTGGGCATTGAACCTCGGCTCTTAACATAGCGTCGGGTCGGGAGGACCGAGGATCGAGGAGAAAGGCAAGCGGCACGCATAGGGACTCGTTGAAGACTTTCTTCTTTTGTTATTTACTTTGAAAACACTCGGTATAATGTCTTATTCTTCATGTCCAATCGCCAGACTTACGGCATTTTGAATATAAATATCAGTTACTCAATCGCTCCGATGCTCTACTCTGATGAAAAAAAAAATTTATACTGCTTTTGAAAATGGGATGTTACAGCTGCTATACCAACTTACACTATGCAGAGCACCAAACTCCCCTCCAGTCTGTGTCAACGTATTGAGCGTCACATTCGGAGCTTTGTTTGGGGAAAAACTGCAACAGAGCGTCGGCCAAGTTTGGTGAAGTGTGAGGACATGTGTCAACCTTATTCACAGGATGGTTGTGGGTTTAAAAGAATGAAGCTGCAAAATGATGCCTTTCTGATGAAATTGGGATGTACAATTAAATCCAGACCCGACCTTCTCTGGGTACAAGTATTACGAAGGAAGTATGGCTGGGATGAGCTCTTAGAGAATCACAAACGAAACGCCTGTTCTTCGTACTTATGGCAACACCTGCGACAACTATAGAATGAAGTGGAGTTGGGCATGCGTTGGTCAATAGGAGATGGTTCCAGGGTCCGATTTTGGAATGACAATTGGATCCCTGAGATTGGCCCTCTAAGACACTTGGCTTTCCGTGAATTGGCACAGGATGAGTTATCATTTCCAGTGAATCATTTCGTGATAGTACATGGGTGTTGGGACTGGAGTCGCATCGAGGTGGAGCTCCCAGACCAAATCCTTGCGCGAATCGCAACATGCCCACCTCCGGGGCAAGATGACAGCGGGGCTACCAGCTTTTGGGATTGCTCTCCTGACGGCCAGTTCACTGTAGCATACGCATATGAGAGCCTGTGCGACATAGGGGATGAGAATCTGAGTAACCTCTGGAGGACAATTTGGAAATGGAGGGGGGCCCAGAGAGTTCGGGTGTTCTTATGGTTGGTTGGCCGCGGGAGCTTATTGACCAATGCAGTACGACGGAGGCCAAACATGACGGAATCTGATGCGTGTACAAGGTGTGGTACTGCAGTGGAGGATATCGACCACATTCTACGGCACTGCACCTTTGCTCAGGAGGTATGGAGCTTTCTCCTCCCTAACACTCGGCGAGTAGGTTTCTTTCAGGCAGATTTCCATACCTAGTTTATGCGGAACCTTGCTTAGACTAATTCAATGGAGGTTGATCATATCCAGTGGGCAACTACCTTTGGTCTGACATGCTGGAAGTTGTGGAACGTAAGGAACATGATCCTCTTTCAACAAGCTCATTTTCAACCCGAGGTGATAGCGAGAGAGGTGAGCGTCTTGGTTGGCTTCAATAAGCAAGCTGAAGAACAGAGTACCAGGGATCAAAGAGGAACAACCCCAAGGTAAGCGCGCACAATATGTTGGGTGAAACCACAGGCCTCGAAGGTTACCTTAAACTGTGATGGTGCGAGGAAGGACGACATGTTATGAGCAGGGGCGGGATGCGTGATCTGAGACCATGGTGGTCGGTGGCTACATGGCTGTTGTATGAATGTAGGCATCTGTTCACCTCTCCAAGCAGAGCTTTGGGCCCTCTTGGATGGTGTGGAGTTAGCATGGCATCATGGATTCAAGGACCTCGAAGTCCAGGTTGATTGTTTGGTTGCCCTGAAGCTCGTGACAGGAACCAGCGACTCAATCAATGGCTGTAGCAGTATCGTTAAACGGATTCAAAGGCTCTTAGCCAAGGATTGGAGGGTCTCAATAAACCATGTTTTTCAGGAAGGGAACCGCTGTTCCCATTTCCTAGCCACTTTTGCTTTAAAGTTGGAGGAAGGGTACCAACACTGCGAGCGCCACCCGAGGAGTAGTAGCATCTTCTTCATGAGGATGGGATCAGCCTGGGAAGTCTTTGGATGTGCCCGGTAGTTTCTGATTAGTTTCTGTTAATCAGCCCCTGTAAACGGAAAAAAAAAAAGAAAAAAAACCTCACCATAATGAAAGAGAACAAAAAATCAGAGACTACACTGGCTGAAAAATCTATTTAACTTTAAAAAAATCCTCTTACCCAAGTACAAATGCATCCCTAGTTTATTAATCTAACAACACCAAGGTTGCAATCTGTTCCACATGCTATCTAGAAATTGGAAATAAGCATATCTCCATGATCTATTGTAGAGCAAAGGAGCTACCCCAACCGAAAATCCCACCACAAACCCCAATGTCATACATACAAAAAACCAATCAATCCCCTTTCCTTGATCAACATTTTCATCATCTTGATCTAAATCACTTAAAGTCCAATTGTTAGTGAGAGGTGGGCCACGTAGGTTATTGCCAACGAAACTAGATGCTTCAAAGCTTTGCAATTGTGTCCCTGTAGGAATTCTTCCCTCCAAATTATTGCTTGACAAGGTCAAAAAGCTCAAGAAGCCTAACTTGGTTATGCTTGGTGGGATTTCACCAAAAAGATGATTCCACAGACTCTAGTGATTCCATTTTCCCAATGTTTTCTGGAATTTCACTGCTCAAACTATTATTGGAAACATTTAAAAAGTGTAACCCCTTTAGTCTTGTGATTTCCATTGCTACCTCGCCAGATAATTCGTTGCTTGAAAGGTCAGTACTTGTGACAAGTCCAAGAATAGCTCTATAATAATCAACTCATCTTTTTAGGAAAAGGACCTCCTCAATAATCAATTGCCTTGTGTTGTTTGCTCCATTGCAACGAATGTATGATTCTGAACTACTATTTACGATTGAAATAGAACTCAAATGATTGATACATTAGGGTATATGTCCTGTCAACTTGTTTTGTGCAAGGTCTAAGATTTGTAACAGCCTCATGTAACATATTTGATTGGGAATTTGACCAGATAACTTATGATCTAAGAACAAGAATTTTCAAATTTGGCAAGTGTTGTCCAAACCTTGATGTAATTGTTCCTGAAAGCTGATTGTTCCCTAGATCCAAAGAAATCAATTTGCTGCAATTCTTCAAGAAAGTCGGAAAACTTCCAACGAAACGATTGTTGTGAAGGGGCAATACTTCCAACAGGATAGTGATCCAATGGATGAGGGTAAGATCCCTGTCAACTGGTTGTTTTCTAGGTTCACCACACAAAGTTTTGGCCACATCATCCAACAATCAGGTATTTCTCTTGATAAATTATTTGATGCCAATATGAGGAATTCCAAGTTCTTTGTCTCATCATGTTCAGAACACAAAAGTTGTGCTATGGAACCTGAAAATTGATTGCTTGAGAGGTCTATATAAATCATATGGGGTGATATGTAAGGTAGTTGACCATTTAACTTATTTGAGATTAAATCCACAATGCTTGGGATAGCAATGGAATTCTTCCATATATTTGAAAGCTCATCGTTGATGTAATTGTGAGAGAGACTGAATTTATGAGCATTGTCAAATGTGCTCCCAACCCAAGCTGGAATAGGACCAACTATCTGTGTGTTTGAAATAACCAAATCATAGAGATGCTTTAGTGATTGAATCCACAATGGAAATTCAGGTCCTAGATACCAGGAAGCCATTCCTAAGTACTCCAAAAGTTGAAAAGGAGGACTCCAATTGGGACTCGTAAAGTGAATTGGTTTCTTGATGCATTGAAGAGGTACAAGTGGGAGAAATTGATAAGGTGGGCCTCATTTACATTCCATTGAATAGATTATCTTGGATACTAAGGGAACACAATTTAAAAAGTGATCCTATAATTTCAAAAGGAAATCCATTGAATTGATTATTTGAAAGGTCAAGCAATATTAACGACGCAAGGTTTCGTAGTGATTTCGGGATGTCACCCTGGATATTGTTGCCAGAGAGATAAAATCTAGCAAGATTTTTGGAGTGCCCAATTTGATCTTTTAAATAGCCAGGTAGTTGAAAATATGTAGCATATAAAACCTCTAATTTTTGTGGATCACATTTGGAAAAAAACTTGTAAAATTTGGGAAACTTGTTTATGGCACTTCTTATTTGAAATGAACACTTTCTTCAGGTTGCAGAGATGTCCAATAGAGATAGGAATTTTCCCGTTTAGATGATTATCAAACAAAGCAAGATAATCAAGAGAAGTCAAGTTTCCAATGTTGCAAGGAATAGTGCCATCGAATTCCCCCCCCCCCCCTCTTTGCTAAAGAAATTTTAAGAAAGGGGTTAGGTTCACCCACAATCTAAGAGGGCGGCGCTTGAAGCCCACTGTAAGTATACTAGGTTAGAGAGTATACATGTCTCTATCTCTTCCCGCGTTTTCTTGCTTCCTAGACCCCTAGGATGCCTCTCCAGCCGCTTTGACTAACTCCAAGATCGAACCTCCTCTCTTTTGGTTAGAGAGTCGACCCTTCGCCATTAAACCCAAGGACGAGGCAGTGCCATCAAAGTTGTTACTATAGAGTTAAAGTAACTTTAAGTGACTAAAACTATACAGCCCATCAGGAATTTAAGAGTCAAAGTTTCCAATCTGTCCCTTCATGACCGGCACCCCCCAACTCACCCCTCTCCCTGGCTTTGTTAATATATATATGATATGCTAATTCATGTGCATTTGGAAAATAATAGGAAAAATGTGATAGATTTAGAAAACCATGACAAACATTATATGTAAGGGTTTAAAATAATTGTGGAAAAATAATAATAAATAGTAAAATAATAATAATAATAATAATAATGATAATAATAATAATAAAATAAATATTATTATTATTATTAGGAAATGGAATAAATAATAAATAGTATTATTATTTATTAAAACGTAGATTATTATTAAGAGAATTTTTAGGGATTAATTACTATTTTTAATCCTCTAAAAATAATTCACGTAGCTAGTTACTTTACGACACAAGAAGTGATTAATGACAATAATAAACATTTACAAGCATACCTCGACACCTCTATCAGTCCCAATACCTTCGAACAAAGTTAATGATCCAAGCTTGAGGTGGGTAATTGTTATCTTATTAGTTTATATGTATGTATTCATATATGATTAACCATGATTGCTAGATAATTTGCATATTTGTATCCTATCTATGGATTGGGGTCATTAGTCGTAAAAACAGGGATGCATGTCCGAAGAGGTCAGCGGTCCTTGACCCGATAATTGCGATTACGTTGCGACTTGTTTATTATGAATTATTCTATGCTTAACATGTGTTATACTGTCACTTATATTTCATACCTGCATATGAGATTAACTGTTCCACTGGGGTTCATTCATTTGAACTTCAGATGGTATGAAAGAGACAGATAGTGGTTCAGGATCAAGAGGCAAGATGCAGCTATAAGGATTACAGCAGAAGGAACATTTTGGAAAAATATTAGTAGACAGACTGTATTAATTTGTTTATCATTTGTCTATTTTTGATTAATGTATTAACATCTCACTATGGGATAGATATCACTTGTGATAGGATAGATTCGAATCGCAAAAAATTTATCCTTATATTTTCAAACTAAGTTATTTTATGAAAGTTTTATTTCGCAATTAAGTCGTTCAAATTATTTCGATACATGTGCGCTATAACTCGATAAATAAAGGCGCATTTAGGGCGGACGTTACAATAACACAAATTTAACACATATAAATATATGCTATTATGCCCGTTAACCAAGGCAAACATAGAGATCCAAACAATGAATAGTCTCATTCATGAAGTGGTGTTGTGAGGAAAATCTAAAAGTTGGGGCAAAAATAATAGCAAAGAAGTTAGAATCCCATTCCACACTTGTGACTAATCATGTGGTTGTTTATTAGTCTATAAGCAACTTTCATACGAACACCTATAGAATGACCATATTAACATTGCCCTTTTAAATACACACAATATATAATAATAACAAGTCAATTGTGAAATATTTTAGAGAGTTGGATAATGACAATAAAAGAAGTGTCCACAACTCATAATAATGGGTGTTTTGGGAGAGAGTTGGGATGCAGAATTGTTAATTAAAAGTTGTCTAAAATAAATCTCAAATTCTATGTGTTATTTTTCAAATGGCACGATATATAATAAAAAAATAATGGCATCACAAAAGCCCTTAACTTTAACTGTAATTTTAATAGTAAGGAAGTTGATAGTTTATACAAGAAACATTAGGATTTAAAATTTCAAAGATTAGGGAGGTGACGTGCAGCTTATCCAAAGTTTGAAAAAGTTTTGTATATTTGAACCTATGAAGTTTTATGATTTTATGCATATGTTTATTCTTATTGACGGGCATAAGAGTGTCAAGTAAATGACGAAAGAATTATTATTATTATTATTTTTTAAAAGCTGAAGTACGACCAAAAAAGAATTGAAGTTTGCCGTTTTTGGAACGCATATAAACAAGAAGTCAATTATGAAAGACTATATAAAATAAGAATATGACTAAAAAAGAATTTTCCATCACACACACTAAAAAATTATCTTCAAATAATGAACAGCCTCTCTCATTATTAACTATTCAAGCGTGGAAAATTTGAAAGTTGGGGCCAAACTAATTGATAGTATTACTTGGGTCTTAAATATGATGCCTAACTAACTCTTTTTTAAGAGATTAACGAAATCAATTAAATTATTTTAAATTTTACTTTTTTTCAAATTAATTTGTTTGATTTATAAACTGATTTATAATATAATGATACATAATATATGATATTATTAAATAGCTTATTTAATCCCTTAAAAAAAGTCAGCTTGATCTTATATCTAGCACCGAAGGGAGTATTACGTGTTGGAAATTTTGCCCTAGGGCAAGTCATTGTACTTTAGACATTTATGTTTTAAAGTATTCTGTTTTAGTTATCATTTAATTTACATGTTTATATTGATAACTGTATCCCCTGGATATATCTTTTAAAGATTATCCTAAATGTCCCTGGTCGGTCATCTACACGGGAGCGAAGATGAGATAAGGTCAGTATGACTTTGATGAGGTATGGAGATACGAATCAAAGTCATGGGCACTTGTAAGAGTACAAGGTGCTGGACCGACCCACTATGAGAAAGCTGCATGGATCTAGCCATAAGCTTATCTCATGTACAACCGCACCACGACGCTCTATGACACGAGATCATCATGGATTCCTACATGATGAGTCACTGGTCTTTGACCGGGTGATGATAAAGGCTTGGATCGGGATCAGTGGTTTTCATGCGGAGGAATGTGAGTGGTCAAGATGGAATTTGTCCCTCACATTTGTAGAGAGATAATACGGGGCCCCTCGATGAATGACTCTAAGAAATGTATGGCCATACTGTGATAGAAAGGAGTTTCCATTTCACTTATTAGACTTCTCGAGAATCGAGAAAGTAATGGTCAAGAACAGGAATTTGACATTATCCATGCCTCATCCTTGACTAAATTATCGCGTGACAAAAGGGACGTGATATGTCATATGGTTGTACGATAGGTTGTATCGTGTCATCGATCCTCATGTGAATTGGGTAGTCGCAATGTCTTGCTAGATGTCGTTTGCGACTTGTGGGCTGGTACGATATTGGCCCACTTGCTAATCTCATATGGGCACAGCGGGTCGCACACAAGAATAACCCAACACGAGCAAAAGTGTCCGGGTTCATTGAATCTTAGATTAATTGAGATTTAATGAATACTTAATTTAATCTGGGTGAATATATATATATATATATATATTCAAAATTAATATATATATTAATATTGTTAATGGAGATTATAATATTATTATATATAATATTTGTTTTGTATTTAATTTATTTAATAAATTAAATATCTAAAACAAATAGAGATATTGTATCTCATTTAATTTTCGAATAAAGATATCATATATCTATTTAATTTAAATTGAGATATAGTATCTCCGATTTAATTAAATAGATAGATATCATTTCTCGAATTTAATTTATAGAGATAAATTAAATCGGAAGGCTTTTTGATTCGGATTAAATAAATATATTGCATTAGATCTATTAATAGATTTAATTAATGTATTTATTAATCAAGATTCAAAATTCGAATTTCAGATCTGGCTTTTAATTCGGATTAAATAAATGTATTAGATTAGATCTATTAGATAGATTTAATTAATATATTTTAATCCAGATTTAAAATTCAAATTTCAAAAATTAATGTGGATTAATTTTATATAATACGCTGATCGGGTTTGTAAAAACCTACGGGACTTTTTGTCGAGCGTATTAGAGAGCCGCGAGAAACCCTAGAGCAAGATAGAGAGAGACGCACAGTTCGAGGCGCTAGCACGCTGCCGCATCCACGTTCAGTGTTGATTCGTGTGGATAACAGTAGAGGAAGCCGATTCGTGGAGTCGACTTCTGTTGATCGAGAAGGTAGCCCACCAGATCAAAGAGAACAAGACGCAGACGAGTTCACTATAAGTAATATTCGGTTCTCAATCCTTGATTTAGACGATGGTTGAGCGATCTTTCGGATGGGATTCGTAGAATATTTTTGTAACATCCCATTTTCAAAAGCAGTATATTTTTTTTTTCATCAGAGTAGAGCATCGGAGCGATTGAGTAACGATATTTATATTCAAAATGCCGTAATTCGGCTGATTACGATAGCGGTACATTATACCGAGTGTTTTCAAAAGTAAATAACAAAAGAAGAAAGTCTTCAACCGAGTCCCTATGTGTGCGCTTGCCTTTCTCCTCGATTCTCGCTCCTCCCGACCACGACGCTATGTTAAGAGCCGAGGTTCAATGCCCATTGAACCTCAGGTAACGGTTAACCTCATGTTTATATATACAACATAGACATTATATGAGCATACAAACAAGCTTATCCCAACAGCACACACGCACCTTGGCAGATATGTCGCCTTAGCATACGTTTCGCACCTAGCAATCGTTTCGCACCTATCATTTCGCACCAAGCATTTCGCACCAAGCACACGTATCCTAACACCCAGCAAGCATAATAACAGTACATTGAACATGCCACAGAGCTATCAACTACCTCACATAAACATACCATACACATAGCACATGTACACATACAATAAACATCAGAGTTAGTGTTACAGTACGTGAACGTACTTTCGTTGACGGAACTTCGGTACGACTGTTGATCAAAGCGTAATCACAGATACCCTATAAGGATAATAACGATTCTAATCAATGGTCAACATCATACCAGACATTATAGTACCAAATTACCATTTTACCCTGATTCCCTTAATCGACGGAGTTTTGCCAGAGCTTCGTTACTTTGGCTCTAATCTTCCAAAATTTTGACATATCTCCATCTCCAATATATTTTTGAAATAAATATCATATTTATCCCTAAAACATGATATCTAAACTAACTTGGAAGATTAAAGATTAATCTAGCATTTCTACTATAACTACCGAAGGAACTACCAAAGCTTAAGACTAGGGACCAGAAGAAATTACCCAAAGACTTCGCTACTTCTTTTCCGAGCTCCTCCTTGCTCTCACTTCTCTCTAACCTATCTCTAGGATTCCTTTGTGAATTGGTGAGTTTGAAGAGAAATGTGAAAGGCTATTTATAGCAAAAGCCAAAGGATCTCATCCCTTGGATCAACCTTTGCATCAAGGGCTAGGATGATGAAGATGTGGCCTTATGAACATTACTCATTTTCCTCTTCTCTCCACCACAAAAATGTCCCCTTATGTCATCAACATTATGTCATCTATTCACTTTATGAGTTTCTTCTCATAAGTCTTCCTGTTCGGTGTTCTAATCACGTAATCTTAGAAAATCTCAAAAAGTCCTTAGCAACTCACTGAAGATCTAATCTTCCTCTTTAAGAATATTTGGATTAACTAAATTTTTGATCTCATTCAGGGTATTTCATAACCTGTTGAACATTTTCGGATAACCGCTGTCGGTTACGGAAATTACTTCAGGTAATGCCAAATTCGGGACAAAAATCCACTGATTTATAATATGTCCAGTTGTTTTCTACTTAGTTCAATGATTTCAAGTTATGATTTATTTTCCATTGGTTCTCACTTTTCTTATCTCCCTTTGTTTACAAAATATCTTTTCATCGATCCCTTATTTGCCCCGGCTACTTACGGAAATGACTTCCGCTAACACCAACCTCCTGGGACAAAAATTCACTTGTTTGTAATATGTCCTGACCTAAGAAACTTAGTTCACGGTTTTCTAGGTAGGATTTAATTTATCGGTTCCTTTTATCCAACCTGGTTCTTCCACAAATATCTTATATTATTATTTAATTAACAAAATATCATGATATTATTTTTGAAAAACCCACAACCCTTTTCACACTCAAATTTCAGTTTTCTCTTCCCTTTATTTTTTTTTAAATTTATCTAAATTAGCTAGAAGCTTAATTAGAGCCTTAATCCCATGATTAGCAATCTTTTAGGGTTTAGGGTTTTCATGTTCTTAATCTCACCAATTTTTCTTAATCTTTTCTAATTGATTAGCAAGCACACTTTATGCTAATATTAGCCATAAACACTTATTTAAAGGATTTTCCATAATCTACCTTAAATATTCTCTTGTATACGGCTTAAACAATTAGTCATTAATTACTTAACTAATTACTTTCTAATTGTTGATAATTTTCTTAATTAGGTTTAATCTTTTTCTCACAACTATTTCATTGACATTGGTATTTTATGTCCCACATATCATATTAAAAATCATGGGGCAACTTATGCTCCCCAAAATTATATTTAATTTTGCCTCATTATTTTTCAAGGGAAATAATCCCAAAAATTCCTAAAATTAGAGACAACATACTTTCTAATTTTCAATAAATATTTTATTGCCTCTTGGGATTTATCATAATATTTTCAGGGCATTTCATGGCCCATAATTGCATTTAGGGATTTTGACACTTTAATCCCTCTAATTTCATTAGAAATTTCCCTAGACAATAGAATAAGTATCCTACAAGGTTTTAAAACCACATATTCACCTATTTCCAAATAGGTATTATTTACTAAAATATAATATTCCGAGATAGATAATTACCGGGTATTACAATTTTAATCCACTACGTGTATAGATCCCAATATTACGAAACTCTTCAAGTTTGAATGGTGAAAGATTTCTAAAACAGAAGTTGAATGCAATAATTTTGATGGTACCATTGCCCTTTTTAATACGAGCAATAATAACAATTCAGTTGTGAAAGATTTTGCTAAGTTTTGTTGGAGCTAAGTTTTATGTATATATTGGTTTTAGGATAAGTAATATATATTTTAAAATAAATGAGATATTTTGGTAATTTAAATATTCCTTATAAACAAAATAGAGAAGTTGATTGTTAACATTTTGATACCAACTTAGAGTTTGTCTAGCCTGTAAGGCCTTGTTAGATCCCTCTAAGTCTCGATTTCAAGTGCCAAAATCAAAAGGAAACACTTGTGTTAGAAGGGCATCTACAAACTTCAAACAAAGTACCCAATGATAATATTAAAAAGGTAACAACACACTGATTCCACTCCTAAGATAGGAATAGAAAGTGTGTTTCATCGTTATTTCAGATTTTTATTTTTTTAAAAAGTTGATTAAAAAGTTAATCAAGTGTCTGATATTACGTCACGATGTGTTAAATAAGTACTCAAGTATAATGCAGACCCGCACAGCATACACACATACGCACATATCACTACCTCAATTTTGGTCGCTGGCTATAGTTTTGTACCAATAATTACAAAATTGTTGGTCAAATAAAAAATAAAGAATTTTTTTTCACTAATTGAGGCATCCAAAGTAAATTTTATAGAATAGTATTGATGCAAAAAGCAATGCAACATTAAACGGATGGATTTATGCAACATTATATATATATACATATATAAGTAAATATTTATGAGTAAAGTTGCCGGCATCCCCCGATATTATTTCCTAATACTGTCCAGGCCAGCACCCTAATCTTAGTTATATATGCCCATTACCTTAAACCATAACTAAGATTAGGGTGCTAGATGCAATTGAAAAATAACATTAGGAGTGCTAAATGTAGTAAACAAAATAATATATTATGGTGATGGACATACCGTAAATAAAATTATTTTGGAGGATGTAACTGCAAATAATGTCAAGGTGCTTAATATTACTTCACCTACTATTTATTGTGTGCTTAATATTACTTCACCTAATATTATTGTAAGGTACCCTGAACTTATTATTATACTAAAGACCTAAATCCAACTAATGGACAGTTACACCCTCATTCCTGATTAATTAAATTAAAAATATTAAATATTTTTTTAAAAAGCATAGTTTCTTCCCATTCCACTTCCATATATTTCCATTTTCATCATATTTATACGCGCCATAATAACATATATCTATCTATCTATCTGAATGACCTATTTTGTTTATCCCCGTGAGGAACCCCAAACAAATTAAATAGTTTAAACAATTAATATTCAAAAATGAAATTAACAAAAATTAATAAATTCAAACCGTTTGATTTTTATATGAATAATTTATATTAAGTGTAGGTAGAATAAGGTGGAAGGAAATCAAAGTTGTTTGTGTGGGTGTTTGGGGGAGGGAGTTAAGATACCAAATTATGTTTTCTTTCCAGAAAATATACCAAATTATGTTATTAAGAAGTTTTACGATTTTATGTATATGTTTATTGTTCTTAATTACGACTAATTTTTTTTTCCACCACACATGCTTTTAACAAATTTTCTCCAAATAATGAATAGTCTCTTTCATCAACTATTTAAGTGTGAAAAATTAAAATTGGGACCAAAGTGAGGATAGCATAACCCAACTTTTAAAATTTGAATAATTAAGAGGTAAAATTAGGCATTTTTCCAAAAGAAGAATGACTTAGCTTAATGATGATTTTAACACGTACAAATTAAATACAAAAACTCGACAAGGAAGGAAAATTTCATGTTTTTTCTTGCACGTTCTACTAGAAATAATCATTTTTTTGTTTGTTTTTAGATATGATTAGGTACTAAATATGGACATTTCTTTTCATGGAGATTGGATTATGAAAAACTTTATAAATTAAAGCTAGATTATAACTACAAAATATATTTTTTTGCGAATATAAATTAACAATTTCTTTTTTTCAAATAACGAATAGTCTCTTTTTATTAACTATTCTTGTGTGCAAAATTTAAAAATTGGAACAAAAATAATAACAAAGAAGTTGGAATCCCATTCAACACGTTGTGACGAAGGAAGTGGTTCTTGCTTAGTCTATAGAATGACCACATTCATTTGCTATTTCATCGTTATCCTATCAATTTTTATTTTATTTTTTTCTTGAGTTGTTTCGCTCTATCCTTGCAAGAATACTAACAAAGGATCGTAGGGTAATTTTCATCCAAAGTGTATAAAGTGTATTTTAAATTATTTAATGTTGACACTGATGTGACAAATGGTGACACCATGAATTTAAATGATGAATTGACAATTAAATACTGACAAAATATGTTTACAATTAATTATTTAAATTTTTATCTTGCAAAGTGTAAAATAACATTTTAATTGATCATGCGGTTCCCAAACACCCCCAGGCCAGATGATCTAACGTATAAACTAGCTAAAGTATATTGATTATAACTTTACCAAATTTAACACGTACAAATATATTGCTCTTTTGCCCCTTAACTAAGGCAAACATATAGATCCAAACAATGAAAAGTCTCATTCATGAAGTGGTATTGTGAGGAAAATCTAAAAGTTGGGACAAAAATAATAGCAAAGAAGTTAGAATCCCATTCCACACGTTGTGACTAATCATGTGGTTGTTTATTAGTCTATAAGCAACTTTCATACGAATACCTATAGAAAGACCATATTAACATTGCTCTTCTAAATACGCACAACAATAATAACAAGTCAATTGTGAAATATTTTAGAGAGTTGAATCATGACAATAAAAGAATTCTCCACAACGCATAATAAAAAAGTTGGCTGAAATAAATGTAAAATTCTAAGTGTTGTTTTTCAAATGAGATGATATATAATTAATAAAAAAATTTATGGCATCACAAAAACCGTTAACTTTAATTGTAAGTAAGGAAGCTGATAGTTTAAACATGAAACATCAGGGAGGTGACGTGCAGTTTATACAAACATTAGGGAGTTCTATGATTTTATGCATATGAGCATAAGAATGTCAAGTAAATGACCAAATATATATATATATTAAAAGCTGAATTACGAATAAAAAAAGTATTAAAGTTTGCCGTTTTTGAGACGCATATGAACAAGAAGTCAATTATGAAAGACTATATAAAATAAGAATATGACTACAAAAGAATTTTCCACCGCACACTCTAAAACACTTTAAAACTAATTTTTTGATTTATAAATTGATATATAATATAATGTACGACATATGATATAATTAAATAGCTTATTTAATCCCTAAAGAAAAGTTAGCAAGATCTTATATTTAGAACCTAAAGGAGCATTGTGAAACTCTTAAAATTTGAATGCTGAAAGACTTCAAAAAAAGAAGTCGAATGCAATAATTATTTTGATGGTAACATTGCCCTTTTTAACACGAGCAATAATAACAATTCAACTGCGAAAGATTTTGCTAAGGCCCCGTTTAGTGGAAAAGAACTTGAGAGAGGGAATGAGAACTTAATAAAGTTCCCTTCGAAAACACGCGTTTGGTTGTCCAAGTGCCCGAACCCAAGTTCCCGGGCCCACCACTCTTCCCTTATATGTGGGAACTTGAGATCCCACCAAAATTGGTGGGATCTCAAGTTCCCCAGTCACTATTCACATTTTTGGACGGATTTACCCCGAAATTCAAATTTTGGTGGGAATTTCGAACTTGGCGGGGAAAGTTTGAATTTGGCGATTTTTTTTTTCCCAAAAGTTCGAACTTAACAAGAACATTTTTTTAGAACATTTTTTTAAAAAATATATTTTAGCAAAAAAAAAAAAAAAAAAAACATTTTTCTTTTTTATGTTGAATTAATTTATTTTGAAGGTAAAATAGACATTTCCTAATTCTTTACCAACTACCCACCCTTCATTTTCTTCCTACCAAACAACTCAAGCCATCTTTCCTCATCTTTCAAATCTTCCTTTCTCTTCCTTTAAATTCCTTTCCCTCCTCAAAGTTCTTTTCCCTCCCCCCAAATTCTTTGAACCAAATGGGGCCTAAGTTGTGTTGGAGCTAAGTGTTATGCATTTATTAGTTTAAGGATAAGTAATACTTACTCCAGTCCTAATTATAGGACAACATTTAGTAATTGATTTTGGTCCTAATTATAGGATAAAATTTCAATTTTTGTAAATTTCTTTCTAAATTACCCTTATTTTATTCTCTCAAGCGTGTTTGGTTTTTGCTTGAATATATATATGAAGGTGCGTAAAATCTTCTAGTCGGTGAAACTTTTAAATTATTGGATTTTAATTTATTTATCGATCAGCTGACATTAATTTGCCAATATATATATATATAGACACAGACACACACATGCGTTTGTATCTGTTTGTATGTCTATATATATGTATGTATATATGTGTTTGTGTGTATATCTATATATTTATATGTGTGTATACATATATGTATATGTGTTTTTGTGCGCACGTGTATGTGTGCGTGTCTGTCAATATATATGTATGTAGATATATACATATATATATATATATATCTATCTATGTGTGTGCATACATACATACATATATGTGTGTGTACATATATAAACACACAAAATATACCTACATACATACATACATACATAGATACATACATACATACATACCACTTCCGGTCTTAATTATAAGAACTAGTTGACTTTTTCTTAGAGAGATTAAGGAAGCTCAATAAGTTATTTAATCATTTTATATGTATGTATCCTTATATTTTATATTAGCTTATTAGTCAAACTTATTGATTTGAAGAAAAAAATAAAAATAAAAATATTCTAAAGTGATTTAATTAGCTTCCTTAACCTTTCCAAAAAAGTCAACTAGGTCTTATAATTAGGACCAAAAGGAGTATCTGTGTGTGTGAGTGTGCGCGTGCGCATTATATTATATGTGTGTAGATATATATGTGTATACACACACATAGATAATATATATATATATATATATATGTATACATATATATGCACACACATATATGTATATATAGCAAGATGATTATTTTAATTAGAAAGCCTATGAAAAGGAAAATTTTAGGTTGGAGAGGTATGTGGTAGGAGTTGTTGATTCATTTTTACCTATGTCATTTTAAATTTATATAAGGGCATTTTAGGAAAATGAGTAAAATTAACTAATTTAACTCTTCTTCTTAATCTCACCAAAATCGGTTAAATATGTCCTATAATTAGGACCTAGGAGAGAGTATATATTTTAAAATAAATGAAATATTTTTGTAATTTAAATATTTCTTATAAACAAAATAAAGAAGTTGATTGTTAACATATTGAAAGAAGTTAAGAATAGCAAAAACATACTGACACCAGCTTAGAGTTTGTCTAGCATTGTCAGGCCTTGTTAGATCCCTCTAGGTCTGGATTTCAAATCCCAAAGTCGAAAAGAAATACTTGTGCTAAGAGGGGCAGCTACAAACTCCAAACCAAATACGTACTGGATGATAATTGATTGAACCATATTTTTAAATGATTTTTGATAATTAAATTAGGATTTTTAATGCATTTTGTAACATCCCATTTTCAAAAGCAAGATATATATTTTTTTCATCGAGTAGAGCATCGGAGCGATTGAGTAACGATATTTATATTCAAAATGCCGTAAGTCCGATGATTACGGTAGCGGTACATTATACCGAGTGTTTTCAAAGTAAATAACAAAAGAAAGTCTTCACCGACTCCCTATGCGTGCCGCTTGCCTTTCTCCTCGATCCTCGGTCCTCCTAACCCTGACGCTATGTTAAGAGCTGAGGTTCAATGCCCATTGAACCTCGTGTAATCTAACCTCATGCTCAAGTAATACAAGATATGGATGACGAGATATTCATGACATTACAGCGAATCAATACATAAGCACACAAAGATGCAAGATTAACATATCAACAAGACATAGCACACAAAGACATGTAAAGTTACCCACGTTTGCACTAACCAAGGCCACGACGGCCCATCGTGTCCTCGCTAGGAAAACTCAACGGCATTACCAAGACGTAACCCGTATAAACAAAGCTGAATGTATAAACAAAGTGAACTACGACGAGTCTTAGACACGGTGCATGACCCAAGACAAAGTCCTGTCCATGACTCTATGAAATAGTCTATCACATATAAGCATACAATAAGCATCGAGTTAGTGTTACGACGCGAACGTACCTTTCACCGTGTAATGGCCAACATGCCCGACCTTTGAACCCACCCGGACTTCCGGATATCCTAACATATCACCATAGTACTTAGAATAATATCCTAAGGGATATTTTCACCTCTATTTATCTCTCTACCCTTGGTGGGTTTTTTATTTACAATTTTGCCCTTACATTTATTTAAAAACGCAGTGCAGTATTTTCTGGGCAGATTTTTTGGTAACTTTGAAAAAATCATAATTATATCTACAAATATCGAAACGAGGATCCGTAAAATTCTCCGGAATCATTAAGATGTATATTTTCAAGTAAAAATACTTTTATATACCCAGAATTTATGAACAATTCCCAGTATTCATCTTTCACAACGTTGCCCAGAATTTCGTCCAGAAAAATAGCCTAACTTCAACTGATTGTATTTCTTTGTACAGGAATCAAAACGGTGCATATTATATATATTTGGAAATCCCTACATATCTAATTTATTTCTGGAAAGTTTCATGATTTATGGGCTTCATTTTCAACATAAAATATTAGCATTTCTATCGCTGTTTGCCCAGAATTTTCACCGAAAATTTTGCCAGAATTTCGCTACTTTGATCTTCAACTTCCAAGAATTTTGCTTTATCATATTCTCTATCATATTTTCGAAATAAAGACATATTTAACCATAAAAACATGAAATCAAAACTACTTGAATGATTTAAAGATCAAACATAAACTAACTATGAATTTAAAACTTAGAACTCAAGAACAAAAAGACTTACCCTTGAAGAACTTCCTCCTCCTTCTTGCTCCCCACTATGATTTTCTCTCTACTCTTGCTTCTCTAAAACTCACCTATTTGGTTGAGTTTGGTGTGAAGAATGAAGTGAACCCAAGCCTCCTATTTATAGGTGGAGATTTAGGACACAAATGGAATTTAATTTGCCCATCTCTCACCCTAGCCATTGGATGCAATCTACTTTACAAGAGTTGATCTCATCCCTTCATGTGATTAGAAAACCCTAACTTAACCAATAAGTTTAGAAAACTTAACCTCTAAGTTTTGCTTCATGAAGACTTTGGGGATGACTCATTAGTGATTCTAGTTAGCTCCTAAATGTCCTTTTGTAACTAGATGCAAATTGATTTAGTTACTCTCGAAGCTTTAGTTTACTTTAATGAAATCTATTTTTGGTTGCTTGATCAATCACCAACACTTTTAAATTCTGAGTATGATTTTTGATTAGTAGTTGGATATCCAGATTTATGGTCTAATGAGATTCCCCTGGTTGTACTAAGCTTATTCTTCAACGTTTGCAAAAATAACCTTTACTAGGCTTACTTTCGAGGTTAAATTATGTTGGTTCAAGATAAGTGCTTATATTTTCTCCAAGGTTCCTACTTCTTCACAACTATTTAAATTTGTATAAATTCTCACTTTATTTGTTGTTTTGAGTTTTTACTTGTGTACATCGATATTTACTTGGATTCCAAACCATTATCAAATTTGCTTTAATTTAATTTTTTCTCTCTCTTTATCCTCTTCTATTTCAATTAATGCATTATCCTATCATCTTCCAATTTGTCCCCTAATTAAATGCTTGCATGTGCTTGCTTTAATTACTTTATCTTGATTCAATTAACAAATTCTCTTCCCTACACATCATGGTCGACATCTCTCTTTAGTTAGCCATTTAACATGCATTTATTCATTAGCAAGATATTATATTTTAACCCACACCTTCTCTTGTGTGTGTGTGACGACAGCCTTTTGTTTTAATAGTCATTAGATGTGCCTTTTAGGTGGCAAAATTCCAAACAAAAATCACGCATTTAATGAGTGCCGACATCCTCTCTTCAATAGCCATTTATGTTTAATTTATTAATTGCCAAAAGCTTTGATTATTTAATAATAACTTTCATCCTAAACACCTCTATGGTTGGCCCACGCACACATGCATCCATCAGCATTCAATGTTCTCATTTAGCTATTTAATGTGTTTTTGAATAAACAATATAACAATTACCTCATGGCTTTTCATTGGTTAGCCCAAATATTTGACTTTTCAACTCTTCTTTATGCTTTATTAATCTTTTCCCTTCCTTCCCTTATGCTCAACGTTTTTTGCTGATTCTTGGGGCCAAATTATGATGTCATTTAATGACTTAATTAAGTGCTTAAGTATCCTTTAATGTCAAATGTCAATCTACAATTGGTTGCTTATTTAATCAACTATATTTAAGCATTAATAAAGTATTATTTCATCTTCTTTGGCTTAATTCTTTTTTTAAAGATATAATCAGCCCCCTTTTATTTTAATAATGATGACTTTAATTTGTCCACAATTAAGTTGAAGAATTATGCCACTAATCTCAATTAAGTGCAAAGCTTATTTGCTTATCATTTGGTAATTGGCACTTAATTTAATTAAGTGTTTGTATAGCTTTTTCATGGCTCTTTTAATCTTAAAATAGCCATTATTCTATGTGACTCTAAGTCACATATGTTAACTAATTTAATATGGTAACATATTCCAAAATACCAAATTTTTGGTAAATTGAAAGTCGGGTATTACACATTTTATCATAGTTATTGAGCTCAAAATGCTTTTCTTGTGATAAATTGGGATTAAGAGTAAATATATTAAATTAGGGCTAAAAAGGGCAAAATTGCCAAACACAAAAAATGTAATTATTCTTAATCATTGATTTTTATGAGAATATTTGATGTTGGATTAATTATTTTTCACTGTAGATGCTTGAAAAGATCAAATCAAAGTTGAAAATTAAAGTCTGAATTCAAAATATAAAATTTTTCAGTTTAGTCCCTCTCCAGAAGTTTAAAAATTTGCACTTAGATCCCTGTTATCTAAACATAGCGTTTTGACAATTATTGACAATTAGGGCAGCTGAATTTTTGACCCACTTTTGGCTGGATCAGGGATGTTGACCCAAGAGAATTAATGGAGCTGAGGGATTAATTCATGGGAGCGTCGCGAGCTCATTTTTTTATCATCCTGGAATCACGCCGCATCTCATCGACCTTGGACCTTCTTTCCTCCCTGGACTTTCCGTCTCTCTGACGGCACAACCACCTCCATCGTTGCCGGCGATCTTGCCTTCTCCTTCAACCCGAACACCATCGTCAGCCACCCTTGCCAGAAATTAGAGCCCAGCGTCGAGAGACCTCCAGACCTTCACACCTGATCCTTCATTCCTTCATCATCATCTTCTCCTTCTCACCACCGACGACTCTCTCTCTCTTTCACCACCATTGTCTCTCCACCACGCACAACTCCATTGTTATTTGAATTTTCCGGCAAGGCTCTGAATTTTCCGGCGAGAATTTTCCAGATTCCGGCGAGGTTGTGTTTTCTGGATTTTTAGAGCTCCAATGAGTGGCTGAGCTTCTTTTGTCTCTTGGGATGGAGTTAGACTTGAGTTCCAGAGCTAAAAAAGAGGGGAGTTTATTTGTTCAATTTATTTTCTCTAATTACATTTTGATTTCCTAGTTTTAGGAATATTGTTTTGTATTTTTGAGACTCAGTTTATCCGTTTGGAAAACTTTGTTGATTGAACCTATGTGATTGGATTGAATTTTGTGGTTTGTTGGATTTATAAATTTGTATTTCCTTATTGATTCAGTGAAATTGTGCTTCCTACGTGGTATTGTTAGATAGTATGATTGAATTGGATTAATTGAGTGGCGTGGTATCGCATTCTTGTCAAGAGGAAGCAAGCTACATTAATTTAATCCTAATTACACATTAAGTGGTTTTAAACAATATCTCAAGAGGTAGTAGTTAGCTACATTAGTAGGAGGTACTATTAATTGGGAATATTGGACTCAAGTGGTATCTTGGGGTTTTTCATCTAGACTTAGTGAAAATTTACTCCTACATTTAATTGAACTATGATAGTCACTATTCCATTTCCAAGGGCAATCATTCATACATTTCATACTCCATTCCATTTTATTAAAAATACCAAAAATATTAGTTTAGCATTTAATTAAATTGCATTTCTCTTTAGTTTATTAATTTGAAAAGCCAAAACCAATTTTCTCCCTTATTTTAATTGCATTTGCATGACATTTAGATTATTTAGGATTCAATAAAAGACTCATCGAGAGAGAGAACGATCCTATGTTTGCCTATACGCAATCCTTGATTAATTTTTGATTATGGACCCCAAGATTAAAGACAAAAAGGTCTTCATCAATAATATAAGAAAAAAAAGGTAAAAACACACAGATTCCACCCCTAACCATACAGATAGAAAGTGTGTTTCAACTTTATTTCATAATTTGTTTAACAAGTTGATTAAAAAGTTTATTAATTGTCTCATATTACATCACGATGCGTTAAATAGTACTCAAGTATAATGCAGACCCGCACAACAGACATACACACACACATATATCACGATGCGTTAAATAATACTCAAGTATGATGCAGACCCGCACAACCGACACACACACGCACATATATCACTACCTCAATTTTGGTCTCTAGCAATAGTTTTGTACCAATAATTACTAAATTATTAGTCAAATAAAAAACTAAAGACAACTTTTAAATTAATTGAGGCATCCAAAGTGTAATACCCTAATTTTCATAATTCTTATAAACATTCTATTTTGGTAAATAATTAGCAAAATACAAAGGTAAATTATTCGTACAATAATTTACCTTTGTATT
Organism: Acacia acuminata; assembly: GCA_019022655.1. Taxonomy (NCBI): domain Eukaryota; kingdom Viridiplantae; phylum Streptophyta; class Magnoliopsida; order Fabales; family Fabaceae; genus Acacia; species Acacia acuminata. The sequence goes on along the minus strand of JAFJYI010000115.1, from coordinate 1,616,355 downwards.
TTAGGGCAAAGAATTTAAATCTATTGATCATATTCTTATCATTTTAGAATTAATTAACCAATGGTAAATTATGAGACTACATTTAAGTGCTATTTAATGTGATATAAATAGTATAACATCAATTTTAGGGATTAGAGCTAATTGTAGTTTAAGTTTTATTTAACCAAAGAGTTAGAATAAATTTATAATTTAAAATTGTGGAATCAAGTTCCAAAAAAGAAAGAAAAAAGAAAAAGAAAAAAGACACGTCCTTAAAGCTTATGAATATATGGCTGTGTATGTGAATATACTTTAGTATATGAATTAATAATATAAAGCAAAAAAAAAAATGCTGTTAGATATTATTATTTTATTATTTATTTTTTTTTTGGTTAAAAAGTAATATTGTTAAAATCCTAACCCTAGTACCCTCCTATATATCACATTATCACCCGGCGCCCTTGAACCTTACACGTCGCTTCTCACTCTCGTGTTCACACCTCTCCCTGGACTCTTCATATTCGTGCTCCTATTTCTCCCGTACTATTAATGATGTCTTTTCACCTTTTCTTCATTTTATGGGTTTCTTCTTGGGAAAATCTCGTGCAGGTCCCAAGTAAGAGAAATAAACACAATTAGGTCCCATAAAATTACCAAATTACACTGAAATCCCAAGGGACATTGGTGATATTAAATCTAATTGTGAAATGAACATTTTGCCCTCGTTCAATCTTCCCACCTTCCATGAACCAGCTCACATTCCCATTCACGACAGTTGCAGACGAAGTTGGAAACAAAGTTGATTGGAGCCTCTCGTTAGTTCTGTAAGGTGTAGATCGGATATCAAGTCGCCGGATTTGATAAGATACTTTCATAAAGCACGGTGTCTCTAAATCTTTGGAACCTTTTTCTGTTTCATACTGTTTTTATTCTTTGCTAATCTATTATTGCTAGAAGAGGAAGTTTCTGATCTGGAGCATATTGTTAGTTCTCTATGTGTTTTGATGATGTCTAACAATTGTAATAGTCAAAGGGTTAAATTGCAAAGCTTTAAGTTCAGACAAATTACATTTGAGTTGCTTGAAAAATGATTTAGAAAATTAGTAAGTCAAGTTATTAAATACAACTCAAGTTACTATTCATTTCTTCCTAAGAGCATAACTCAAGTTGCCAAACATAACTCAAGTTATAAGTTTAAGAAAAATCAATTTTGCAAAGATCATAACTCGAGTTGTCACTTAACAACTCAAGTTATAGAGTGTACTTCAAGCTTTAAAAGAATCATCGCGATATCATATTTTGATCATCTGATATAACTCGAGTTATCTGAAGAATAACTCGAGTTATGAGCATATCATAAAGCTTTGGCTGATATAACTTACTGATATAACTCGAGTTATACAACATAACTCGAGTTACAATATTCTAAGTGCTCTCTCCCTTGAGAGATTCATTAATATAACTCGAGTTAAATGTAATAACTCGAGTAACATAACTCAAGTTAAGTTTTATAACTCAAGTTATTTTATCTGAAGCTTCTCTGTGCAATGAAACAACTCAAGTTGCTTTATCTAACTCGAGTTATCCAATATGCAATTTCATCTCTGTTTGAGTTTAATGAAATATAACTCAAGTTAAGGACTATAACTCAAGTTGACTTATATTGACAAATATTCCTTGAACATGCTTATAACTCGAGTTATCATTATGCAACTCGAGTTACCTGTATCAGAATTTGAACTCATCGTCTTGGTAATCTGAAACACTTTGATTAAATCTTGGGTATTACATATTATTGATTATTATTATTTCTAACCGAGTTTAATCAGTTTGCTAGTGGATTTCAGACGTGATAAACAAGTTTTTAATCTTCAAAATCCCATAAAGCAAAAACCTGTCAGAAGCATTAAATGCTAAAGCAGAGACATAGCGTGAAAACGGAAATGGACCTCTGAGCAAGCGAAAAGCATTCCGGCTATTTCTTAGACAACACTCTAACTTAGTCTCAACGGACAATTTGAATAACGGACAAATGTCGGAAGCATACGAGGAGACAGAGCAACGTAATCTCAACGAATATATTCATTACTCACAACGGCTCGTTTAATCTCGTCTCAACAAGTCATTAAATGCAAGCATCTGTAAAAGCCAGAAGCATTGAAGTATCTACCTATCGAAACTCTATGCATTCCATTAGCAATTAATATCATTTACTTTTTCTACTCCAAGAGTAAATATCTTCGGATATATAAATCTTCGCAGTGATTATTATTCTACTCTTTTAGAGAGTTCTTTATTGATGATCTTTCTTGTAAGAATCTTAAAGTGTTGGGACTTTGGGATTGGGTTATTTGATTACAACTTGTAAGGGGAGTAAGTTCTAGAGAGAGAATTACTCCGTGAGTTACGAGTGTGTAATCATTTGAGTTAGTGAAATCCCTGAGAGTCCGGGACGGACGTAGGTCAAGGATTTGACCGAACCGGATAAATTCATTGTGTTCAATCTCTCTTCCCCTTACTCTATTCATCCCTATTTTCACTTACGGTTAATAGAGCATTTTCTAAGTAAAATTTTATATCCCCAATTTACCCCTCCTCTTGGTGATATTCTGTTCTTCACATACGTTCGTCCTTTTGGAGAATGTAAGCCCATTAAATTTTAGGAGTGTTTTATTTGGCCTGATCTGTGAATTTCGACGGGTACTAAGGGAGGTAGCTCGAGGGCGAGTTTCATGCTTTGCTGTTTGTTGAAATCTGGATTTACAATAGAAAAAGTCACATTTACAACCAAATTTAAAAGCATGGATTTTCGTTCAAACTCAAGTCCTAAGCTTATAAAGGGTATTTACAACAAAACAAGCCATATTTACAACAGAAAAAGCCACATTCATAACAAAATTTTAAAACCTGGATTTTTGTTCAAACTCAACTTCAATGGTAAAGATGATATCTTTAGCAAAATCTTAGCATTACTTACCTAGGGACTTTTTGCTAAAATTTAAAAACAAAATTGGGGTTTCATGTTATTGGGTAGGGTTAATAACATTGTGCTCTGTTTTTTGGGAAGGTAACAAAGGGACTGCTCTATTTTTTTGGTAATGGTTGATGTGATGATGGTTTGTTTAGTTAAAAGTTCCGATAGGAGATAATAAACTTCTTGTTAATACGTGTAGTTATTGGTTTTATTTCAGTTGTTAATACAATCATCGCTTATTAATACTTTGTAACTTGTAGCATATTGCAAGGATGATGACTTGTTTGGATTTGGAGGTGGATTGTCTATGTCTCCACCTCCTTTTTGAATGAAAGTGAAGAGTTGCCAACTTTGACATGGTGTACTTGTTTGGATTTGTTGGTGGATTGTACAAATGTTGTGAATGTGGCTTTTTCTATTGTAAATGTGGCTTGTTCTGTTGTAAATGCCCTCTATAAGCTTAGGACTTGAGTTTGAACGAAAACCCGGGTTTTTAAATTTTGTTGCGAGTGTGGGTTTTTCTGTTGTAAATGTGGCCTTTTCTCGCTATCAATGCCCTCTATAAGCTTAGGACTTGAGTTTGAACGAAAATCCAGGTTTTTAAATTTGGCTGTGAATGTGGCTTTTTCTGCTCTAAATGTCCTCTGTAAGCCTAGGACTTGAGTTTGAACGAAAATCCAGGTTTTTAAATTTTGTTGTGAGTGTGGCTTTTTCTCGTTGTAAATGTGGCTTTTTCTCACGCCAATGCCCTCTCGTAAGCTTTAGGACTTGAGTTTGAACGAAAATCCAGGTTTTTAAATTTGGTTGTGAATGTAGCTTTTTCTCGTTGTAAATGTGGCTTTTTCGCTGTAAATGCCCTCTCGTAAGCTTAGGACTTGAGTTTGAACGAAAATCCAGGTTTTTAAATTTTGTTGTAAATGTGGCTTTTTCTATTGTAAATGTGACTTTTTATGCTCTAAATGCCCTCTGTAAGCTTAGGACTTGAGTTTGAACGAAAATCCAGGTTTTTAAATTTTGTTGTGAGTGTGGCTTTTTCTGTTGTAAATGTGGCTTTTTCTCATCAATGCCCTCTCGTAAGCTTAGGATTTTAGTTTGAATGAAAAATCCAGGTTTTTAAATTTGGTTGTGAATGTGGCTTTTTCTCGCTCTAAATGCCCTCTCGTAAGCTTAGGACTTGAGCCTGAATGAAAATCCGTGTTTTTAAATTTTGTTGTGAGTGTGGCTTTTTCTCGTTGTAAATGTGGTTTTTTCTCACGCAATGCCCTCTCGTAAGCTTAGGACTTGAGTTTGAACGAAAATCCGGTTTTTAAATTTGGTTGTGAATGTAACTTTTTCTCGTGTAAATGTGGCTTTTTCTCGCTGTAAATGCCCTTTGTAAGCTTAGGACTTGAGTTTGAACGAAAATCCAGGTTTTTAAATTTTGTTGTAAATGTGGCTTTTTCTGCTGCCAATGCCCTCTGTAAGCTTAGGACTTGAGTTTGAATGAAAATCCAGGTTTTTAAATTTGGTTGTGAATGTAGCTTTTTCTGTTGTAAATGTGGCTTTTTCTGATGTAAATGCCCTCTGTAAGCTTAGGACCCGAGTTTGAACGAAAATCTAGGTTTTTAAATTTGGTTGTCAATGTGGCTTTTCTCGCTCTAAATGCCCTCTCGTAAGCTTAGGACTTGAGTTTGAATGAAAATCCAGTTTTTAAATTTTGTTGTGAGTGTGGCTTTTTTCTCGTTGTAAATGTGGCTTTTTCTCGCCAATGCCCTCTCGTAAGCTTAGGACATGAGTTTGAGTGAAAAATCCGGTTTTTAAATTTGGTTGTGAATGTGGCTTTTTCTCGTTTGTAAATGCCCTCTGTAAGCTTAGGAGTTGAGCCTGAACGAAAATCCAGGTTTTTAAATTTTGTTGTGAGTGTGGCTTTTTCTGTTGTAAATGTGGTTTTTTTTGCTGCCAATGCCCTCTGTAAGCTTAGGACTTGAGTTTGAACGAAAATCTAGGTTTTTAAATTTGGTTGTGAATGTGGCTTTTTTTGTTGTAAATGTGGCTTTTTCTGGTAAATGCCCTCTGTAATCTTAGGACTTGAGTTTGAAGGAAAATCCAGGTTTTAAATTTTGTTGTGAATGTGGCTTTTTCTGTAAATGTCGCTTTTTTCGTAGATGCTGTTAGCTTAGGACTTGAGTTTGAATTGAAATCCGGTTTTTAAATTTTGTTGTTAATATGGCTTTTTTCCGTTGTAAATGCCTTCGTAAGCTTAGGACTTGAGTTTGAACGAAAATCCAGGTTTTTAAATTTTGTTGTGAAGGTGGCCTTTTCTCGTTGTAAATGCCCTCCTAAGCTTAGGACTTGAGTTTGAACGAAAATCCAGGTTTTTAAATTTTGTTGTAAATGTGGGTTTTTCTTTTGTAAATGCCCTCTGTAAGCCTAGGACTTGAGTTTGAACGAAAATCCAAGTTTTTAAATTTTGTTGCGAATGTGGGTTTTTCTTTTGTAAATGTGGTTTCTTCTGTTGTAAATGCCTTTTGTAAGCTTAGGACTTGAGTTTGAACGAAAATCCAGGTTTTTAAATTTTTTTGTGATTGTGGCATTTTCTATTGTACATTTGGCTTGTTCTCATTGTAAATGCCCTCCGTAAGCTTCGGACTTGAGTTTGAACAAAAATCCAGGTTTCTAAATGTTGTTGTAAATGTTGTCTTTTTTGTTGTAAATATGGCTTTTTCTGTTGTAAAGGCCCTCTGTAAGTTTAGGACTTGAGTTTGAACGAAAATCTAGGTTTTAAAATTTTGTTGTGAATGTGGCTTGTTCAATTGTAAATGCCCTCTGTAAGCTTAGGACTTGAGTTTGAACGAAAATCTAGGTTTTTAAATTTTGTTGTAAATATGGTTTTTTCTACTGTAAATGTGGCTTGTTCTTTTGTAAATTCCGTCTATAAGCTTAGGACTTGAGTTTTAATGAAAATCAAGGTTTTTAAATTTTGTTGTCAATGCAACTTTTTCTGTTGTAAATGTGGCTTGTTCTGTTGTAAATGCCTTCTGCACGTTTAGGAAGAATGAAAATTGGAAAAATGGAGCAACACATTATCAATATGGTAAAGTTTCAATATAGCATTTCCGATTAATAATGTCAGCTTTTGCTTTAAGGCTAGTCAAAAAAGGCACATTCAGTTGCCATCATATACATTGTCAAAATAAGGCCATATCAATGCCAATACTTTCAACTATTTTACAATAAAACTACAAGTCTATTTCTTCTTCTTCGATTGTTGGTTGCCTGACAGTCGGGACAGCACCTTTTATGCATGTATGTTTTTCTCATGCGATATAAGCCACCATAAGCATTCAAGCTTAATCTCCCAAGTGTGGTATGCACACTTGAATTAGTAGGTTTTGAGAAGGATACTGACTTAGGAGTCCACTAGGAGGGCACTTCCTAGAATTGAGAAAAAGAAAATATCATCAATATTTCTTGAACAGGAATACATACAGCTAATATGTGCAGTTAAAATCACTATACTTTTGTGCTATTTACATCTTGCTTCACATTTGATAATATGTATCATCATCCTTGTAACAACTATAGATTACAACAAGAGGCAAGCTAATATTGTGAATCTTCCACTTCTATACATATTTACTAAAAAAATTGAAATACAAATCAAATCAATCTAAAAAACCCTTGTTGCAGCTCCGAAGAATAAAGGACATAGTCAATACTTGCCTCGGTTAAAGGAGTGCATGATGCAATAGATGATTCATAAATTAATCCAAGAGTATTCAGAGTGCTATCAAATGATAGTTCAAAGTTCCTTGTTAGACCATCCACCTTGTCTCCAAAAACCTGAAGATAGGCTTCTATATAATCAATTGTTATCTGGCACCACCCAAATCTTCCTAGCCCTACTTCCAAGGCCATCAAATCTGGTACCACCCAAATCTTCCATTAATCATTTGTTACTATGGCGTAACTTCACTGATACTCTTTCCACTACCACCGAGACAACAAAAAAGACCTAAACATCCTAAAATTTCTTCTGCAACAAAATAAAAATAAACCATCAGTAACCATATCTTGCAATTCTTTAGAGATGACTAAAGTGAAGTTATCTAGAAAACTTCATAACAAAAATAATCTAATAAAGACATAACGTCCAGATATACTGCAAAGTAGTTTATCTTTTTCTGCCATAGTAAAGTTATCTTAGAAGAAGAGTACCTCTAAAGTGCATGCAAATACATAGAGACTGGAATTGAATAAGCCATGCCAACATTGGCATGGTGTTTCAAAAATCACAATAGGTAAAGCCGGCATAGCAAATTCTAAACAATAGTTATGATCACAACCATTATCAGTGCCTTTCCAGACTCCGTTTACAATAAGCATAAACTCAGTAATTAAAGTATTTCGATGGGGTAAAATAGCATAAGTAATTATACTTTGATACATTGAACATAAACTTATATCAATTGAGTGATATGTGCGCTAGAGAAGGATCAGAGGGGATCATAATAATTTCTGAGCTCCGGGATTTGTTTTCTGAATAAAGACATACTTTATAGCCAAGCATCTGAATCAATCTTAGATTTAAGTAAATAGGAAAGAATGCTATAACTATGAATTCTTAAATACTAGTATCAGTGTAGCGAACCTACTTCTTCTGGTGCATCAAAATTTCTGCGCAATCAATTCTACGACACTGATAATTCTGCAAGCATAATACTTAGAACATTAAAGCCGACATTACACAGTAAAATGGACTTTACAAAGAACAAAAAAAAAAAAGAAAAAAAGCATAACATCATAAAAGTAAGAAGAGCAATATCAAAAATGAAAATATTATCAATATCAAAAAATCACAGAGCAACACTCAGAATGAAGAGATAAATCCATAATCAAGAGGCAAACTTCAAAATCAAAATAATTGAAGTCCAGAATCAACCAACCAGCTCAGGCCAACAATAAATGATATCAACAAATTCATGAACCCATAAGCATAACTCAGATAAAACCCAAAAAAATAAAAGAAACCATAGTCAAATTTGTTGAGACAGAATGTTTTAGATCGTCAGTTGAACAAGAATAAGGACCTAAACTCCCACCATAGTCGGTAGATAAAGCTACTCCCAAAACGTGGTCCTCTCAATCATTTCAGCTCACGGTGCCTCCGATTGATCTCCATAGTGTCGTTACTCTCAGCCACAAGTTGAGTAGAGACGACGTTCCCCCTGGTTCCTGTTGACCGTCTACTTCTTTTGTTCAAGATCGCAGATGATAGAGATTGTGAATAGTGCGGTGGTTGACCTCTCCTCTTTTCTTCACTAATGTTTCTCTGGAGACAAAGATGAAAACTGAACAGAACCCGTGCGCCTCAGCTCCTTCTACACTCGACCTTGTGCAACTCATCATCGGCGTCCCCATTTGTTCCCATTGGAATCTCTACGAAGATGAGGGAGCGAAAGTGTGAAAGAGAGCTAATGATTGAGTGAGCAATTTTTCGGGGTATATCAGTAATTTTACATTCACAACTAATAACAAAAAAGTCCCTAGGGACTCCATTGGGACATTTTTGTTTTGTGAATTTCTGTTGGGACTTTTTTGCTATATTTTATGGTCCTTGGGATTTGGATGTCATTTTCCCTTTCTTCTTCCAATGTTTTTTTTTTTTTAAAGATTTGTTGTCTTGTCATATCAAATCTCTGCTCCTCTTTTAGATTGCGTGGGTGAGCAAGCCTCCATTCTTTTTGTACAACTCCTTCTTCAAGCTACTGCTCATATATTCTTATATGTATATATTTTCTTTAAGTATTTTCTTTCTTTCCTATCGTCTTTTGTGGGTAATGTTGGAAAGATATGATAGGAATTTTTTTTTCCCAATTTCTTCACCCCCACCTATTAACCAACGGAGGTGAGAGGATGCATATACTGCTTCTGTGTGACTATTTCACAATTTTATATCGTTTTCTTTTTCTTTTTCCACATAAAAGCCCTAACAAGTCTCCTGTGTGTGTATGGCTGTATATATATTTATAAATAGCTTTTTACAACCTATTGGTACTAATGTTAAGCTGTTGTCCTCTCTATCTTATTTTTATTTAATTTTTTGGGTCTCCAAGACCATTGAAATTTATGACTTGCCAGACCAAAATAAAGTGAAAGCTTCTAATGAATTTGACATGTTTTTCCCCCTTTTGGTGTGTGTGCGTGTAGTTATATATTTATGGTTTAAGGAGCAATTTGGCCAATAAATTTTTATCGTAGTTGTGCTCAACACAAAAATTTTAAGTGGATCAAAAATACCAAAAAAACTTTTAAAAATGTGCAGTCAGCACAAAAAACTTTTATTCTAGGAGCGCCTAGTACAAAAAAGTTTTACTCATTTTTGTGCTTGCACATTTTTAAAAGTTTTTTTGGTATTTTTGGTCCACTTAAAAGTTATTTATGTTAGGCGCTCTTGAGATAATAGTTCATTGACCAAATTGCTCCTTAACCCTATATTTATCAATGTCCAAGCCTTTGACCAAGTTTTTTTAGGGTAAAGGTGCAAAAATACACATGTGCTTTGCCCTCAGGAGCGCACAATACTAAATGTTTTTTCGGGTGCAAAAATGCACATGTGCTTACCGATAAATCCCAATTTTCATATATTTATCCCGCCTTATTCATTTATTTTGGGGATTATTTTAGGCTAATTTGGATTTATTAGATAATATTTAGGTTGTTAGCCAATTTTAGGAAATAATATGAATCAAAATTAAATATGAGATTATTGGGCTTAAATTATTAATATTCCGATTGATATCTTGTGATTGAATAATATTTCTAAATATATGATAGATCACGATTTTATTTAATTCTTGCAGGATAAGGAAAAACATGTTAAAAGATCATACGATATAGAATTGACCTTGGAAACTAAAAGAACATCTAATGGTGTAATTTTATTGGGCTTCTTATATTTTAATCGACTTAAATTGGTAGCCAAAAACCCTCTCTTCAACCTATTAATTAACCTAGCCGCCAACATCAAACTCACGCTCTCTTTGAGAGACGCACAGAGGCAGCCGCAACACGCACATGGAGAAAAACGGACGCACGCCAGGGAAGACGTTAGAACTGGAGAAAATACCTATCATCATATCCATTAATTCATCCAGCATCCATCGACGGACCCACCATTATTCCCTGTACCTCAATTGATTCTTCTATTCACTAATTCAAATGGCCGTGAGTTGCACAATAATGGGAGGAGGAAGTGTTATCATGGAAGCTTAAGCTTATTTGGGAGGCAATTTAGGATGAGTATGGTGGAAGCTAGAGCCTAGAACTTACACTTGAAGGCCATAAGGGAGTGTCTTTCTTTTTATTTTTTTTAATTCAAACTTGGGGTTATTTAGTGGGTTATTTAGTTTTAAAGGATTTCGATTTAATTGTTTAATTGAGTTGATAAATTATCTAGTTGTTTAATTGGATGACTGCAAATAAGATTCTAAAATTAATTAGAAATTAATTATATTGGTTTTTAATGAGTTTAATTAGCCAACGCTTATTTCACTATGAGTTTTCTAGTGTAATACATGTTATTAAACTTGAGGTTTCCCATGTTTAATTAGGTAATTAAATTTATTACTTCCAATCTTTCATCAGTCTCCCTTTAGTCTAACCAATTAATTGGGGCTAAGAAAGTTAACTCCATGTAAATCCTGAGTTGTTCCTTTCACCATACCTGAAGTAAACCTTTTGTGTTTTTTCTTATTTGATTTTCTTAATCGTTAGTTAATTTCTTTTCTTAGGATTTTAATTATTCTCTCATAACAAAAACCCCCTAAATTTGCATCCGCATCTAGATTAGTTCCATTCTCATATAGGTTTTAGAGTCATTTTCATCTTGCATTTAGTTAGTTCGGTTTCATGTCATTGCATTTTTTATCACCTAAATTCAACCTAAAGAAAAATCCACAAATTGTTCCTTGGGAGAATGACCTAGGTTGACCCTAAACTGCATTATTAGTTGTTCCTAGTTTAATTGATTGCTTTAGCGACAAAAGCAACGCATCACTTACAAATTAGGTGCAAAAGTCACATATGTTAACAGCATTAGATAACTGTCGTTAAATTAATACTGACGTCGTTAAACAAGCACAAACATCTCCTTCACCAACTAGGTTGAGCCTCCATCTTTATACTCTCGAAGCTCCCTCTTCTTTTTTTTTTTTTCAAAGGAATTGCTTTGTTTCCTTCTCCATCCCCATCGACACCACACAGACCTACGTTTTTATATAAACTATAAAAAAGCAAAGAGATCAGAAAGAAGAACTTGTCAAACTCAGATCTGAGATTTGGCTCCTTCTTGATCCGAGGTATGATCTGATTGCAGGAATCTAGTAATCTACTACTCGTCACACACACAAAAACACAGTTTCTCTGCCTGATATTTTCAAGTGAAAGTTTCTCGCTTTCGTCTTTCTTGAACGATCTAAATCACTCAGAACCACCTTGTAAAAACATAGAGGCCACCATAGTTAAGAAGCTAGGCAAGAAACAAGACAATCGCACATATTATTTCATGCACCGAACAGGAAATAGGAAAAACAAAGAGAGAACCAATCGGAATTGTTCAGACTTGTAGACTCAAGTCACTCTAGAGATTGGAAACCAGTTGGTAAACATTTTTCAAAAGTAATGGCAGTTATCTAACGTTGTTAACATATATGACTTTTGCACCTAATTTGTAAACACATGCGTATTTTTGCACCTAAAAAAAGCAGTTGGTGTTGGACGCTCCTGAGGGCAAAGCACATGTGCATTTTTGCACCTTTACCCTTTTTTAAATTGTGTATTGTCTCTCTATTTTTGTTGTCTTTGGCTCATCTATCCCTTTGACCATGTATTTCCTTTCTTTTTGTTTCCCTGCCCTTGCCGTCAAATTCGTTTCTGTTGTTTTTTGTTTTTTAAATGTGTGTATATGTATGTAATCTCTACCACCAGCCAAGCCTTTTTGCTTTTTCCCATATCTGTGCCAGCAAATATGTGTATAACTTTTATATATTTAACATCTCAATTGCCTTTATAAAAATTTATTCCCAAATTATATCATATCTAAATAAAGAAAACAATGGAATCCATTGAAATTTAGGTGTGCATATAATATTAGTCATAGAGGGTAGTTCTAGTGTTTTAAAGTAGTTTTTAGTAATATATTAATAGATGTTTATATGTGTAATTTTGTAGACTCTCATTGAGAGCTTTGGTGTGACACTTTTGTGATTACTGTACATTAGGGAGTAACAGACAACTCTGAATATTCTTCCATATACTTGTGAATTGTGTGTAATTGTGAGTAACTATCTTTTATTTAAAATTAAAGGATTGAATTATATGTATATGTGTATGTATTGTAAATTGATGTTTAATATGAATTTAAGCATGATTTATTGTACATTGATATTTAATTATATTATTGGTGATTTAATATATGTCTGACATGACGGATGCATATGTGATGGGTTAGAGTAAGGAGGGATTTGTATGTTGAGATCTTGTACCACGTGGTATGTCATCACTCAGTGCACAATGGATGACACTTACAGGGCCCCTTCTTCCATGTTTTCCTTTGGCCGAGATTGCATTGGAACTGTGGGACATGTGACACCTCCTTAGTGGTATTGTTTTAAGGAGGGGAGCTATAGTCCATACTTAAGCTCCATACCTTTGGCCGGGTGTATCTTATGTTTTGGTGACCTTGGCATAATCCAGTCAAATGGATGAGTTGCTATTGGACTATGAGTTAGCCTATGGCTCCAGTCAGCGATGTGAGGATGGACAGTCATATAGTATGATTGTATGGTTCATATTGACATTATGATAATTAATGTTGTATGAAATTTTGGTATGTACAAGTATATATGTAATTAGATCCTGCTTTTTGTCATATGTGATTTGCTTGTGTATGATAAAAACTTTCAGTAGTTACTGAGATGTCGAATCGCACCCTATATTAACAATTTTCAAGTCACAGTTCTAGTAGGAAGCAAGGGAAAGAACCTATGGAGTGAGCCTTGAAGACTCGGTTGTGCTCATAGAACTTATGTTATGTCGTTTTATTTGCCATAACTCTATAACTTTCACTTTGTAATTTATAATGACATATTTTGGGAATTTATGTTGACTGTAAAATGAATTTTTGATTTAAATTAGTTATGTATTTTAATGATTTGGATGTTGATCATCCTTGTTGGAGATATTTCAAGTGTTTTGGCCAAGATTTTGTGTGTTGAATTTGGGGTGTTACACATAGCACATAGATAGCTAACCAAAAGAGATAAGAAAAGGTTATGAAGACACTTAATTAAATTAGAACAAATTAGAAAATGCTAATTGGTAATTAAGCTTGGACTAAATAAAGATTAGTAGCATATGTCTTCAAGTTGATAAAAGACAATGGAAATAAGTAAAGATTAAAGTGCATAAAGCTTGATTAATAAAGCACTAATGACCATGATTAACTAACAAACCAATAGGGCATGGGCATGTGGGATCAAGGGAGACCTAAGCCTTGATTATGTCATCAAGATGACATTACAAGGATGCTATAACAAAGACCCCAAAAGTCCTCTAGCATAGGTGGAGGTGAAGGATTAAATCTTGTAAAGTGAAATCGATCCAATGGTTGAGAGGAAAGAAGAGGTGTTAGACTTGCACATGGTGGGGTCCACTTGGGCTTGAGATTTTCCCTATAAATAGAAGGCTCCTCTCTTCATTTTCTTCACACCAAAACATAATCAAACATCTGATTATGAAGAAGAGAGGGAGGTGAAATGGAAGCAAGGAAAGGAGGAAGAAGGAGTTCAAGAGCTTAAGGTATGGTTCTTGGTTTCAAGCTTTGTGATTTTGGTAGAGCTTAGGTTTAATCTAGAAAACTATGAAGGAAATTCTGTTTCATGTTTTTAAGGCTTCCATTGCATTTAAACGCAAAATGGGGGTAAGAACATGTTGGGAAATAAATTTTGATATTAATGGAACAAGATTGTGGAAATTGTAGAATTTCCAGTTTTAAATCTTGTGCTAGCAGCGAACGTTCAGACTATTATTTTATGTATCAAATGAAGTTCTAAAATCATGAAATTTTGCATGAATAAAGTACACATGTAGGGCTTTCTAAATATATGAAATATGCAACCTTTTGATTTCTACACAGGGATTTATATATTTATGAAGTTAAGCCTTATTTCTGAAGATATAAATTGAACAGTGTTTGAAAACGTAAAACTTGGGAATGATCTGTGATGTTGTAGCTTCTCGGAATATTTTTCCTTGAAAATATACATGTCAAGGATCATGTGTATTTTTAAAGCACTAAAAAAGGATTTTTTTTTTCAATTAATTATGACTTTTCAAAGTTGCTGAAAAATCTGTCCAGGAAATCTAGCATTTCGTTTTTAAGCAAAAGTAAGGGGTAAAAGTGGAATAACAAATCCACCAAGGGTGGAAATGTCAAAATAGGTGAAAAAATCCTTTTTGATATTATTCTAAGAAATATGATATTAATTATAATATCATGGAAAATGAAATAATCTGCGGTAACATTATAGGATATCCGAGAAGTCCGGAGTCGGGTTCAAAAGGTTTGGCATTTTGGTAACTACGCGGTGAAAGGTACAGACGCATACTGTAACTTTAACTCAGATGTGTCTTGTATGCTTATATATGATAGAATGATTCATAGAGTCATGGACAAGACTAAGTCTTGGCTCATGTACTGTGGCTAAGACTCAGTCTTAGGTCACCTGTTTATATACATTCAGCTTTATGCGGATTATAGTTTTGATAATGCCGTAGGGTTGTTTTCCTAGCACTGAGGACACGTGGAGTCGTGGCACTAGTGAGTACAAACATTTTTAACATTACATGTGTTGTGTGCTATATATTGTTGTAACCTCACATCTCCTTTGTACTATGTATGGTTGATGCTGATATGTAATGAATATCTGTCATACATATATATTGTTTATACTTGAGCATGAGCTTAACTGTTACATGAGATTAAATTTGATTGAATCTTAGCCCTAACTAAAGGTTCAAGAAAGGAACCTTAGTCTAAGAAGAGGACATGGACGGAGTTGGGAAAAGGCATCGGTGGACGGAGCCGTGAAGAGGCATCGATGGACAGAGCTAAGAAGAGTCACCGATGGATGGAGTATGTGAAGAAGTGCCTGTCAGAGCGAATGCCAGAAGAGGTTCATTAGAGCGTAGTTTCTAGCATGAATTTGATAAAGTTATTTCAAACCATTTGATGCTTAAACTAAGGAAGGATTGGTCTATGTGGTTCAGTCATAAGTCACCGTGAAAGACGAGGAGACTCCCACTAGACTTAAACATCGACTTGGCCAATAGGTTTGATTGACTGAGTTGGGTTCCAAGCCATAGGTCTAGATAGACCAGTATTTGAGTATGTAATTGTATTACATGAATATTCCCTCGGGATTTTTTTATATAACCAGCATATGTCGAGGCATATGTTATCAGTTACTCATCGTCCAAATAATAATCCATGCTCTTCATTCTACATTACTCTGACCTATAGCACTGTTAACTCTGTTGATAATCTAAATACTACATGTCAATGGACACAGTAAGTAGTATGGAATTTGGGGTGTTACAGTTATGGTCTCAGAGCATGGTTTGGACGTCTAGGTTAGGAGTACTGATATGACACTGGTTGTGTGATACAAAAAGGACATATACCCTAAGGAAAAGGGTTAGGCTTGGGTAAGTTAAAGATCCTAGAGCTCGAGTAGATGGCACAGAATATGGGTTTTGTTCCTAAACTCTAAGACTCTTGATATGGTAGTCAGGGTTTGAACTTAATTCCCACAACACGATTTAAAAGGGAAGCGGTACAGAGAAGTCAGTGTTGCTTAAGTTCCCCCGTAGATAGTAACTTTCTGCTTTAGTTTCCCTATGAACAGTAACTTGCTGAATAAGTTTCCATGTAGGAATGGTAACTTACTAAGTTACCCTGAGGGGACAATCCCTGCCTAGTAGAGTCCTTGATGATGGTGGCCATTACAAGGGAAAGTACCTAGCATTTTTGGGGAGGCAAATATGCCATATTAACACCTATGAATGTTGCCAATACCTAGTGATAGGTAGGTTTGTATCAGTATTAGTACCCCAGATTCGATGGGCATTTTAAAGTTAGGCGTGCTTAGACGAGAGAAACCTCGGGAGAGTGATCCCTAAAAAGTAGCTTAGGGATTCGAGTTCCTTTAAGCTAAAACTTGAATACCTAGAGGTATGAAACATGGTGATCCTTTGGGATACCTTGAGAACACATAAAGTGATGTTAGGCGTGAAGTAGAGATAGTACTTAGGTCAAGGTATGACTCAGTACCTGAGTGTAGGAACCCTGAGGAAGTATGAGTGAGGTTGCCTTAGATTCCAATACCTGAGAGTTAGTTTCTTAAGAAACCATACGATAATTAGAACCTCAGCAGCCACAGGTTAAGGTCTTATGATTGGGACTGATAAACATAGTGATGTTAATGGCTAATAGATTTCCTAAGAAGTGGGTGGTTACCCGATAGGGAAAGTTGAGATATGGATGTTGCCTTGAGCTGGACTAATATCAGAAGTCCATGAATAGAATGACCCTAAATGAGATGGTAGAATTAAGACAGCAGACTATGAAACCATTAAAGGGTAGGAACCTCATAGAGATATAGGTTATCATTATAATGATTCAGAGACGATCAACTAATGCTACTTATGAAAAGCTTCGATCAGAGAGGGCTACCTACTGGGGTGTTTTGATCGAGAAGGTCTACTTATAGAGGATGCTAATCGGAGAGGCTGACCAGTCAGAGAGGATTGAGTGAAGCACCAAGTAAAGTGCTCTAGAGTAGAGCCACCGTGACATCAAACTGTAAAGTGGAGCTGTCGTGACAAAGAACCATAAAGTAGAGCTACCAGTATATTGGTTCTCAACATAAGTACTTTATAACGAGTCCTAGATCTAATAGGTTCCCTGGAGAAAAGGTTTATGTGATCCGGTATATCACTATAGGGTGCTCCAGTGCCGTATGATATATTTGTGTTATGATATGACTATGCAATGAGTAGTATGACCTTTGTGACCAGTGTGTCCATATATCATTGGACATGTATATGTTTGATGAAAAGCCCTAAGTCCTATGAGACTATTGTGTCTATAGGCTGACAAAAGCTCCCAGTTGTTAGACAATAAATACCGATAAGTGTCCCAAAAAGTTTGTGAAACCCGAGGATAGTGGGCAATGTCCGAAATAGCCGAGAGACTGAAGTAGAATGGACTAAGTGCTCTATGATGGCTTGAGTAGACAAGGACAAAGGACATAATGCGATAGGTAGTAATGACCTTCTAAGATTAGTTGTTTGGTTCCTGGATAAGTTTAAAATATTTGAACTTTTAAACTTGCCAATACACCGTTGTATTTGAATATTTCAAAATTGATTTTTTGAACTTGTGAATTTTTGAAATTGAGTTTTCAAATGAAATGTTTTCAACAGAATTTGAGACCATAGTGATGGTTAATTTTGAAATGATGTTGCCTTTAAAAGGGGTTTGTTAGAAACCAGAGTTTGAAACTGAGTTTTCAACTGCGTTGTGGTAAAGTTAGTACGTATCTGGGAGGCCAAAAGCTATTGTAGATGTACATGGTTTGCTAGGTCTTGTCAGATGTTTTAGAATGTTTGAAATCACTAGCCTTTGATAAAGGCTCTTTTTGAACAAAGAGTTTTGAGGGGATTTGTTTTGGGAGAATGAAAATCACACTAGCAAAGGAACGCACCTAATCCATAAAATTTCACCTTGTACGGCGCATGTTTTGCCTAGTAAAACCTCGACTATCTATAGCTGCACTTATCTATAGCTGGACTGAGTTACCGGTAGATAGGGTTGCTACTTTATATGCCAATGTGAACACTGGGTCTGACACTGGGTCTGTTATGGGAGGGGCGGAGGTTCTCCCACATCTTTTAACGGTACCCCTGGTGACTCAACTTGAGGCCAGAGGGATGCAGAGGCTAGATTTGGGGATTGGGATAAGGCTCTCACTGTACTAAGTGTTTAAAATGGTGGCGTATGCTCTCAATTGTACAATTTTGTAAATTATCTTGCTCACAAATATATATGTGCCGGTAGTCAATGTTTTATGAAACTACTTCAGCAATGAATGTGTTTTCACAAATTTGTTTTGGCAGCGATTAAGTTTGAAAATGTGATAGCACTATTACTTTTTGGTATAGTGCGGATTGCGAAATGTACGGCAACCATGGAAAATTTTTAGTATATGAAAATTTGAAATAAGACAACATAATAGTATTGGATAGCAATGACACACTAGTGCAAAAAAACGTTTTAAAACCGCCTTATTTAGACCGGAGTATCGACACGCCGGTCTTAAAGGTATGACTGGTGGCAATTTTGTAAATAGAAAGAACTTCTTGAACCAGATCATTTTTTCATAGGTCTTAAATATATTATTCAGACCGGCATAAAAAACAACAGTCTTAAAAATGTTATTAAAAAAATTGAAATATAAATTACATTATTAGAGAAATCTCGACAAATTCTAACTTATATTTTCTCAAGGTACAAGAAAATAAGGAAAAATTTAAGTTTAACTTTTAAGACCGGATATATATAAAAGACGGTCTTAAAGGTTATACTTTTAAGACCGGAATAAATGGTGCTTGTTACTAAATATTGAAAAAAATTTTTAGACCGGACATATATAAAGGATGGTCTTAAATTGTAACCTTTAAGACCGTTGTTTACTTCATCCTATCTTAAAAATGTTATTAAAAAAATTGAAATATAAATTACATTATTAGAGAAATCTCGTACAGCCCGACTTATATTTTCTGTGGTAAAAAAAGAAGGGAAAATTTAATTATAACTTTTAAGACCGGATATATAGAAAAGACGGTCTTAAAGGTTATACTTTGAAGATCGGAATAAATGGTGCCCGTTACTAAATGTTGAAATTTTTTTAAAGACCGGTCATTAATAATGGACGGTCTTAAATGGTAACCTTTAAGACCTTCGTTTACTTCTTCCAGTCTTAAAAGTAAAGCGCCAAAAATACTCTACTTCGCGTGAAACCTTACCTTATGACTTTAACGTTGTTCTCTCCGAACTCGAACTCAAAACCCCGTTGTTGTTGTGAAACCCTTCTTCCCCGTTGCATTACCTCTCTTCCTCGCCCACCACCACCATCCTCTCTACTCTCTCACTCTCTCGCGTTCCTCTTTCGCACCACCACTCTCAACCTCTCTTCCTTTCTCGAAAATGAACGGAGAAAACGGTGCTTCTCCCGTTCGTTCGCCGCCCCATCCGGTGTGATCGGTGTGAGTCGAACGAACCCTCTTCATCTCACAATGAGCCTCGTAACCGTCGTGCACGCCATGGTAGAAGTGGCACACGAATGAAAGACGTATCCGTAAGTTGAACCTCTGGGTCAAAGCTTGAGATTTAGTTTGATGAAAAGTTGGCTCCTTTCGGTCCTAATAAAGGCAATATAATTGTTTGGTTGGCTATCTAGCATGCAGCAAGGCTAGCATCTTGACAGATGAGTGGAGAAATGTGGACCTTCGCATTGTAAAGGAACCTATTGGGACACTATCCAGCTTACATACACTGTCCCTGACTGCCAGAAGTTGAAAGACAAGACATTATCTTATTGTGTTGATCGGTGGAGGAAGTTTAAGACCTTTCTAGCTAACACATATATTTTTGCCGAGGTTAGGCCTGACCATAATCCTTAGGACAAGTACACATTTATTGATGAACAAACATGGCAACAATTTGTTCAGTTATGGACCACTTCTCGGAGCTTTGGTGAGTTTATATTTAGTTTTGTTTGCCCTTTTTTGTTTGCTTATTAACTTGTGCGGATATGTCAATGTTATTGTATGTGTTAATCTAATCCTGTTAGTTAGATGGTTTGGTGTGTGAATAGAAGTATATATTTCCCTCATTTGTCCTGCATAAGAGCATGTCTTAGTTGTATGCAAAACTGATATGTAAACTGTGCAAAGGTAAAATACTAAGTAGGTAATTAGGGAAATAATAATGGCATAAGGGTCAAACCATTATTATAGTCTTAGCTAGTTCTTTTATAGTAGGTAGTGGTTAGAAATTGCTATTAGTTAGTTAGTATGTTAACTGTGTAAAGGAAGAAATGAGTAGTCTTAAAAGGGGAAACTTTATATACCCAATTGTTACTATCTAATGGGACTCGCTTGATCCCACCGGATGCCTTAAAAAGATCAAGTTTGTATTATTCTCGTAAGCATAATTCTCTTTTGTTTCTTAACCTATCTATCTAGCAAGACAAAACATAGCTCCAATTTCTTCTACAATTCTACATCTTCCTTAAATAAAATGTTGAAACTTGATGAAGTTAATTTGACTAGTGTTTGAGGTTCATATCAAGCAGAAGTTATCTAATTTCTGCTAGTGAGATGACTGGAATTCATAATTAATACTTGTTTTCAATTCTGATTCACAGAAAAGAAGGTAACAAGCACAGGAGATAGGGAGAAAGAATGATTACCCGCATAGGGCTTCTCGCGGCGGATATAAAAAGGCTGAAAAAGAATTGAAGGTAGTTCCAAGGATGGTGTGAAGGCAAGATTGGATCGATAGCAATGGGAATACGCGAAGAGTTACATCCAAGGCCAGATGGGAAGAGAACTTATTGTCCCCCGGCTTCTCATACTTTGTCTAAGGATGAGAAACAAAGTTTTTGTGAGTGTTTACATGGCACAAAAGTTCCCACGAGGTATTGTTCAAATTTTAAGAGGCTTGTATCGATGAAGGACTTGAAATTAGTAGGCCAAAAGTCTCATGATTGTCATGTCTTGATGCAACAATGCTACTCCCAATAGCTATTCGAGGCATTGCCGAATATGATCTTCGGTCGTTTGACTAGACTTTGTTTCTTCTTCAATGCGGTTTGTAGTAAATTTTTCGAAATTGAAAAGTTGGATGAATTGGAGAATGAAGGATATCTTATCTTGTGCCACCTTGAGAAGCTTTTTGTTCCTATAGTTTTTGACATCATGGTTCATCTAATTGTTCATCTAGTGAGGGAGATAAAGTTGTGCGGCCCTATCCATTTACGGTGGATGTACCCAATTGAAAGATC
Organism: Acacia acuminata; assembly: GCA_019022655.1. Lineage (NCBI taxonomy): Eukaryota > Viridiplantae > Streptophyta > Magnoliopsida > Fabales > Fabaceae > Acacia > Acacia acuminata. The sequence continues at coordinate 1,595,232 of JAFJYI010000115.1, read as the reverse complement.
TATGAAATTCCTAAAAGGGTACATGAAGAACGCATACCGGCCAGAAGCATCAATTGTTCAAAAATATGTTTTTGAAGAAGCCATGGAATTTTGTCAAAATTATTTGACCGAAGTAAGACATATTGGCCATCCTAAACAACATGCTTGAAGGAGGTAGGCGAGGGCTTCAAAAAAGAGTGTGGATCCCGATGAATTGTCACAAGTCCACTTATACATCTTGAATAATGTTGATGAAGTTCAAGACAACATAGAAGCACATAAAGAAGTCAGAAGGAAAGAAAATCATAGAATGACTGAACAAAGGTTGATTAGGGAGCATAACAGAACTTTTGCAAACTAATTCAAACAAAAGGTCGAGGGAGAGGAATGTGTTTATGGTACAATCAAATGGTTAGCACGTGGTCCGGAGGTTGATGTCATAAGTTGGAATTCATATGTGATCAATGGTTATACATTTTACACGAAGTCCCTAGATGAGAGGAGCACAGTCAAGAACAATGGTGTTATGTTAGAGGCTGAATCTATGCACTTCTCCAGTTCGAAAGACAAGAGGCCTAAATTGGCAGTCATGTCTTATTATGGGGTTATTGAAGAGATTTGGGAGGTGGACTATGTTCAAATTAGATTTCCCATTTTCAAATGCAAGTGAGTTAATGTCAATAATGGTGTTTGGATTGATCGGCTAGGATTTACATTAGTCGATCTCAATGGTAGAAGTTTTGGAAATGAACCTTTTATTATGGCAGACCTGGCGAAATAAGTGTTCTATATCACCGATCAGGAAAATAAAATGTGGTCTGTAGCTCTCCAAGGAAAAAGGGTCATTGATATTGATGATGAAATTCATTCAAATTACGATCTTCCTCAGAGTACTCCTTTTTCAAGGGGTCTACCGGACATGAACGAAGAAGATGAAGCGGATAATGAACCCTAATAAGAAATGATCATCAAGAAGGGATATGGGAGGATATCCCTTTATAAAAGAGTCAATTCATAAGGTAATATTCATATGCAGAATTCTTTGAAAACTTTAAGGTTTTAACTATATATATATTCCTTCTATGTTCTTAAACAATAATGTCACTCACCGTGAAGCTTTTGTTCTTGTTTTATTTTTGTGGCAGGATCCGATATATATGTTATAAAAGGGGATATCATGTTACGTTGTTGGGTAGGATCAGATGAAGGCATGGTGCTGTATTTGTAACTCATCAATGTATTTGTTACAAGTTATCTTATTGTATATATTCATTAAGGTGTTGTACCATAGTATAAATTAAGAGGCTACATAACTCATTATGGTGAATAATATTTGTATTCTTTTCCCAATTCAATTTATTCATAATGGATTGTTCATAGCTTGTAGATTAAAGTATCGACTTTTTTGTGCTGGATTGGGTGGTGGATGTGTGTATATATATATGATTAGGAAGAACAGAACAGGGAAAAATTCTGGAAAATTTAGACTGGGATATAATAACACCGGTCTTAAAAGTGCAAATGTTAAGACCGGATGAATTTATAACACCGGTCTTAAAGGTCTATGCCGATCCTAATAGTTGGTCTTCTAAGACCGTTGTTTATTAAGACCGGTCTTAAAAGTTAAAATGTTAAGACCAGATGAATTTATAACACCTATTCTTAAAGATCTATGTTGATCTTAACAGCTTGGTCTTCTAAGGCATTGTTTATTAAGACCGGTCTTAAAAGTTTAATTTTTAAGACCGGATGTATTAAGTAGCCAGTCTTAAATTTAATTAATTTTAGAACTGGATTAGTTATTCATCTGGTCTTAGAAGTCGGTATTTTTTTAGACTGGCCTATTTTTTGGTCTGGTCTTAAAATTTGAGTTTTAGGACCGAACAAAATACATATCAGGTCTATATAGTACGACTTTTAAGACCTAACTTTTAAAATGTCCGGTCTGAAAACGTTTCTTTTAGACTGGTTCAAATCCGGTCTTAAAAGTTATGAAATTTTAATACCAGCTGGAACAAGACCGGTGTCTGGTCCGGTCTTACAGTAGCTCTTTTGTCCGGTCTTAAAAGCCTTTTTTCCACCCGTGACATGATTGTCGGTGCTATGGTGTTGAATGAAAAGTGGTGTAGTTGGAGTTTATGATGTAGGAATAGGAATTATTAGAAAGGTCTAGAACACCGAACTAGTTAACCCAGATAGTAGTTGTTAGCTATAGTGCTTAGCAAGAGAAAGTAGTATGAGAACTTGAAAGAAGTTCAGATGAAATAGTCGAGCAGAGGCTCAAGGCAGTAAGACCCAGTATGCAAGTTTGCGTGGAGTGGTGTCCCTAGGCTATAAGACCTATAATGCTTTTAAGCACTTTGTGGAATGCTGATTAGCATGGTGACTTTAGACTAGTATGTTTAGAGTACATCTTGCAAAACATTTGTTGTACCAAGTAGTAGTTGAGATGCCTAAGGCTTGAGGATGATTCTCTGGGGGTGAGGCTAGAATCTCCAGTGCTGTGGTAATAGATTGACCTGGGAGGCCAATATGTGATAGGCTGAGAGGCAAAATGAGTCAGGTTGTGAGGCCTGCCTAACCAAGCGTTGTGAGATGGATGAGTAAGTCCTATATTTGATTACTATACTCGGGTACAAGATGAATGAGATTAGGGTGTGTGCTAGGTAAGTATGCATAGGAAGGAAATAGATTAGATGTTTAGAAGTTTTCCTCAAGTTTATACAATCAAATTTCGAGGACGAAATTTAAATTAACAAGGGGAGAAATGTAATACCCTAATTTTCATAATTCTTATAAACATTGTATTTTGGAAAATAATTAGCAAAATACAAAGGTGAATATGTGTCTCAAAAGAATTATAATATATTGATTATATTCTTATCATCTTGGAATTAATTAACCAATGGTAAATTATGAGACTACATTTAAGGGATATTTAATGTTATATAAATAGCACATAGATAGCTAACCAAAAGAGATAAGAAAAGGTTATGAAGACACTTAGTTAAATTAGAACAAATTAGCAAATGCTAATTGGCAATTAATCTTGCACTAAATAAAGATTAGTAGCATATGTCTTCAAGTTGATAAAAGACAATAGAAATAAGAAAAGATTAAAGTTCATAAAGCTTGATTAATAAAGCACTAATGACCATGATTAACTAGCAAACCAATAGGGCATGGACATGTGGCATCAAGGGACACCTAAGCCTTGATTATGTCATCAAGATGATATCACAAGGATGACATCACATAGACCGCAAAAGTCCTCTAGCATTGGAGGGGGATGATTAAATCTTGTAAAGTGAAATTAAATCCAATGGTTGAAAGGAGAGAAGAGGTGTTAGATTTGCACATCGTGGGGTCCACTTGGGCTTGAGATTTTCCCTATAAATAGAAGGCTCCTATCTTCATTTTCTCCACACCAAAACACAATCAAACATCTGATTGTGAAGAAGAGAGGGAGGTGAAATGGAAGCAAGAGAAGAAGGAAGAAGGAGTTCAAGAGCTTAATGTAAGGTTCTTGGTTTCAAGCTTTGTGATTTTGGTAGAACTTAGGTTTAATCTAGAAAATTGTGAAGGAAATTCCTTTTCATGTTTTTAAGGCCTGCATTGCATTTAAAACGCAAAATGGGGGTAGAAACATGTTGGGAAATAATTTTTGATATTAATGGAATAAGATTGTGAAAATTGTAGAATTTCCAGTTTTAAATCCTGTGCTGGCAGCAAACATTCAGGCTATTATTTAATGTATCAAATAAAGTGATAAAATCATGAAATGTTTCATGAATAAAGTAGACATGTAGGGCTTTCTAAATATATAGAATATATAACCTTTTGAGTTATACACAAGGAGTTATATATTTCTAAAGTTAAGCCTAATTTCTGGAGATATAAACTGAAGTGTTTGAAAACGTTAAACCTGAGAATAATTCATGATGTTGTAGCTTATGGGAATATTTTTCTTTGAAAATAGACATGTCAAGAATCATGAGTATTTTTAAAACACTAAAAAAGGATTTTTTTTTTTTGAATTAATTATGCTTTTTCAAAGTTGCTGAAAATACTCCGAAAATCCAAGATTTCGTTTTTAAGCAAAAGTAAGGGGTAAAAGTGGAATAACAAATCCACCAAGGGTAGATATGTCAAAATAGATGAAAATATCCTTTTTGATATTATTCTAGGAAATATGTCAGGTCATATGTTATCACATGAATATTCATTCAGGATTTTTAATATAACCAACATATGTCAGGTCATATGTTATTAGTTACTCATCGTCCAAACGATAATGCATGCTCTCCGTTCCACATTACTCTGACCTGTAGCACTGTCAACTCTATTGATATTCTAAATATTATGTGTCAACGGACACAGTAAGCAATATGGAATTTGGGGTGTTACACAAAGTAAATTTTAAAGAATAGTATTGATGCAAAAAAGCAATGCAACATTAAGCATACAACTCAGAGGATGGGGTTATGTAACACTAAACATATGTATAAGTAAATATTTATGAGTAAATGGGCATCCCCGATATTATTATGTCCAGCATCATAAACCATAAATAAGATTATATGGTGCTAGATGCAATTGGAAAATAACATTATGAGTGCAAAATGCATTATAAAAAATAATATATTACAATGATGGATGTACCATAAATAAAATTATGTCGGACAATGTAACTGGAAATAATGTCAAGGTGCTTAATATTACTTCACCTATTGTTTATCGTAGGTACCCTGAACTTCTTATTGTGCTAAAGACCTCAATACAACTAATGGACTTATATCCTCATTCCTGATTAATTAAATAAAAAGAATAAATTTTTTTTTTTAAAACGCATAGTTTCTTCCCAATCCACTTTCATATATTTCCATCTTCCTCATATTTATACGCGCCATAATAACATATATCTATCTATCTCAATGACCTATTTTGTTTATCTCCGTGAGGAACCCCAATCAAATAGTTTAAACAATTAATATTCAAAAATGAAATTAACAAAAATTAATAAATTCAAACCGTTTGATTTTTATATGAATAATTTATATTAAGCGTACATAGAATAAGGTGGAAGGAAATCAAAGTAGTTTGTGTGGGTGTTTGGGGGAGGGAATTTTTTTTTTTTTTTTTTTTTTTTTAATTATGTTACTTATTAAGAAGGTTTATGATTTTATTTATATGTTTGTTTTTCTTAATGGGCACAAGAGTTATAATAGTCAATGACCAACGATTTTTAAAAGAGTTAAATTACGACTAAAGAAGACTTTACCTCTGCCGTTTTTCAGACGCACAAAAACAATAAATCAATACCGACAGACTTTATTAAATTAGATTATGACTAAAAAACATAATTTTCCACCACACATGCAATAGTCTCTTTCATTAACTATTTAAGTGTGAAAAATTAAAGTTGGGACCAAACTGAGGATAGCATAACCCAACTTTTAAATTTTGAATAATTAACATGTATAATTAGACATTTTTCCAAAAGAATAACAACTTAGCTTAATGATAATTTTAGCATATACAAATTAAATATAACAACTTAGCTTAATGATGATTATAACTACAATTTTTTTTTTTGGCGAATAAAAATTAACAATTTCCTTTTTTAAATAATGAATAGTATATTTTTATTAACTATTCTTGAGTTGAAAATTTAAAAATTGGGACAAAAATATTACTCAACAAAGAAGTTGGAACCCCATTCCACACGTTGCCACGAAGCATGTGGTTGTTGCTTAGTCTATAGGAAGGCCATACCTTGCAAGAATACTAACAAAGGATCATATGGTAATTTTCATATAATCATCACTATAATCTAACTTTTTAAAGTTGAATGACCGGCCTATAGACAATGTTTTAAAGTTCATTAAGTCTATTTTCAATTATCTAATGTAAACACTGATGTGAAAAATAGTGAGACCACGAATTTAGATGATGACTTGACAATTAAATACTGAGAAAATATGTTTAAATTAATTATTTCAATTCTTATCTTGCAAAGTGTAAAATAACTTTTTTAATTGATTATGTGGTTCCCAAACACCCCCTCAAATGACCAAACATATAGGCTAGCTGAAGTGTCTTGATTATAACTTTTCCAAATTTAACACGTACAAATAAGTAAGGCAAACATATAGATCCAAATAATGAAAGTCTCATTCATGAAGTGGTATTGTGAGGAAAATCTAAAAGTTGGGACAAAAATAATAGCGAAGAAGTTAGAATCCCATTCCACAGGTTGTGACTAATCATGTGGTTGTTTATTAGTCTATAAGCAACTTTCATACGAACACTTACAGAATGACCACATTAACATTGCCCTTTTAAATACGCAAAATAATAATAACAAGTCAATTGTGAAATATTTAGAGAGTTGAATCATGACAATAAAAGAATTTTCCACAACGCATAATAATTAACGGGTGTTTTGGGATGGAGTAGTGATATAGAATTATGCTATTTACAAGTTGGCAAGAATAAATGTCAAATTGTAAGTGTTATTTTTCAAATGACATGATATATAATTAAAATATATATATATATATATATATATGGCCTCCCAAAAATCGTTACCTTTAAATGTAACTTTAATAGTAAGGAAGTTGATAATATGAAACATTAGGGTCATGGATTTAAAATTTCAAAGATTAGGGTGGTGACGCGCAGCTTACCCAAAGTTTATTGTTATTGATGGGCATAAAAGTGTCAAGTAAATGACCAAAGATTTGCTTTTTTTTTTTTTTTTATTTCTTTTTTTTTTTTTTTTAAAAAAAAAAGCTGAACTGTGACCGAAAAAAAATTGAAGTTTGCCGTTTTTGAGACGCATATAAACAAGAAGTCAATTACGGAAAACTACGTCAAATTAGAATATGACTACAAAAGAATTTTCCACCATTCACTAAAAAATTTCTCCAACTAATGAACGGCCTCTCTCATTATTAACTGTTAAAGTGTGGAAGATTTGAAAGCTGGGTCTAAACTAATCGATAGTACTACCTCCGGTCTTAAATATGATATCTAATTGACTTTTTTAGAAAGATTAAAGAAGCTAATTAAATTACTTTAAATTTTTTCCCTCCAAACTAATTTATTTGATTTATAATATATAATATAATGATACACAACATATGATATGATTAAATAGCTTATTCAGTTCCTTCCAAAAAAGGCAACTAGATCTTATTTTTGGGATCGGAAGGAGTATTACGAACCGCTTAAAATTTGAATGGTGAAGGACTTCTAAAAAAGAAGTTGAATGCAATAATTTTGATTGTAACATTGCCCTTTTTAATAAGAACAATAATAAAAAAGTCAGATGTGAAAGATTTTGCTACGTTATGTTGGAGAAGTGTTGTCCATATATTGGTTTATAAGTAATATTTTTAAAAAAATAAATGAGATATTTTTGTAATTTAAATATTCCTTATAAACAAAATAAAGAAGTTGATTGTTAAAATCTTAAAAGAAGTTAATAATAGCAAAAAACATACTGAGACTAACATAGAATTTGTCTAGCAATGTAAAGCCTCGGTAGATCCTCTAAATATAGAGTTCGAGTCCCAAAGCCTAAAACAAACATTTGTGTTAGGAGAAGCAGCTACGAACTCAAAACCAGGCACTTGATGATAATATTTTTTTTTTTTAAAAAAAAGGTAAACACACACTTATTCCACCTCAAACGATAGAGATAGAAAGTGTGTTTCATCATTATTTCATAATTTTCTAAGAAGTTGGTGAAAAAGTTAAGTAATTGTCTCATATTACGTCACGATGCCTTAAATAAATACTAAGTGTAATGCGGACTCCCACAGCACATACGCACATATCACTACCTCAATTTTGGTCGCTAGCATTAGTTTTGTCCCAATAATTACAAAATTGTTAGTCCAACTCACAGCGGATGGAGTTATGCAACATTAAATATATCTATAAGTAAATATTTATAAGTGGCATCCCCGATATCATTTCCTAATACCATCCAGCACCCTAAACCATAAAAAAGATAGGGATGCTAAATACACTAAAACAATAATATATTACGATGATGGATGTACTATAAATAAAATTATGTTGGACGATGTAACTGGAAATAATGTCAGGTTCTTAATATTACTTCACCTAATATTTATTTTAGGGTACCCTGAACTTATTATTGTGCTAAAGGCGTAAATACAACTAACGGACTGTTATATCCTCATTCCTGATTAATTAAATAAAAAATAGTTGTTTTAAAAAAAGCATAGTTTCTTCACAATCCACTTTTATTTGCAACTACTTTGATTTTTATATGAATAATTTATGTCACAAAGTGACATTATAAATAGTAGCTCTTTTTTCAAGAGTTGTATATCCAATGACCACAACAAAAAAATTGTTAGCAAAAACCTCTTTGATTGACGTTGTCATGGATGGTTCCTGCAATATTGTTGTGTTCATTTTTGTTTGGTTGCTTACATTATCAAATGTTGATTTATGCATTTGCAATGCATCCAGTGAGGTTCAATGCATTCCAATTGAGCAAGATGCTTTACTTAAGATGAAGCGTCATCTCTTGGATCCTTTTAACGGACTTGCCTCTTGGTCTCCCCATGAAAATTGTTGCAACTGGGCTTTAGTTGTTTGCCACAACATCACTGGCCATGTTCTTGAGCTTCACCTCATAACTCCACCTCCTTTTGAGTTCAATGGCAAGACTATAGATCAGACACCAGCGTTTGGTGGTGAGATACATCCTTCTTTGCTTGACTTGAAGCACTTGAATTATTTGGATTTGAGCGGTAGTTATTTTGGAAATATGCAAATTCCTTATTTTCTTGGCTTAATGTCAAGCTTGACATATCTTAATCTATCTCATGCTGGGTTTGGTGGAAGCATCCCTCTTCAATTTTGGAATCTTTCCAATCTCATCTATCTTGACCTTGGAGGCAATTATAATTTGGAAGGAAGCATTCCTCATCAAATCAGAAAGTTGTCCAATTTGCAATATCTTGATCTTGGAGGTAATGAATTTTATGGAAGCATTCCTCATCAAATTGGAAAGTTGTCCAATTTGCAATATCTTGATCTCGGAGGTAATGGATTTTTGAGCATTCCTCTTCAAATTGGAAATCTCTCCAATTTGCTCAATCTTGATCTCACAGGTATTGAATTTAGTGGAAGCGTTCTTCATCAAATTGGAAACCTCTCGAATCTAATCAGTCTTCATCTTGATCCTATGTTGTCTATATCTGTTGAAAATCTTCAATCTATTTCAACTCTTTCTTCTCTACAATATCTTGAGCTGAGTTTTGAATACCCATCCAATTCCTTTGATTGGTTGCAGGTTCTACATTCACTTCCGTCTTCTTTGAGAGAGTTGCACTTGTTAGGATATGATTTCAACCATCATTTTGAACCATTCACATTGAACTTATCATCTCTAAGTGTCCTTCATATTTCTGATCCTTTTGATTTTGGCACTTCATTGATCCCAAATTGGATATTTGAACTGAAAAAATTAGTTCATCTTCAATTGACTAATTTTAGTCAATCTTCTATCCCAGAAGGTATTCAAAACTTGACTCTCCTTCAACATCTTGATTTATCTCAAAACCAGTTCAACTCTTCTATCCCTGATTGGTTGTACAGTTTGAGTCATTTGAAGTCTCTTGTTCTCTCTCACAACTTCTTAGTTGGCTCAATTTCTAGCAACATTGGAAACTTGACTTCTCTTGTTACTCTTGATTTGACCAGTAATCTTTTAAAAGGGCCTATTCCAATTTCTGTGGGAAATCTTTGCAACTTGAAAAAACTAGCTTTTTCAGATAATAAGGGCAACCAACAAATTTCAGAAATATTAAAAATTCTTTCATCAGGATGTGCTTCCCAAGAACTAGAGATTTTTTATATGATTGCTTTTCAATTATTTGGCTATATCACTGAGCAGATTGGTTTTCTCAAAAATCTTGTTGAACTTGATCTTTCTCACAACACCATTCAAGGTTCAATACATAGCTCATTGGGAGATCTTGCATCTCTAAAATATCTTGATCTATCTAGCAATGCCATTCAAGGTGCACTTCCTAGCTCATTAGGAAATCTTAAATCTTTGATATATCTTTCTCTTTGGAACAACACTATTAATAGTTCAATTCCTATATCACTTGGAAATTTAACATCTTTGATGCATCTTTATCTCAATGAGAATCAAGTTGTTGGAAATCCTTTTGAAATTCTGGGATCACTCTCTAAATTGTATATACTTTCTTTGGGATATAATCTCTTTGAAGGAGTTGTTAAAGAAGGCCACCTTGTTAATTATACCCAACTGCAAATATTCTCAGCAGACCAAAACAAACTCACTTTAAAGGTCAACCCTAATTGGAATCCTTCTTTTCAATTTTTGAGGGATCTACGTTTGGCTTCTTGGAATATAGGTCCCCACTTTCCATCATGGATTCAATGCCTAAAGCATCTTCAGTTTTTGGACATCTCCAACACCAAGATTTTTAATTCTATTCCAACTCTGTTTTGGGGCTCAATTGGCAATCTTATGTACTTGAATCTCTCCCACAATCATATTGAAGGAGACCTTTCGAATATATTGATAAACATCACTACTTTCGATGCTTCTGTTGATCTAAGCTCAAATAAGTTACATGGCCAATTGCCTTATGTGTCACAAAATGTGACGAAAGTAGACCTCTCAAACAACTGGTTTACGGGATCCATTAGTCACTTCTTGTGTCATCAACAAGAGGTGACAAATTGCGTAGTGTTCCTTAATTTGGGATCAAATAAATTATCTGGTAAAATACCAGATTGTTGGATGAAATGGCCATGTCTTAAGACAATGAACTTAGAAAAGAACCATTTCAGTGGGATCATTCCAGCATCCATGGTATCCTTGCAATCGTTGCAAATGTTGAAACTTCGCAATAATAAATTTTCTGGAAATTTTCCTAGGATTTTGAAGAACGGAAGCAGCCTGATTTGCTTGGATTTGGGAGAGAATCAATTTTCAGGAGTGGTTCCATCTTGGGTTGGACAAAGGTTGTCAAGTTTAAAGATTCTTATTCTGAGATCAAACGAATTTTCTGGTTCAATTCCTTATCAAATTTGTGACATGATTGACTTACAAATCTTGGACCTTGCGCAGAATGATTTGATTGGAAATATACCAAAATGTGTCAAGCATTTGAGTGCCATGTTGGCAATAAATAATGATTTAGAGGCGATAAATAGTGATTTAGAGTCACTGATTTTTCTTGAAGGACATTATGTTTTCAATAATAAATCGTTAGTTGAAACATTATTGTTGAAAGGAAGAGTTGATGATTATAGCAGCAACCTTGGTATCGTCACAAGCATCGACTTCTCAGGCAATGAATTATCTGGAGAGATACCAACGGAACTGACAATACTCAACGGACTCATTTTTTTGAACCTTTCAAACAATCAGTTTAGTGGTCAAATTCCTCAAAATATTGGCAACATGGAATCATTAGAGTCTTTGGATTTTTCAAGAAACCATCTTTCAGGTGAAATCCCGCCAAGCATGTCCAATTTGAGCTTTTTGAGTTTGTTGAACTTGTCTGACAATGATTTGATGGGAAAAATCCCTACGGGGACCCAATTACAAAGCTTTGAAGCATCAAGTTTTGTTGGCAATGATTTATGTGGTCCTCCACTCAACAACAATTGTTCATCAAACAACTCCAACAACAAAGTAGACAAAGACAGAGAAGTTGACCATGTGAAGGGAATCAATTGGTTCTTTGTGAGCATGACATTAGGATTCATTGTGGGATTTTGGGCAGTGGTGGGTCCTTTTCTCTACAGTGCTTCATGGAGGTATGCTTATTTCCAATTCATTGATAGGATGTGGTATAAATTGCAATTTCGTTGCTACTACTAAGAAGAAACCAAGGCCAAATCTGCATCTGGGATGTTGGCGTTCTAGAAGATAAGTGGTTAATATCTCTCTGGTAATCATATTATGCTTTTCTATGATGAGGCAGTAGAAGAAATAAACTTGTTTGTAAAATATTGTATAGTTCAACTTTGATTGTCACACCATTGGATAATATATTTAATGTGATGAAAGTGTTTTTCTTTTTATAGATGTATTAAGGATTAACCCAAGTACAACTATAATAAAATAACTAACTAAGCCAACTGTCGATTCGATCATTCTTATTAAAGACACACACAAATATATATCCAATATTCACACAAACACGAATATATATATCTTGATAAGATTTTTAACACATGCTTGCAAGTTTCAATGAGAACATTTATCTTAATAGAAGGTCATCGGGTTCATTTAACAAACATAAGTCAAATTTTGATCAAAAATTTAATGGCGAGTATAACGATGCTGGTACTCTTTTTTTTTTTTTTTCAGTCTCAAAAAGTCAAAAACCAGTTAAAATATGAATTTTCTATAAAAACACAATGATATAATAAGAAATGTTTCAGAAAGGCTCTTTCTTGTATACGTGTCATCCAATCACTGGAGTGTGCAATCATCTTGCCGTGGAGACCAGGTAGGTTTAGCTTTCCCATTGCTAGAGGGAGAGAGAGGGAGAGACTGTTGTCGAAGAGGTTTCGCTTTGTTCTCCCTTCCTTCCAAGTACTCCGACACCTGAACTTCTACATATAGAGTCGACGCGAATCGCGTTCTTCATCAATGAATCATGAGTCGCTACGACAGTCCCTTTGGGGACCCTATTTCTTATTGTGACCGGAGAAGGTAAAACAGTGTCTTACTCTCACGCTAAATTCGCTAGCCTGTAGCTTCCATGGCCCAACTTATCCCCCTGAAGAGGGAAAATAGGGGAGAGAAATTTAATCAATTGACTGTATATATTATATTCCATATCATCACAAAACCTACAAATAATTCAAAGGGGCCTTTGCTCATTCTGAGGAATGGAATACCTTGAAAGTAGCTCCAGTTAAGAATGTAACATTAATTGAAAGACATAATTAGAAAGTTTGTCCATCAACTATGTCTTAATGTTTGCTTATTAAATTAGTACATTTAGGAACTAAACACTCCAAAAGAAGGAAGAAAAATTAACTAACATGGAAACTTAACCCCACAAAACAACATCTTGAAATAAAAGGCTCCTTGAGAATGGGAGAATGATAATAGGTTTGCCTATATGGAATCCTTGGTAAGCTGTTGATTATAGACCCTAAGGATAAATATAAAAAGTGTAACACCCCATATTCGATACTACCCATTTTGAATACTAATAAGCAGTATATAAGAATATCATCAGAGTAGCATTAGAGCGTATGAGTTGGGATAAACACTAATAAGTGGCTATAAACTTAAACTCCTTGCGGTGTATCTGGTCAGCACCTTATAGGTACAATTATCCAAATATTTCAAAAATTAAGCATAATACAGTTCAAAATAACAACTCCGGCTGAATCCTCATGCGTGCTGCTTACTCTTGTCATCAGCTCCTGATCCTCTAGATCATGAAGCTGGGGTAAATGCTGAGATTCAATACCCATTGAATCTCAGCTAACAGTTAACCTTATGCTCAAGTATAAACAATATATGTATGACAGATATTTATTACATTTCAGCATTAACCAAACATAGCACACAGCAGATGTAAGGTTACAACAATACATAACACACATCAAATGTAATGTTAACAGCACAATAATACATAGCACACAGCAAATGTAATGTTTGCAACGTTTGCACAGTCTGTAACATCCCATTTTCAAAAGCGGAATAATTTTTTTTTTCATCAAAGTAGAGCATCGGAGCGATTGAGTAACTGATATTTATATTTAAAATGTCGTAAGTCCGTCGACGGCGATTACGATAGCGGTACGTTATACCGAGTGTTTTCAAAAGTGAATAACAAAAGAAGAAAGTCTTCACCGAGTCCCTATGCGTGCCGCTTGCCTTTCTCCTCGATCCTCGGTCCTCCCGACCCCGACGCTATGTTAAGAGCCGAGGTTCAATGTCCATTGAACCTCGGTAACTAACCTCATGCTCGGGTAATACAAGATATGGATGACAGATATTCATGACATTACAGCGATAATCAATACATAAGCACACAGCAGATGCAAGATTAACATATCAACAAGTACATAGCACACAAAGACATGTAAAGTCATCCCCGTTTGCACTAGCCGGTGCCACGATGGCCCCCCTCGTGTCCTCGGCGCTAGGAAAACTCAACGGCATTATCAAGACTATAACCCGTATAAAGCTGAATGTTAAATAGGTGATCTAAGCCCCATAAACTTAGTCACGGTGCCGGCCCAAGACCTAGTCTTGTCCATCACTTCATAAATCATTCTATCACATATATGCATACAAGACACATCAGAGTTAAAGTTACAGTACGCGGACGTACCTTAGTCATGATGTTGGTACGTTGACGTTTGGACTGTGATCGTGTTCAACCTATAACGGTAATGTCATATCTATTAATTCCCAATAACTTCCTAGCAGATATCCTAGTCACTAATGACCTTTTTACCCTTGGTAGGATTATCTCTCAACTTATCACATTTAATTCTTCAAAAACGCTGGTCCAGAATTCTGGACAGATTTTTATCTAACTTTGAAAAATCATAATTAATTCTAGCAAAATCGAAATGAGGATCCGTAAAATTCCTTTGAATCCTTAGGATGTCTATTTTTGAGAAAAAATATTTTTTTTCACCCAGAATTCGTGATTCATTCCCAGTTTAATGATCTTCAACCACTGCCCAGACTTTTTCCAAAAACACGTAGCTTAACTTTGAGAATGTTTATCTCACTGTACAGAAAACATTTTAACATGTTCTTGACATATTTAAAAATCCATATGAGTCTACTTTAACCATGAATTTTCCCAGAATTTTCCGACTATATTTTCAATATGAAATTTTGGCATATTCATCACTGATTCCAGAATTTTCAAAACCGATGAAATTTCGCGAACTTCGTTACTTTGATGATTTCCTTCCAAAATTTTTACTATATAACCTCTCTCATCATTTTTTCGAGACTAAGCCAATTTTGACCATAAAAACATGTAAATAAAATTTATTCTAGAATATTTAAGATCTACACTACTTCTATCTAAGAATTCTAAAAACTAAAGACTAGAAACTAAAAACTAAAGACAAGCTTACCTCTTGAAGCTCTTGAACTCCTTCCTCCTTCTTAGAAATCACCACTTGGTGGTTGATTTGGTGTGAAGAATGAGGAGAGGCAAGGCCTCTATTTATAGGGAAAATCTCAAGGTTAAAATGGTAATCTCAAGCCCAATGTGGGCCCCACCATTTGCCTCTTCCTTAATCTCAACCATTAGATCTAAACTTAATCAAGAATTTTTAATCCTCACCCTTCATTATAAAGCATGTGCTCTTGTGATGTCATCCTTGTGATGTCATCTTGATGACATCATCAAAGCTTAGGTGTCATTGTTGATTAATTTACTTTAATGAAATCTATTTTTGGTTGCTTGATCAATTACCAATACTTTTGAATTCTGTGTATGTATCTTGATTAGTAGTTGGATATCAAGATTTATGGTCTAATTAGATTTCCCTGGTTGTACTAAGCTTATTCTTCAACGTTTGCAAAAATAGCCTTTACTAGGCTTACTTTCGAGGTTAAATTATGTGGGTTCAAGATAAGTCCTTATATTTTCTCCAAGGTTCCTACTTCTTCACAACTATTTAAATTTGTATAAATTCTCACTTTATTTGTTGTTTTCAGTTTTTACTGTGTACATCAGATATTTACTGGATTTCAAACCATTATCCAACTTGCTTTAATTCTTTTTTCTCTCTCTCTCTCTCATTGGTCAAAACCTTTTCTCATGGATTAAGCTTTATGAGGCTTAATTAAGGCCTTTGGATTTGGCTTTATTAAATTTAATCTTAGCCCTCCATATCTAATCTTAATTAGCATCCCTAATAAAGTAGTTAAGTGTAATTGTCAAAATATGATTGGTTCTAAGATTAATTAGAAACCACTTCCATGCTAATCCTAGCCCTTCACTAGCCCTTGTTTCTTAATTAAGGTAATACATCCTTAATTATGCCTTTAACATATGCCACTAAATTAATTGTGAATGTTTATGAAAATAATTCAACTAACATAGATTGAATCATCCACTAATTGTTGGCAATTTTCTCTAATTGGTTTAATTATTTCCTCACAACTTTTTAGCTTTTCATGGTCATTTATGCACCATGTATTAATTCAATAATTATAGGGCAATTTATGATCCCAAAATAAAATTAGAGAATTTGGTTTTTGATTACCTTAATTCTTAGAGAAAATTCCCTAAATTAACATAAATATGTTACTAAATTTTGAGACCACATATTCACCTATTTCTAATAGGTATTACTTACCAACATATAATGTTTATAATGAATATGAATTTTAGGGTTTTACATTTCTCCCCCCGTTAAATAAAATTTCGCCCTCGAAATTTGAACATATAAACTCGAAAGGTTATCTAGACCTCCGACTATTCCTTCCCTATGCATGCTTACCTAGCACACATCCTACTATTCAAAAGTCTCATTTAACTTGTACCCGGTATAGTACTCAATTATAGGACTCATTGGTCTATTCTCACAGTGCTCAGTTACACAGGCCTCACTGCCTGATTTATTTAACCTCTCGGCTTAACACATATTGGCCTTTCGGCTCAATCTATTACCGCAAAGATCGGAGATTCTAGCCTTACTACCTAGGAATTCATCCTCGGGCCTTAGGCATTTCAACTATTACCTGGTACAATGAATGTTTTGCCAAACTAATTAAGGTGTACTGTAGACATACTAGTCTAAAGTTACCATGACAATAAGCATTTCACACAGTGTTTAAGCATCATAGGTCTTATAGCCCAGGGACACCGCCCCATGCCAACTTGCACACCGGGTCTTATCGCCTCGAGCCTCTGCTTGCCTATTTCATCTGAGCCTTTCCCATTCAAGCTTGAGACTACTTTCACTTACTTAGCACTATAGCTGAAACTACTATCTGGCTTAACTATCTTAGTGTTCTAGACCTTTCTAATAGTTTGTTCCTATATCGAAATTTCCAACTACACCGCTTTTCAACAAAATGGCATCGACAACCATGTCACCATTACTCAAAATCATTTTGTTGTCTTATTTTCAAATTTTCACACACCGAAAATTTCTTGTGGTCTCAGTACATTTCACAATCCACACTATACAAAAAGTAATAGTGCTATCATATTTTCAAATTTAATCGCTGTCAACACCATTTGTAAAAACACATTCACTGTCGATTTAGTTTCAAAAACTTTTACTATTGGCACATATCTTTGAGGGAAATAATTGATTTTACAAAATCTTTTAACAATTGAGAGCTCACGCCACCATTTCAACCACTTGGTTACAATGACAAGCGTCTTATCCCAATCCCCAAATCCGGCCTCGTATCCCTCGGGCCTCAAGTCGAGTCACCAGGCATCAACAGTACCATCAAACAATGTGGGAGAACCTCCGCCCCTCCCATAAGAGACCCAATGTTCACACTGGCACATAAAGTAGCAACCCTATCTACCGAAACTCGGTCCGGCATAGACAAATCGAGGTCCTACTAGACAAAACATACGCCCTAGGCGAAATGTTATGGATTGGGTGCGTTCACTGCTGGTGCGATTTTCATTCTCTCAAACAAAATCCCTCCAAACACTCTTTGTTCAAAAAGAGCCTTTATCAAAGGCCAACGATTTCAACCATTTGAAAACATTTGGCAAGACCCAGCAAACTGTGTACATCTACAACAGCTTTTGGTCTCCCAGTTCTATGTTGGCTTTACCATAACACGGTTGAAAATTCATT
This sequence comes from Acacia acuminata, assembly GCA_019022655.1. Classification (NCBI taxonomy): domain Eukaryota; kingdom Viridiplantae; phylum Streptophyta; class Magnoliopsida; order Fabales; family Fabaceae; genus Acacia; species Acacia acuminata. The sequence goes on along the minus strand of JAFJYI010000115.1, from coordinate 1,577,388 downwards.
TCAAACTCGGGTTCTAACAAAACCCCTTTTATAAGACAACATCATTTCAAAATAGTAATGGTCACTTTTTGAAAACATTTCATTTGAAAACTCAATTTCAAAATTCACAAGTTCAAAAATCAATTCCGAGAATTTCAAATATAGCAAGTGTATTGGCAAGTTTAAAAATTCAATTTTAAACCCATTCGGAACTGACAACTCACCTTAGAAGGTCATCACTAACTAAACGCATTCGGACCTTTGTCCTTGGCTACTTAAGCCATCCGTAGAATGTTTAGTCTATTCTACTTTAATCTTCCGGCTATTCCGGATATTGCCCGCTATCTACGGGTTTCACAAACTTTTCAAGACACTTCCCAGTATTTGTTGTCTAACAACCGTGGGCTTCTGCCAGCCTATAGAAATAATAGTCTCACAGGACTTAGGGCTGTTTATCGAACATATACATATCCAATGACCTATGGACACACCGGTCACAAAAGGTCCTACGCCCATAATGAACATTTGAGAGGTACACATCACCACTTCGTCCTTACCAGGACATACCCCCAATCCTATGCAGCTTCAACTACAACCATTGGATCCATCTGATCCATGACCATCGTGTCCTTCTGGCCTCACGCACTACCCAATCTACCAGACTGGAGTTGAGTCACCAGACATCAGTGGCGTCGACCATCATCGTGGGCCATACACCCTCCCGATGTGGTAGGAATCGAAATTCCCGGATTGGTGTATTCGTTTTGGTGTGTACTTTTGTCTCTCAAAAACTCATTTATTTGGAACCATCTGATACGGCACCTTTAATATTGATTCAGTACTAGGCATCAACCCAATAGTGAATTCGACTTCTTCTACTGGTGGTAATCCGCTAAGAGCTTCTAGAAACAACTCAGGGAACTTGTTCACAACTAGAATTTCTTCTTGTGCAAGTTCAGTTCTTGGTTGGATATCATAGCACAATATATGCTATACAGCACTAGAGCACCCTATGGCGATATCTTGGATCATGAAAACCTTCTCTTTAGGGAACCGATTAGATATGGGACTCGCTATAATGTACTTACCTTGAGAATCGATACCTTTGGTAGCTCTACTCTATGGTTCGTTGTGATGGCGGCTTCACTCTACGGTTTGTCGTCACGGTGGCTTCACTCTACAAGTACTTCACTCGGCACTTCACTCAATCCCTCCGATTGGTCAGCACCTCCGTCGAACCCTCCGTAGGTAGCCCTTTCCGAACAGATCTCCCCATAAGTAGCCACCTCCGATCACAACTTCCCATAAGTAGTACTTTCTTCAGTTGATCATCTCTGAATCATTATAATGAGAACTCAGATCTCTATCAGGTTCCTACCCTTTAGTGGTTCCGTAATCTACTGTCTCTATTTCTGCCATCTCATCTAGGGTCATTCTATTTGTGGACTTCCTAGCTCCAGTCAACAACCTTATCTCAATTTCCCTATCGGGTAACCACCCACTTCTTTGGGGATCTATTAGCCACTAACATCTCTAAGGTTATCGGTCCTACCTTGAAACCATAACTGTGATCACTGAGGTTTTAGCTATCGTAGGGTTTCGTTAAGGAACCAACTCTCAGGTATTCAAACCTAAGGCAACCTCACTCACATTTTCTCAGGGTTCCTACTCTCAGGTACTGGAACCTAGGCAATGCTCAGTCATACATTGACCTAAGCACCTTGTCTCTGTCTCAAGCCTATCATCACTCTATCTTTTCTCATAGTATTCCAAAGGATTACTATGTTTCATACTTACAAGGTATTGAGGCCTTTGCTTAAAGGATATCAAATCCTTATGCTATATCCCAGGGGTTAAGAATCCTGAGATTTCTCTCGCTTAAGCACGCTTAACTTCACAACGTCTATCGTATCTGGGTACTAATATCGGTACGCATACCACTGCATACCGACCACTCTCATAGGTACTAGTACGGCATAACTGCCTCCCCAGAAATACTGGGTACTTTCCCCTTTTTATCTAACGGTCACCACCGCCAAGGACTTAGTCAAAAGACCTTCATCCCCGGAGCCATACCTCGTTGCACGCATGGTGTCTGGTTTTTGCAAGGCAGGGATTTTCCTTTCAGGGTAACTTAGTAAGTTACTGTTTCTACAAGGAAACTAAATCAATCGTCATTGTCTACAGGAAAACCTAAGCAGTACCGACTTCTCTGTAACGATTGCCTTGAAACAATGGGCGGGGATTTAACTCAGACTCCAATTTCTATATCAGAAGTCCTAGAGCTTAGCAACAGAACCCATGTTCTATGTTATCTACTATATCTCTGAGTCTCATCCGGCGTGGCCCAGCTCCATATCTAAGCTCTGGTTTAGAATGGAATTAATGCCCAGTATAAACTGGAGATTATCAGAATTATCAGAATTATTGGAATTATCAGAATTATCGGAATTATCAGAATTAGCGGAATTATCAGAATTATCGGAGCCTAATATCGATGTAGGTACAAGCGATGGATACACCAGCCCTGGTTTAGAGTGGTGCACCGACAGAGGGTGGTACACTGGTTCAGGATGGTACACCGGTTTAGGATAGTATACTGGGTTCGACCGGTATACCGAAGTAAGGTGGTACTCCGACCTAGGCTTATATCAGTACCCATTTTCAAAACATGCTCTTAGAAAGGCGTAGAGCCTAACTCCGTTACTCAAACCAAATGGCCAGGTAGGTGTCTATCATGGGAGCCTCACCGTGCTTGGTGTGACCGATTGGGCGATCCACATAGACTAGCCCTGCCTTCGGCACCAAAAGGTTTGAAATAACTTAGTCAGATCTATGCCAGGACAACTGCTCTGATACCAAAATTGTAACATCCCATTTTTCAAAAGCGGAATAATTTTTTTTCATCAGAGTAGAGCATCGGAGCGATTAAGTAACGATATTTATATTTAAAATGCCGTAAGTCCGGGCGATTACGATAGCGGTACGTTATACCGAGTGTTTTCAAAAGTGAATAACAAAAGAAGAAAGTCTTCAAATGAGTCCCTATGCGTGCCGCTTGCCTTTCTCCTCGATCCTCGGTCCTCCCGAGCCCGACGCTATGTTAAGAGCGAGGTTCAATGTCCATTGAACCTCGGGTAACGATTAACCTCATGCTCGGGTAATACAAGATATATGGATGACGATATTCATGAAATTACAGCGGTAATCAATACATAAGCACACAGCAGATGCAAGATTAACATATCAACAGTACATAGCACACAAGACATGTAAAGTCATCCCCCGTTTGCACTAGCCAGGTGCCACGATGGCCCCTCGTGTCCTCGCGCTAGGAAAACTCAACGGCATTATCAAGACTATAACCCGTATAAAGCTGAATGTTTAAATAGGTGATCTAAGCCCCATAAACTTAGTCACGATGCACGGCCCAAGACCTAGTCTTGTCCATCACTTCATAAATCATTCTATCACATATATGCATACAAGACACATCGAGTTAAAGTTACGATGACGCGGACGTACCTTAGTCATGATGTTGGTACGTTGACGTTTGGACTGTGATCGTGTTCAACCTATAACGGTAATGTCATATCTATTAATTCCCAATAACTTCCTAGCAGATATCCTAGTCACTAATGACCTTTTTACCCTTGGTAGGATTATCTCTCAACTTATCACATTTAATTCTTCAAAAACGCTGGTCCAGAATTCTGGACAGATTTTTATCTAACTTTGAAAAATCATAATTAATTCTAGAAAAATCGAAACGAGGATCCGTAAAATTCCTTTGAATTCTTAGGATGTCTATTTTTGAGAAAAAATATTGGTTTTCACCCAGAATTCTTGATTCATTCCCAGTTTAATGATCTTAAACCACTGCCCAGAATTTTTCCAGAAACACGTAGCTTAACTTTGAGAATGTTTATCTCACTGTACAGAAATCATTTTAACATGTTCTTGACATATTTAAAAATCCCTATGAGTCTACTTTAACCATGAAGTTTCCCAGAATTTTCCGACTATATTTTCAATATGAAATTTTGGCATATTCATCACTGATTCCAGAATTTTCAAAACCGATGAAATTTCGCCAACTTCGTTACTTTGATGATTTCCTTCCAAAATTTTTGATATATAACCTCTCTCATCATTTTTTCGAGACTAAGCCAATTTTGACCATAAAAACATGTAAATAAAATTTATTCTAGAATATTTAAGATCTACACTACTTCTATCTAAGAATTCTAAAAACTAAAGACTAACTAAAAACTAAAGACAAGCTTACCTCTTGAAGCTCTTGAACTCCTTCCTCCTTCTTAGAAATCACCACTTGGTGGTTGATTTGGTGTGAAGAATGAGGAGAGGCAAGGCCTCTATTTATAGGGAAAATCTCAAGGTTAAAATGGTAATCTCAAGCCCAATGTGGGCCCCACCATTTGCCTCTTCCTTAATCTCAACCATTAGATCTAAACTTAATCAAGAATTTTTAATCCTCACCCTTCATTATAAAGCATGTGCTCTTGTGATGTCATCCTTGTGATGTCATCTTGATGACATCATCAAAGCTTAGATGTCATTGTTGATTAATTTACTTTAATGAAATCTATTTTTGGTTGCTTGATCAATTACCAATACTTTTGAATTCTCGTGTATGTATCCCGATTAGTAGTTGGATATCAAGATTTATGGTCTAATTAGATTTCCCTGGTTGTACTAAGCTTATTCTTCAACGTTTGCAAAAATAGCCTTTACTAGGCTTACTTTCGAGGTTAAATTATGTGGGTTTAAGATAAGTCCTTATATTTTCTCCAATGTTCCTACTTCTTCACAACTATTTAAATTTGTATAAATTCTCACTTTATTTGTTGTTTTCAGGTTTTTACTTGGTACATCGATATTTACTTGGATTTCAAACCATTATCCAACTTGCTTTAATTCTTTTTTCTCTCTCTCTCTCATTGGTCAAAACCTTTTCTCATGGATTAAGCTTTATGAGGCTTAATTAAGGCCTTTGGATTTGGCTTTATTAAATTTAATCTTAGCCCTCCATATCTAATCTTAATTAGCATCCCTAATAAAGTAGTTAAGTGTAATTGTCAAAATATGATTGGTTCTAAGATTAATTAGAAACCACTTCCATGCTAATCCTAGCCCTTCACTAGCCCTTGTTTCTTAATTAAGGTAATACATCCTTAATTATGCCTTTAACATATGCCACTAAATTAATTGTGAATGTTTATGAAAATAATTCAACTAACATAGATTGAATCATCCACTAATTGTTGGCAATTTTCTCTAATTGGTTTAATTATTTCCTCACAACTTTTTAGCTTTTCATGGTCATTTATGCACCATGTATTAATTCAATAATTATAGGGCAATTTATGATCCCTAAAATAAAATTAGAGAATTTGGTTTTTGATTACCTTAATTCTTAGAGAAAATTCCCTAAATTAACATAAATATGTTACTAAATTTTGAGACCACATATTCACCTATTTCTAATAGGTATTACTTACCAACATATAATGTTTATAATGAATATGAATTTTAGGGTTTTACACACTCACCCCGTGCCACGAATCCACGTGTCCTCAGCGCAAGGAAAACAACCATACGATGTTATCAAATCTATAACCCACACAAACTGAATGTATATAAACATGTGACTAAGGCCCATAAACTTAGTCATAGTGCATGACCTAAGATGTTACACCTCTACCGGCCTCGCCCTTTTGGGTGGTGGGTTAGAGGGATTCCTTTTACTTGCTACCTTTTCCTTATTATTAAGTTCATTTAACATATATCAGAGTAAGCACAACAGAGCACATGATTGGTTTGGACTATCTACTGTACTGGTAAAAGTAAAAAAAAAAAAAAGAAAAAAAGAAAATATAAGTCCTCGAAGGATTAAGGGTACAATCATCCGAATTAAACACCAGAATAATATACAGTCATCCCAAAATTTAAATACAAACTTTGATAGGGCATTCCCTATTCTTCAAATGCACTGCAATACCCTACCTCTCCAAAAAGGTTCTTGATCTTCCGGCACGTACTCCTGTAGCTTCAGAAACATCTGGAGTCCAATAATGGCCCCCAAAGTAACCGTCAATACTCAAATACTAAATGTGAAGAGTGTATGTAGGTAACCATATCAAATATGAAAACACAAATAATATGCTAAACATGCCACATATGCAAACGAAATACACACATCACCGACTACCATGTGCCATCCGGCCGCCTTACCAAGGCAAGCCTCGGATTTACCAGAGTCACGATCCGTAAAGCTGCCTTCACAGGACAGCCCCAGACCTATCAACTCGTACAGCCGCCAATTAAGGCCGGCCTAGGACCAATAGTTCTCAGTGCTAGGAATCACAGACTCTGTGTGCACATTTGGTAGAACATATACAAAAACACACATGGCAAATACAAACATACAGCAAAACACATAAAGATATCTGAGCAAAGCGGTTACTACCTGGTGGGGTATGTATTTTACCGTCTTAATATTTTATCCCGCCCGATCACTTTTCCAAATATGACCTTGTCCTAAATAACACCAAAATACCTTATTTTTAGTATTTACCAAAATACCATTACATTTATCACAAAATCCGAGCCTAGGCAAAAAATTCCAGAAAAATCCAGTGCATCAGGCCCAATTTCAATGATTTTTAATAAATTCTAGAAAAATCATATTTGCATGAAACCAGTTCCATTTGAACCATTAGGAAATATACCCAGACCCCCGAAAGTACACATATTTTGGTGTGTAGCCAATTTTTCACCCTCTTGTCCGATTCGACCTAATGCTTCGGGTTAACTTTTGCAATTTTTATCTCCTAGTAGAAAACTCCAAATGATGCAAAATTATACATCAAAGTGAAGCTCAGAACTTTAATTTCTACCGTAAAATATCAGCTTATTCCAAATTCACTTACTATTTTTAAAACCCAGTTGAATGTTTGTCGCGTAATTTCCGAATCAACAATAAACTTGTTCTTAGGGTTTTTTGGGATAAGGGTCTTAAATGCCATGGAAGTTTTCGCCAGGAGCACCTTTGGTAAGACGGAAGTTTTTTTTGGACCAAAAATGCCATGGAAGTTCACAAAACGTAATAATTTTGCCCCTCCGTTAATTTTGACCGTTAAGTTTAACTGAGTGCACACGTGGCATGCCACCTCATCACATGTGGCATGCCACCTCATCAATCAAATAAGAGTTAAGTATCAATTTTGCCCCGGAAGTTTTCACTGTGGAGCAATTTTGCCCTAGAAGTTTACAAAACGTAGCAATTTTTCCCTTCTGTCCCCCAATATTAAATTTGAATATTAAATCAGTCAAAGACCACACATGTCATGCCTTGAAAAGGTCGAATTTGGAGTCAGAGAAGGAGATCCTTGAGATGTTGAGCTCAAGGCAATTAGAATTTGTGAAGCTGAACTGGTCAAAGGGACTGAAAGGTCTATCGCAAAACCCAGAGGAAGCATCACTTATGATCTAAGCAAATGAAACGAAAATGAGAAATGAATTGTCCCAAAAATTGGTTCAGTAAGACAAATCAATAGTGATAGTATTTACCTTTGTATAGACTGATCTAGGCCACCCACCGTCCCACCCTGTCCCACAAGGTAAATTTATACTGCTTCTAAAAATTCCAGCGATTTTAAGTGATACTTACTGAACCGATTTTTGGGACAATTCATTATTGATTTGTCCCAAAAATTGGTTCGATCTAGACAAATCATTTGCTTAGATCATAAGTGATGCTTCCTCTAGGTTTTGCGACAGACCTTTCAGTCCCTTTGACTAGTTCGGCTTCACAAATTCTGGCTCGCCTTAAGCTCTACATCTCAAGGATCTCCTTTTCTGACTCCAAGTTCGACCTTTTCAAGGCATGACATGTGTGGTCTTTGACTGATTTAATAGTCAAATTTAATATTGGGGGACAGAAGGGAAAAATTGCTACTTTTTGTAAACTTCCAGGGCAAAAGTGCTCCTTACTAAAAACTTCCAGGGTAAAATTACTTTTTAGTGAAAACTTCCGGGGTAAAAATGATACCTAACTCTTATTTGATTGATGAGGTGGCATGCCACGTGTGATGAGGTGGCACGTCACATGTGCACTCGCTTAAACTTAACGATCAAACTTAACCGAGGGCAAAATTGCTACGTTTTGTGAACTTCCATGGCATTTTTGGTCCCAAAAAACTTCCGTCTTACCAAGGCTCTTGAGCAAAAACATCCATGGCATTTAAGACCTTTATCCCGGGGTTTTTCTATGTGATTTGAGTTCGGAAACTTAAAATTAAACTTAACCCCATACAAAATCATGTTTTAAACACTTTGGAACCATCAAAAACTCCAAAATAAGACCCCAACACCAAGCCCCAACCAGTTGAACGAAAACTACAAGTTTAAGTTCTAAAGGTACGGGATTTCGGTGTTTACCTGAATCAGAAGTTTGATTGATGATCCTTGGAGCTTGGACCTTGCTTTGGCTATGGAAACTTGGCTGAAACCTTCTCTCTTCCCTTTGCAATTTCGTGCTACTCATGGTTTAGGGGAGAGAGGGCTTATGTCCCTTTTAAATAATTAAAGAATCCAAGTAGTCCAAATAACTAGTTTAAATTCCCGTCCGCAATTAATGAAATTCATCTGACTTTTTTTACTTTTCCTCCAAGTATTCCAGAAAATTCCAGGGCCTCTAGGGAGCTGACATGTGGCGCCTCCCCCTTCCAAAATATCTAGATATTTTCTTCCCTTGGAGCAGATTACCTGTTTTGGCCCGAAACTTTTAAAATTACAATTGTGACCCGGAACTCATTAATTATTCTTGACCCTTCTCATGTACTTTTGACAGGCCAAAAGTACATGTGTGGCACCATTTAGGGCCCAGAAATCTTCCCCAATTATTTTTTGTACGATTTTCCCCGATTTACCCCTTTTATGCAGAAAGTGGGACCCGCAATTTGACTTTTGCACTGATTTAATTTCTCTTTTCTTTTTCTCCAAGCACATTTTTTATAATTAGGGGGGCTAGGTGGCGCCTCTTGGGCCCACAAATCTGATCCCCTACATTTAATTTCCTTTTTCCCCGACTTTTCACTTTATCCGATCCAATCTCCTCCTACCGGTCCACGTGGGTCCCACTGATCAACAGGGTGTTTCCCTTTGTGCTTTTCTTCATCTTTTTCAGATGATCTCCCCTAAATGGACATTCATGTGTGGTGCCTTCTTGACTCCCCCAGGTAGCCCCACACTTGTCCCATTTGGTCTAAAAGGAACCCCTAACTGGTCCCTATCGGTCCCTTTTCTACCGGTAACATCCTGTAGGACCCGTATTTCGTGTTTGGGCCTGAGTACAGATAAAATCATCTAAATTTTCCTTCTCTCTCTTGGTTGGACAAAATTAATGACTTAAGGGGTAAGCATTTGACTTTTCTGCCCGTAATAATTACTTACTTTTTGCTTTCTAATCTCGTAGTGACACGTGTTCTCAAGTAATTATTACAGTTGACTTTTCATTCTTATCTCTTCAAAAACGCAGGAAATCCTTACCTGATCAGGAAATGTCATGTGCACACTTATTTTAGCACATTTTTGCTCATCTAATTGTCTCATACCTTAGGACATAGCTAAATGACATTTTTACCAACTAGTTAACATTGTATAGGTCTTCTGTGCCCCTTTTTCTATTGGCAATTTAAGTCCATGGTTTATACACATTAGGTCCACTGACCTACATAATCGAGTTACTTAGTCCCTTAAAGGCTTCCTATCTCGTCATTCTTGTGACTCTTCCGTTACACCCTACCGCCTGCCCGGTGGCGGTTAGAGGATCCTTTTCGCTTATTATCTTTCCTTAGTTAATTTTTCTCTTTAAATATATATCAGAGTGCACACGAAAGAGCATTTGATCGGTTTGGACAACTTCCAATATACTGGTAAATGTACATACAAAAACATAAAGTAATCCCCAAGGGTAAGGGTACAATCGTCCATGACAAATATTGGGCAATAAGTAAACTCATACAGTCATAAAAATATACAATGAGGTAAGACATTCCATATGTCTTCAGTCCTCAGCTTCATTGCTAAGCCCTTATCTTTTCCACAGTCCAACGGTCTACCGCCTTATACCTGTATCTTTGGAACCAGACTTGAGTTCAAAGTTGAACCCCAGAGTAACTGTTAGACTCATAGACAATATGTATACAGTGCATGCAATGCCAATCACAATTAGGAAGTACAAATAAATCTGCCTCTGTCACAACATACTGACATGTAGCAACTCCGCAGGATCGCCTGGTCAAGACAAGCCCCTCGGAACAGCGCGCAAACAGGCCTCAGTAGTCAGGGAACGACCCCAATCCACCTAGCCTTAGGCCTCAGTGGACACCTATAAACACACAGTCATATAGGTTCCACCTACCCCACATACCTCGGTACTACGGCCAAAGAACACCCTAAGGACACATGTCAATAGGTACCGCAGCCCGATCCTACATGCCCTCGGTACTATAGCTAAAACCCTAAGGACACACAGTCCAATAGGTACTACAGCCCGATCTCGGTACTGTAGCAGAGGCACTACAGCCCGATCTTGGTACTGCACCGAAAACCTAAGGACACGTAGTCCAATAGGCACGGCAGCCCGATCTCCTACATCATGATAAAACATACATGCAAGAGCAACATAGAGTATGCAAGTCAACAGTTACTACCTGGCACGCCTCGAAAATAGCAAACTCTTCCCTTAGTATTTGAAAATAGGATCCACACATGCAAACACCCTAGATACAGAAAAATATCATGCTTTTAAGAACAAACTTCACTTCAAGTTCCATAAATTTCACCTAACTCCAGAATTTTCCAGAAACACTGACCCAACTTCTCCGATTGTTAATAAATTCCAGAAAACTTGTATAGACATGAAATCAGTGGCCATTGAACCCTTAGAATGTCTAGTTTACCCTAAAAATAACTACCAATATCTTCTGGGTTCATATCCTTTTCTTATTTGCAAAACCGAGCCACTGGTCCAGAGAAAATTCCAGGTTTTTAGGTCATTTTCAACTTAAAAGAACTCTCAGTTGAAAACTCCAAATGACACAAAGATTATATAAAAATAATCCTCAGAATTTATACTTTCATAATTTCATAGAAAACTGAGTTCATTTACCATTTTAAAACCACCGATTAACACACGCCTTAAACCGTAAGAACCGATAGATTTTCGTATAAGAAGATTTAGGGTTTTCGAGTTCCAAAGGAAGTGATCCTACTTAAACCTACACAAAAGCACCTTCTGGACTCAATGGAAAGCTCAAAGATACTAAAATACTACAGTCCACAAAAACCACCATAGGGCGAGAGATGAAGATAGCTTAGTTGCTTAGGTTTAGGGACTTACCTCCGGATGTCGGTTCATGGGTGCCTTCCTCCTCCCTTGGACCAAAGCCTTCAGCTGGACCTTCCTCTCCCTCACCTTGAGAAAGAACAATGCTGATCCAAATGGAGGGAGGAGTGTCCTATTTATAGGCTCCAAAGGTTATGGCTTGTCCCGTAATTAAAATAACACCTTAGGGGTAAAATAGTCATTTTTCGCTAGATTTTTCCCAAAGATGCTCTAGAATATTATTTTCTAGGGTTCTCTAGAGTCTTCTTGGTCCAGGACATGTGGCACCATCTGAACCCTCCAAATCCAAATTCCAAGATTGCCCCTGATGGTGACTTTGGGTAGGTTTTAGGTCCAGGGGTAAAACGGTCATTTTGCACGCTCATCTTCCAAAGCCGTGGGACCCACAAAATCTGCCCTTAGATATGTCATAATGAGTCATAATTACTTGTTCTTTCATTGTCATGTCAGATTCCATTTGTGTGGTCCAAATTAATTTCGATTATTTTACTCTTTCTCTCATCATAATGACTTGATGTGACATTCTCTCTCTTCATAATTACATAGCAAGATATTTTCTCTCTCCTCTGGGCCCACTAGAATTTTTCCCCTATCAGTGTCCTGGGCCTGGGCCCAACTCCGGGAAATCCTAACCGACCCGTCAGCTCCGGTTGCTTAGGCCCCACCTTACCTCGTAATGTGTGCCCTTCAACGGACTTGTGTGGGCCCGGATCATCGTCGCTTTTCCCGACCACAAGTGGACCGGCATACTACCTTGGGGATCAAGAAACCTTTATTCCAAGCACCCAGATCCACCTCGTAATGCGTGCTACCCAATCATCCAACTTCGGCCCCGAAATGCCACGTGTCTGACGTAGCACTACTACTACTAACTTTTTCCTTCCCTTCTGGGTCCAGGTACACCTTTTCTCTCTTTTCCCTTCTTGTTTCCTTCAAAAACGCAGGACATCCATGCCTACCCTGAAAATGCCATATACTTACTTATACCGGCATATTTTCACTCAACTAATTGTCCTACACCTTAGGACATAGTTAGGTGGCATCCTTTCCACCGGAATCACATCGTATAGGCCTTCTGTGCCCCCCTTCCATTGGCACTTTAATTCCACGGCTTATTCATACTGGTCCACTTGACCCGTATGGCCGAATTACCTAGTCCCAAAGAGGCTTCCTATGCCTTGACCTTCTTAGGACTCTTCCCAAATTGGGCCTAGTCGTTCGCCTATTTCAAGCTTATTTTCGCTTCTCAGGGTCCAAAATTCGGGGTGTTACACTTCCCAAATCGGGCTTAGTCATCTGCCTACTTTAGGATTATTCTCAATTCTCAGGGTCCAAAATTCAGGATATTACATAAGACCTAGTCTTGTCCACGACTTCATGAATCATTCAATCATATACATGCATACAAGACACATTAGAGTTAAAGTTACAGTATGTGTCCGTACCTTAGTCCGTATCGCTTAGTGGTACGCTTGTCTGTTCGCTACGACTCCTGATTTTCCCGAATGTCCTATGATAGTATCACCACATTATTTCCTTTATAAACAATCATATTTTAGCCACTATTGACCTTTTTGCCCCTAGTGATTTGTTATTCCAATAATACCCTTACATTTCCGTAAAAAACGCCATTTCAAAGATTTCGCCAGATTTTTCAATAACTTTACAAAATTATAATTAATTCTAAAAATATCTAAATGAGGTGTTGTAAAATTCTACACAACCCTTGACATGTATATTTGCTAGGAAAAATAAGGTCTTGCACTCGAAGTATGTGGATCAATACCAGTTTAATATTTTCCAATCATTGTTAAGATTTTCTTCCGTAAAACGTGACCCAACTTCCAGAATTTTTATCTCCTTCCACAGAACTCTAATTGATACATATTTTATATATTTAGAAATCCCTACATGTCTAATTTACCCCTGTAAAATTTCATGATTTTATATCTATACGATCGATTCTAACAAATTTCCCAAAGAACTCGAAAATTCCCTATCTTTCACTATCTTGTTCCATTAATTCCAAAAATTATTTCCCAACATGTTTTTACCTCATTAGGAATTTTTCATTGCAAGGAGGCCTAAAAACAAGTATAGGAATTTATTTCCTAATTTTCTAGATTAAAACTACAACTTGGCTAAAAACTAAAAAGCTAGAAACTAAAGCTCAAGAACTTGAGAGCTTACCTTTGAGGCTCCTTGCTTCTCTTTCCTCCTTCTTGCTCCAAGGACTTTGCCTCCCACTCGACTACTTTAGAATCAGCTACTTGGAGTTGATTTGGTGTGAAGAAATGAAGAGGGTTGAGCCCCTATTTATAGCAAAAATTCCAAGCTCACACGAAATTACCACACCCAATAACTTTGATCCCCATCCCTTGGATCAAAACTACTTTATTAAGCTTAATCCTTACCCTCAATTGTTATTAGAAAAATCTAAACACTATTGAAGATTTTTAGTTTAATTTAACATGTATTTTTATAAATATTATATTATAATATCTCTCTCTCTCTCTCCTCTCTCCCATATGTGCATGCGTCCTCTTCTCTTGACTTTGGGGGCTGAATGTTTAATCCCAATTAGCATTCCTAATGTAATGTTTTATATGCCACTGAATAAAATTTCCATAGTATGATTGGATCCTTAGTTAATTATGGTCATTAGTGTCTCACACTAACTTAATCTTGTCTTCCCATTGGCCCTTGATTTTTAAAATAACACATCCCTCAATTGATGCTTTTTAATTTGTCCATTGATTAGTTTGAAGAATTACACAAATATTTTAATTAGTGTAAGCTTAATTTCCCATTAGTCTTTTCTAATTGCCTTTAAATTGCTTAAGCGTTTTCATAGTATTTCTTGTCTATTTTAGTCCGAATACTCATTATTTTATGTGCTAATTATATCATATCTTATGATTCCTACTCTTAATCTTATATTTTCCTAAAATTTAAATCAATAATAATTTGAGACACATATTCACCTTCATTTTTGCTAATTACTCATCAAAATATAATATTTATATTAAATAGAAATTTCCTAGTATTACAAAAATTCCTTATCAGTCCGTTCTCCCTTTCCTCCTCCATATGCATTGCTTCCACTGCAACCTTCAATGAGAGAGCTTCTTGATAAACTCCATTCAAGGATCGAACTCATGGAGCAAAGCCATTCAAGAATTGCCACTATGCTGCACTCTGTCAACAAGAAGTGTAATCTTATACTCAATGACAATGACGTCATGTTAGTTCTCTTGTTTTGATGATAACAATTATAATTAAAGTCAAGGAAAATTCGTTGTGAATTTTCTGTGTTAAAGTAACTTGAAGTTATTGCAAAAGAACCTCAAGTTAAAGCCTTAAATAAGTTTTTTGAATAAAACCTTAACTTCAAGTCAATTATGGTTTGCCTCAAGCTATTTTTGCCCAAAGTTTTAAATTATGTGTTTCGCGTTTTTAACTTGAAGTTAAAAAAGATTTGACTCAAGTTAATGCCTTTATGAACTTCATTTTTCAAAGAGACTATCGGGTTTAACTTCAAGTCAATTAGTAAATGACTCAAGGCAAGTTGTGATTTTAACTTGAAGTTATCAACTAAATGACTCAAGGCAACTTTTCTCTCAACATATTGTTTAAGCTCAAGTTATCGTTTTTGACTTGCAAGCCAATATCAAGTTAACTTCTTATTTCAAGTTAACTTTGCTTTTAAACTTAAAAACTTGAAGTTATCGTTTTTGACTTGCAAGCCAATATCAAGTTAACTTTGCTTTTAAACTTAAAAGCTTGAAGTTATTGTTTTTGACTTTCAAGCCAATATCAAGTTAACTTTTTATTTCAGGTTAACTTTGTTTTCAAAGTATAACTAGAAGTTAAATCACTTATTGCCTCCAGCCAACAACTGAATGTATCATTCCTTTTACACTTATCGGGTTTAACTTTCTCCGTACATCAAGTTAACTTTCAAGTTAAACTTTCTCTTTCAACTTGCGACATTGACTTCCTCAAACATCAAGTTAACTTTCAAGTCATATTTCAAGTTAAGCTTTCTTTCTCAACTTGCGTGTTTGACTTTCTTGAATATCAAGTCAACTTTTAAGCCAATATCAAGTTAACTTCTTATATCAAGTTAACATTATTTTAACTTGAAGTTAAACATTGTTCTCCTCTCATATCTATTGTGTTTGACTTTCTCAATATCAAGTTAACTTTCAAGTGAATATCAAGTTAACTTCTTGTTTCAAGTTAACATTGTTTTTAGCTTGAAGTTAACTTCATCATATTTGAAAATCACCATCTATGTAAACTGAAAATCAATGCTTGTGATTTCATTACTCCATATCTACACTCATTACTATTCCTAAATGCTTTTAACTCGTTTGCTAATGAGTTTCAAATGATTATATCATAGATTAACAACAAATTGTTGTAAAGCAATTTGTGTGTCAGAATGCATTAAATGCAGTTGCCATATCGAGACGCAATCACAGCAACAATTCCTCTGATCATCCGAAAGACATTCCTACTATTCCTATCTCCCATTAAATGCTATTTCACAATGGGCAAAACAAAAGGAATGAGAGAATGTCGTGATAGCAAATCCACCTGGATCATTAACAGCAAAAGTGAGCTTCATCTTTCTAACATCTATATTCAAAAGTCTCAATTACAACATCTATAAATACTAGAAGCATTGAATTCACCAACTACTGAAACGATGTGCATTCAATTAGAATTTATTGCAATTAATTGTTTCGTTAGTTTCACTTAATATCTTCAGATATTTTTCTATACTTCAGTGTTTATTATTTATCTACTCAGTGGGGAGTTAAACACTATTTGAATATTTGTTTATCAATTAAATCTTAAGGTTGTGGAACCTTAAGTGTGGGTTTACAATCACAGCTTGCAAGGGGAGTGAGTCCTAGTGAAAGGATCATCTTGAGTACAAAGTGTGTAATTGTCTTTGTGGTTATTTGGTTACAGCTTGTAAAGAGGAGTAAGTCCTAGTGAGAGGATTACTCAAGAGTTACAGAGTGTGTAATCAAGTTTCAAGATAGTGAAATCCCAGACTGTTTCTGGGGACTGGACGTAGGTCAAGAGTTGGACCGAACCAAAGATAATCTCTTGTGTTCATTGTTCTTCTCTCCTTCTCTGTTTAAGTGTTCTTGAGCAATTAGCGAAAGAATTTTATAATCACCTATTCACCCCCTCTAGGTGATATTCCATCTTTACATCAAACATAATCTATCTTCAGAACCCTCTTCTCTTTCCTCTTCTTTCTCCCCTCCCTCTGGTAATGACAAGGAAAGATGAGGAGTTTTTTTATTATATAAAATGATGTAGTTTTTTATCCATGTATGTAATATGCTGCATTTGGGCAGATAAAAAATTATTAATGAAAAACATTTTATTTCTAATCTTGATCTTGATCTCAATCTCCAACGTCTTTTGTTTTCTATGTATAGTTCTATATATTAATTTATTTCTATAATAAAATGGATTATTCGAGTAATGTTAATTATATAACTTTTTGATATTCATACTGCAAGAACCGGCTGAACCCAAGAGAGGGTGAATTGGGTAAAGATTAAAAACTTGGAACTTTAAAAAACTTTTCGCGTCTTCTAAAACAGCAGTTAGATATTCAAAACATATACTGGAAATATAAGATATAAGGGAAAAGAATATGCAAACTGAGATTTATAATGGTTCGACCAATCCTTGACCTACATCCAAATTCCCCAAGCTTCACTTGAGATTTTCAATCCACTATCTTCTTTTAACTTGATTACACGCTCTGTACTCGAAGTAATCCTCTTACTAGGATTTACTCCCCCTTACAAGCTGTAATCAATACACCCACTTGATTACACACTTTGTACTCGAAGTAATCCTCTCACTAGGATTCACTCCCCTTACAAGCTATAATCAATACAATGGGTTTCCCACTTAAGATCACCCAATCTTGAGTAACTCTCAAATAGATTGTTTACAGATAAATCTTCTCTCTCATAGAAGTGTATGAATAAACACTGAAGTACAATTCAAATCATTTACTCTCTATGGTAAACTATGTAAGCATTGAGAAGAGAGAGTAAGTGAATATCAGAGTATTGGCATTCTGAAGATGTAAGCTCATGTCCCTCGTCGTCGTCTCTATTTTGAATGGTTCTCCTTTTATGTCAATGAAGAACATTGAGCAATTCTTCCAGGTTTGAATATGACCGTTGTCAGCATATATGAACGTTGAAACTATTCGACCGTTGGAGAAATATTACCATTGAAGCTTCTGACATCATCATCTACTTTTTGATAATCTGTAATTAATTTTTCATATAATCATCAAGCTCATTAACAAACCGGCTAAACTTGGTTAGGAATACTAATGAGTGATGATATGAAGTAATGAAATCACAATCAATGATTTTGCGATTTCGGACACGTGATTTTTTGAAGCGAGATGTATACTCGAGTTATCATTAATTGACTTGAGTTAAAAGGCTGTTGCTTTACTCAGATTACTTTTTCTCGACTTAACTCGAGTTATCATGCCTTGACTCGAGTTACAAGTTCATCTGATAGTAGCTCACGTGTCTTTGCTAGCATTGGTATTGATCCTCAATCTAAGCTTTTGATAATCTAAAAATTTCTCATAAATATTATTAATAACATTGAGAAGTATAGCAAGTAGTAATTAATTGATAACAATAATTTCGAATTCTTAGATACGTTGAAACCGTATCTTTATCGTGCTTGAGTTGTTCATTCTCTCGTGACCTTCGTTGGCTCGAGCCACCATACCTTGACTCGAGTTAACAACTCTTCTCAAAATTTCATTTCTCTCTCGTCTAAGGTTGACTCGAGTTACTCGTAGCTTGACTCGAGTTACGCCTTTGATCCAAACTCACTTTGCTCTCTCGTTTGACTTGCACTCAAGTTATTCAAACCCTTCACTTGAGTTGAGAAGTTCGTTCCAAATTTATTAAACCACCTACACCTTTTTAAGTCTTCTTTCCAACGTAAGAAGAATCAACTCCAAACTCATTCTATGTTGAGCGTTGTGATCAGATTAATAGAAGCTATCCTAGATCGAGGTTTTGCAGCATTCTAAACTAACTGTCAACTTAAATATTCATATCTCACTCATTTGATCTTTTTTTCCTATGATCTTAATGTTTTTGGAAAGGTATTTGAGTTTAGTTTCTAATGGCACTGGTTTTAGCTCAATTGGATGTGTCGTTTGTGAGATACACTCAAAACATCGAAGCTTGGTCTACTGTGTGGCATGAATTGGTGGTCCAACTTGTGAAATTTATAGCTCTCTCATCTGAACTCCGTTGAGCTTTAAACTTTTTCACAATGACTTATTGGGAGTATAGTTTCATAGAAAATTGGTTTCACCTCAATCCAATCTTTGGTTCAGGAGATATCATCAAATTACCAAACCTCGCACATGCTGAACGTGAAACAAAGTCGAACAGAGTGGCTGAAATAGACTTTGACTCGAGTCATTTAGTGTCTAACTCGAGTTACACCTATCCAGAGATGCCAAGAACACTTCTTGACTCGAGTTAATGATAGCTTGACTCGAGTCAAATCATTCCAAAGTACCAAAACACTATAGCAAAGTGGTAAACTTGAGTTGTGAGTTCATGACTCGAGTTATATCATCCTCGAAGCTCATTTTTGCTTATTTTAACCCTGAATTGAGTCATTCCAAATTCCATTTGATCGTGGAGACTTCTAGAATCAATATAAGAACTTGTAAAATGATTTTCTCATTCTATTAAGCAAGTACTTCTTTCTTTCTTCTTCTCTTGATTATTCTCCATAACTCAACTCTTTCTTTCTTCTATTCTCTTGATCATTCTTCATAAATGAACTTCACATCTTCTTTAATTCTACATTAAATATAAGAATTAGTCAATGTAGAAGATAATTAATCATACAATCTTTTTGCTCTTAATAATGACATTTATATAAGACATCATCAAAACTAATCATATCTAACACATACTGGCTGTAGTAGCACTAGGTCTAAATATGTTAATCTAAATCGCCATTTAAGCTTCTAATGTAAACTTTTAATTTAGACCGATTAAGATGTATTGCACTAGGTCTCATTAATATTATTTAGACCGCATTTTAGAAGACAATTGATCTAAATACGTAACGTTTCAAGTTCCAACACATATCATCATGTCTCATCATTATTTAAGTTTTCGGCCATCAATCCCAATTTTAAATACCAATGCACCTTTAGTTTTGAATTTCAAATTCAAAAGTCGCTTTTTAAATTTTTCTTTCTTCTTAGAGCAACAACTTTCTACCAACAGTGCCATGGCAAGAATAAAGGGGCGGCATTCTTGTAACACCCCTAATTCTATGTCATTATGATGTCCAATTATGTTCCTATATTTCTTATTAATCTAATTAGCTTGTAATTATCAAAGTGCCAACGTACAGATCAGAGTAGTTTTACAACAAAGAGCATGCATAGCATTTGGACGATGAGTAACTGATAATATACACACGTGGTGGAAATAGGCTAGGCCCCTATCAGGTGGCCTACGGCCTAGCCTGATTAGGGCCTGGTCTGTTTATTAAAATGGCTAGGTCAAGGCTTGTTTAAAGACCTAAATGTGTAAATAGGCCAAGCCTATTTTGTTAAGGCTGGCCTGTTTACACAAAAATTATAATTTTATTTTTATCATGTGTATATGCACAATATTTAATTTATATGTTTTTTATACTTATATTTATATGTTTTTATTCTTATATTTTAATTTTATTTCCCAACCATTATTATATTGTGATTTTTAATTTAAAGTTATATTCACTGTATTTCTCATCGTCATTTTCATATTCGCGTTGTGTCGCTTGCTATTCCTCTCCCTCATTCAGTCATTTTGTAGCTCGCTATTCCTCTTGGTCTCGGCTCTCGCTCGCCCGCCACAACTCGCAACCCAAATCCTCTCGATCTCCTTCGTTCCTCGTTCGCCTTAGTCTCGTCGCAACCATTATTTTATTACCGCTGTAATCTCTTTTTCCTTCAATTTTTCTTTGAATGTTTTGTTGACTCCATAATCTCTCCCCGATATAGAAACTATTTTTTCCGCTAAACTAATTTTGTTGACAGTGCATTTTCATGGTTTAAGCAACCAAGGACTTGAAGTTGTTTACAGGTTGAATGTTGGGGGTCCTAAAGTCACTTCATTTAAGGATTCCTTGTGGAGGACATGGATACTTGATGATAAGTTTTACAAACCCAATCCTCAATCTAAAAGACTGTGCTTTGGTGATCGGATCAAGTATCAAAAAGGAGGTGCTAGTCATGAAGTTGGGCCCGACAATATGTATAACAGTGCTCGGCTAATCAAAAGTATGAATGCTTCTGTTCCTAGGATCAACATGACATGGAAATTTCCAGTACTCGGGGTTATAAATATCTTGTTCAGTTGCACTTCTGTGACATTGCTAGTATTTTGATTGCATTATTGTACTTCAATGTTTATGTCAATTGGAATTTAACTTATGAAGATTTGGATCTCTCTGGCATTACTGGTTTACTAGCTTCCCCCTTTTATGCTGATTTTGTTGTTGATACAGACAGCTTTAAGGCTTTGAGTATCAATATAGGACCCTCAAATAAAAGCATCCCTTATGTTGTTGATGGTATCTTCAATGGAATTAAGGTAATGCAGTTGAATGATTCCCACAATAGCCTTGGTGGAGAGGTTTGTGCCAGTTTCATTCTGAAGAGATGGCTAAGGGGAAATTCAGGGTTTTTCCTTACTTTGTTGGCTGCTATACGCATTGTATTAAATATATCCTTAGTGATTGGGTCAAGGGATTCTTTCCCGTGGTCACGGTTGCCAGTGGATATTTCAAATGAACATGTTAAGATAAGCGGTCTTCCTTCACAAAGCAAATAAATTATGTGTAAAATATCAGCAGATCCTGGTGACTATGAGGAAGAAGAAGAAGAAAGATAAGGGATTACTTTCCACCTTAAGCCATTTTGTAAGCCTCAAAAATGTAACACTGCTTTGAACCTTAATTCTCTGCTAAAACATACTCTAATTAGGGAGTTATCATCCTATGTCTAGATTGCTTTACTTGTTATATGATACGTTATGTTGTAAGTCTTAACTCTTGCCTCTACTTGCTTTGTATCCGTTGTTTGAAGCTGTTTGCCTGTATCTTGGTTGTAATGTTTGAAAATAGGTATGGAACTTTGATGTTGAGTAGTATAATGTTATTTGTGTGGATGCCCCGGATTATTTTAAAATTGGCTTGGACAAATTTTGTTTAATAAACTATAGAGCAATTTTCACTTTACATGAGGGCATGTTCAACCTGAAGAATGAACACAGAGCCTTATTTTCTGACTTTCTCTAATTCTGTGTTGGTGCATAGACAATTTCTCTTGCAGCTCTATTCGATATCATATCCCTTAGACTACTAGTTCAAATAAATTTGTTCATTTACCTTGCAAAATTATTTCCAATATAGTCTTAGCAGCATGTGGCGTAATTTCAAATTCCTATACTTCCATATTCTAACATGCCTAGGATGTTCTATCGTCGGACTATGCTGACCATGCACAAGCAAGGTCTATAAATCCTAACTATTATTGTGATATTATCTTTCTAATTTTTTATGATATTTTTGTATATTGCATCATGGATGTTGAGTTTTTGGGTTTTATCACTGTATTGAGATGAGTATATTCAGTGCTAAATTATAATGGATACATTTTTCTATTATTAGTAATTATGATTATTTTAATTTTATGTTAAAGTCTACCATTTATAAATATGTTAGCTTTGAAGCCCTACCAAAAGCCTACATTTATTTAAGTTTTAGTAAGTTCAAAACCAACTTATGGTTTTTAAGGCCTGCAATATAAAGCCTTTTTAGAGGCTTAAATTGTAAGTAGGCCTGTAAAAAGGCTTCAGGCTTGCCTAGGCCTGATACTCAGGCTTGAGCCTAAAAAAAAGCCTGCATGTAAACTCAAGCTTTAGATTTCCACTACAAGCTCAGTCCTATTTAGCCAAAGCCTGGCCTGGCCTGGCCTAAACTATTTCCATGCCTAACATACACTACTAGAAAATAGTAAATTGGTGATGGAATTTGCAAAGGAAAAAATTTGTCGCAAATTATGCCCATTTTGCGATGGCATGCAATTGCGACGGATTAAAAAATCAGTCGCAAAATAGTGAAGGGGTGGGAAGTTTTGCGATGGAAACGGATTCCGTCGCAAAAGCAAGTGATTTGTAATGGAATCTCATTTTTGTCACAAAACGAAATCATAAATTACGCCTTTTTGTGATAGAATTGGGTTTGCATTAAAGACGGCGCCAGCTTTTTGCGACGAAAACCGATGCTGTCGCAAAAACGGTGTCAAAACTAGCGCCTTTTTGCGGTGGAAGAATCTTTCAACACCTTTTTTGACGAAAACCCATTTCCGTCGCAAAAAAGCATCAATTTTAACACTGTTTTGTGACTGCATAGGTTTTTGTCGCAAAAAGCTGGCATCGTTTACGACGAAAACCTAATTTCGTCATAAAAAGTCATCAGTTTTGACGCCTTTTAGCCATGGAAATGGGATTTCATCATAAATCACTTACTTTTGTGATGGAACCCAATTTCATCACAAATCAAAGCTTAATATTCAGATCCGTGGTTCAGTTTTATCCTCATGTGTGCCATTCTCTCCCAGTCTTTACCGAGTGCTCGCCATCCATTCCCACCCAAGTCTTCACCGACAGCGAGACGTCTATTCCTATCGTCCATTCCGATCGTCCAGCCTCTATGCCACTCTCCATTTCCATCTGACGCTCTACTCTCCAGCCCTCCGTCTCGCGCTCCGTCAACCCTCCGTTCACCCTGCTCTGCTCCACCCTCACTCGTCCACCCTTCTCCGCTCAGCCATTCGTCCAATCTATTCTGGAGGTGATTTCTGGTGAACATATGCCGTTTTTTTTCCTTTTGTCTTACATATTAAGCACCTTCTTTTGTTGTTTTAGTGTAAATTCTTGATTATGTATATTAGCCCAATAAAAGTAGTAGTTAGTTAAACCAAAATTCTATAAATATGGTATCCATTGACATAAAAAATTAATAAGCTATTATCTTTTCACACAACCTATATAATCATCCTTATGATTTTGTTATAGAGGGCCAATAATAATACAATTTTCTTTACATTATCTTGTGGCCAACAACAATATTTTTTTATAATAACTAAAATGACTTTAACTAAATTAAAACTATGTAGTAAGCATAGAATTTCAAAATAAGTTGCATTTTTATAATTTAGGAATCATATAACCTTTCATACTTTTTACCTTGTGTGTGCATATCATTAACACAATCAAATGCTTTAGATAAGAACATGTGCATGTTGTACAGGTTTATCAATTCGCTGGATTGTATATTTGTTGCTAGTAAATTTTAATGGAGTGGCTTGATAAATCCCAATTTTCATATATTTTATCCCACCTTATTCATTTATTTTGGGACTATTTTAGGCTAATTTAAAATTATTATATAATATTTGGATTGTTAGCCAATTTTAGGAAATAATATAAATCTGAATTAACTATGAGATTATTAGGCTTAAATTATTAATATTCTGATGCCATCTTGTAATTAAATAATATTTCTATATATATGATAGATCATGATTTTATCATATTAGAAGATCCTATGGTGCAGAATTTTCCAAGGAAATTGAAAGGAAATCTAATGGTGAAATTGTATTGGGTTTCTTAAATATTGATGAGCTCAAGTTGATACCCAAAGTTCTCCTCTCCTTCCTTTGAATTAACCTAGCAGCCGCCAACGAAAAGACGCGCCCTCTCTCGCTGACGAACATGCTCACTCTCTCGACTGGGAAATTACATATCTCTCCTGGGAACAACAATTCACTCGGTGAGAGATATTGCTTAAGCTTCAACATAATCATTAACTTCCCATATTCTCAATCTAGTGGTACCCACCATTATCTCCATTGCATCTATTGAATCCTCTATCAATCAAATAGCCATGAGTTGGATAATAATTGGAGGAGGAAGCTTTGTCATGGCAGCTTAACTCTTTTTGAAGGCAATTTGGGAGGAGCATGGAGGAAGCTAAGGCCTAGGAGCTTGCACTTGAAGACCACATGGGAGTGTTTTTCCTTTTATGTATTTATTCCAAGACTTGAGAATATTTAGTTTAAAATAATTTTTAGTTGTTTTCTTGAGAACAATCTAGTTTTAAATTGTAGACATGTTATTTAATTTGGATTGAATTGATAATTTGGATTTGAATTGTGCTTGAGACAATTGTTGGATTTTTTTTTGCAACCTTTGGATTGACATTGAATTTTTAATCGAGTTTTTATTATCAATTTAATTGTTGATTTGGTTTATCTTCTTAATTGTTTAATTGAGTTGATAAATTGTCTAGTTGCTTAATTGGATAATTATAAACAAGATTCAAAAATTATTTAGAAATTAACTGTGATATGTTTTTAATGAGTTTAATTAGCCACCGCTTATTTCATTTTGAGTTTTCTAGTGGAATAAGTGTCATTGAACTTGAGGATTTCCCATGTTTCAATTAGATAATTAAATTCATTAATTCCAAACTTTCATCAATCTCCCTTTGATCTAACTAATTAATTTAGGCTAAGAAAGTTAACTCCATGTGAATCTTATATGGTTGCCTTTAACATGCCAGAAGTAAACCTTCTTTATCTTTACTTATTTGAATTTCTTAGATGTTAGTTAATTTTATTCTTAGATTTTAATTATTCTCTTTCCATAAATCCCCCCAAATTAAAATTGCATTGGCATTTAGACTAGTTTCATTCTCATATAAGTTTTAGAGTCATTTTCATCTTGCATTTAGTTAGTTTAGTTTCATTTCATTGCATTTTTTATCACCTAAATTCAACCTAAAGAAAAACCCATAGATTGCTCCTTGGGAGAATGACCTAGGTTGACCCTAAAATGCATAATTAATTAGGACCTAGTTTAATTGATTGCTTTAGCGACAAAAGCAATGCATCAATGTTGGCATCATTGCCAGGGAGCAATGGTTAGGCTTTAGGTTTGAGTTCTAGGTTATTTATTAGGTAGTTGTTTATTGAATTCAATCCACTCTTGAAAAATTGAACTTGATCCCTCCTATGATGGCTTGACATGCTTCAATTTATGGAAATAACTATTATACTTCTATGTCTTATCATTATGACTATGGTGTTGAGCAATATATGATCCATATTCAAGTGCATATAATCCTAGATGGCATGATCACTCAAATTTTGGATATGTCAATCAATCTGTTCCAATTCATGACGTGTATTCAAGATTATCAAACAAGATGGATTTTATGATCAAACTCCTTAAAGAAAGTGGAGAGCAGCTTAACAAGCTTCAAACTCTAATTAACAAACACACTCGGGGCCATTAGGTGAAGATTTAAGTTCAAAGTGAATTTCTATGTGGTAATATACTTTCACCTAAATAATGAAAACTCCAATAATGATTCATCCATTTTTTCTTCTACTACTTCAAATGATGGGATGATTAGTACATTAGTTGATTCAATTCCCAAAGTGTGAATTGGGAATAAATCATGTCTATTGAACAAGAAAGAGAATTATATAATAATAATAATAATAATGAAAAACTGAATTTTTATTTCTTCTTTTCTTTTTCTAAAGCTTCTCATTATTATTACTTATTTCCTAAGCTCAAACTTTATTTAAATTGAAACCTACTAATAATGCATCTAGATTGATATCCCTTAAAATCTCAACAAAATCTCTTCAATTTAGCATGACTTCAAATACATCAAAATATATCTTAAATCTATTAAAAATAGGAAGTCATCGCGATGTTGTTTCTAAATTGACTAGTTCTATTGACTTAAATTATACTAAATCTTGTAGTGCGTGCATTGATACTTCTTCTCATGCCTCCAGTCCTATGAATTATATAGATCCAGATGAGGAAGTTGATGAAGAAATTGTTGTTGACACCTCTGACACTATTGATTTTAAAGATACCATGCTTAATACTAATCATGATGATTCTTTGAATGATAGGAGTAATATCTCTATTAATTTTATTTATACTACTCATGATATTGACATGACTATTGTTAGTGGGGATACTATTAAAGATAAGTGTGGGGAAGCCTTGATTTATATATTCATTTAGAGGGTAAAACCATATTGAATCAGAATGTTTCACAGGTAGAATTTGTCTTGTGTGATGATTTGAGCAAGCATGGTGAGACCATTTTGAGTGATCACTTGATTCATTCTTTAGAGAATTTGACTCTTACTGAGGAAAGTCATATTGACTTTGTAGGTTGTTCAAAATACACTGGAAGTTTCAATACTTTCTATTGATCAATTTCTATTGGGATCTTTCTTTATTCTTGATCAGTCAATTTATTAATTATATTTATATGGGACGAGATACTACTTGGAGCTATGATTTTATGCAGGTACATGGATTGATTCCTCCCATCTAAACACGTTCTATACTTAACCTAAAATGTTATTTGCGGAGCTTAAAATATGGTATGTTGAACGTCAAAAGAGGACATCACCGGTGCTTTCATGTGACTTGCAAACTAGACAAGGGAGATAAGCCAATTATGCTACTTCATTTGAGCCTCATTCACTTGCATTGATGGTTGTTATTGGTTAGACTTATACTTTGCGTTGAGGACAATGCATGATTTAAGTGTGGGGGAGGGATTTTATTCTTACTTTTGGTTTCTATTTTTTTTTTTTAAATGAAAAAAATAATAATTTGGTTTTTACTTTGGTTTTTGTTCCTTGTTTTCAAGAAAAGAAAAAAAAATTCTAATGTTAAAACTGTTAGTTTTAAATGACTTTAGTATGATGCATTCTTGATTTGAGAAGTGATTGATTATGTTTTGAGTTGGTGAACCTAGTGGAAATGAATTTGACTTTGGTGAATTTAGGCTAGTAATCATATTCCTAGTGAGATTTTGAGCCTAATACATATATTTATTTTAGTGTGTACCCCTATCTCTTTACTTGATCTAAAACTTGACTTGAATCTGATTTGAGGTCGCATTCTATGCATGTGCATTCATAAAAATGATAAAGGCATCCATTTCATTTTAACCAGATAAGCCAAAAAGCCTACCATTTTCATGCATATATCCTTTATTTAGCCCTTTGAGACTATATATTTTTTTTTTCCTTTGTCTACACCCATAGCCCAAAAAAAAAAAAAAAAAAAAAAAAAAAAAAAAAAACTACCCTTTGAATGTCTTGGGAGTTGAAGAGCATTGCATTATCTCTTTTGGATGGAAAAACATGCATAAAATTAGGAATTAAGTCATCGTGAAAAATATGGTAGGTTATCTTCAAAAAAAAAAAAAAGAAAAAAAGGAAAAAAATAAAAAAATCAAATAGAAAAAAAGGGAAATAAAGAAAAAAATGATGACTCGGTTCAGGTTTAGTTTGAATTCTTGCATCCCATATTCGTTATTGTATCATTCTTTTCATCTTTTAAGATATTCAACTTTGTTTTTTCCAAACATCGTACCCTTCTTTTCTTAACATTAGCCCCATTATAACCTAATAAAAGTCCTTTGGATTTATGCATGCACTTGCTTTATTAGTGGTGGAGAATTTAGATTCTTGTCAAGCCTATGGAAAGAGTATTGGATAGGGATGAATTTTAGTGTAAACACAGACCTATATACTTTTGAGTGAAGAGTGACATGCACATTATCCTTGGTGAGGTATTTCTAGCTTAGGTTCCCCTTTGTCAAGTAAATTGCCATGATGTTTGCTTTCTTAATTCATGAGAAGATCGCTTGGACATGAGTGGTGTTGAAATGCTTTTGTTTACTTATTGCTTGTGATTGGAACATTCATTTTTGAAGCTTTAGTTTAGTTTTCTTAGTTTTTTGTTTTTGTTATTCTCCCTTGGTCTTGATTTGTTTTGCTCAGGAGTGCAAATGATGGCTCATTAAAAAATACAATGAAGAAATAAGATGGTTGATCAAATGAGGGGGTGTTGGTTGAATTCCCTTATGGCAAGTGAACCAATCGAACAAGTAATAAAGAATGAGTAGGGTATCATCCCATAGAGACTGCGATACCAAAGATGAGTTCAGTTTCTAATGAAAGTTGTGTGTAGTAAAAGTAGAGTTGATTTTGGTTGTTTTTGCTATCACTAATAACAAGAAATAAACAAGTGGTCAGGAATCGAAGGTAGATATCAGTTCTAAGAGTAGGCTGAGTTCATATGTCATCCTAAGTCATGTTACTCCCCCGGTTTGTGTACAACGCATTGCTATAGCAATTATGCTGCACACAATGCTACAGCATAACTACCTTTCACAATGTTATAGTTAACCCACCACTATCCTATACAGAAGCTTCCGCAATCCTGCAAATACAGTCCTCGCTCTACTCTCCCAATTCCTATGGAGATTTCAAGTTTAGTCAATCTGATTAGCTCTATGTGTTCTGGTTATGAGAGATAAATCTGTTCCTGGCATTTACAATTTAGGTTGAGCCATGCACAGGCTCGCCCAGTAAACACTGTCTAACAGAGGTTTAACCCTGACTCCCTTTTGGGTAGCCAAGACCACTGGGATAGCCCTTAACATCCACTAATCAGCTATGAACTAAAACACTGTTAAACAAACTGAATTGATAAAATGAAAAACTAGCAAACTGGGTTCATTCTACAACTTAGGTCTGTTTAATTTCTCATGAATGTAGTAATAAATTGACTAGTGTGTTGTACTGTTTGCTTGTAATATTTTGTATTTCATTGCATTTTTTTATAATGTCAATTTCTCATTAAAGTTTAGGTCTGCTTGTTTTTTTCTACAATCAATTGCTAGAATTGAGGTAACAAACTATAACCCTGATGTAATTGTGTGTTTGGATTGTGATGAAATAATTGTATATTTGTTTTCCCCATAATTTTTAATATGTCCCCATTTTCTTGTGTACTTTATCATTCTTTGTTTGTCCCCTCCATATACATGTCCCCATCTTCTAGTGTATTATCCTCATTCTCTAGTTGCTTGTTGGGATCTACTTTTTGTTGAATGCAGTCTTTGTTTGCCGCTTTCTTGATTAAGTGACAATTGATTGGTATAAGGGCCAGTTGTATTTGCCACTTATATTTGTAGCATGTTGATATGTAAAGCATATAAAATATGTTAGTGGCCTAATTAGTAACTGAATTAGTTAGTATTACTGTGTTATGTTATTATGTTGTTGTCATTCTGTTATCACCTTCATACAGTAGCTAAGCAATTATCCTATATATAAAGGGTAGCTTAGACTATTGTAATATGTTTTATATTGACGAATGATAAATGAAAGTACACAGTGATCTTTGTTTTCTCTCCCCTTTCCCAACCAATGCTTGGGATGCAAAAATTCATCATAATAAAAGAAACTCCTTGTGTAGGGTTGGGTTAGGGAAGTTCGATGGATAAAAGTGCACAGCGACTTATTAGCGGCTATATTCCAATAAGTCAGCATCGAAGAAACATTGTAAGTATACATTATTTTTGAAAGTGGAGGTTAATTGATGAGCACAAATTATGCCATGTTTTCCTATAATTTCATGAATGAATTGTATGGTAAATATAAGCTTAACTGCGAACAATCCAAGCAAAAAGGCATATATTCATGATATAGGGACTGAAGGATAGAAATAATTTACATCCTAAACATGTGCTAAGAAAGGAGCAAATTACATGGTTTTTAAGGAAGAACGTATAGCAAAGCTGATACGATGCTATAGCATTATGACAGCAACTCGAAGTGCAATGCAAGACATCTAGAAAGCTATAGCAAAGTAGAGGATGCAATGCTATGCGGCATGTTTTCTGACCTTTTTATCTAGGTGATTTCAGGAATAAAAGAAAAGAGTGATAACGACAGGTAGATTGCTGACATAACGTAATAGAAGATGCGGAGGATCGAAACTAAAAGATTTTAAGAATCCTGCAGGATCAGCAGAAGCAATCTACTCGGATCGAGAGATACAATAGATCTCGACAGATTAGGAAAGGCCTAACTCATTATAACTTGCGCCACAAGAAAGCCTGATTATATAAGAAGACAGTAGAGCCAACACTACTAGAGTCGGAGAGAGCCCAAAACAAGATTTCACATTCGGCAGACTCAAGAGAAGAGTGAGAGATTTCACAAAGCACGAGATTTCCAGGACAACCCAAAGATCCTTCCGATGCAATGCGGAGAGAAGAAGACGTGGAGTGGTGACATGACAGGGCTTCGTCCACACCATCGGAACTTCGTCAAGCTTTCTGTTTCCTCTTTTATTTTAGTATTTAGATCATAGGTCATTCTGTTATTATCTATTTTGTCTTTCCCTCGTCAGTGAACTGATTTTCATATGGCTGGACGAGGATGATTTCTTAAGTGTTAAATGGACCCAGTTGCAAGTTCTTAATTTAATAAATTTGTTTTGCTTAGCAGTGCATTAATTACTAGAAAGTTAGATTTATGGCATCGGCTTACTGGCAAGGAGTTGAGGTTAGACCTCGAGAAACTTGATGTTTGCTAGGCAGCCGTGCACGGCTTGACCCGCTATTGCGCACTTCGGGAATGGGTCTACCTCTCATAACCATGACACCCTGTGTGTAACACAGATATAACTATAAAGTTGCCATAGCAATATGGAAAGAGTATAGTTAGCATCATATGTATCGGACGAGTAAGCTTCAGTAGATTATAGTAGTGGGTTAACCAAATAGCTTTGTAGTTAGTGGCTATCTTTGCGCATTGCGGAAGTCATGCAGATATAAATGCTATAGCAATGGGTAGAGCAACTAGGGGATTGATGCACTTAAGGGTGATTCTGAGTCTAGCTTAACTTCTTACTGATATCTTCTCAAATTTAATTCACTCTGTTTATTCCTGTTATTAGCATAACTACAAAACCTCTCAACCCAATTATATCTACTTTCCGTTAATGCAACTATCATAGCAAATCGAGTGTCACTCTTTGGTATCTCAGTCTCTATGGGACGATACTCTACTTACACTTTATTACTTGTTCGACTAATTCACTTACCATCAAGGAAATCGACCAACAAGTTTTTAGCGTCGTTGCCGGGGACTACTAATACCCCTAGTGATAACGCCCTTTTGCTTAATAGTTGTGATTTACCTAGTAAAAAGCTCATCTTTTTTTTGTTCTTGATTTTCAGGTACATTCTGTAGTATATGAGCAACTCGCCTTCCGCCAACCTAGAGCCTTGCGATCCTGAAATAGAACGCACCTAAAAGCAAAGGCGTAGAAAGTAGAAGCGAAGAAGTCAATCTTTTGACCCAGCAAGCATGGCCGATATACCTGTCAACCACGAGCAGGATCAACGAGAGCCTAAAGTAATAAACAGGGATAACATGGTCCCTCCACCTCCAAACCCATATGTGAACAAAGCCATCATGGAATTCGGGATTCTAGATCTAAACAAGCTAAACTCGGTCATCACTCCACCAACCTTCAATGCTGGACATTTTGAAATTAAAGGTGTCATGATTCAGATGCTGAATGCAGCCAGGAAATTTGGAGGACTTCCATCCGAAGATCCGCACCTTCACCTCAAGACCTTCATGGAGGTGTGTGATTCTTTTGTCATCCCAGGAATACTGCTGTCGTTCGTATTAAATTATTCCCATTCTCACTAAGGGACAAAGCTCGGACGTGGCTTAACAACCTACCTGCTAATTCCATCACTACATGGAACGACCTGGGAAGTAAGTTCTTGCTCAAATTTTTCCCACCTACTAAGAACGCTCAACTTAGAGGGGACATCACCAAATTCCAACAAAAATCTGGTGAATCTACCTAGGAAACCTGGGACATATGTAAAGACTTCCTCAGAAGATGCCCACAGCACGCACTGTGTGAATGGGTCCAGTTAGAAACATTTTACAGAGGTCTCGATGGACAAACACGATCAATTGTAGACGCCTTTTCTGAAGGATCCATCTTAATGAAGTCTTATGAAGAGGCCCACAACTTACTGGAGCACAAGGCCATGAACAGTCATCAATGGCAAGCAAACAGAGCTACATCCTCCTGAACTGTTGCAAGGATACATGAACTGGATGCTATGACTGCTCTCACAGCTCAAGTTTCATCTCTGACCAATATGGTGAAAGGACTGACCCTTCCATCAGGTAGCTTGTGTGTACTGCGGCGGAGAGCACTCTTATTCTTAGTGCTCCGCCAACCCTGAATCTGTAAAATTCGTCAACAACTTTAACAAGGGCAGTGATGAGCACAAATAGTACCATGTTTTCCCTATACTTACTGACTGAATTGAATGTTAAATACATGCTTAACTACAGATAATCTAAGCAAAAAGGCATACATTCAAGATATAGGGACTGAAGAATAGAAATCATTTTCATGTGCTAAAAATGGAACAATTTACTTTGTTTTTAAGGGAAATCGTATAGCGGGGCTGATACGATGCTATAGCATTCGGGACGATTCGAAGTGCAATACAAGGCATCCCGAATGCTATAGCAAAGTAGAGGACACAATGCTATGCGACATGTTTACTGACCTTTTTACCCAGATGATTTCAGGAATAAAATAAAGGGCAATATTAATAGATAGGTTGCTGACGTGACGGAATAGAAGATGTAGAGGATCAAAACTAAAAGATTTGAAGAATCCCACGAGAATCAACAAAAGATATCTACTCGGATCACAAGATATGATAGATCCCGACGGATTAGGAAAGGCCCAGCTCGCTGTAACTTACGCCGCAAGAAAAAGCCTGATTATAAAAGAAAACAGGAGCGCCAACCCTAGGAGAGTCGGAGAGCCCTAGAACCAGATTCTAACTTTTGGCAGACTCAAGAGAAGAGTGAGATATTTCACAAGAGCACGAGACTTCCAGGACAACCCAGCATCCTTCCCCGCAAGGTTCTGACCGAACGAAGAAGACGTGGAGTGGTGACGTGACCCGGACCTCGACCACGTCGTCGGAAATTCCTTCAAGCTTTTTGTTTTCCTTTCTTTTTATCTTTGTTTTCTCGACCATGGGTCATTCTGTTAGTGTCTGTTTTGTGTGTCCCTCGTCAGTCATGAACTGAACTTTATATGGCTGGACAAGGATGAGTCTTTAAGTGTTGAATGAACCCAGTTGCAAGTTCTTAATTCAATAAATTTGGTTTGCGTATCGGTGTTTTAATTACTAGTCAGTTAACGGAAGTTAAGGGCTAGATCTGTGGCCTCAGCTTATTGGCAAGGAGTTGGGGTTAGACCTCTGAAAAACAGTGTTTGCTAGGCAGCCCGTGCACGGCTTGACCTATTATTGTAGGCTTCAGGAATGGGTCTACCTCTCATAACCATAACACCCCCGAGTGTAGCACCGATCTTCGACTAGAAAGTTGCCATAGGAATATGGAAGGAGTATAGTTAGCATCATAAGTATCGAACGCGGAAGCTTCTAAGTAGACTATAGAGGTGGGTTAACCAAATAGCTTTGTAGATGGTAGCTATCTTTGTAGCAATTGCGGAAGCCGTACGCAAGATAGACGCTATAGCATTGGGTATAGCAACTGGGGGATTGAAGCCCTTAAGGATAATTCTGAGTCCAGCCTAACCTCTTACTGATATCTTCTCTCGTTTTAGAGTTATTTTGTTTACGTTTGCTAGTAGCATAATTGCAAAACCCCTCAACCTGATTATATTTACATTCTGCTTTTACAACTGTCATAGCAATTGCGTGTCATCTCTCGGTATCTCAGTCTCTGTGGGACGATACTCTACTTACACTTTATTACTTATTCGACTGGTTCACTTGCCATCAAGGAAATCGAACAACAAGCAGTAACACCAACAATCCGTACTCGAATACATACAACCCCGGGTGGAGGCAACATCCCAATTTCTCATGGAATTCTCAAGGTTCACAAGCAACAGGACGATCCTCAGGCCCACCATACTCAAACCAAACATCAAACCCACCAGGGTTTACCCAGCAAGCACGGCGGCAGGGCGGTGAGTCATACCCACAACACTTTATGTTTACCCTTCTGAAGGACTATATGGCAAAAAATGACGCAATCATTTAGAATCAGCAAGTAACCCAGAGAAATCTTGAAACTCAATTGGGACAACTAGCGACTGCTCTAAACAACATACCCTTAGGATCCCTGTCCAGTGATATTGAAGTGCCCAGGATCCAAGGAAGAGAGGAAGTCAAACTGATAGAGCTCAGGAGTGGTAAAATCTTAAAACCTATGAAGACCACCAAACAACGTATGGTTGTCACTGATCCAAAAAATGAGAAACTTAAGGAAGGGCAAGGAAGTACTGAACAACTTCTTGAAGACGAGCAAAGGCAACTAAGACTGCTACAATCGGAACAGGATCTCAGCACCGTAACATTGCCTCCATGAGCAGCACTGGATGACCACGTACAATACCCAACAATGAATGCTACCGCTTCATCATCAAAGCACTATTGCGATCTCGGGCCTTCAAAGATGCTAAGGCAATCCCCTCCTTTCCCACAAAGGCTAAAGAAGCAAGATCAAGAGAAACAATTTAAGCAATTCCTCAGCATGCTACGGCAATTGCACATTAATATTCCGTTGGTGGAAGCTCTGGAACAAATGCCCAGCTACGTGAAGTTTATGAAGGAAATTCTGTCTAAAAAGAGATGACTGGAAGAGTTTGAGACAGTGGCATTGACCCAGGACTGCAGTGCCATGCTAACCAATCGGTTACCTCCGAAATTAAAAGATCTTGGCAGTTTCACAATCCCCTATGCAATCGGACCTCAGTATTTACGAAAAGCGCTGTGCGATCTGGGTGCTAGCATAAATCTCATGCCCATGTCTATTTTCAAACAATTGGCAGTAGGGGAGGCTAGACCCACAACAGTTACATTGCAACTGGTCGATCGCTCCATAGTGCTACCTGAAGGAAAGATCGAAGATGTTCTAGTAAAAGTGGATAAATCACTATTACAAAATAAGGCTACGACGTCCTATTTTTGGCACATTTAACGTCCTTTTTCTCGTGGACGTCTATCCGGGAGTGCAGTAAGGAAAACTTACGGCGTCTAATTATTATAATTAGATGTCGTAAGTCCAGACTTAAGACGTCTAATTTAATTTATTAGAAGCCTTAAGTACGGCAGAAATGCCTTTGATGGCTTAGTTTAGACGTCTAATTCAAATAATTTAGACGTCTTAAGTCTGGACTTACGACTTCTAATTCCATTATTTAGACTTCGTAAGGTCCACCTTAAAGCGTCTAATTCAAATAATTAGACTCCGTAAGTCCATACTTAAGACGTCTAATTCAAAGAATTAGACGTCTTAAGTGTTTTTTTTTAATAAATATTTTGCTTCGTATGATTGCCCACCCTTACAAAAAACCTTCTTACATATATTAGCAGGCAACAATCACCATAATGTAACAAAATAAAACAACACGAAAGTGTAGCAATAAAGTGTAAGACAGAAACAGAATACATGCATATATATATATATAACAAATATCCCAAGACACATTGGACATAGAGGTAGCAAATAAAGTAGTAACAACAAAGTGTAAGTGGCTAACTTCAATTCATCTTAACCAATTTGCTCTAACTAATTCAAGTAGGGATGGAATATTCACACTCTTCAAAAGTCATCTCCCGAACTGCTTTTCGATTGTCCCCGGTCTTCGAATGCGAGCTGCTTTCACTCACATTATCAAACCGTTGTAGGAGGAAATTTAAAATGTCATTGGACACACAGAAAAACACCAAGCCATCCCACCCGAACTTGGACACAGTCTAAAGCGTACACCGTTGCCATTAGTACCACCAAGCGTGCATGATTTAGGGAGAATAAATAACCTGCATTTGTGGAATACAAAAACAAGAATACAATCAGCTAAGAACTCAATTTTATGCAAATCACTACCCAAAATCACATTTTAGATTTGAGTAATGCATGCATTTAGTGAAAAAAAAATATAGTCATATGAGGAAATGGCATCAAGAAATGCAATTGGGAGCACATAATAGTAATGATGAATGCTTTAAGACCATAAAACAACAACCATGAATCCTCACGCCTGTTTTATTGATCATTAGAGGAATACATCTTAAAATCCAAGGTGAGTAACGAATACAATACCTCCAACAAAAAGCAATGTTCCTGTTATCCAGAAGTTAGCATGCATCCACAAGATAAGGATAGCAAAAAGCCCTACAATGAAAACACTAGGAGTATAACCCAAGTACTAGACAACGACTCAAAGAACACCCTAAAGCATCCAATTGAACATGAGTAAGAAGTATAAAATTTACTCTATATATAAATTATGCGTCACTGCATGGAAATGACAAAGCCCAGTAAAGAACATTCTAAGAGATGTCCCCCTCAGCCTCTTAAATTAACATAAAAGAAAACGTCAAAAGAACCAAAAATCAAGAATGCGCCTCACTAAAATGGCAAAGAGAGAAGTATTGAATAATATCAAAGGTGGTCATTATAGAAAAATAAGAGAGATATAAATGTATGACTCAGCGTGAATTTATTTTAACAATCAAGCCCATAAGTCATAACCATATCAACACAATTAGCGAATGACCCATAATGAAATGGAAATGTCAATTCATATTCAAGAAAACAAGCAGCCAATCCAAAAGACACAAAGAAAGGCTACAACAATTAAAATTAATTTGAATACTCGGGTCGAAATAATACACACAACCTTGTACACCAACTATCATATGCAACAGGTGATAATCATCATCTAGAGGAAAAATCAAGTACACAAAGAAAGGCTACAAAAATTAAAATAAATTTGTAGAAAGGGAGTAAATATAAATATGGGACATAAAAGTTACTAGTAGAGATTACACCAAAAAGAAGCTACGTAGACAAATCCCTTCTTGATTCTGTTTGCATATAGAGAATTCATAGTTCTTCTGACCATCCTGAATTGGAAAATAACAATCACTAGTGGGTGATAACGTTCACGTCTATACGGACCAAATGGCAAGCTTAAAACACATTAATCAACCATCCTTTTGTTTAATTAGATATCACACTCGGAATTATTTTTTTCAAAGTTAAACTGAAGACAATTTCTTAGACCCAAAACATAACTCACAAATTTAAAATTTTACAAATAAGGTTCTTTTTTGTTTTCATGCACAATTATGGCTAACTAAGCACTTCTTCATGTTCATACCTAAACCTGTAAGCAAAATTTAATTTACCAAAAATCTTTTTCAAGATACATTATTAAAAAGTCATTTAAGGAAATCTAACCAATTCTTACATGCGAACAAACCAAGTTCCGTAGATAATATGGCTTAGTCACCACCCTTAGAGACCAAATTACTATAAACTTGTGCAGCAAACAAAACTATGGCATTTGGCATATAAGTTCAGACCATATGGTCTATTTAGAAACTAAGGGCCAGACTAATAATTGTAGTAACTAGTTTCAAACTTTAGAGATATAAAATGGACAGTTACAATCCTTAGCATCATATAACTATGTCAATTCAAACAGACGCTCGTTTAACTTGAAGTAAAAAGGATTTTGCGCATAAGCCCTCACTGTATGAAGCTAAGACATAAGCATAACTTGAATAGTTCTTAAGACAAATTATCCATGTAGAATTAAGGCTATAAGATAAATACCCAAGCAATTATACTTTTATATTTGCAACTGAAATAACCACAACCAAATTTCATGTTTAAACTAGCTAGATATATTTTTACTAAAATTTATAATAGGAATTGCGCATTCACAACAGTATAACAAAAGCTACTTTGTAATACAAAAGTGAAGCAAGAAAATCATTATCTTCAATTTCAAATAAACCTTTGTATTTACGAGATAGTCTTAATTCACACCAAACTCGTGAATTTATATTTCTAGCTCAACACAGAACCTACAAATACAGGTTTAGTAGGAAAAAAATTAAGAGCAAATAACTACATTAACTTTGTCTTAATCTTAAGTCAAACCAAAACTTACACATCTTAAGAAGGCAAGGTTTTTTCCCCTACACTCTAACAGAATCGACATACAATACCATTTGGAGTACATTTTACAAACTCTTGACAACTCACAAAGTACAATGGTTCATAATGCAACTATCAAATAATGGATAGACAACTACATTGAGCAAGAAAATCAAAATCAATGAATATTTTCTTTAGTCAAAATAAAACTTGTTTCTTCATGTTTAAAATAGAATTTGTGGCAACCCAAACAACTTCTGATTACACCAAATGCAAGGGAGTCTTTACTCCATACTAGAATAACACTTACCTAACAATAATCAATTCAGGAGATAAATGACTTCTCCTCAAAGCTTGATGACCAACTTCTAAAGCTTAACATTTGGAACTCATATATCCACAACAATATTACCAAATATAGTCATATTCTTGTTATTAACCCCAGACCAAAGAGACTTCAGTGAAAATTAGTTAATGTTTATTTCCTCACAAATGAAACCCTCTTCTTTTTTTTTTTTTTTTTTTTGACTCCGATAAGTATATATTATTATTATTAGAACATGGAAACAATGACCCCAAATTAACTTCACAAGTTTCAAACAAATTACCGCCCAATCTTCCAACATCATCAATAAGGTGTGAATGGATCCACAAACAATCCATTGGGAATAGGACTTTTGGAAGCTACCATGACTGACAAAATCTACTTAATTATGAGGATGGTTGACCAAGCCATTAACCACTAAACAATATTAAAGGCTCATCATATGTATTTAAACACTCCTTGCCTGTCTTATGTCTCTAACATGAAATCAACATCATCTTTAACACTATAGCATGTTTTGTCAAGGAAATCTAATAAAGGTTAACATGAGATTAAGAAATCCTACAATCAATCATAATCATTTTTTTAAAAAAATGGATTGTGAGAGGTGTCTTAGATTATTGGAAAAAAGTTCTAGTTGATATTTGCTTAACTATACATTAGTATTTGGTATTTTAGAGACAAGAAATAACCCATTTATGATTCCAGCCGAGAAGACTAGTAAAAAGAAGGAAGAATCAAGAATGTCATATATTTCAGGAGCTAGATCAGTTGCCGATGAACAATGCCTCAAAAAAAAGGATGGAATTGGACCGCCATTCAGGTTCATTATCGATTATTTATCAGGGGGAAGATAAAGAAAAAAAGAGTTAACTAAGTATCCAGGGCCACAGTAAAATTCAAGTCATGGAAATCAAGCTATATGTAGCTAGAGAGATAAAGAATCCAAAAAATATTAACACTAAAGCCATGTACTTTAGACAAATATAGCATAATGCACATTTACTCGCACTTTATGTTTCAAAACAAAATTAGCGATAATCTACATGTGACAAAATCCCTATATCAAAGAATATATATAGAATCATTTTAGAAAGAGATAGATGGTGTAGGCGTAGTAACGCGACCCGACCATCGAGCCCACCTTTTCTCTCTCGCCAAACCCTAGTTCCACCTCTTCCTCTTGGGGTTCTACCTATTTGCCGCCGGCGAGCCTCCTCTTGGTCAACAATGGCGATCGAAGTGCAGATCGACCCTCGATGAGTCTGGTGCAGCTAGTCTTAGGTCGGAATAGGGATATAGAGAGGTGACCGTCCTTCTTCTTTCAAGACCGCTCTCCCCCGGTCTCCATCCTCAACGCCTTCCCAACTCCGGTGGCCCTCCGTTCTCTGGTTGCAACTGTGGTTCTCCCTCATCTCTGGCGGTGGGAGTTTTTGCTTCGACAGCTCCTTCGGTGGTGGTCTCTGGCTCGTCGGTGGTCTCTTGCTTGATGGTGGCCTCTTGTTTGACGGGGTTTCCTACTCGCCAGTGGCTTCGGCTCGTTGGTGATTTTCGGCCGAGGGGTGTCGCTATTTTCATTTTCTTTTTGTTTTTAGTTCTTTATTTTTATATTTGTCTTCTGATGTTGTGGATTTGGGTAACTTATGCTGGTGTTTGTCTTCTGATTTTGTGGATTTGGGTAATTATGGTGGTGTTATTTGTTGTGGATTGGATTTGTGCTTTTAGGGCAAGGGCTTTGTTGATGGCTGCTATTATTTTGTGCTTTATCTATGAGAAGTCCATTGCTAGGTATGTTCGATGGGGAAAATCTATATCGCTTATGTTAGCCAAAATGCATCAAATGGGTGGTTGATGTCACCAAGTTTGCTTCAATGGAGGAGCAACAGTATTCTTCAGGACTTTACTTGTCTTTTTTCGTCTGAGGTTGGGTGTTCTCTGTCCGGTACCCCAAGTAGGGGTGATTATGTAATTGATATATGTGCAGCTTTTTCTTATAAGGAGGTGTGCCCGATCGGGTGGGTTTTGCAACCAACACCTTCTTCCGTGTCTTTCTAACCTTGGATGTCCAGGAAGCCGATGAAGTCTTTGAAGTTACTTTTATTCCTATCTGTATTGTAGTGACTAGCTCTCCTTACATTTGGTTTGTTGTTGTTGTATTTGTTAGTCTTCTTATTCTGGTTTGTTTGTCGTTTAAGTTGTTGTTGCAGTGTAATCGTTTAATGTAACTTTTATTATTATTATCAATATATGTTCTTGTTGACCAAAAAAAATATAGAATCATTTCCAAGCAAAACAATAAATCCTTGGGGAAAAACAGGAGAGATTTATGAAGTTTTAACATCATTGGTAAAAGTGATAGAAAGCAATCGCTTTACCTTTCTCTTTTCGCACTCACTTTGCTTCACGACTTGGAATTTGCAGATATCCACCCCCACCAACTGCACCTTCTTAACTCAACATTACTATATGTTTTATATATCATACACACACAGGGAAAAAAGTCCTCTCTTCAAGTACATTAATCAATGAGTATGATTTATTGTTTATGGCCGGCGTTGTTTTTGTTCTTTTCAAATATTGAACTACTAGTTTGGGGAAAAAATGCAAAGTAGGAGTTATATTTAATTGCTCGAAAACCAATTTGAAATTAAAAACAAGTAAACTGACCTACCTGGTCTGAAAGCAAAACTATGGGTCTAAAAGGTTCAACAGATTCACATTTTTAAAAACAGAAAAACAGAGGGGAAAATATAAAATTACGAATTAATCAAGCAAGCAATTGATTCATACATGCCTTACATCACTTCAAAAATGCACAAACAATCCCAAGCAGAATCAACAACATAAGGATGATGCATACATGAAGAAAGAATAATACCCAAGAGATAAGATCATCAGTTAGGGCCAATTGGGTTTTGCAAAACTTGTATCTAGAAATATATCTTCTATGCTGTCATTTTGAAATGTCCGATTCAAACGCTGTTTCACCTCCCAAAAAGCAAAGTTGGCTTGACGAGCGCAGATGTGAGGAAGCGGGAGCAATAAAACCAAAAATCTCTGTAAGACCTGCCCTCCAAGTTGGCGAGAGATGAACAGCGGCGATGGGAGATGAACCAACTACTGAAGACTGCAAGAGGAGTAACGACGGGAACAGGGAGGGAGTAGGAGCTCAGTGGTGGTGGATTTTGGGAAGCAAAGCGGACGCGCGACGACGACGGTGGGAGAAGGAGGGAGAAATGTGAGGGCTTTGGCGAGTAGGGGCACTGGAGAAATGAAATATGCTGAATCGGACTATGAACGATCGAAGAGACTGATGCTGAGAAATGAAAGAATTAGGGCATGTTTGGCGTCTAACAAATATATTTAGACTTCAGAAAGCCCAAAAGCCCGCGAGTTCCCTCCAATCTTTTCCTTTTGCCGCTACTTTTTCCCCTTTTTGGGCCACTTTTTTCGTCCTAAATATTTTTTAGGACGTTTTAAATATACTTTATGAGTCCTAAAAATTATTAGGACGTCTAATATGTTAAATTTTCTCTAGATAATTACAAAATTGCCATCGCGTCAAATTTTACTTCCTTTTTCAGAATAGGACGTCGATTGAAGAAGTAGTATCTATTTTTTGTAGTAGTGAGTTCATTTTTCCTGTGGATTTTGAAAGTAGAGCTAAATCACCAAGAGGGGGTGAATTGGGGATTTTAAAAACTTTAAAACTTTGCTCTATTTAAGTCAGCGAAAACAGAGGTAAATAGAGTAGAAAGGAGAAGAGCAAGACACACGAATTTATACTGGTTCGATCTAACCTCGTGACCTACGTCTAGTCCCCAGACTCTCTGGGATTTCCACTATCTCAAATGATTACACACATTGTACTCAAGAGTAATTCTCTCTCTAGAACTTACTCCCCCTTACAAGTTGTAATCAATGAACCCAATCACCAAGTCCCTAGACTTGTGATTCTTTACAGTAAATGATTTACAAATAATAACTCTCTCTAAGAGTGAATAATGATAAACACTGAAGCTTTTAGTACCACAAGATACAATACAAGTGAAAACAGAAAGGTAGTTGAGAAACTTAAATGCAATTCGTTTTCAGCAAGTGTGTTGGTTGAGAAGACTTGAATGCTGCTCTATTTATACTAAGAGAGCATTAATTGACCATTGTAATCTTCAATATAACCGTTGCCTTCATTAGACAAAGTTCTGGGTAAGTTTAGGTCTTCTTCTCTCTCTAATCTTCACTTAATCCAGCTGTGCAGAAGTTCAGAGTTGACTCTCTACAAATTAATCCGTTGGAGTAGCAGCTGCTAGATGTGGAAAACATTCTTTAATGCTTTGCAAACGTGT
The DNA here is from genome assembly GCA_019022655.1 of Acacia acuminata. Lineage (NCBI taxonomy): Eukaryota > Viridiplantae > Streptophyta > Magnoliopsida > Fabales > Fabaceae > Acacia > Acacia acuminata. The sequence goes on along the minus strand of JAFJYI010000115.1, from coordinate 1,534,252 downwards.
GCAGATGGATTACCCAAAAGTATGCAACTTTCTGGGTTTTGCATTTAATGTCTTGACATCACTTTTTGCTTTTGCTTTAAACCTTCAATAAGCATTCTCTAATCTGCCTCGAAACTCACTAACAAAGTGCTTAAACATATCTAGGAACATTAGAGAATAATCATAGGAAGTATTAAGATCAAACAAGAAGGTATTGCAAATTCGAAAGATTTGAATTTCGGACTACGTGATGCAAACTCGAGTTTTCAATCATGCACTTAAGTCAAAACTCGAGTTTCAATATCAAAACTCGAGTTTCCTCCATCTAGAGAGGAAAGTCACGATTTGAGCTCATGAGCACATTTTTGAAAGAAACTCAAAACTCGAGTTTCCAAAACAAAACTCGAGTTTTGGACTTTTAATGAAAAGAGTGAGTTTAAGTCCAAAACATCAAAACTTGAGTTTTCATTCAAAACTGGAGTTTTCAAAACATTGAAAATGTTCAAAGCTCTCGGGTTGGTCAAGACTCGAGTTTCCAAAACAAAACTCGAGTTTTCATTTAAGTATGAAAACATTGAGAGATCTCGAATCAAATCAAAACTCGAGTTTCCAAAGGGAAACTTGAGTTTTCAAAACCTTGAAAAGATGCATTGCTCTCGGCTTGACCAAAAATCGAGTTTTGAGATCAAAACTCGAGCTTTCATATGATCATGAAAACCTTGAAGAAATTTTGCCAAGTCAAAACTTGAGTTTTCTCGAAGACTCGAGTTTTCATAAACCGAGTAAAAGCTTGAAAACTCTGTCAAGTCAAAACTCGAGTTTTGAAATCAAAACTCAAGTTTTCTCTTATCTTAGAGAAAACTTATAAAACTCAGAGCAAAGAAATATCCTAAAGTTTTAGCGCGAAACTAAGTTTGCATATGTTCAAAAATTCAAGACTCTCTGTCTGGCCAAAACTCGAGTTTCCAAATCAAGACTCGAGTTTTGTCCTCAATTAAAAATAATGTGAAGTCTCTGTGTGAGGCAAAACTCGAGTTTTCTGATCAAAACTCGAGTTTGTCTTTAAGTGAAAATTGAGTGTTCTCTGTAAGTCCCAAAACTCAAGTTTTCATTTGAAAACTCAAGTTTTGCTTTGATCACTGAAAATGAGCAACTCTCTGCCAAGGCCAAAACTCAAGTTTTGTCTTGATAGTAAGTTTTTCAACTTACCAAACACAAAACTATAACTTGTGTTTACAATTGTCAGTTATCATCAAAACACATAGAGAACTAACAGATTTCATTATCCTGGATTTTGAAGCAGATTGTGATGTCCCAATTCTTTTGGGAAGACCTTTCATGGCTACTGGGCGTACGCTGATTGATGTTGAAAAAGGAGAACTTACTATGCGTGTGAATAATGATCAGGTCACATCCTCAATTCTCAAGCCCTCGAGATTCGAAGACCCAACTGAGAAGTACCTAACCTCTGAAGATGACAGCAAAGGCACTTGAAAGGCAAGAAGCCTTCCTACACTATCACATCATTAATTTGCTATAGCAAAGTCTAGCTGAAGACTTTAAAGCAAGCGCTATTGGGAGGCAACCCAAGTTCATGGTTCTTTACCATCACAGCAGGAGGGAACAAGTCCAACACGAACCATGCTACGGCACGATGCAAACAGCAATACGTCAAAAGCCCAGCATTAGTCAGGTACGCTCCTCATCTCTAAAATAAACACTGTACATGTGTTTATCTTAATGGGCCACTCTTGTGGGCCCACTACGCGCCAACTAAGTTTACCTCACTGTCGAAGGAGTCGTAACGCTTCATATTCAAAATTCTTCCTCTGCTCTGCCTATTCTCTTCATCCCATCCTCCCGCATCTTTTCACATCCCCACCGACTCCCTTTTCCTTCCCTCACCCATAGACACACCATCCCCTGGTAAAATGTGTGGCACAACGTGGCCGGGCGCCCCCACCAGCCAACGCTCGTCAACCACCCCGTCGCCCTCCGCCCGCAAAGCCGTCACCACCCATTGCCATCGAGTTCTTCTCTCCCTCCTCCTCATCCACTGAACCTTCTCCAGTGTCTGTCACCACCGACTCGTCTAGTCGTTACTACATCCTCACTCACGCCCCCCTTTACAGGTTCTCGGCCACCGATGCGAAGTCTCCGCACAAATTTCCGCGACGCCTCCGTCACTTGCGTAAGGAGCTCAAAACACTCCGGAGCGACTCTTGGGCGAAACTTGAAGCCCACCGTCGTCATCTACTGGCAGCTATCTCTCTCTCTCACTCGCACTCGGAGATCCCCATGGTCCACACCCTCGACGACTCGTCGGCTGAGGAACATACGGCTAGCAATGCCCCAGCCCCTCTCGTTCCTTATGCTCCGTAGTTTTCTTTTATTTTGTTACTTTTATTTTTGTTTGTTTCTTTTTTTTTAACAATCTACTAATGCCTTGGGCATTTTCCCCAGCGCAATTTTGTGAATGCTACTGTGGTTAATTTGCTTCTCTTCTTCCTCTTTATTTTCCTCCCGCCCCCTTGTTCTGCGCCAAGGTTCTGATTATCGCTCTCTAATTACTGCTGTTGCAATGAGGGCATTGCATCGTTCAAGTGTGGGGGGGATTGATTAGATATATGATATAATTTTCTACTGATGTTTCCGTGTGTGTGATCCGATTCACCCTTGCATGTAGTTTTTGCACAAACTCAAAAATTTCAAATTGCATGATGAAGCATGAACAAAATTTTGTAGCAATGGAATGAATGTCTGTATAACGAAGCATAGCATGATTGCCTAATGAAACTGAACCTTTAGGCTTGGGAAATTGACGGTGCTAGCTAATCTGATGCAGGGTAAAGTAGCGATGAAGAAGTTTAAAGGGAAGAACCCCCAATGGAAGGATTGAATTGAGCCTAATTGTTTTATTCTATTGTGCATGTCTGCTAACCTATATTTGATCCTTGATTTGTCTTAGTTCTTTGATAAAATATCTGGCATCTGAGTTTGAAGTTCGTAGGATGAAGGCATTCATGTCATACCCATCATTCCCATACACAACCCACTCACCATCATCTTCACTTTTGCTACCCCATTGAGCCACACGAGTGTGCTATAACAGGCCTACTTAGATAGAAAAGCTAGAAGAAAGCCATAAAGACTGCTAGGGCAGAGTGTGCCAAGAAATACTGCAAAAAAGCTGCTATTTTGATTTTAAAGCTTATAAAAAAATTTATTAGAAAAGAAAAGAAAAGAAAAAGAAAGGAAAAGACCTAGAGTAGAAAGCAGCAAGGAATACAAAGTTCAAGAAGGAGCACTCAGCTGAAGCTAAGAAGAATTGTCTACCTAATCTGCTATAGCATTCACCATCAATTCCCATCTTGAAAACACTTGGCCATCCTCACACTATAACCCGAGAAGTCCTTTGGATAGACGAATACTCAGATGCTAGGAAGCAATCTTAGAACTTTGACAAGGTTATGGATCATTTGAGCCCGTTTGACAAGAGAGAAACTAAAATCCCCTGGGTAAGCGAGCGTAAACACTGAACTTGAGAGCCTCTTGAGACTTCTTCATATAAGCAATACCACCCATTTTGACCCATTGGTACTTTAGGCAGTGGGATTGCTGAATGGGGGATGAGAACTAACAGCAATTGCGCAAGCAAGGTTATACAGACAAGAGTACTACGGTTATGAGTCTTTGTTCGCTTCATCTTATTTTTCCCAGGAGTACAAAAAGCTAAGTGTGGGGGTATTTTATGAGCACAAATTATGCCATGTTTTCCTATATTTTCATGACTGAATTGTATGGTAAATATAAGCTTAACTGCAAACAATCCAAGCAAAAAGCTTATATTCATGATATAGGGACTGAAGGATAGAAATCATTTACATCCTAAACATGTGCTAAGAAAGGAGCAAATTACATGGTTTTTAAGGAAGAACGTATAGCAAAGCTGATACGATGCTATAGCATTCTGACAGCAACTCGAAGTGCAATGCAAGGCATCACGAAGCTATAGCAAAGTAGAGGACGTAATGCTATGCGGCATGTTTTCTGACCTTTTTATCTAGGTGATTTCAGGAATAAAAGAAAAGGGCGATAACGACAGGTAGATTGCTGACATACGGAATAGAAGATGCGGAGGATCGAAACTAAAAGATTTGAAGAATCCTGCAGGATCAGCATAAGCAATCTACTCGGATGGAGAGATACAATAGATCTCGACAGATTAGGAAAGGCCCAACTCACTGTAACTTGCGCCACAAGAAAGCCCGATTATATAAGAAGACAAGACGGCGAGCCAACACTAGGAGAGTCGGAGAGAGAGCCCGAACAAGATTCCACATTCGGCGAGACTCAAGAGAAGAGTGAGAGATTTCACAAAGCACGAGATTTCTAGGACAACCCAAAGACCCTTCCTTGCGATGCGACGGAGAGAAGAAGACGTGGAGTGGTGAAGTGACGGGGCTTCGTCCACACCATCAGAACTTCGTCAAGCTTTCTGTTTCCTCTTTTATTTTAGTATTTAGATCATAGGTCATTCTCGTTATTATCTGTTTTGTGTTTCCCTCGTCGATCATGAACTGATTTTCATATGGTTGGACGAGGATGATTTCTTAAGTGTTAAATGGACCCAGTTGCAAGTTCTTAATTTAACAAATTTGGTTTGCTTATCAGTGCATTAATTACTAGTCGATTAGCGGAAGCTAAGGGCTAGATTTGTGGCCTCGGCTTACTGGCAAGGAGTTGAGGTTAGACCTCTAAGAAACAGTGTTTGCTAGGCAGCCCGTGCACGGCTTGACCTACTATTGCAGGCTTCAGGAATGGGTCTACCTCTCATAACCATGACACCCTGTGTGTAACGCAGATCTAACTAAAAAGTTGCCATAGCAATATGGAAGGAGTATAGTTAGCATCATATGTATCGGACGTGGAAGCTTCGGTAGATTATAGTGGTGGGTTAACCAAATAGCTTTGTAGTTAGTGGCTATCTTTGCGACATTGCGGAAGTTGTGCGAAAAGATAGATGCTATAGCAATGGGTAGAGCAACTGGGGGATTGATGCACTTAAGGGTGATTCTGAGTCCAGCCTAACTTCTTACTGATATCTTCTCAAATTTAATTCACTCTATTTATTTTTGTTATTAGCATAACTACAAAACCTCTCAACCCAATTATATCTACTTTCCGTTTACGCAACTATCATAGCAAATCGAGCATCACTCTTTGGTATCCCAGTCTCTGTGGGACGATACTCTACTTACACTTTATTACTTGTTTGGCCGGTTCACTTGCCATCAAGGAAATCGACCAACATTAATCACCAAGAGGGGGTGAATTGGGGATTTCAAAAACTTTTCGAATTACTCTATTCTTGGACACTAAAATAGAGCTGAATAGAGCATATGGAAGAAGAGCAAGACACACGAAATTTATACTGGTTCGGTCCAATCTCTTGACCTACGTCCAGTCCCCAGACACTTTGGGATTTCACTATATCAATTGATTACACTCTCTATAACTCAAGAGTAATTCTCTCACTAGAACTTACTCCCCCTTACAAGTTACAATCAATACCCCAATCTCCAAGTCCCCAGACTTGAGATACTCACAATAAATGATTTACAGTCAATGAACTCTCTCAAAGAGTAGATAAATATAAACACTGAAGATAAATGTATCAAAAGATACTTTAGAAGTGAAAACTGAAAGAGTAGTTGGTAAACTTGAATGCAATTCGTTTTCAGCAGATTGGTTGTTGAGAAGAATTGAATGCAGCTCTATTTATACTAAGAGAGCATTAAATGACCGTTGTAATCTTCAATATAACCATTGCCTTCATTAGACAAGGATTAGCTTAAGCTTTGGTCTTCTTCTCTCACTACACTTTGCTTAATCCAAGTTGTTACGCATGTTTGTGCTTGACTTCTTGACTTTTAATCCGTTGGCGAGCAAATACTAGATGTGAAAAGGAAACATTAATCTCTTTGCGGTGTGTAAAATGATTGTCCAAAAGGATGCAAGTTTTCTGAACTTTGCATTTAATGTGCTGACATCACTTTTTGATTTTGCTCAAACCTTCATTTAATATCCTTTAAAAGATTTGAAACTCACTAACAAAGTGGTTAAACATAGCTAGGAATATTAATGAAAGATAATAGGAAGTATTAAGATCAAACAAGAAGGTTTCACTAATTCGTCAGATTAGAATTTCAAACTCTGCGACACAAACTCGAGTTTGTTCTTCTAAACTCGAGTTTTCAATCGTGCACTCAAGCAAAACTCGAGTTTTCATTACTAAACTCGAGTTTCCTCCTTCCGAGAGGAAAGTCGTGATTTGAGCTTTGGAACACATTTTTGAATCAAACTCAAAACTCGAGTTTCCAAAACAAAACTCGAGTTTTGGACTTTTAACATGAAACATGAATTTTAGTCCAAAACATCAAAACTGAGTTTTCATCCAAAGCTAGAGTTTTCAAAACATTGAAAAAGTGCAATGCTCTCGGCTTGGCCAAAACTCGAGTTTCCAAAACAAAACTCGAGTTTTCATTTAAGTATGAAAACTTTGAGAAATCTGTGCGAAGTCAAAACTTGAGTTTTCTATGAAAACTGGAGCTTTCAAAAACTAAGTAAAACTTGAAAATTCTTTGCCAAGTAAAAACTCGAGTTTCCAAACCAAAACTCGATTTTTCTCAAAACTTTGAGAAAACTTAGAAAACTCATGGCAAAGTGAGATCCTGGAGTTTTTCATAAAAAAAAAAAAAAAAAAAAAAAAAAAAAACTGAGTTTGCATATGTTCAAAATGTTGGAGACTCTTTGTATGGCCAAAACTCGAGTTTCCAAACCAAGGAGCGAAGCCGAACCGGCAAGAAGAGCGGATGATGAATCGGCAAGCGAGAGATGATGAAGCAAAAGAGGATCTATTCCAGGCCCTATTAAAGGAGAAGAAGGATATGGCTCTTGGTGATGATGATGACCATACTTCTAATGTATAAACATTTTTTTAGTCCATCTTGTTGGCAAAATTATTATTTATATTTTGGTTTCTCTATGTAAACTCTTATTATTGTTACTATATATTTTCATGACATACACTTCTTTTTTATTTTGTAATTTTTTTATATTTCATATATATATATATTTTTTTAGGAATTGAATTTTGTGATGGAATATTTTAAATATTCCGTTCCAATATTCTTGAAATTGCGACGTGAACCATATTAGTCGCAAACATTGCAAAATTTCCATTTTGTAATATAACGATAATTTACAAACTTGGAATTGTGCGACGGACATGGTACTGTCACAAAAATTCAATTTTGCAATTCTGTTGCAAAATTTCCATTTAAAGTTCAACATTTGCGACAAACAAGTTGTTCTGTCGCAAAATGGAAATTTTGTGATGGAATTCTTGTTCCGTCACAAAATGGATTTTTTTTTTTTTTTTGCGATGGAATCTATATTTTCCGTCACAAAAAACGCTTTCGGCGACATTTTTGTGACGAACAACTTCCGTCACAAATTTTTGTGTGATGGAATTTCCCTATTTTGTCCGACGCAAATTGTGACTTTTTTGTAGCGATATGCCCAGGCATATGCTAGTTAATTTAAATTCTTGGAGGAATATACGTGTGATACAATTTAAAATGTGAAAATAGTTAGGGTTAATCCCTTTGGAGGATGTTGATTGTATAGTTATCCCAAATTAATGTTAGTTAAGTAGTTAGTATTTACAATCCCAAAATATCGTATAATAAAGTTTTCCTTAAATCAATCCCCTCTTCCAGGGTCTTCATCAGCTCCTCCAGCTGCATCACCTTACTTCCCGATCCAGAACATTTTCTTGAATCTTTAAGCATAACTAAGATTTAATGATCGGTTGAATCTCAGGGCAACGATTAATCTCATATTTAAAATGCAAATCATACATGACAAATATTTCACATATTGCAAAATATAAGAAAGCATTCAACAAACACACCGCAATCATACTACATAGCACACAACACATGTATCGTTAATAGCGAAAGCACACACATGTGCTACGTGTCTTAGACACGAATCATCAGTGCTAGCAAAACAAGCATGTAACATTATCATGTAAAACAATAATCCACAGCTAGTTGAATAAAACACATGACTCGGGCAGACAAACCTGACCAAGAATCCACACGACATGAACATACAAGGCATCTATAAAAACACAAGGAATAGGAGATTAAGTTAACAACTTTAACTTCGCATAATTAATACTAATTCTCAACATTAGAAACTTGGTCTTTCGTTAATATCCTAAAGTAAGACCATTATAAATATTAATTTTCATTTTATTTTTATAAGGTATTATATTAAATACCACTTTATAATATTAAAAGGGTTTTCCTTTTCCCTTAATTCTCTTTTTAATCCATAAAGTATAAGTCTTTTCATAAAGTCATGATTTTTAGCTTAGGTTTGTCTTAGATCTTGGCTTTTTGGTCTTTGATCATGTTGAATCTTATTTTGGGCAGCATGACACTTTTGGGTTTCATGTCTCTATGTCCTAAGAAAAACATGAACAAACCATGTTAAACCGAAGAAAACTAAGATCTAGCCAACCACGTGAAATAACACAAAGAAAGTTAGGATGCTTACCAACTTGCTTAATCTTTATGTTTTTGTGGCAACCTCTTCTTCCATGGTCTCCTTCAAAGTTTCAGCCTTCTCACCACCAAAACACCAAATATGAGTATTTTACCAAGGTTAGAGATTTATGGAAGATTATGAGAAGATGAACCACCAAAGCACAAGAACACTAACCTTAGTTCTTGAAGCTTTTCCTTCCCACTTCCCTCTCTCGATATTTCATTTTCTCTCTCTTTCCTCTAAGGAAAGAAGTGTTTGATCATCAAAGTGGCATGTGAGAAGAGCATTTTGGTGTATAAGAGTTGATGAGCCAACCATTAAGTGTGTCTCTCTTGCCAAAAGGACTCAACCACTCTCACCAACTCTCTTTGCTTGGCTTTTTCCAAGAAGTTGTCATCTTTTTCTCGCTCTCCCTTCACTTGGCCAAAATTAATGGCTTGTTGGGCAGGTAAATTGTGTCATCTTGATGAGATAAGCTTCATGACATTATCAAGTGTTTAGGTGTCCCCCTTCTAAATCCTCTTTTTTCCTAGCTTGACATGTGGCACTTTGACTTATTCACTCGTGTTCCAATATGTGCAAGATATTTCAAGACTTCATCTTTTCACTTTTCCTTTCATGTAGGCCAAAATATTAGGCCTTCTCAAGGGTTCAAAAGTGTTGAATTCAATGCCCATTGGTGCAAACACGGTGACAAGGATATGTTGTCTTTATGTACTAATTTATCTAAGTGATAAACATTCATTTTTCTTGTCAAAATTAATTAAGGAATAATCAATTGATTATCAATGTCACAATAGTTATTTAATCTTGGCATTTCATTAAATATTCAATTTCAACATTTTACTGAATATTCGTAATATACGAGGATTTCGGTAAAGTGTAAATCGGGATGTTACATTTCTCCCTCTCTCGTCATCGTGCCGGTCATCCCTTATCATCCCCCTAGATGAAATCGCGAGGCAAATTTTCATCTCTAGGCTGTTTCGAGTTCATGGAGAAGCAAAATCACTTATCTCAAAAATTGGCGGAGATGGTGGCAAAGGTGGACACAATCTTTGACCATACAGGAGACTCTACAATAATAATGATGAAGATCATTTGGACTAGGTTTCAAACATATTCTGATGTAATGTTTATTTTGTGCTCAATCATCATCATATATATATTTTATGTAGTCCTACCTATAGGCCAAAAAAAAAATCATGAAAGTTTTAATCTTCTTATTTATTTTTTGATTTGTTCATAAAATCTCCGGTTGATGATCTTGATTAGTTCGTGTTATATGATGATTCAAATCATTTAACTTCTTGTTTCTAAATTTTGTTTCTTGAATTTTGTTTCTTTATTGTTAAAATTACATATTAGAATGATTATTTTTTAAAGCTAGTATAGTTATGATTATATTTTTTCAATATTTAGACCAGGTGTAAGGAGGACCGATCAAGAAAAGCTTGCCATAGTTTGTTGGAAATTATGCCCTAGGGGCAAGTCATTGTTCTCCATTAAGTTATCACTTCATAATGCATGTTTATGGTGATAACTATATCCTTGGATATATCTTATAGATTATCCTAAATGTCCCTCGGGCGGTCATCTGCGCGGAGCGAAGATGAGTTAAGACCGCATGACTTTGATAAGGTATGGAGATACGAATCAAAGTCATGGGCACTTGTAAGAGTACAAGGTCTTGGGCCAGGCCCACTATGAGAAAGCTGCATGGATTAAGTTATAAGCTTATCTCATGTATAACCGCGTCACAACGCCCTATGACTGAGATCATCATGGATTCCTACATGATGAATCACTCAGTCTTTGACCTAGTCAAAAGTCACCTTTGACCGGGTGATGATAAAGGCTGGATCGGGATCGAGTGGTTTTCATGCGGAGGGACGTGAATGGTCAAGATGGAATTTGTCCCTCACATTTGTAGAGAGATATCTTGGGCCCCTCGATGAGTGAGTCTAAGAAATGTATGGCCATACTGTGATGGAAAGGAGTTTCCATTTCACTTATTAGACTACTCGAGAATCAAGAAAGTAATGGTCAAGAAAAGGAAGTTGACATTATCCATGCCTCATCCTTGACCACATTATCGCGTGACAAAAGGGACGTGACATGGTTGTACGATAGGTTGTATCGTGTCATCGATCCCCATGTGAATTGGGGAGTCGCAATGTCTTGCTAGGAGGCCGCTTGCGATTTGTGGGGCGACACGTGTTGGCCCACCGCCAATCTCACATGGGCTGCAGGTCGCACACAAGAATAATCCAACACGGTAAAAGTGTCCAGGTTCATTGAATCTCGTTAATCGAGATTAATGAATACGAGTTTAATGCAGGGTAAATATATATATATATATGTATATATTTAAATTCGAAAATAATATAATGATATTATTTAATTGAGATTAAAATATTATTATTATATTATTTGTTTTATGTTTAATTTATTTGATAAATTAAATATCTAAAACAAACAGAGATATTGCATCTCATTTAATTTTCGAATAAAGATATTATTGTCTATTTAATTTAAATTGAGATATTGGTATCTCGATTTAAATAAATAGATAGATGTCATTTCTCGATTTAATTTATTGAGATAAATTAAATCAAAAGGCTTTTAAATTTGGATTAAATAAATAGGTTGGATTAAATCTATCGATAAATTTAATTAATTATTTTTTTAATCTAGATTCGAATTCAAAATTTCAGATCTGGCTTTTAATTCGATTAAATAAATATTATTATATTAGATCTATCGGATAGATTTAATTAATATATATTTAATCCAGATCTAAAGTTTGAATTCAAAATTAATACGATTAATTTTGCATTAAATACTAATTGAACGTTTTAGAAAACCTACGGGACTTTAGTCGAGCGTATTCTAAAAAGCCGCGAGAAACCCTAGAGTGAAAAAAATGTAGAGAGACGCAAAAGAGGCGCTAAAGACGCCCATAGCCGTGAACGAGGATTGTTCGTGTGGATACCGGTAGAGGAAGAGGATTCTAAGAGTCGTCTTCTCGTCGATCGAGGAGGTAGCCCACCTTGTTCAAGGAAGAACGAGACGGACGAATTCTAAAAGGTAATATCCCATTCACTAGCCTTGATTTAAATGCACCCGAGTAATCCTCGGGACGGATTCGTAGAAATTTTAATCCGCCGCGTTGTACGGATCCCAACATAGTTTCATAGCGATAGCTTGGTGGCGATGTTCTTCTTTGATGGCGAGGGAAGAGATCTTCAACCACGCAACTTTTGGGCTTTTTTCCCTATTTGTCACTTTTTAAATATCTAATTACTATTTTGCCAAGTTTCAAACTATTTCCCAATGTGCCACTCTTTAGACTAAAACTTTAAACGGGCGTGGATTTTTTTTTGAATGTCCCCGCGATTTAGTCGACTAACCCAGTGGCTTAGTCGACTAAACCACTTGGGTTAGTCGACTAAATCACGAAGAGGGTTTTTAAAACCCCATTTGCGTCATAATGAAACTCTTATCATATAGCAACCCCCCCCCCCCAATACTCTCTCTTTTCTCAATTTTAGTGCGACCCATCAAGGTTTAATCCCATTCCACCTTGTTCAAGGTATGATTGTTGTGTAATCTTTGTAGTTTCACTTTGTTAAGCTTTTGTTTTTGTTTGTAACCTGAAACCCTTCATTTTTCAGCTCCAAAATTCTAGTGTGAAGGATGAGTTTAAGTCCAAACACACACGTTACTATAATCTACTATAGTGGGAGGCATTTTGTAGGTCCCGATGGTGTTCAATTTGAAGGAAAAATGAAAATGATGAAAATCAAACAGGGCACTACGTACAACGAGCTCAAAGAAAGAATTCACGACAAATTGGGGCTACATGGCAGCCAATACATTCATCGGTTAATTGCCAAAATGGAGACTATAGTGGGTAAGGATAGTGTATAGTACATTAGTAACGATGTATGTGATGATGAAGACGTAGAGTGTGTCATAGATGCATTTGCTAATCGGAGAGCACAAAATTTTATTGAGATATATGTTGAGCTTGAATCTGGTGAATCATCATGTATACCTATGCATACAAGATCTGCACAGTATTTTGGTCAAGAAGACAGACTTGTCGGTGTATCTGCACCTTCACAAGTCTTAAGTCAGGTAACATTAACAGATGAAAAGGAAGATGAGGATATGCACAGCGATGAGGAAGACGAATTTGAGAGGTTCATTCCACTAGGTGACACCTCAGATACTGATGTGGAGGGTGATTTTGATGCTCGAACGAACCCAGTAAACCCGAGGACCACAACAATGCCACCGCTTCGTGTTGACCCAGTTAGAAGTGGTAAGTTAGTAAACTTGTATTTGTAGTTGTATTTGTAATATTTATTTAGTGGTTCGACAAAAAAATCATATTGATGATGTAGGGCCTGAGAGTGAGCCATTTTGGAACGAAAGCCCGCACTATTCTGAAATTAATTGGGCGCACTGTGACGATGACATGGACATGTTGTATGGTGATGATGACAAGCAAGGTGGTTGGCAGTTAGGTGATCCATTATATTTGTATCAGCAGTTTCCTTCTAAGTCTGAATTACAACATGCCGTGAAATTGTATTGCATGAAGTCTCATCGTACATCCAAAGTTTATAAAAGCGATGAGGGTAGGTTGATGATGAGGTGCCGAAATCATGGTGACGGTTGTCCCTGGCATATGAGGGCAATGGTCCCCAATAATGGAAATAGTTGGGTGGTCCATAAGTGGGGTAACAATCATACCTGTCTGAACCAGAGTCTTGCCTAGGATCATAGGCAACTGGATTCAGATGTTATATGTGCAGCCATTATCAGTAGGTTTTCTATTTTTTTCAGTTACATTCGGTTTGTTTATTGACAGAACATTTAGAGCTTACTTTGTTTTCACCAGGTATGTTAAGAGAAGATCCAGCTTTAAAACCAAAGTCTTTGATACAAGAGAGGATACAAACCGTATGGATATAATGTAACATACAAGAAGTCTTGGAAGGCGAAAATGAAGGCCATTGTGAAGTTATTTGGTGATTGCGAGGAATCATATGCATTCTTGCCCAATTGGTTGACATACATGACGCAGTGTAATGTGGGTTCTGTTTTCAAGCTTGACACTGATGAATGTTTCTACGAACATTGTTTTTATAGCGACAAACGCGTCTTTCGTAGGGTTTTTTGGACATTTCACCAGACCATAAAAGCCTTCAAATACTGTAAGCCCATACTTCAAATTGATGGCACCCACCTGTACGGAAAATACAAAGGTACTATGTTGATTGTGACTTCACAGGATGGGGATGGGAAGCTCCTGCCCATTGCCTTTGCTGTTGTTCCTCCCGGTGAGAAGTATGATGATTGGTGGTGGTTTTTGTGTCTCCTACGTGATCATGTGATGCAAAGGCCGGGCATTTGTTTGATATCTGACCGTCATGCCAGTATCATAAAGGCGGTTAAAGATCACCATACTTGGCAGCCTCCATATGCCTATCATGTGTATTGTCTACGTCATGTCGGGAGCAACTTTAATAATAGATTTAAGGATATGCAATTGAAGAAAACAGTTATGAAACTAGGTATGAAAGTTCACATTTTAATTACTTCTTGCAGATATTTGTAATGATTGATTTGTTCCCATTGTTATGAGTTTACATTCGCTGTTATGCAGGGTACATGAGTTCAAAGATCCAGTTTGACATGAGGTTTCAAGAGTTTATTGATACAAACCCACAGTGTGTCACCTGGTTTGATCGGCTTCCAAAAGAGAAATGGTGCAGGTCCTATGATGAAGACCGACGGAGGTTTGGTCACATGACCAATAACCTAGCCGAGTGTGTCAACAAGGTCCTAAGGTTTAGTCAACTAAACCAATGGTTTAGTCGACTAAACCAGGTCCAAAGGCACCCTCACTTGCTGATTTAGGTTTGGTGCTTGCACTAAACCATTGCCAACTCATTTTTACCTGTCAATATGACTTAGGGAAGGTATTTTTGGCAACAATTAAGAGCGATACATAGGTTTCATCCGCTAATTTCCGGAAATGAGTTTCATAGGACAATAAAGTGTCAAAACCAATATGGAAAAAGTTAAATCATCTAAACTCGAAAGCATCAACATTCATTACAAAAGAAGCACCAATTCCAGATCAAATTCACAAAGTTTAAGCCAAACATTAAACATAAAGTCAAAGAGCAAACATCAAACATAAAATCCCTAGATCTAATCTTCATCTGCAGATGTCTCGGGATCCTCCTCGTCGTCATCAGCAACACCAGCTCCCTGGTCATCAGCATCAGCTTCCTCTGGCGGGTGTCCAAGGTGCAACTGACTAAGCGTATCCTCTAACCCCTTAAACCACCCCTGCATCCACGTCCACCTTTCATACTCTGTCTTCCACCTCTTCTTCTGCATGGCTACCATCCGGGACATCTGTTGCCTACTAGCATTGATAGTTTGCATGACATCACGAAGGGAGAATCCACCGTCCGGCTCAACAACGTCCTCCATATGAACATCGACATCATCATCATCATGGACCTCAGGAGGAACAATGGGTGGAACCAGGCCAGCCTCAGGTACATCCTCATAGACACCAGTGTATTGCCACACACCATTTGCCACCTTGGCAATCTTGCACTGCTCCAATAGCCGCTGTCCAAACCTAGAATTCCACGTTTTCTGGCTCACCATTTGCTCATTGTGCATAGGAACACGAAAATGCTCCAATATCTTCTGAACCAGATACGCGTTGGGAGTGAAGCTGTCTTCTTTTGTTTGGCCTTATACATCATGTGGCAAATGTAGTGCCTCCAATTAACCGCAATGCCATGACGAACAGCCTACATAACAGGGATGTCACCCTCCAACACCCTCGAATGATTGTAAGCCCGAGGGAACAATATGTGGGTCATGACGTAGAAGAGGATATAGGAACTAACAGTCAGTTGCCCCATAATAACTATAGGTCTATGACCTCCTGGCCGCCTAGCCTCCTGCACAGCCTCATCTTGATTAAATCCCTCAATGACTACATTGCTCTCCCCATCATACTGGTATCTATCCTCTTCATCAAAATCAAATCCCAGTAGAGTCGTCCAGATGGGAGCTGTCATCAGTATGTCAATCCCACAGACCTGAGACCTCAGATCGCCATTTATGTAGCTCAGGCTATGGTAGAAAGTGTTGGGATCCGTACAACGCGGATTAAAATTTCTACGAATCCCGTCCCGAGGATCACTCGGGTGCGTTTAAACCAAGGCTAAGGAATCCGGATATTACCTTTGGAGAACTCGTTCGCGGTTTCTTCTTCGTTGAACAGGTGGGCTACTTCCTCGATCGCGAGAAGACGACTCGTAGAATCGGCTTCCTCCACCGGTATCCACACGAACAATTCCCGAACACGGCGGCTACGGCGGCGTGCTAGCGCCTCTTTTGCGTCTCTCTATTTTTCACTCTAGGGTTTCTCGCGGCTTTTTAGAATACGCTCGACCGAAAGTCCCGTAGGTTTTCTAAAACTGTTCAAATATTTAATGTAAAATTAATCGTATTAATTTTTAAATTCAAACTTTAGATCTGGATTAAATATATATTAATTAAATCT
This sequence comes from Acacia acuminata, assembly GCA_019022655.1. Taxonomy (NCBI): domain Eukaryota; kingdom Viridiplantae; phylum Streptophyta; class Magnoliopsida; order Fabales; family Fabaceae; genus Acacia; species Acacia acuminata. The sequence continues at coordinate 1,518,039 of JAFJYI010000115.1, read as the reverse complement.
ATCCGATAGATCTAATATAATAATATTTATTTAATCGAATTAAAAGCCGGATCTGAAATTTCGAATTCGAATCTAGATTAAAAAAATAATTAATTAAATTTATCGATAGATTTAATCCAACCTATTTATTTAATCCAAATTTAAAAACCTTCGATTTAATTTATCTCAATAAATTAAATCCGAGAAATGACATCTATCTATTTATTTAAATCTGAGATACTAATATCTCAATTTAAATTAAATAGACAATAATATCTTTATTCGAAAATTAAATGAGATACAATATCTCTTGTTTGTTTTAGATATTTAATTTATCAAATAAATTAAACATAAAACAAATAATATAATAATAATATTTTAATCTCAATTAAATAATATCATTATATTATTTTTGAATTTAAATATATATATATATATATATATTTACCCCATATTAAATTCGGTATTCATTAATCTCGATTAATCGAGATTCAATGAACCTGGACACTTTTACCGTGTTGGATTATTCTTGTGTGCGACCACTGCGAGCCCATGTGAGATTGGCGGTGGGCCAACACTTGTGTCACCCACAAATCGCAAGCGGCCTCTAGCAAGACATTGCGACTCCCCAATTCACATGGGGATCGATGACACGATACAACCTTTCGTACAACCATGTCACATCCCTTTTGTCACGCGATAATTTGGTCAAGGATGAGGCATGGATAATGTCAACTTCCTTTTCTTGACCATTACTTTCTCGATTCTCGAGTTGTCTAATAAGTGAAATGGAAACTCCTTTCCATCACAGTATGGCCATACATTTCTTAGACTCACTCATCGAGGGGCCCAAGATTATCTCTCTACAAATGTGAGGGACAAATTCCATCTTGACCATTCACGTCCCTCCGCATGAAAACCACCGATCCCGATCCCACCTTTATCATCACCCTAGGTCAAAAGTGACTTTTGACTAGGTCAAAGACCCAGTGATTCATCATGTAGGAATCCATGATGATCTCAAGTCATAGGGCATCGTGACGCGATTATACATGAGATAAGCTTATGACTAGATCCATGCAGCTTTCTCATAGTGGGTCGGTCCGGACCTTGTACTCTTACAAGTGCCCATGACTTTGATTCGTATCTCCATACCTCATCAAAGTCATACTTGGTCTTAACTCATCTTCGCTCCCGCGTAGATGACCGACCGGACATTTAGGATAATCTATAAGATGTATCCAGGGATTTAGTTATCAATACGAACATGCAAACGAAAATGATAACTAAAGAGAATACTTTAAATAACTTAAATATCCAAAGTACAATGAATTGCCCCTAGGGCATAATTTCCAACAGAAAGCTCTCACCATAACCTCTGAATAGGGACAACTCATCTCCGCCAGCACTGTCAAATGGGAACTCGCCAACATCGCTACTATGTCAAATCCTTCATCTACAAAGAATGCCATGTCTAATGACTTCGGCTTGATAATGGGTTTGGTAGCAAGATTCGCCATGAATTGTGCATGTTGTGCTTCATTATTCTCAAACAAATAACCAAACAGGAGGTCAACAATGGGCTCAGCCTCCGGTTGCTGCCCTGTCCTAGAGGAGGATGCCCCGCGGGTTGCTCGGTGCTTAATCCGTCTCCCACTCTCATTCCCGGTGTTTGAAGGACCTTCTCTACGACGCATGATGACAATAAAGACCTACAAGTAAAACACAACATAATCTTTAGAAGACATTGGATTTGAGACAGTTTAAACAACAAATTTCAACAAAAAACCATAAAGTTTAATCCCATTGTGCCCTGGTTAGTCGACTAAACCGCTGGTTTAGTCGACTAAAACGCGGGGAGTTGATTTTTTTGAATGCCCCCGTGATTTAGTCAACTAAACTAGTGGTTTAGTCGACTAAATTTCGACAAGGGAGTTTTTTCAACCCCCATTTGTGTCATACTCTGTCTCTTATCATATAGCAATCCTCAAATCAATCACAGATACACAATAAACCACCCAACGAAAGCACAAAACGTAAAAACGCAAATGGAGTTGGCATAAACGCAAAACTTGGTGGAAATTTGAAATGGAGATGAAAACATACCAATATCGATGCAAATGCCGATAGATTGAAGTTTGCTCCGCAACCCACCAACGGATTCAGCAACGATTTGGTAAAAAAAACAAAGGGGGAGAGGTTTGGGGAGGAATTTAGTCGATTAGGGTTCCTATAGCCACGGTTGGGGGTTTTTAAAAAACCCCTCTACCACGATTTAGTCAACTAACCCAAGTGGGTTAGTCGACTAAATATCGAGGGTTTTTTTTTTTAAAAAAAAAACCCTTGCCACTATTTAGTCGACTAAGCCACTTGGGTTAGTTGACTAAATCACGAGGCAATCAAAAAAATAACCCCGTGTTTTAGTCGACTAAACCTTGGTTTAGTCGACTAAATAGTGGCACATTAGGAAATAGTTTGAAAACAGTGTCAAATAGGGAAAAAATGGGAGGCTTTGATGGCGAAGACGGTTAAAAAATGGGATCGACCCATATAAAGGAAGGACAAGCAATAGCAAGGTCTGGGGGTCGTCTTCAAATATTTCATTTTTCGATTGAAAAACAGATTCTTCAATTATTTCATCTTCTTCTCTTAGCAGTAACATTTGGGTTTTGTGTGTTCTTCTTCTTCAGCATTCGTAGGTAGAGAATGTGTGAATGAGGTGAAGGGGAGGAAGAAAATGATTCGGCTTCATTTCCGATTTCTCTACCTTTGGAACCAGAATCAGAGCACGTCAGAATCTGTACGGATATATCATCGGCGGTCCTATCTGGGTATGAAGGAGATATTAGATTCCACAAGGTACGTGACTGGGAATAGCGTGTAAGTTATGGAATATGTTATCTGTTGTTTTTGTGTGTTGTTTGCTTCAGTCCTGAGAAAAAAACCAAGAAGGAAGACTTTGAATTGTAAATTGAATTGAGGCAAAGTGATGGTAGTTATAGGGTTTATCTTTGCTTAATGAGTTAGAGAGACAAAATCATGTGAATACCCTTTTTCTTTTGCATCTAATCCGCTTTGTAATTCTGTTTTCCCTTGCCTCTCATTGGACATACCCTGGTGCCATTAGTTGGTCCACTAGTTACTGATGCTTAGTCCTTTTTTCACTATTTAATTGTTAACTATAGTTATTTGTGGCGGTACAGGCTGCTATGGATGGATCTTTCAAAAATGATATACTCTTTCCCAAGACAGATGCAGAAAGTCTTGACTCAACATATCAGCAGTTGGCATCTCAATTTCTAAACAACCAACACCTTTGAACAAAAAGCTAGCGAGATCAAGGAAGAATAAGTTCTAAGTGATAAGAAAATAGAACATGCTCAACAAGCAAGATTAGACATATTTTTGAGATAACGGGAAAAAATAAAAAAGAAGGAAGTTGTGAAGTTATAAACATAAGTCCTGTGTTCTTCTGCAACTTCCTATTCACGCTTGCAAAGTTGCAATTCCCTCCAAAGCTAAGGTGTATGTGTGCCCACATAACTTAATTTTATAGACACTGTTAATGTTTAAAGAACAAAAGAACAGATACCAATTAACATACCAACACTACTGTTGATATGGTAAATGTGGGGTTACGGAGAAGATATTTGTTTGCATGCATTGTACACTAAAATATTTGCATACATTTATGAAGAGAAGTTAAATATGGTCATCACTTCCACGATTGAAAATTTATTTGCAAAGAAGCACACAGATTTGCATAGCGAAACATCAGTTGATGGTACCCTCAAATGAAAATTTTTGCTCCACACAAATTTAGTAGCCAAAGAGAAAAACTATAATCGTGTCATTGAAAGGTTGGATGAAAAGATATATTTAGGCGCATAAATCCAAACCTTAACAGCAAAAAGTTTGCCCCTAGCCTTTTGTGGTCGTTCTCGTCTAAGCATTGGCTCTCGCCACTGATTTTCTCTCAACTCTCAGTCGTAGGCTACACGTGTCGCCCCCAAAACTGTCACTCCCGCCTAGCCTCCGAGCCCTGGTTCACTCTATGCAACCCTATTCATCCGATAAAATAGAGTCCACATATGGTGCTTATAGCTTAGGTACTTATTTTAGGCTTATACCTCAAATGTATAAGCATGTAATTTTTTATTTTTTTTATTTTTTTTATATATTGTATTTATTCATATTTAAATTATGTAATGCTTTACGGAACTTTTTTGCAACCGGTATCTCAAATTAATTAGTTTCCATGATACTGACTCATTCTGATGGACAAAATATTTTTGAATGCGATGACGGAAACTAATTAATTTGAGATACGGGTGCAAAAAAATTTCCCGAGCAGCACATAATTTAAATATGAATAAATACAATATATAAAAAATAAAAAAAATAAAAAATTACATGCTTATACTTCAAATTGAGGTATAAGCATGTAATAAGCACATAAGCTATAAGCACCATATGTGGACTCGATAAAATATGAGGGAGAGAGAAAGAGGGAGTGAGAAATGGAAAGGCCAAGCCTTTCATACTGGAATAGATTTCAAAAACCCTAAAACTTAGGTTTTGTCAAAACTTTGCCAAAGCCCCAAATTTTCTCTAAAATTATTTTCCACCAAACTTTTGGGCCGAAAACTCATTTGGAATTTGGAGAATGATTTTCACCATTTACTGAGACAAAAATGACTTTTAGAGAATAGTTTTTAGAGAATAGCTGTTGGAGAATGATTTTAGAAAAAAATGATGGTGTTTAGATGTTTTTAGAGCAAATACCCTTTTTGGTCCCCGAAAAAAAAAACGGACCCATTTTCATCCCCGGGACTAAAATAAGACATTTTTATGGACTAAAAAGGGGTTTTAGAAACTTGAGAGGGACCAAAATGTTCACAAATCGACCCTTATTTGTACTTGTTCATGGACTAAAAGGGGTTTTTGGAGTGTGAGGGACCAAAATGGGGTCCGTGTTTTTTTTTTTCCGAGAGACCAAAAAGGGCATCGCTCATGTTTTTATCGAATAGTTTTTGGAGGGTCAAATTACCAAAAAGAACATTAGTTTTTTGTATTTAAAGGATAAAGTGGTATTTTAAATATTATAAACAATATATTCAATAATAAATACCAAAATTACATAAAATTGTTAGAAAAAATAAATTTCTACCGTTAGTAAATTATGTAACATGATAAAAATTAGATCAAACATATATGTATTAATAAATTGTATAGATAAAATATTTTTAACATATAAAAATATTTTGGTATAATTGAATATAAAGGATAAGGTTGTATTTTAAATATTTTTAACATTAACTTTCATAATAAGGATACTTGATTGATACTTGAAAAAATAATTCTCATTATTTTAAAATTTATTTTAGGATATTGAAAAAAACAATATCTTTGATATTAATATACGTTATTTATTAAATAATTCAATGTTTGAATGCTAAAAAATGAAACCTTCAACATACAAGAGTGATGTTTCATAAAATATTTAACTAAGGCCTTTACAAATATAGTCTATTTGTTCATGGTAGGAATACAAATATATTTCACATAGTCTAAATAATAGAGTACGTCAAACTTGGGTTTCAATACATGACTTTGATCTTGACTATAATGGAATCAATGGAATCGAAGAGAACCCATATAAGATGAAGATGCTAATGATGAATGTATTGTTGAAGTTTCTTCCATATCAACATCATCGTCAGAACACAAAATATCCTTTCGTTCACCATGTTGGAAGTCAAGATCGAAACAAGGCTCTTCTAATGAAATTGTGTATAGTCACCGTACTTACTACAATTTTAACCTGTGTTGGAAAATTGTAGCTACGCATTTTCTGTAAGATTTGAAATTTGTTCTTCCAAACTCCAAAAGTTCTTTCTATTGTGGACCTAAGACTTGAATGCAAGTAATTGAAGTACTCATTGTCATTCTCAAGTCTAGATGATCTCTGAAAGTCAGGGAGATGGTAACGCACAGATTTGTACGGCCTAAAGTATCTAATCGATGGTATCCACCAAATAATAATTATCTATATGAAAAAAAGTGATTAATTTCAATGCATGTGTTTATAGTTATAAATAATTAAATTGTAGGAATAATAAACATTATCGATAGGAGTTGGTGAGACAACATCAAAACACACGAGCATCATGTGATGTGCCTTCCCATCCAGCCAATACAAAAAAGCACATGTCACAATCACAAACTGCCATAACATTCTGCGATGGATATCCTTTTCTTCCAATATATTTTGTTCTTTCTTTAGAGTTTACACAGGCAGAAATAGCTCCAATAGCATTTTTAAAGAAATGCTAGTACTAACCACATGTATTATCTTTGAGTGAACATTCTGAAATGATGGATCTTGTGGTTTGATGTTGGACATTGAGAGTTTGCAACATGCTGCTAAGACATTATGCATAGCCCTACTAATTGTTTCTCCTGAACGCTGAAATCTTTCTTGTTGCAACCTATTCCCTACCGCATGTCCAACAGTGTTCAAAAAAATTCCAACCATTTCATGTACCCCCATTTCTCTACTTTCAGTCAAACCATGTCGTTGCAATTCTGAGCAAAGTTTTTGAAACACATGAAGCTCCATTCTAAACATTTCATAACAAAAAATGGAATTTCCTCTTAAAATATCATTTACCCATGCAACACCTATATAAAACACTGTATAAACGGTTCTTTACAAAATATAGTTGAACATGTGCGGTTCTTTATTTGTGTACACAAATATTTCACATTGAGCATATGCAAACACAACATATACATTAAATTTAGTAATTGTAATAGTCATTCACCTTTTTCGATAACATTCAATGGAAAAAACATAAAACTAACATAATTAACATAGGCAATAACATAAAACTAGGCATCATTCATAGTCATTCATAGAAGTTGTTCAGGACATATATAGTAGTGACTCCTTACATAATAACATCATTCTAAAATACTTGGTTCATTGATGTTTAGCACATTCCCGCCTCAGAATCGCAACTAGCTGCTTCCTCATTCCCTTTATTGGATTATACACTTCCCTTAAAGGTGGGTTGTTCATAAGGAGGAGTATACATTGTGTATGAAATTCTTCATCAGCCACAACTTCTTCAACTTGATTAAGGTGATTCAATACTCCAGATATTGATATATCATAAGCATGTGATGTCATCCTTTCTGAGAGTTGTGCTTCAATATCATTCATATCAGCTATCCTACTTAGACAATCAGCTATTTTTGAAGAGGCAGACGTTTTCTTCTTTTTTCCATCACCCCTCTTCCTCACCCCCAATGAGCTAGTTGTTCTATAACCAAGGCTTGTTTTGTCTTGACTACTGCTTGCCTTCCCTTTCCCTTTGCTAGTGTTGGCTCCACTACCTCTTCATCAGCCACAACTTCTTCAACTTGATTAAGGTGATTCAATACTCCAGATATTGATATATCATAAGCATGTGATGTCATCCTTTCTGAGAGTTATGCTTCAATATCATTCATATCAGCTATCCTACTTAGACAATCAGCTATTTTTGAAGAGGCAGACGTTTTCTTCTTTTTTCCATCACCCCTCTTCCTCACCCCCAATGAGCTAGTTGTTCTATAACCAAGGCTTGAATCACTAGTTAAATTGAATGCATTAAATTGAATGCATTAATGTCCATACTCAGGCTAGTTGTTGCCCCTAACACTTCATCACTATCTCTAAAACCTTCTTCTAGATCATATTCAGGCACAACATCAGGTGGGACAACAATTGGGAGTTTCTTGGATGATGGGGTCATTAATTTGGTCCCGTGGCCGTAATAGATTAAAACAACTGGTCAATTCTTCTTGGAATTGCAAATCCTCATCTCTGAATTTCTCATATCCACTACCTACATGTACATTTATCACCAAATATATTACATTATAAAACCACAATCACGCAAAATAACTATGTATAAAAAGGTAATTACTTACCGCAATCTTCTTCTCCCACAATCATCATCGACCAAAATAGTTTGCTTCTCATAATCCCATCCAACACTAGTTTCTTTAAGCAACCTATTCCATCACTGCCACAGGCCCCGTAGGGAATCATACTTGTTTTTTAACTAGCTCTTGTCATATGTTTTACTAGTGTGTATCATGAAATCGTCGACAATTTCTTTCCATCCTTCCTTGTTGAAGCTTGTAGTTTTCCTTCTTCCTTTTTTCACTTGTATTATGCACAAGTCGATTAACACTTTTGTGCTTTCTTTTCTCAAAAAGCTTTCTTACTCATTGTACTGAAACTTATTACAAACCACCAAACTCATTACTTGTATCATACTTGTTAATTGACTTCTTACTCATTGTAATGAGTTTGGTAGTTTGTAATAAGTTTCACTACAATGAATAAGAAAGCTTTTTGGGGCAAAAAAGCACAAAATTGTTAATCGACTTGTGCATAATACAAGTAAAAAAAAAAAAGAAGAAGGAAAACTATAAGCTTCAACAAGGAACGATGGAAAGAAATTGTCGACAATTTCATGATACACACTGGTAAAATATATGACAAGAGCCAATTAAAAAACAAGCATTATTCCCTACGGAAAAAAAGGAAGAAGGAAACTACAAGCTTCAACAAGGCTGATGGCATATGATTGGAATAGGTTGCTTAAAGAAACTGGTGTTGGATGGATTATGAGAAGAAAACTATTTTGGCCGATGATGATTGGTGGGAGAAGAAGATTGCGGTAAGTAATTACCTTTTTATAATGTTACATAGTTATTTCGCATGATTGTGGTTCTATATATTATATAATATATTTGGTGATAAATGTAGTGGATAAGAGAAATTCAGAGATGAGGGTTTGCAATTCCAAGAAGAATTGACCCAGTTGTTTTCATCTATTGTGGCCACAAGACCAAATCAATGGGCCCCATCATCCAAGAAACTCCTAACTATTGTCCCAACTGATGTTGCGCTTTAATATGATCTAGAAGAAGGTTCTGGAGATAGTGATAAAGTGTTAGGGGGCAACAACAGACCTGAGTGCACACATTAAAATTAATGCATTCAATTTAACTAGTCATTCTGGAGGTAGTGGAGCCAACACTAACAAAGGGAAAGGGAAGGCAAGCAGTAGTCAAGACAAAACAAGCCATGGTTATAGAACAACTAGCTCATTGGGGGTGAGGAAGAGGGGTGATGGCAAGAAGAAGAAAACATCTGCCTCTTCAAAAATAGTTGATTGTCTAAGTAGGATATCTGATACGAATGATACTGAAGCACAACTCTCAGAAAGGATGACATCACATGCTTATGATATATCAATATCTGGAGTATTGAATCACCTTAATCAAGTTGAAGAAGTTGTGGCTGATGAAGAATTGTGGCTGATGAAGAATTTCATACACAATGTATACTCCTCCTTATGAATGAAATGTATAATTCAATTAGGGAATGAGGAAGCAGCTAGTTGCGATTCTGAGGCGAGAATGTGCTAAACATCAATGAACCAAGTATTTTAGAATGATGTTATTATGTAGGGAGTCACTACTATATATGTCCTGAACAACTTCTATCAATGACTATGAATAATGCAAGTTTTATGTTATTGAATTCAATGTTATCAAGTTTTAATGACTATTTATTGTTTTTCCATTGAATGTTATCGACACAATGTTAATGACTATGAATGTAAAAAATGTATATGTGTACAGGTGTTTGCAAATATGGACAATGAATGTGAAATAATTGCAGCGAATGCTAAACGGAGGTCAAAGACGGTTCGAAAAATTGCGGCATGTGTTGGTGCATATGGTAAAGAACCGCAAGACAATAGTGTTTATATAGGTGGTGCATGGGTAAATGATATTTTAGGAGGCAATTTCATTTGTTGTTATGAAATGTTTAGAATAGAGCTTCATGTGTTTTAAGAACTTTGCTTGGAATTGCAACGACATGGTTTGACTGAAAGTAGAGAAATGGGGTACATGAAATGGTTGGAATTTTTTTGAACACGGTTGGACATGCGGTAGGGAATAGGCTGCAACAAGAAAGATTTCAGCATTTGGGAGAAAAAATTAGTAAGCCTATGCATAATGTCTTAGCAACATGTTGCAAACTCTCAATGTCCAACATCAAACCACAAGATCCATCATTTCATAATGTTCACTCAAAGATAATGCATAGTGGTCGGTACTAGCCTTTCTTTAAAAATGCTATTGGAGTTGTTGATGGCACACATATTTCTGCCTGTATCAACTCTGAAGAAAGAACAAAATATATTGGAAGGAAAAGATATCCTTTGGAAAATGTTACGGCGGTTTGTGATTGGGACATGTGCTTCACTTTTGTATTGGCTGGATGGGAAGGCACAGCACATGATGCTCGCATTTTTGATGTTGTCGTCACAACTCCTACCAATATTTTCCCCATCCACCTATGTTTATTATTCCTACAATTCAATTATTTATAACTATAAACACAAGCATTGAAATTAATCGCTTTTTCTCACACGGATAAATATTATTTGGTGGATTCTGGGTATGCAGTACTTCAATTACTTGCATTCAAGTCTTAGGTCCATAATAGAAAGAACTTTTGGAGTTACCTTTGGAGTTTGGAAGAACAAATTTCAAATCTTACGAAAAATAAGTAGCTACAATTTTCCAACACAGGTTAAAATTGTAGTAAGTATGGTGGCTATACACAATTTCATTAGAAGAGCCTCTGTTTCTGATCCTGACTTCCAACATGGTGAACAAGAGGATATTTTGTGTTCTGAAGATGATGTTGATATGGAAGATGTTGGATATTATTAGTTTTGATGATGTCTTATATAGATGTCATTATTAAGAGCAAAAAGCTTGTATACTATATTTATCTCCTACATTGACTAACTACTATATATTTAATGTAGATTAGTTCAAGTTGAATTAAAGAGATTAATCAAGCAGGAGATAAGAGATTATGAAAAGAAGAACTTGCAGAAAGATGTCAAGGAAGCAATAAGTTATCAAAGTATTTTGAGAATAATCAAGAAGAAGAGAAGATATTGAAGAAGGTAGAAAATGACGAAGAATGATCAAGAGAAGAAAGAAAGAGTTGAATTATGGAGAATGATCAAGAGAAGAGGGAAAGAAAAAAGAACTTGATAAATGCAATGAGAATATGATTATTCAATTTCTTAGATTGATTCTAGAAGTCTCCACGATGATATGGAAGTTGGAATGAGTCAATTCGGAGTTAAAATAAGCTACAATTGCATTCTTGAAGTCATGCTCGAGCACAACAATGTCATACTCGAGCATGGTGCATTTCCAACTCCTTTCACGCCTGAAATCCACTCATGCTTGAGCATAAAAAATGCTTGCTCGAGTATGAAAAATGGTCATGATCGAGCAAGAAACCTGTGTTTGCTTGAGCAACAATGTGCTTCAGCTACTCTATTCAGTTCTATTTCAGGCGACCTTTGGTAATTCGATGATATCTCTCAAACCAGAAGTCCGATTAAGGTAAAACTAATTTTGTATGAAACTAGACTCCTAATGTGTCATTTTGATATAAACTTCAAGCCCAAAAGAGTTCAGATGAGAGAGCTATGATTTTTTAAAGTTGCAACAAAAATCAACATCACAATCCAGACCCAGCTTCGGTATTTTGAGCATATCTCTCAAGAGAAAAATCCAAATGAGCTAAAACTAGTGCCATTAGAAACTAGACTCATATACCTTTCCCAAAACATCAAGATCATGAAAAACAAAGATCAATTGAAGGAGATATGATGTTTTGAAGTTGACAGTCTATTCAGGATGTTGCAAAAAAAGCGGCGACCAAGAACAACCTCCAATCATCGATGATAACGAGACAAAGTACAATGAGTTTGAGCTGATTCTTCTTGCATTGGAAAGAATACTTGAAGAACTTTATGAGCATGAGTGGTTTGCTAAAATTGAAGCCATATCGAAGAAGCTACGCTCACTGGAAATTGACCATTGTACTGCTAATGCTATTGCGTTTTTGAAGGACAATGGAGATCGATATTTACACAAGACCATGGTAGCAAGCAATTTGACATTCGAAGATGATTACTCGAGCAAAGAACATGATACCTGATGAGCACAAATCGTACCATGTTTTCCTTATACTTATTAACTGAATTGAATGCTAAATACAAGCGTAACTGTAGATAATCTAAGCAAAAAGGCATACATTCATGACATAGGGACTGAAGAGTAGAAATCATTTGCATGTGCTAAGAATGAAACAATTTGCAGGGTTTTTAAAGAAGAACGTATAGCAGAGCTGATACGATGCTATAGCATTCTGACAGCGAGTCGAAGTGCAATACAAGGCATCACGAATGCTATAGCAAAGTAAAGGACGCAATGCTATTGGTATGTTTTCTGACCTTTTTACCCAGATGATTTCAGGAATAAAAGAAAAGGGCGCTAATGACAATTAGGTTGCTGATATAACGAAGATGCGGAGGATCGGAACTAACAGATTTGGAGAATCCCGCAGAATCAACAGAAGCAATCTACTCATATCTAGAGATACAATAAATCCTGACGGATTACGAAAGGCCCAGTTCGCTGTAACTTACGACGCAAGAAAAGCCTGATTATAAAAGGAAACAGCGGAGCCAACTCTAAGGGAGTCGGAGAGCCCTAGAACAAGATTCTATCTTTCGGCAGACTCAAGAGAAGAGTGAGAGATTTCACACGAGCACGAGATTTCCAGGACAACCCAGCATCCTTCCCTACAAGTCATGACGAACGAAGAAGACGTGGAGTGGTGACGTGACAGGACCTCAACCACGCCGTTGGAAACTCCGTCAAAACTTTCTGTTTTCCTTCTTTTAATTTAGTTTCCTGATCATGGGTTATTCTGTTAGTGTTTGTTTTATGTGTCCCTCCTCAGTCATGAACTGATTTTCATATGGCTGGACGAGGATGAGTCCTTAAGTTGTGAATGAACCCAGTTGCAATTCTTAATTAAATAAATTTGGTTTGCTTATCAATGTTTTAATTACTAGTCGATTAACGAAAGTTAAGGGCTAGATTTGTGGCCCCAACTTACTGGCAAGGAGTTGGGGTTAGACCTTTGAGAAATAGTGTTTGCTAGGCAACCGGTGCACCCGCTTGACCTATTATTGTAGACTTCGAGGATGGGTCTACCTCTCATAACCATAACACCCTGAGCATACAGCATATCTGACTAGAAAGTTGCCATAGAAATATGGAAGGAGTATAGTTAGCGTCATATGTATTGAACGCGGAAGCTTCGGTAGATTATAGTGGTGGGTTAACCAAATAACTTTGTAAGTAGTAGCTATGTTGTAGCAATTGCGGAAGCTGTGCAGTAAAGATGCTATAGCATTGGGTAGAGCAACTAAGGGATTGATGCACTCAAGGGTGATTCGAGTCCAAACCTAACCTCCTACCGATATCTTCTCACGTTTAAAGTCATTCTATTTACTTTTGCTAGTAGCATAATCACAACAACCTCTCATCCCAATATATTTACTTTCGCTTGCACAACTATCATAGCAATCGCACGTCACTTTTTGGTATCTCAGTCTCTGTGGGACGATACCTTACTTACACTTTATTACTTGTTCGACTGGTTCACTTGCCATCAAGGAAATCGACCAACAATACCCAAGCATAATTTCACAATTGTTCCATCCATGTTCGAGCAGCATAACTGGTGTGGCCGAGCATCAGCGTGACAAGCAAGAAAATGGCAAAGTGGAAGAGGCAAGCTCAAGCAGAGAAAAAGGCTTGCTCGAGGAGAGGTAAATGCTTACTCGAGCAGTACCTTTCTACTTTAGTTTCTTAGCCTCTGGATGAAGTATGCCCGAGCATGAAAATGTCATGCTCGAGCACCATGCTCGAGCAGAAGTAAAATCATGCTCGAGCAGAGTTGTTGAAATGGTTCTTCTCGCCTCTATTTGGATCTTGCCCGAGCATGCCTTGAGGCTTGCTCGAGCACTGGCGAAGTGAGGCCCGAGCATGAGGCATGACTTGCTCGAGCATCAGCTGTTAGTTCTCAATGTGTTTTGATGATTAACAACAATTGTAAACATGTGTTGAAGTTTTTGCAAAATCTGTGTAAAACCAGTTATCGAGTGGTTTACTCGAGTAAAGGAATGCTTACTCGAGTATAGGACTAAAGGATTGCCCAAATTGAGTTTTACACGTACTTACTCGAGTAAAGAGATGATATACTCGAGTAAAGGTCATCCAGAGCAAATGCATTTTTCAAATTGTGACTTACTCGAGTAAAGGTTTACATACTCGAGTAAAGACCATCCGAGAGCAACCAATCTTTACAAGTTAAATCAATACTGGAGTATAGATTCCTATACTCGAGTATTGGACTTACCGAGAGCAAATGAATTTTTGAACTTGAGTGTATACTCGAGTAAACATTGACTTACTCGAGTAAAGGGTCTTACAGAAAGCTCCCAAGTTTTTCTAAACTCGTGCATACTCGAGTAAGAGTTTTCATACTCGAGTAAAGAACTCTTAAAATGATTTTCAACTTAACTCATGTTCGTGCTTACTCCAGTATGAATTTGTTTACTCCAGTAAAGAGGCATCTTACACTTTGAGTTTTCAAGCAAATAATTGCTTACTCGAGTAAACCACTAACTTACTCGAGTAAAGACTTTGGTTTCAAAAGTTCAAGTCTCGATGGTTTGCTTCTGGAAGTCGCTTACTCGAGTATCCTTTTGGATACCGCAAAAAGACTCTCTCACACGGTGACTTACTCAAGTAACGATGAACTTACTCGAGTAACCAACGCTGAAACCAATTTTTGAAATATACGAATTTGCATATCACTCTTGTTTGTTCTAATTGCTTTCATGAATCATTCACTTATGCTCCCAGATATGTTTAACAAGTTTATTTAGTGGATTTCGGTTAGCAGATGAAATTTAATGAAGATCAAGGGAAAAAGCAAAAAGTGGTCGAGCATTTATTGCACTTCGGTAAATCAACCTCCTTTTGGTTTATCCTCTCGAGCACGAATTCTCAACGTTCAAAAACACTTTCTTCATCAAGCAAACTCTTCTCCAACGGGCAAATCCTCAGAGTTCCACATCAGACCATATTAGCATCTGGATTAGCTGGAGTTTAGAAAGAGAAGATGACCAGACTTAATGCTAATCACCTACAACGGTTGGATTCATCATACAACGGTCATTTAATGTTCTCTACCTATAAATAGAGTGCATTAACTCCTTCTTAAGTTGACACACCTACTGAGAGCGAAAATTCATTGATTGTTATTTATTGTGTTCAGCTTTCATCTATATTGTATCAATCGATACTTGCACTTCGATGTTCATTTTATCTGCTTTCTGTGAGAGAGTTCTATCTCAGTAAATCATTTATTGATTTAGATAACCATAAGTCGGGGGACTTAGTGGTTGGGTGTATTGATTACAACTTGTAAGGGGGAGTGAGTTCTAGAGAGAACTACTCTTGAGTACGTAGTTTGTAATCGGTTTGTGAGTATAGTGGATTGAAAATCTCAAGTGTGACTTGGGACCTTTGGATGTAGGTCAAGGATAAGACCGAACCAGGATAATTTCTCTTGTGCAAGCTTTTCTTCACTTCCTCTTCTCGTCATAATCTGCTTTTTTACTTGCTCAAAACAGAGCTTGTGTTGAAAATTTTCTAAAATACCCAATTCACCCCCCCTCTTGGGTATATTGCTCCATTTACATCAGCAAATGAAACATTTTATCAAGAGGCTTTCTCAAAGACGCTTGCCCGAGCATACCTATATGTGTTGCCCAAGCATTGATGAAAGTGATTAATCTTTGAAGTTGCTTGCCCGAGCAGACCTGGTCTCTTGCTCGAGCAATGGGTGACTCGCTCCTTGAAAATGCTCTTTCACATCTTGTGCTCGAGCTAAGGAAAAGTCATGCTCGAGCAGCATCACCAAATCTATAAGTCTCCGCCTCTGTTTGTCTTTTGCCCAAGCAATCTCGTTGGGTTGCCCGAGCAATAGCGAGAGGGAGTCAGAATGTTGCCCAAGCAAGCATAGCTTGTTGCCCGAGTATAAGACGATGATCACCTCTTACAACATATTTACATCTTGGTTGCCCGAGCATACAAACAAGGATGCTCGAGCATGATCATCTTCTGGTTTCAAAATGAACGTCTCTGAAACTCCTAATTCATCGTATATGATTTCGTTTCTACATCTTATTACTCATTACTATTCCTAATTGCTTTAATCAGTTTGCTAATGAGTTTCAGATGATTTTATAATGGATTAACAACAAATTGACATAAAGCAATTTGTGTGTCAGAAGCATTAAATGCTACGTCAGAAAACAGATGAAAGCCTTTATGTCTAACGGATAGTTTGAATCTTTACAATGGCTATTATTACAACACCCAAGACGGAGCATTAACGAAGTCAACGATAAACATTTTATTATTAAAGTTGGATTAGAGCTCAACGGGCAAAAAGCAACAAAAGCTTCAACGACTACTCCCAACTGATCTCTAACGGTTGAATGCTCGCAACAGTCGAAACACAATAACCTATAAATTGCTAAGCCTTCAAATCGAAAGAAGTGACGACGATTGATGAATAACTCGACGAACCCATTGAAATGATTTTACTACTTCACCGTCGATAGTTTAATATCTCATATACACTCTGTTTCTCAATATTATATAGTTTTCATTAGAGAGTGTGATGATCGATTATGTAGTTCAGTGATTATTATTCATCTACTCTGTGAGAGAGTCAAAACACTTATTTGATTATCTGTTTAGTGATCAAATCTCAAGGTTGTGGAACCTTTGAGTGTGGGTGTACAGTTACAACTTGTAAGGGGGAGTGAGTCCGAGTGAAAGGATCATCCTGAGTATAGAGTGTGTAACTGTATCCTTACAGTGTGTAAGGGGGAAGTATCCTAGTAAGATATTGTAAAGGCTGCACAAGTGCCCGACTAAACTTGTGAGGTTGTAAAGGCTTTTCTCTTGTGCTTGGTTAAACAAGGAGGCAGTGGATTGAAAATCTCAAGTGGAGCTTGGGGACTGGACGTAGGTCAAGGATTGGGCCGAACCAGTATAAATCACAATCTACAAATTCTCTTCCCTTATCTTTTACATTTCCGGTATATGTTTATTTGAATATCTAACTGTCGATTTAGAAGTTGCGAAAAGATTTTCAAAGTTCCTAAAGTTTTATCCGACACCCAATTCACCCCCCTCTTAGGTGATAGCCAGGTCTTTCAGAAGAAACTTCAACAATACATTCATCATTAGCATCTTCATCTTACATGGCTTCTCTTCGTGATTCCATTAGAGATCAGATTATTTATTATAGTCAAAACTAAGAGTCGTGTATTGAAACCCAAGTTTGACGTACTCTATTATTTAGACTATGTGAAATGTATTTGTATTCCTACCATGAATAAATAGACTATATTTATAAAGGCCTTAGTTAAATGTTTTACAAAACATCACTCTTGTATGGTGAAGGTTTCATTTTTAGTATTCAAACATTGAATTATTCAATAAATAACGTATATTAACATCAAAGATATTGTTTTTTTTTTCAATATCCTAAAATAAATTTTTAAGATCATGAGAATTATTTTTTCAAGATCGGTCCGTATCCTTATTATGAAAGTTAATGTTAAAAATATTTAAAATACAACCTTATCCTTTGTAGTATAATTGAATACAAAGGATAAGGTTGTATTTTAAATATTTTTCTATACAATTTATTAATACATATATGTTTGATCTAATTTTTATCATGTTACATAATTTACTAATGGTAGAAATTTATTTTTTCTAACAATTTATGTAATTTTTGATATTTATTATTGAATATAATGTTTATAATATTTAAAATATCATTTTATCCTTTAAATGCAATTATACAAACAATTAATGTCCTTTTTGGTACATTTAACCCTCTAAAAGCTATTTAGATAAAAATATCTAAACACTATAATTTTTTTTTCAAAATCATTCCCCAAAAGCTATTCTTCAAAAGTAATTTTTGCCTCGATATTTTATAATTAAAAAAGTATAGATTCTGAGATATATTGGATTGAATTTATTAATATTTTGTACTTATTTAATTATCTTTATGTACTTATCTATCTTTTAATTAAATATAGGATAAAATGATATTATAACGTAAAAAATCTATTGATATCCTATTTATTTACTCATGAGATATTATGGGATCTAAGAGAGGCAATAACTCCCAAACCGCTTGTGTAGGTTTCTCAAAGTTCATTAAGAGTGTTTTTTTCAATGTATTATCATTACTGTATTATTTCCCTTACTCTTATAACTCATACATATTTCCAATAAATCTTTCTTATTTTTAATAATTACATGATAAATCTAATTAGTATAAATAATTCTTTCTTAATTGTAATTAAATCCTAAAACATAAATTAAGATGTTAGAACTCTCTCAACCTTAAAAAACCTTTATCCCCAAAATTCAACTTCAAGTGAGGAACAAAAAACATAATAATCCATCCATTTGACTTGTTAAATATTATATTTAAAAAACATTCTATATTCTATATTGATTTAAGATATATCAACGTAGAAAAAGATTTATCATAAGATCAATTTTATCTCAGATTCAAGGCAAAGCAAGATAGACACAATGAATAAAGAAGAGATCTAAAAGCCCAAATTACAATACTAAAAAAACCGTAAGCATGAAACCGCAATCTAGGATAGAATTTGAAGATTCGAGACTTACGGTATGAATTATGCTAAGAGAATTGAAGCACCACAATGAATAATGATGTACCACAAGAAAAGCAATCAATGTACGATCGAGAGGTCTGAAGGTAAGAAAAACATGGAAGTCAGATAAGCACAGACAAAAATAGAGCCATTGATACGCTATCTGAAGCAGAGGAAGTGAGAAAACAAAAGGAATGTAGAGAGATCCATGAAAGAGAGGACTAAGGAAGAACCTTTGATTTAACAGCTCCTCATGCTCTCTCTGTTAACAACTCCGACAGTATTGACTGCAAACAGAAAGGGTGGAAAAAAAACACACACACAAAAACATGGGTTTTACTCCTCGGTTCGGCTTTTATCAGAGGATTGAAGGAAACAAGAATATCAAAAGCAAGGGGTTTCACTCAGATGAGGTAGCTGTTGTTGCTGCAGCAGAGGAAAATTGAGAAACAGAAGAGGAAAATGAAGGAGAAGAGATTTTGCAACGGACAGTATCTGGAGCCGATAAATATAAACAGATTTCATAGTGAAAGACCGAAATTTTCAAAATTTTAATGATCTTTGTAACGGCTATCTTCATTCAACCTAGAGGAGAAGGGTAGTTTGAATTCTATTTACGATTTTTTATTATCGCATATCTAATTACCCATCGAATCGGGGGCCTCTGTATTTAAAAATTGTGCTGAAAGCCTAAGCCACGTGGCTAGCCAATGACACCGAAAAATATGGCTAAATACAAAAGTTTTTGAAGAAAAAATTAATACATAAATCCTTGTGGGATTTTTTTTTTTTTTTTTCACTTATAATTTGTTATATTGGCACAAAGTTTTAAATAAAATTAAGATCAACCAAACTACATGTATCTTATTAAGTTACATCTAAGACTAGGAAACAACAAAAAGGTTACATCTAAGACCTTGAAATATTCTTTTAGTAACACTTATTCTTAACAATAAGCATTCTAAACTTTAGATGCTGATTGTTATTGGAAAAATATTTTGGAGTGTTAGATATACGAAAAAAAATACTAGAAAATAATTCTAAAGTTTGGCTAATACTTTAGTTTAGAAGGATACGGGGTATTATTATAAAAGTATTTTACAGTGCTAGATGTGGATGTAAATAAAATACACTTTATTAAACACTAATTTTTTACCTCAGATAGAATGATTTTTTTTTTTACAAAAATTAAATAGAAAATGAAACTATGAAAGAAAATTGTCAAGATAAACTTTATCGAAATTTTATAGATCAATTTTTCTTGAAACAATTGATTTATAATTAGAAAAAAAAGATAAGAAAATACTACTCAAACTTTAAAATTTTAAATCAGTGATTTCCTAAAAAAAAAAAAAAACGTGACTAGGAGATTTATTATGCAATAATGAAGCACTTAGGACTACCACAATTCACAACAATCAACCAACTAAATTAAAATACAACTATCAAAGAGTACTTAGTCTAGGGTAGACGAACTAGACTACAAAGTGGGCGAATTAACTTCGGATCTCACCTTATTTAAAAAGACCCTTAGGAGAGAGATCATAATTGCAAAGCCTCAATCCATATTAGTGAGTTTCTCATATACTTGATAGATAGGATCCAGAAACCAGAAAAGGCAGACACAACACCGTATGGCTAAAGGATTAAAAAAAAAAAAAATAAAAATACAAAGTATGACAGATTAGCCTAACATCAAGGACGATCAATAAAATGCCATAAGCAAAATTTGACGGAGCAGCTCAAACAACTTGTGGCAATTTAATTGAACATGCTTACAAGTCCATCACAATCAACATTCAACAGAATAATCAAGTCAAAGATCAAATATAAGTTCCCAACACAAACTGAAAAAAAAAAAAGGGGAAAGGGTGGAGAATCATTATAGGACCCAAAAAAATGTGGGTCAAAGCATAGAGTGCATCAAAATAGTCAGCAAGAATTTTTGTATTAGCATGGGCACCCTCTTCTTTGCTCGTTCTCAGGAGAAGCGTCTGGAATACCTTGAAAGTATCTGCAATTAAGAATGGAACATTAATTGAAAGATAGAAGTAGAAAGTATGTCCATCAATGATCTCTGTGTGTATGCATATTAAATTAGTGCATTTAGACACAACACTCTTTAAGAATGAACACAAATTAACCAATATGAATACTTAACCTTCCAACATTGATCATCAATAAAAGTAATATTAGACAGAGAATCAAACAATCATATATACATGTTTCCAGGAAATATATAGATGAATATGGTTCATAAGGTAAATTCTTAGTACACATAATTTAACGGTTGACAATAAGAGCACATTTGAAAAAGCTAGAAATTGTCTGATTTATTCACTACCTCTGGACCATTTCTCAAATATTATTTCAAGAAACACAATTAGAAGTGCAAGACAATTTACTTCAATATTCTTATAAAAAATTAATAGTGGTTTTCTTCGTCAAATAAAACAATCTGACCACAAAAATCCATAGCTTCAACTAAATTTAATTCCAGAGTATGGAAAATATGAAATTATCAAAAAGGAAGAATAATCTGACCACAAAAATCCATAGCTTTCACCTGAGTTTTGGCAACAACAACAAAAAAAAAAAAAAAAAAAAAAAAAAAAAGCCTTAAAGCTAAAACTTTATTCATTGATGGGCTATTGTTACTGATGTTTAAAATTGAGCCCATAGGCTACTACTGAAAAACCTACTGCAACGTAACCAAGTAAAATGCTGATTCTACAATCTGAGGAAATGGAGCAAGAAGTTAATTAAAAGATTGGAATAGAATAATATGATAAATGGAGCAGATAGAGGGTAGTGAAGAATTTTCTGTTCAATATATGGGGATCAATTCTAACCTCTCGGAAACTACAGGCCTACTTTATTGTTGTCATGCATTTTCCCTTTATGCTCTGTTTTCTAGGATCATTTACTGTCATCAACTACAGAGTTATGCAATTCTGTCTCTTTCAAGTCTGTTTAGTGGAATTGTTATTCTCATTTCCTAGTATGATTACTACATGGTTCCTTAAGGTTCTATCATTCTTATTGAATAGTGAGACAAAAATCCAACATTCATATATATAGGATGCAAATATCTTAATATGATCAAATACATGTCCTGCCCTTGCTAATTAGCTAGAGCAGTCTTGGCAATACACAAAAAAGCAGCATCTATATTGTAGTCCTCTTTTGCAGATGTCTCAAAATAAGAAATATTTCCCTTTGAAGCACACCAGTCCATTGCTTTTTTCTCAGACACCTGAGTTCAAGAAAATTAAACCTTTACGCAACCTATCATGAGACTAACCACGAGGCTACTTAGGCGGTAGGAACTAGGAAGGGTGATAGTTTGGGGAAAAAATCACAAGGTCAATTTAACCTCTTACAAAAAAAAAATATATATATATATATATATATATAAAAGGCTATAAGAAAAGTTCAAAGTAAATTATCATCTGCTTACCACTCGACTGTTTCCCCCATCAATATCAATCTTGTTTCCGAGCAATATAAATGGAAATTTCCTGGGATTAGGAGGATTTTCATGCGTTTCAATGAGAACATTTATCTTAATAGAATAACACCTTCATTCAAAAAACACAAGTCAAAGGATAAAAAACGGATGTTAAATTTTGACATAAAAATGATGACGATAATAACAAGGTAGAAGAATCAAATATTATTTCAGAAATATCAATCAAGTCCTGTAATCCAGTTATACATCTTTAACAAACAAAATATCAATAATTCATCACACTGGGTGGACTCAAATCTTTGAGCAAAAAAAAAACAAAATATCAATAATTCATCACACTGGGTGGACTCAAATCTCTTCAAATAAAAAATCATGCAACCAATGCAGTGCACTTTCATAACTGAAAATGTATTGAGGATATATTTCCTAAATCATAACTTCAGTTAAAATTCTACTAAAGCAGTTAATATAAGATACTGACAAAAAATGCATTGTTTATTAAATAAAAGGGCCAAGCGAAGAAAGTGCGCACAAAAAAAAAAAAAAAAAGGGTACACTAAAGCTAATAAAGCAACAAATACATCAAACTGTCAATTTTTTTGAACCCACATATTCAAGAAAATATGATATTATGAATCATCTCGCCCCCCCCTGTTTACCTGTTTTTTTCACTGCATTTCAACGGCTAACAAAAAAAGGACCAGCAATAGTTAGAATATGAGCAGATATGAGGAATCATTCTTTAATCTGTTTTCAGCACCGGGCAGCATATTTTAAACTTTTAATGATAGTCTAATATTTCACAATGCAGAAGAAATAATAGTAATTTACCATTATATCTTAATATATTTAGTTATATTTTTGTTCTCGTGTAGAATACGAGATGTCCGGCCTAAGGGTCGGTACTTTTATCTTGGATCGATGGGCTCGGTTGAATATCTAAGGAGAAGATACTCGGAGAGGAGCTTGGGATCACGTGCACGAAATATAGGGGGTATGTATGCACGGTGTGACGAATGTAAAATAGTTATGAGTTAGAACGTGTGCATCTTAGTAATTGGCCTCTGTATTTATAGAGGTTACCGTGGGTAGGATATCTCGTTCTTGCGAGATCATAGGTACGAGTATCATGCAGATATCAGCTGGATACTCCTATATTGTTGCTTGATAGAATCTCCCTATAATATAGGATCTCCCTATATTATAGGTGAGCTGTAATCTTTAGTTGGGCCATCTCGGCATTGGGCCGTAGTATAGGTCCGTAACAGTTTCCCCCAGCTCAGTAGGTCAGGCTTTTGAGCTGCCGAGATGCATTTTGCCCCTAGTCGGCTTAATTGGCCGAGCTTTGTTATCCATACGAGAGTTTGGGGCAGAGCCTTTAGGATCTGAGGTAACGTCTCTGGGCTCGTGTGTCTGAGGCGACTTTCTCAGAACATGTTCGTCCGGGGCCGATATGTATTTTGCTCATCGAGGTGGTCCCGGCTACCCGAGTTGGTTACCAATGGCTTCGGGTTTTTTCAGCGTGGAGGACTTTCTGTATTCGCCATCATTGCCCTCTGCCACCTGGCGACTCAGCATTGACGAGTGCCTGCAACCGCTGTGCCTATCCATGCACTGATCTTCGTGCGCAATTAATGCTCCCTTTACCCGCAGTACGCCACTTCCTTAGTCTGGGTGAAAAGACTCTCCTGTCCTCGACGTTTCGGTCACCCACGACTGGTGTGTATGCCTATAGGATTCATATTTCCCTCCATTTTCTTCACTTTGTTGCTTCTGCTATCCTTCTCTATTTTTTCTGCTCTCTGCTATTTTCGCCATTCTCTGCAGTCACCAGATCCGGCGCTATTTAAAGAGTTGTTGTTCATTCATCCTTCTTTACTCCAGGTATATGCCCATCTCCTATTGCTTTCCCGGTCTGAATTGGCAGTTTTCATTTATTTTATTGCTTAGTTCCCGTTTTGGCGATTTTCTGGGTAGTCCTTCTTCGTAGTTTCTGTGTTAGCTCCTAAGATCAAAGCCCCTTTTCTGTCACAGCTTTGAACCCTGAAATACCTCTTGTTCAACCTTCCCCTTATTTCTCCTTCTTCACACACCCTTTTGTGCCTCTATAGGTTTTGGTTATTTGGTGATGGATAAGAGTAATCGCTTACCCCCTTCAAACCAACCATTAACTTCTGAGGAAGAGGAAGCCTTGCGTGCCCGTTTTCCTCGTGCTTCCTAGAGGAGAGGTCGTCGGCCGTGCTACGGGGTGGGTCTGGTCAACGGAGCACAACAGGTCCCCGATCTGCCGTTGCTAGGGTTCCGAGTTCGACGCCTGTTAGTGCTAGGCCACGTGCCGCTCCGAGCGTTCTACCGACCCGTGCTGGGCCTAGTGCCGGGGTTCGTGCCGAGGCCGATGCCTTCTCAACTCAGCCTCTTAGTTTCTATGAGGCTCCCCACGTGTGAGTTCGGACGCCCATCCTGAAGGGTACCTCGGCCCCTGCTGGGATTGTCTTGCTGAAAGCTCCTATCATATTGCACTAGGCAAAGATTCTCAGGCTTCCTCCATCTTAGGTTCTTGCCGTCATCAGCCTTCTTCTAATCCTACTTCTGGCAGTCTTTGTCATCCGAGTTCGCTTGTTTTTCCGCATGCTACTATGCTTCAGTCAGGTATTTCCACTCTTACTGACTTTAGCATTTTTTATTTTGTCTATAGGTAAATGGCCTCAGCATCCTCTCCCCATAACACCCGATCCGAAGCCGGGGAGTCGAACTCTTCTAGTCCTCCCAAGGCACTGTATAGGAAGTACAAGTGGGTGGCGCACGAGGTCTTGAAAACCCGCTCACTGATGTCCGAGGTCAACATTGCCCGATTGGCCCTGCCGGACTTGGATGGGTGTGTCGTCTGTCCTCCTAATGCCGAGGAGCCCATCTGCTCTGAGCGTGAAATAGGGTGCACTAATTTCTTCTTCTTCTACCGTGACTGTTTGACCCGGCTCGGTGTTCAACTTCCCGTTAATTGAGTTCCAGATGTCGGTTTTAACTCACCTGAGCCTTGCACCTTCGTAGCTTCACCCCAATGGGTGGGCTTATCTGGTGGCGTTTGAGGGCTTGTGTGCCTCCTTCCCTGTTCCTATTCCTCGTACTACCGCCCTATTTTTCTATTATTTTTGCCCCTTTACTCCCCGCTCATCCAAGGAGGACGAGGAGCTAAAAGGGTTGACGTCCCATCGCGGTGATCCGGATAGGAAACTTATGACTGCGTTCTCGGACTCTTTTAAGCATTTCAAAAATGCCTTCTTTAAAGTTGCTGCAAAGCCTGGCCAACAACCCTGGTTTTCAAAAAGGGGTCGAGGCTCAGGACATAGAGTGGCGGTTCCCCCTCTATTGAAGCGAGGGACATCATAAAATAACCTCTACATCATATCAGGTCACGTCTGACGATCTTCTACCGGAGACTGTCCCCGCCATAGATCGACTGTCTCAGTTTGTGAAGAAGTACAGCGTTCAGAGCGCGACCTTCTTTATTACCGGGCCTGGCTCCAAGCCGGCGCCCTCGGATTGTATGGTCCCCATGCTTATTGATTCTCATGTCTTATATATGTTATCCTGTTTTGACTTGCCCATAGCAATGGCAGCTCGAGACATGTCGGAGCTGCCCAGCTACCTGTCTCGTGTGAACCCGACTGTGCCTGCTCCGAGCAGGGCGAGCCAGAAGCATGCTGCCTCCGATGCCGAGGTAGATAAAACAAAGGCGGCTTCTGGTTCATCCAAGGCCAAGAAAACAAAGGCCTTGGTAACCAAGGGTTCTACTCCTTCTGCCCTCGCCGGGTCGTCATCCGGGGTACTCGTACTTGCCCCAAAAGGGAAAGAAGCTGCGGCGTCCGGGCCTGTAGCAGCTACATCTATTCCATCTGGATCCATGGCTCCTCCTCCTGCTCCTCCTCCTCAGACTTCCGTCAGACCTCCCCTGGTTCAGAAACTTCCACGCGGACTCGCGTGGGAAAAGGGGGTGACGGAAGTGCTCGATGTCGCCTTTTTCCCTCCTCGCCAGTTTATGGATAGCCTGCCACTATCTGGTGTAAATGAGACTCTGGTGCATGATGCTCAGAAATTCTTATGCAAATCTATTGGGCTTCACTATACACTATTCCATCTAAAGGGTAAATACGTCTAGCTGAGGACGAGATTCGTCGTCTGAAGCTAGCCCAAAAGGAGATTGAGGCAACGAAGAAAGCTCTGGAAGATGCCGAGGTAAGGAGGAAAGCACTGGAAGAGGCCGAGGCCAGGATGAAGACCCTGGAAGAGGAGCGATACGTTGCTAAGGCCGCTGTGGGGAAAGCGACCGAGGAGCTTCAGCTCGTCAAAGAGGCGTTGGAGAAGACGACCTCCGAGTTCGCCGGTCTGCAGGAGGCTCATGCTAAGAGCCTGGATGCTGTGAAGTCACTGGAGACGCAACACGCCGACTTGGCCTCGGAGCTAGACTTGACCCAAGACGCTCTCGTCGCAAAGCAGGAAGCCCATTTGGACACCACTGACTCATTGAAAGAGACTGCCTCTGACTGCTTCAAGATGGCTTTAGCGCAGATCTAGCATTTGAACCCGACCATATCTTTGAACCTTGTCAGGTATGACTACCGAGCCTATGTGAAGGACGGTGTCCTAGGTCCGCCTCCTCCGACGCCCGATGCTGGGTCCTTGTCTATTGAAGAGGAAGAGATAGAAGAGTAGGGCGACGATGAGGAGCATGGAGGTGGGGAGGGTCAAAATACTGAGGCCGAGCAAGGAGCTCCCGAGGCTGCTC
Organism: Acacia acuminata; assembly: GCA_019022655.1. Lineage (NCBI taxonomy): Eukaryota > Viridiplantae > Streptophyta > Magnoliopsida > Fabales > Fabaceae > Acacia > Acacia acuminata. Next base: position 1,491,056 of record JAFJYI010000115.1, on the reverse strand, counting down.
AGTCTAACGAGGTGGTGCCCTCTGAGGATGCTGCTCCCCCGACTAAGGGCCGGAGTACCTAGTTTTGTTTTGCTTTTTCCTTGGGGCATCTGTGCCCTTTTAACTTTGAATATGCTCGACAACTTTGTGTATAGCTTTTGTTAACAGCTAATGATTTAATTTATTAATTAATTGTCGTATCGTCTTATGATTCTAAGCATTGTTAGAAATTTATCGACCGCAATGAATGCAGATCTATGTAATTCTACCAGATTTTAAGTCTGGGAATCTGTAGTAGGGTTGTCTATTTTAACCTCAATGGGTGTTAACTTAAACCGCGTTACCGAGTTCCGGAGCCGTTGGCTGGGATCGTAACCGAGATAAGGGCAAATTGTCACATGTTTAGCCGAGGTGTCTGAAACGCAAAGCTTGAACATTTTGACCTAATCAGGGTCGGAATGACAATTCAAATGCTTAAATCGGGGCGAGCGTTGACGCGTCAATTTCATGAAGGCCAGTAAATGGCAATTTCGCCGAGCTCTAGACCTAGGTTGGTTAGCCCTGGTGTTAATTCATCTAGATGTGTTCTATTTGTGATCGGGTTTAGAGACCTCGGTGTAATGTTTATGACCAGGTTTATAGACCTCAGTGTAATGTTTATGACCGGGTTTATAGACCTCGGTGTAATGCTTAAGCGATCAATAGTGCACATTTGCGAATCTCCACTGAGGAATCCTTCATTAAAATCAACTGCTCCAAGGAGCTAAAAAATAGTTCAATGAAATCTCAAAAACATAAATTCTGTAATCGAAATACTGAAATTAAGAAATAACCGAGCTCCAAATAGGGTGTGTCTGGCGATATCATGCATTCCGAGCTGAGATCTAGCTGTGGTAGATCTTTAGCTTGTCGGCGTTCCAAGTTCTCTTCACCGGCTTCCTTGCCAGGGTCTCGAGTATATAGGCTCCGCCATCCAATTTCTCTTTAACCCGGTAAGGGCCTTCCCAGTTTGCAGCTAGCTTGCCATCTCTGGTGTTCTTGTTGCCGATGTCCGCTCGTCGTAGTACGAGGTTACCCCGGTTAAAGGAGCGGGGTCGAACCTTATGGTTATACTTCGCTGCTAGGACCTGCTTGGCAGCTAACTCACGGTAGTGTGCTGTGAACTTGGACTTCGTCGATCAAGTCCAACTTCGTTCTCAACGCGCCGTCATTTGACGCCTCTCCTTCTTGGCGGGTTTTGATTTTCCTCCATGACGGCTGTCCTATCTCCACCGGGATCATTGCTTCGCACCCATAGGTTAACTGGAAAGGGTTTTCCTGGGTTGAAGTCTCCACACTTGTCTTGTAGCCACACAAAACGCTATGAAGTTGCTCGACCCAGTTAGACTCCGCGTCTTGCATCCGTTTCCGTAAGTCGTCTAGGATGATCTTGTTGGCCGTCGGCCTGGCCGTTGGATTGCGGATGCTCGACCGAGGTGAAGTGTTGCTTGATATCTAGATCTGACATCATGGTTTGGAATCTCTGGTCCATAAACTGCATCCCATTGTCTGTTACCACCTCGGCTGGTATTCCAAAATGAGAGACAATGTTATGGCAAAAAAATCTCCGTATGCGTGCCGAGGTTATCGTTGTCAAGGGTTCAGCTTCAATCCACTTAGTGAAGTAATCCACCGCGACGATGAGCCACCTGAATTGTCCAGGGGCTGGCTTGAATGGTCCGAGGATGTCCATTCCCCATTTGTAAAAGGGCCAGGGAGCCGAGATGCCTTTCAATTCTGTTGGTAGAGGCCAGATAATTTTGGCGTGTTTTTGGCAACAATCGCATCTCTTGACGGCTTCCTTGGCGTCAGCCATCAAGGTCGGCCATAAGTAACCTGCACGCAGAGCTTTCCTGACAAGGGCCTTGCCCCCCATGTGGTGGCCATTGATGCCTTCGTGTATCTTGGCCAATACATATTTGGCTTCCGATGTGCCCAAGCATCGCATCATTGGAGAGTGCAGTCCTTTTCGGTATAGCTGATCATCGACCATGGTGTAGATGGCGGCCTCTCGATCAACTTCTTAACCTCGGTCAAATCGGTTGGAATGATGCCTCTTTCTAAGTAATCTTCAATTGGCTTCCTCCAATCTGTTGTCGCGAGATGGTCATGATACAAAGGTTTTCCTGGATCACGGTTCTATGATTGCTCGTACCCTTCGTACTTGCCAATTTGGAGAGGATATCTGCCCTAGTGTTTTCTTCCCTTGGAATATGAGTGACAATCACCTCTTGGAACTCCGCCACGATTTCCTTAGCTTTGTTGAGATACTTAGCCAAGAGTGGGCCTTTTGTTTGATACGTGCCCTCAATATGTGAGGCGACGAGCTATGAGTCAGTGAAAACCTTGACCCGCTGAGCTCCATTCTCTTTGGCTTGGAGCAATCCGACGAGGAGGGCTTCGTACTCGGCTTGATTGTTTTAAGTCGGGAACTTCAGTTGAAGGGAGTGTTCTACGGCCACGCCCTCGGGGATTTTTCAACTATGATCCCTGCTCCACTTCCTTTGGCATTGGAGGAACCATCAACGTATACCTTCCACGCTTGACCTTGTTTGACGTCGGTCGTATCTGCCGGGGTGAGCTCCCTGACGAAGTCCGCCAATGCTTGTGATTTGATGGTGTGTCGGGCTTCGAAGGTAATGTCAAACTCGGACAATTCGATCGCCTAGCTTGTCATTCTTTCGGTGAGATCTTGGTTTGTGCAACACTTGCCGAATTGGTTGGCTGGTTTGGACGACTATCCGATGTCCTTGAAAATATGGCCGAAGTCTTCTTACTGTTGTTAGCAGGGCGAACGCCACTTTTTAAAGCTTTTGATACCGGAGTTCTAAGCTCTGCAACGCCTTACTCACGAAGTAAATCGGTGTTATTCCGGATTTGGTTTCCCTTACGAGGGCCGCGCTTACTGCCTCTTCTCCTACTGAAAGGTATAGGATTAAAGGCTCACCAGGCTTTGGTTTTGCTAGAACTGGATGGGTTGCCAAACACTGCTTGATTTTCTCAAATGCCACCTCGCAGCCCATATTCCAAATTTCTCCTTGAGTTTCCTTTTTAATAGCCCGAAGAAAGGGAGTGCATTCTCGACCAATCTTGGCGTAAATCGAGTAAGGCTGCAAGTCAGCCTGTTAACTACTGTACCTCTTTCTTAGTCCTTGGGGCTTGCATATCTAACACTGCCTTGCACTTATCAGGATTTGCATCAATCCCGCGGTTTGTCAACATAAACCTAGGAACTTCCCGGCCGGAACTCCAAACGCACATTTGGCCGGGTTTAACCTAATCCGGTGCCTTCTCAATTTCTCAAAAGTTTGCTCTAGGTCTCAGATGTGATCTTCTGGGTCTCTTGACTTCACGATCATGTTGTCAATGTAGACTTCTATGTTTCGCCCGATCTGGTCTTCAAAGACTCTATTCATCATTCGCTGATAAGTGGCCCCGGCATTCTTTAATCCGAAAGGCATAACGTTGTAGCAGTAATTGGCCTTGTTGGTCATGAAAGCGGTCTTCTCTTGGTCGTCCGGATGCATGGCTATCTGATTGTAGCCGGAGTAAGCGTCCATGAAAGATAGCAACTGAAAGCCGGCCGAGTTGTCGACCAACTGATCAATATTTGGCATTGGGTAGGAATCTTTTAGGTAGGCTTTGTTTAAGTTGGTGTAATCCGTGCACACCCTCCATTTTCCATTTGGCTTTAAAACCATAACCACATTAGAAAGCCATGTGGTGTATTCTTTCTCGATGAACCCCGCCGCCAAGAGCTCCACAACATGATTCTCAAGAGCTTTCATCGCTTGGCTACGATGTTTCTCTTCTTCGTGCCACCGGAGCCGACCCGACCTCGAACGGCCACCCGATCGAAACGTGGGTCGATTCTTGGTATCTCGGAAGACGTCCATGCGAAAATATCTTGGTTCTGCTTCAGGAATTCAATCAATCAGGTTTTCAGGTTAGTACTCATTGCTCCGCCGATTTTGGTGGTCTTTGAAGAATCCTTTCCTAAGACCAACTCCTCTAATTCCCCTTCTAGCTTTGGGCGTAGGACCTCGGGTTTGTCCCTGAGGTCGAGCTCTACCATGTTTACTGGTCATCGGGACTTCCTGTCCTTTTCGGCGTCGGTTGAAATTTCACCCCTTCTGAGCCGTGGTGGCGATGAGGGCCCTCCTTCCTCGACTCTGACTGTCTCGAAATAACATTGCCGGGACTCTTTCTAGTCCCCGGACACCACTACTACTTGGTTCCTACTACTAACCCTCTTGAGTTTCTGATGCTTTGTGGATACTAACATGTCCCAATTGTGAATGGTCAGTTTACCCAATATAACATTATAGGGGGAAGGAAAATTGGCAACTATGAATCTTACCTGTTCTGATTTAAACGCCTCCTTAGTCCCTAACGTCAATCGGAGGTCGATGTAGCCTTTGGGAATTGAGCACTCCCCGTTGAACCCTATGAGGGTCATTTTGCAAGGCTTCAGATCCTCTTCGTCCAGATGCATCCTCTCATAAGCGTTCCAGCTAATAATGTCGGCCGACCTCCCCGCATCCATGAAAATCCTTTGACCCGACGCTTTACGGGGGTTCCTGTGATAACCAATCCGTCCTGATGTCCCGGTACTACGTCATTCAGCTCCTCCCTTATGAAGACTGACATTGGTGGCATCGGTTTTGTTGGGTCGTCCTTGAATTTTGGGAGGTCTCTCACTGAAAGGACTTCTCTCAAGTACTTCTTCCGTTGGCGTGCTGTGTCTCCTCCACCACCGAATCCTCCGCTGACTCCGCCGCAAGGGAATTTGGCTTCGGGAACTCATCCTCAAGTTTGACTTTCGTCTTTTCTCCTCTTTCCTTATGTTCGTGACCGGGCTACCACTTTGGCCACCTTGATTGCGATTACCATTTTTCTTCCCTTGAGTTTTGATCACGTATTGACACAACCTTCCCTCTCTTATGAACCTCTCTATGGCGTTATGGAGTTCATAACATTGCTCCGTAGTGTGTCCCGGTCTGTTATGAAACGCACAGAATTTGGATTGGTCTCGTAGTGGGTCGGTTTCGAGAGACCTCGGCTTCCCGACCCTCCTCATCTCTCGTTCGAGCCACCTCCTTCCAAAGCCGCGCACGAGAGATGTTCGAGGGTGTAGCTGTCGTACTTCGTTTTTCCTTTGGGCCTTTCCCCTCGAGGTCAGCTATCTCGGTTGCGCTTACAGGAATCTTCTCTTTGTTTATTGGCAGGATCTTTCTCATCCGGTGACGTATTCCTCCGTTTCTCGGGATCAATGGCATTGGCTATCTCCATTTGTTCCACGTCCAGATACTGCTTTGCCCGGGTATAGAACTCGGTCAGAGTGTAGACTCGATTCTTACAGACACTCTTAGCCAAAAGCGATGATGGATCCAGGCCATCGACAAGGCAGTGCACATGGACCTCTTCAGGGAGCGAACACACCTGCAGAGCCACCTCCTTGAACCGGTCCAGATACTTTTGTAGTGTCTCTCCTTTTTTCTGCTTTATTCTGCTCAACGTGAACTGAGACTTCGGTTGTTTTTTGCTGGTTGCGAAGTTTAGTTCGAACTTTCGTTCGAGGCCTTCAAAGTTACGCACGGAATTATTCGGCAGGGAATGGAGCCATTTTTGTGCCAGTCCAGTCAGTGTTGCCGCAAAGAGACGTAGGATGACCGGGCCCTTGATTGAACGAACCCACATAAGCAGCTCGAATGTTTCGAGGTGACTGCACGGATCCTGGGTCCCGTCATACTTTGGGAGATCGGCCAAATCAAAATTTTTCGGGTAGGGCGCAGTGGCGGTTTCTTTCGAGAATGGGCTTCCGTCGAATCTTGTCAAGTACTTCATTCTATACTGGGGAGCCTTGTGACCGGGATACCTTCTTCACATCTCAGTCTTCCTCGAAATCTCGATCTTCATTGACATCTCGTCTTCGTCGACATCTCGGTCTTCGTCGACATCTCGGTTTTCGTCGACATCTTGGTCTTTCCCACCCGAGATCCGAGCGCCGTAATTTCTTCGCATTCGACGGCCGACGCACGATCTCGCCCGAATTTGTCCCTCCCTTGGTTCTCCCGTGCATTTACTAGTAGTATCTAGCGTCACTTTTTCTTTCCCCTTACGCAAGTTTCCTCGGCCTTCTTTCTGGACCAAGGCTTCGAAACTCCTGAACCGGTCGTCCATCATTTGCTGAATCACTCTGAGATCTTCCTGGTGTTGGAGGTTATCCCCCCTTTCTTTGTCCTCCATCCTCCTAAGCATCGACTCTTGTGTTTTGTGCAGGATGAGGACATCTGGACTTGGACCCGCGGTCTCCTCCGTTGGCGCGCCATGTGTTTTGATGACGTCGAGAGGAGAGGACGCCGTGTCTGAAATGTTGCCCTCCAGAGTATCCTCGCAATGCGGTGGATTTTGATCGTGATGTTGTCTTGCATCAGCCTGTAATTGATTAGGCTAGAGGTTCCGACTGTTGCTTCTAGTATTAGCCATCGGTAGTCACAGGAATTGTAATTTAACGTCCCCACGGTCAGCGCCAATGTTCTAGTGTAGAACACAGATGTCCAGCCAAGGGCTAGTACTTTTATCTTGGATCGATGGGCTCAATCTAAATATCTAAGGAGAAGATACTCAGAGGAGCTTGAGATCACTGTGCACGAAATATAGGGGTGGTATGTGTGCACAATGTGGCAGAATGTAAAGTAGTTATGAGTTAGAACGTGTGCACCTTAGTAATTGGCCTCTGTATTTATAAGGTTACCATGGGTAGGATATCTCGTTCTTGCGAGATCCTAGGTGTGAGTATCGTGCAAATATCAGCTGGATACTCCTATATTGTTGCCTGATAGAATCTCCGTATAATATAGGATTTCCCTATATTATAAGTGAGCTGTAATCTTTAGTTGGGCCATCTCGGCATTAGGCCGTAGTACAGGTCCGTAACAATTTTTTTATTTATATGTTATATAAATTAATCTACATCTTTGTAATTAATATAATAAATTTTTTATTGACAATTAATAAAATAATATTTTTAAAATTAATTTTATAATAATAATATTTTTTGAACTATAATAGTTTTTTTTTTAATGATAACATATTTTCATCTTAAGTTAATTTCATAAAAATATATTTTTAATATAAAAATAATATACTTTTATAAAAATATATTATTTTTAATTTAAAAACATAATATAATTTTCATTAGAATAATATTTTTATTTAATAGTATATTAATATATTTTTTATTTTAAATTAATTTTTTAATAATATTTGCTTTCGTAAAAATATAAGTTCTTATATTTTTATTCAAATAATTTAATAATAATATTTTTATTTAAAACTTGTTTGAGCATATGTTAGAATTATAATAATTTTTCATTCATAAATATATATATTTTTTATTTTAAATTATTTTTTAACTATATATTTTTAATTATAATAATTTGTACGATAATATATTTTAAATTTTAATAATAATATTTTTATTTTTATTTTTCATAATATTTTTTATTATAGGCATTATTGGAATACCATATAAATTAGGGAAAATTAGAATAAAGGACCTAGAGAAAATTATATTTATTATAAAGGACAATAAAAATTGTAATTACTTAAACGACCAAACATCATAATATAAATTTTAAACTACTAAATTGCCCCAACTAAACTTCCTCAATTAACTTTTACATTCATAATTTAAAAATAACTAAAATCAAAATTAAAGCCTCCTGTCATTATCGTATTTTTTTCACCAAGTTTCATATTCATTTCATCAATATATTATTTAATTATTTAGATATGATAAGTTATTTACATTTTTTAATTTTAATAACATTAAATGAATTTTCTTAACACACACAAATTTTCAATTTTCTTCTAAAATGAAAATAAATTGGATAAAATTTCTTGGTATAACATATATAATAAATTATAAAAGACCTTGATTTTTGTTAAAATTATATATATTTATTTTTAATTAAATTTTTTGTTGATTTTTTAAAAAATATAATTTTTACAAAATTAAACAATGTGTAATTTTTTTTTATGAATATCTATGCAAGTTTTCAAAAAATGAAAAGTGCAAATTTTTTGTTTAATTTCGTAAAATTTAGAATTTTTTCTTAATTTTAAAAATAGAATGCTGGAAAGAATATAGGAGGGAATGCAAAAGATTTTTTTAGGAGTATTTTAGTATTTTCAATTTTATATTTTTTAAATTTGGTCCTTCTAAATAATTATAATTTTTATGGTCTTTATTAATAAATATTTGTTTCTTCATGTCCTTCATTTTAATTTTCCCTATAAATTATAATGGTAAAGTGGTCTAAAATTTTGTCTTCCTTGTTGGAGGAGATGGATTGAAAACTTTGAGGTTCCCTCTCCTTCAAAATTTCAAATTGAATAATAGGAGGTGTTTATTTTTTTCCCTCCTCTTCAATCGCCTCCCTCCAACCAAACAACCCTTAAGGTGTATCTGTTTTAATGGCAAGGGATGGAATGTGAAGGGATGGAGGGTGAGGGCTACCTTGTTTGGTTTGTTAGAAAGAACGGATGAAAGGACCTTTTAATGATCTCTTATATAGTTTAAGGGGAGGCAAGGGATATTAAAAACTAATTTACCATTTTATCATTTTATATGTTGGTAAATATAAAAAGTTGATATATTTATACTTTTTTTATTTCTATTTAAGTAATAAATAATATCATTTTAAAATCAAATTAACAATCCCCACCACCCCTTCAAACAATCCCACTACTACAAAACAGGGATACGGAGTCCTATTTTTTGTACTTTTGGCGTCCTTTTCCGGACGTATATCCGGGGGCGCCGTAGGGAAATCTTTAGGAGTCCTATTTTAAAATTAGACGCCTAATATATGGCGTCTAAGTTATAGAATTAGACTCCTTAAGTCATGACTTAAGGAGTCTAATTCCATAACTTAGACTCCTTAAGTCATGACAATTACGCTCTCGATCTCACTTAAGGAGTCTAATTTTCGGAGTTAGACTCCTTAAGTCATGAGCTAAGGAGTCTAATTCCAATACTTAGACTCCTTAAGTCTCACTTTAGAAGTCCAATTCCGAAAATTAGACTCCTTAAGTCTCACTTTAGGAGTCTAATTCCGAAAATTAGACTCCTTAAGTGTTCTTTTTTGTAAACAAAATATTTACTTCGTATATTCACTGCCCACACTTTTTTACATATTAGCAGGCACAGAATGATAAACACTTTTAAAGAAGTTCAGCCACACATATTTATCCATCTAATAGTCTTCATTAGAGTCCAATTTTCACCAGTTCCAAGTAGAGGCGAACATCACCCGAAGAACAAGATTTAATATATGTGTTACAACTATTTGCCTAAACTATGCTTGAACTTAGTACATCAATTATAAATACCACCTATGAAGCAAAGGCAGCTCAAATAACACATGTTAGACACCCATATTAGATGCAACATTTCACTTTAAATTACATATGGACACTTCATTTTATGTCATGTTGCCATATCCATGTCAATGTTAATTCCCAAGAAAATAGCTACTATGCGGAGATGGTAATAAGTTGTAGAGATCCATTTCCAGAATACATTAAAGATATAATTAACCCCAAGCAAAACAAAAAGAGCTCTTAATAGCAACAACAAAAAAACCCTTCAATTAAGAATAATAAATAAACTACTTCAATTTTAACCCATCCAAAAATATATTTTAAAAAAAAAAATCATACTTACAGTGTGGAATGGCACATTGACTTTGCCCATAAACCGATACTGACTCCACTTTCTCGAGTTCTTCCACCATTTCTCCCAATCGATGTGTAACATGAAGTGATTGAGATATATCCAATAGGTGCATCAAAACCGGACTTAGAAAACCTGAAAAATGTAATCATTAAATAATGAGTCAAAGATCAAGTATTATAAATTAATACAGTTAATTTAGTTCTAGGCTACAATCCATCCAACAATATGCACACTCTGCATATGTTTATCATCCTGACTTCTGACCAATCAAAGATATATGCAACAGAAATCCATCATTAGGTAAACTAATACATCTCATTGAAGTATATTTTATAGGATATTATACCAGGTAAAAAGCTTGATAACCCAATTTTAAGCTCTAAGTTTTGTTTGTCAATGACCAACAGTATTTCCTTTCACTAATAATAACTAAGCTTTTACTTTTTCACAAGACCACTCTAATAATATGCCTCTAAAGGCATACTGACACGATGATGAAAGAGAATAAAGAATACCCAAATGCGAAATGCGGGGCTAGTGATCCTCTAAATTTATTTTATTAAAACGTAAGAAAACGTAGAGAGAGCGACCTACTACTCCAAGCCCAACTAAAAGACATGACTCTCAAAAATAGGATAACAAGCAACCAAGAAAATTTTATTTATGATAGTCGAGAAGTTCAAAATAGCAGCAAAGAAATTAGTTCATCTAAATAATAGTCGAGAAGTTCAGAATATCAGCAAATAGCAGCAAAGAATATTGTTTTCTTGTTTCCTACACAAGTTCTGAATAAAAATTCTAATTTCAACTTAAAGCAATTAGTCGAGAAGTTAACAGCAATTCCAACTTCAAAATTCTAATTCGAACACAAGTTTAGTATATAAGCTCAAACGACAGTGAATAAATTCTAATTCCTCAAACGACCCAAGATGAAATATATAATCCAGAAGTCAACAGATTCAAACTTGTTTCCTACACAAGTTCCTACACAATTCCAACTTAAAAATTCTAATTCCTCAAACGAAGGAAGACAAGCGAAGTTAGAACAAGGAATTACTCCTTCCACCCATGCCGCCCAACGAGACGTGGTGTGAGTCCTGTCGATTGCCGCAACCAAAATATGTTGCTAACTTGATTAGGAAATGTTGGCATGCCGACCCAAATCAACGGCCAAGCTTCTCTTCCATCTGCAAAATTCTTCGTTACATAAAACGGTTTCTTGTGATGAATACTGATTGCAATAACCATCTAGATTCATTAGTACCTCTGGTAGATTATTATGAAGTGGAATTGGCGCTTTTGAAAAAGTTCCTTTCTTGAGGGAGCTCTGATTCATCACCAATATCTCAAATTCCATTTCAAATGTTTGCCTGCAGAGTTATAGAGAAAGAAAAGACTAGTTTAAGCTATAGGAGAGCTCGACATTGAAAGTGATGCTTCAAAGATGTGATGATGAACATTTTACCTTCGGTGGGAAATCTTTCAACGGGCGATGGTAAAAGCGGGAAGCTTGCACAAACCAAGAAATGAACTTAAGAGACATCAAACAACTAGGTTATCTTTGAATCATCCATGTTCAATAAGATATCCATTAAGTTATTAGATGTTTCAGTTAATTATATTTAAGGAGCTAATTTTCAAAATAAAAGAAACCAATAAACATCCTCCACATAGTCTATCACTGACATTAAAAAACCTATGGTTCACTAGGGATGTAAACGTCAACAACTAGTTAGAACCTGAAAAAGTTAGAAAAGCAAGCCATTAAGATTCTTGCATTGCATGCCAATATGCGTGATAAAAGGGAAAAGCAAATTATTGATATTAATTGAAAACTCAACATGTAATAGATTTTGGTGCATTTAGTTGGAGGATTCTGCGCTTTAACAAGCCAAAAGGAAGCACTTTGAATGACAGTAATCTATCATTACTGAACTGCAGAATATGACCTCATTTGACCAAATATTTTGAAAACAGAACTACTGAACGAAGAAATACTTGGAAAACATGCAATAAATAATTAATACATACAGAGCCTACCATTATGTGCGCTGAAATTTGGATATGATCACTGAATAGAACATTATATGAATGCATTCATCTGTGAGAAAACAATTCAGATCCATCTGCAACGTAGACATCTCGGGATAAAGAGGAATAAGTTCAAAAGCTGCCTTGATTTGCCTTTTTTTTCCTTGCATTAACTTCTTCACTAAATATTTGAATAAAAACATAATTGCTTTCTGACATTTTCAATTGATTTGCAATGCAGTTACAACAAATAGACAATCGAACAGGCCTCCGCAGATGTCTCTTTGTTCCTGAAGTCTTAAGTTGAGTTCAGGGAGCCACCTAATGACATTGAGTTCAAGAATTAGAAGAGCATCTCCTTGTCATGTCTTGGATTCTGAGCTTCCATAGGTACCGACTTGACAATATGAGATCTTCGGACACCATGCAAACAGTTTGTCCAATATAAACTCAAATTTCGCTCAATTATGATCATATACTTAAAATAAAAGCGGGAAAGATGAATTTCCGGTCTTTACCGACTAATCCAACTAAATAGATGAATGCGGAAAGATTTTAAAAAATCCACTTTAGATATGATACAAGCCCTTCATTTTGGTCTGTAGTTTTGACTTATTTGAAATCTATTTGAAGGATGTGTAATCCATAGTTTTTTCCCCCTTCTCATATTTGAACTGGAATTTTCTGGTAGGAGTCATTTTCTGGCAAAATAAAAGCAGCATGGACTGTTATTGGACATATAGAAGGAACCGAGGGTTGAATGAGAAAAATGTGTCAGCTGTTTAAAAGTGGGATTGCTAACACATAATGGGACAAAAATTGGAGCCCTGCAGATTCAATACAACGGTACAAAACAGCAGAGAAACTAATAAGTAAAAGAGAAAATGTATCAAGACAACAACTGGGGATCTTATTCCTGATTCATCTTCAGCAAGATATTCTTTTCAGATGACGAAAACGAATGGGAGCTAGAATTTCAAATGATAGAATAAAAGTGATAATTCAACCTCTCTATAAACTACAGTCAGCTTTCCATGTAAATGAAATAACCAGATGATATGCCTCTCCACTACTTTGATAAATTACAACAGAACACAAAAGTAATTAATGATATCTATGTGAGCCATATTTTTCTCACTTACTAAACAGAATGCAATATCAGTGTGAAGAGTTGTGCTATGAAGCAATATGTCTTACTTACATTTTCAAGGTGGCATCCCAGCTTGTTGACGGGTGAAATGAGCCCTAGATGAGAATTCTTTGCGTGAAAATCTTCTGTATTTTGCTTTGGCCATTGTGTTGTAGTGATCAAATAGTTAGATGCATCAGTGGTAGTGTCACAATATTGAGAAAGATTCACAGGTTTCAGCATCACTGGCAGTGCAGTTCAAGCCTGGTATCCACTTGATTCACAATATGAAAAAACAATGCGATTTTGCGTGTAATGGCTGCGTTTTTTGCGATTCCACTAGGTTTGCATTTTTGGCTCTGGTGTAACACGATTAGCTGTAGAAAAAACGCAAAATCGCAAATAGAAATGAAAGAGATTCAGGGGTTAGGGCAAGACTGTGCTTGGTTTGAAGGAACGAACAGAATCAATAATGAAGGAACCCTAGATTAGGAGATTTGGAAAAGAAGAGAGTACCTTTTGCCGACTTGACTGTTGAGAATTGGAAAACCAAAATGAATACGCGGGAGAGATGGAGATCGGAGGACCTACGGTGGAGAGGGGGACGAAGGAGCAACGGCAGAGTGAGGGCAGGCGGACCAGGGTTGAGAATGAGAGATTGACTTCGAGAGAATGAGAGTCGATTCCGAGAGAATGAGAATCGCGCGCAATGGCCCGCGGGAATTGGTGTTTTTGGGATGGCCTAAGGAGTCTAATTCTAAAAATTAGACTCCAAATGTATACCTAGGGAGTCTAATTTTCAGACTTAGACTCCAAATGGTTTGCTTTTTCTGACCTAAGGAGTCTAATTTTCAAACTTAGACTCCAAATGGTTTGCTTTTTCCTACCTAAGGAGTCTAATTTTCAGACTTAGACTTCTTTTTGCTTGCTTTTGGCGCCTAAGAAATAAAATTAGACTCCAAAAGTCACCTGCTAATTACAAAAATGCCACCACATTTTGTTTTACTTCCTTTTTTAATAATAGGACGCCAATCAGGGACGTTAAATCCAATTTCTGTAGTAGTGTCCCCATTTGGTCTCTGCTTTACTCACACTGTCACTCTTCAAATGCACATGGTCGGAATCTGAGAGAAGGAATTTGAACGAAAAATAAGGAGGAAGGGAATGGAAAAGAGCATCATCGAGAGATATGAACATGAATTAAACTCAAAGAATTTTTATCCTCTTTGCTTTGGAAAGAGCAAAGCAAAGGTGTGGTGTTTCCCAAATATATATCTGCATCTGCCTACAATTCAACAACCTCATCTTCTTTGCATTCTCTGACGTTGATCACCATTGTTCCTTTCTTCTTTTGGGGCACTACTTTGCAACAATTCCTTCTTGGAGACTTGCACAACAAGCCAAAATCAAAACCATCCCACTGAATAGTACCTATCGGTTTCTCTCCTTTTTCCGATGAACCACCAAGAAACCAAACACACGGCAAGGTGAGAATTCCCAAAGAATCATAATGTATTTTTTTAGTATCATTCAATATCCTAAAGTATCTTTTTAGTACCGAGTTAATATCCTGAAATACTTTTTCAAGATCATAAAATAAATTTTTAAGATCATGAAGTATTTTTCATACCATCAATATTATTCTGAAGTAGCTTTTTAGTACCGGTCAATACCCTAAATAGTTTTTTTTTTAAGAAAAGCACAAGCTTCATTATTTTGCTCTAAAATAGCGTAGCTTTGTAGAAAAGGAAGGCAACGGACGCTACGAGAAAAGGAGGAAAGCTGTGTCCGCAAAATGAGGGTTGGTTGGAGGAGGGAAGGTAAGGCAGATTTTGGCGCCCCTCCCTTCCAAAATTTCTTCAAAATTTCATACTAAATAAGTATAGGGGTTTATATATTCTCCCCATCTATCCCATCCACTCTAACCGAACATAAAAGCTATCTCAAATATGAGTAAATGAATCAATCTATTTTTTGGGAAAAAAAAATCACTTATAAGTCAGTCTACTGTCATCCCAAACACACATATAAAAATAAATAAAAAAACAAAAAAAACATTGTTTTCCAATTTTAGGCAAAGAAGAGAAAAGAATAAAAGATGGAATGGTGCAATTCCCAAAGCACAGTCAATCTCTACTCTAACGGTGACGACATAACCATTTCTTCCGGCATCAACCTCCGCCCGTGGAGACAGAGTGTATGTGGCTCCGGTTGGTAGCATACTCATTGACACGGCTGAGGAGTCGATCATATATATTCAATCGTCTATTTTTCTTCAAATTGGAGGAAACGGGTCGTCCAGACTCTGAATTTTAATTCCAATCGCATTAACTCGGTTCGGATTGTCGCACATCTAGCTGCATAAAGAATCCGGGCCATTGAAACTACTGACGGTGAAAGCAAGCTTCACCAAACTTGTTTCTACTATATTGGATTGGTAAGCTTGATCTTCACATGAGTGCAATACGTATGTAATTTAGCTTTTGAAGTGCAGATTCTTTTTCCTCTTTGTTGCTCTATGGTATAATTTGTATGTAAACTTGGCTTATTTGTACTACGACTGATGCAACCCTAACAGATCCAAAACAAACGCATTACCACAGAAGATAGGATTTGTCTGCTAAAATAAACTACATAACACGTATGTTACAAAATGAAACTGATAGGTATGGAAATTCTGGGTTACAGTTTTAGATAGGAGGTTCACCACATCAGTCCACACGATACAATGTTACTGCTAACAAGGTCCTCACATAGTCAGGAACTCAATATGGTACAACTAAACCTGAGTCCATTATTGCCTCCCAACCTCTACATATTTTCCTCCCCATTTTGCTGTTCTGTTTATTCTATTTCCCTTTTATGTGCCCATGAGTCCCTTTATTCTCTTACAGTCCCCACCTTCCTCCTCCTTTTTCTCCCTTCTGTATTCAGGATCAAGCAGTTGGATTGTTAGTTATACTAGAACATATTAAATATATTAAATTTTAACTGTCCTTGTATAATCTGATTATTTTATAGATTAGAAACTAATGTTTCATGGTGGTGATTTCACTTGCTTTAGGGGGTTATTCTAATAGCTTCCTATCTGCTAATTACCCCAAAGTACATTTTATATGATAACTAATTCTTCTCCGGCATATCATTTCATATTTCCTATTGATTATGATTTTTTTCCTATACAAGTGCATCTCCCTTCCTCAACCTTCAATTACTGCACAAGTTTTCCCCAAAAATTTTGAAAATAATTTGAAACTTTTACAGGTTTGTTAGCTGTTGAGATAAAATCTCTGCTATGTGGTCTAATTTCTTGTGAGAATGTTATGTACATATTGTGATTAATACGTTAGAATAACATGTAATTGAAAAGCATATTATAAGGCTTCTTAATAGTGATGAATTTGATATAATGTTATGAATAATATAAATTTCTTCATTCTCTTGTTTATAGTTACATTTCTGTTGGACTTAGTATAACTTGTTCTTTTTTGGCTTTTAATTATTCTTTGATGTTATATTTGTCACAAAGAAGTCTGATAGGGGTGCCTTGAGACTCCTTGTTGGTGAGATTGTTTGTTTGTTTTATTTGACCAGTAATGTTTGTGAGATGGGAAAGACATACTTGGATATGTGTAGGGTTAATGTAGGAAAAGGCATTTAGCTTTCTTTATATTTTCTGACTATGTTAGCAGCATAACTAATATTGTATTCCTATTTGTAAGAGTTATTCAATAGTAATGCTTTTTTTCTTTAGTTTTTTTTATTTAACATCAAAAACAATTTTGCTCATAGCATTTTTTTTTTTTTTCCATTTTATTCTTTATGCTGAATGATCTTATATCTTTCATTATTCAAGTTCAATTGTTACCACATTTTTGTGGCAATTCTGCTTTACTGTTGTCACTTTTATATTTGATTGTTATATAACATACAACGAAATATTTCCATTTAGTTTGCGGCCATATGTGTGTAACTGGTTTGGTATGGCTTATTAAAACCTCACCATCTGATTGATAATGAAAGAGAACAATAAAAACATAGACTACACCAGCTGAAAAATCTACTTAACTTTAAAAAATCCTCTTACCCAAGTACAAATGCATCCCTAGTTTATTAATCTAACAACACCAAGGTTGCAATCTGTACCAGATGCTATCCGGAAATTGGAAATAAACATATCTCCATGATCTATTGTACAGAAACGGACCTACCGTAACCTAAAATCCCACCACAAAACCCAATGTCATACTTGCAAAAAACCAATCAATGCCCTCTCCATGATCAACATTTTCATCATCTTGATCTAAATCACTTGAAGTGCAATTATTAGTGAGAGGAGGGCCACATAGGTTGTTACCAACAAAACTAGATGCTTCAAAGCTTTGCAATTGTGTCCCTGCGGGAATTCTTGTTACACCCCTATCGGCCTTGCCTTCACGGGTGGCGGGAAGTGTGATACCTATTATTTATTAAATCCAATTATTACACTTTTCCAATAATATCACAGATCGAGCAATATACTAATAATAAATTACAAACCTTGGTTAAAATATAATTACATAAAATCTCTACAACAATTCTTCGAATATTCTGGAATTGGCCCAACACCTTCATCTGCTAATATCCGCCTAGGAGCTATATCCAATAAACTGTACATCATACAGATAGCAACAGAGGCTAGAATCTCGAAGGATCCCAGAGTGACCGTTAATCTCATACACAAAGTATATTCAAAGCATGTAAGAAAAACCATAAGCATAAATTATAAAGCATTCGTAAGTCGCATACAGCGAGGCACGAAGCCTAATCCGGAATAAGCAATCTTAATAGTACACAGTATAGACTGCAGGGCACAGCATACAGCAAGGCCCTAGTCACACACAGCGGGTTCTGGTTCCAAAGCGCTTGGAAAACAATAACACCGAATACATATACAGTCAGGGCAAAACATACATACAGAGACATACAAAGCATATGAGAATTAAGGTTACTACCTGGCAAACTTAAATGGTCAGTTACTTTCTCCAAATTCTTTTAAAAGTTCTTGGCGACGACACTTCTTGTTTCAAACCTTAGTTTCTTTTGAGACTCTTCCTCTTTAAATCCTTTGATAATCTCAATCTTGGTTTCCAAAATATCTTGCAAGAGTAATTTGTTAAGTCCTTATGCATATTCATGAAAATAAAGGGAAACACATCAAAATTCCATAACCTTACTTACCTTAATCTCCAACTCCCTTGCTTTCCTTCCTTCTTTTCTTTCTTTCTTAGTGTATAACTCTCCTCTTCTCTTTGCTTCTCTTCTTGTGTATGCCAAAATTTGCACATACAAATGGAAGGAAGATGTCTTATATAATAGGTAAAAGTATGGTAAAATATCTCTGGTTTTACCAACTTGCCCTTGCATCTATCTCTTTTATCTTGTATTTTCCATAAGTTTCTAGACTTTTCTTGCTTCTTCCCTAGTTCTTTCTATCTTTATTTGGCCAAAATATTTGGCTTATTGAAGAAGGAATCTTAGTCTTCAATTATCATTAATTGCCTAATGCTTATGCGTCCTTATGCTAGTCAACTTGCCTTATCCATGCATTGAATAACTTGTCCTTATCCCCTTTATTCACTTGGCCGAGATTGTCTATCTTGGAGAAGAAGAATTGTTGATCAATAAATAACATTAATTACCATGTACAAGTATTCATGTTGGAAATCAACCTAGCCTCCCATGAAGACAAGTAGCATTTAAGGATAATCTATGTTGACTTTCTTTCCAACATGTGCTAATTCTTCCAAGCTTAATCTCATCTTTTCCTCTTGGCTCCATATTGATCGAAATAATGGCCCTTCATGAGAGGTTTAGAATGCTTTTATTAGCTTGATGACAAGCGTTCATTTAGACAAGAACAAAGCCAATCCATCTCCTTTACCTACCATGTGTCCCCTCATGACACCAAAATATCCTTCCAATTATTTGCTTCTTGTGGTTAAAAATCCTTCCTTAATAAGATGATTAGGTGGCTTAAATTAGCAATAAAATATGTACATGTTTCCCTTTCTTTTTCTCTTTAAATCTTATGTTGACACCTTAATAGCTTAGGTGTCCCCTTAATTAATTAAATATGCATAGGTGCCCTCAACTTTTCTTCTTTCAACATTAAATTGCCACATAATGCTTAGGTGTCCTTCCATAATTATTCACATTTCCATGTGTCCTCTTAAATGTACATTTCTTTAATTATGTGGTCAATGAAGATGCCCAAGTGTCCCTTCTAACAAATCTTTAATTTGTAAGAGCACATGTGGACATGTTCTAGATACACTCTATATTAATTTGAAAATACCAATAATTATAGAGTATCCAAATTTCATTCTTAAATAATCCCAAAATAACCACAATTTCTATAAAAATTCACTTGTCGGCCAAAAACAACAAATAATCTCTTAAATAGGCAATAATAACCTTAAATTGTCATTTGTATTTCCTTAATTACATTAATTAAGGAAAAATTTAAATAACCTTATTTTACCCCAAATTATGACCTTAATTGGTCATTGGAATTTTAATTTCATGAAAATTACCTTTATTTCACATTATATTCCAAGAATCCAAAATTTGGAAGAAAAAAAAACCAAGAGATATTCAATTAATATTTCACTTAAAACACCAAGAAAATTCCTTTCATAATATTGTCACACTCTCCTGAACTAGGTCTAGTCATCTGCCTAATATACGCTTGTTCTCAAGTTTCTTGGCTCAAAGTTCAGGATATTACAATTCTTCCCTCCAAATTATTGCTTGACAAGTTCAAAAAGCTCAAGAAGCTTAACTTGGTTATGCTTGGTGATTTCACCAAAAAGATGATTTCTTGAGAAATCCACAGACTCCAGTGATTCCATGTAGGGATGGAAACAGGCCAGGCCAGACCCTTAACAGGCCAGGCCTGTTATGCAGGGAAGTGGCCTGAGCGACCGTGGCCTCGTTATTCAGCTTATATTTTGGCTTTGAGCCTCGACTGTTAAGAGGCCTGTATTTTTAAAAATCATGTACTTAGGCTAACAGGCCACAGGCCCCAATGAAAACAGGACAAAAACAGGCCGACTGTTTACAATCCGAAAACAGGCCTCCTGTAAATAGGCTGAAAACAGGCCTCCTATAAACAGGCTGAAAACAGGCCTACCTTAAACAGGTCGAAAACAGGCCTACCTTAAACGGGGCCAAAAAACAGCCTACTTTACAACAACATAACAGATTCTACAACATAAAAAATAAAATCAAATACAACATCCAACATCCAACATACAGATTCAACATCCAACATCCTATGAATAAAGTTTACAACATTCCACCAACATGCAACATCCAACATCCAACATACGATTCTTCTTTTCTTACCAATGTATAGCATCTTCCTTCAATTGCGCCAATGTAAAGCCACTGGATCAAATCTTCAATATAATTTCTTCTTCGGCTTCAAAGACCTTGATGATTTGATAGTTAATCAACTTGTACAAGGAGTATTTCTCACGTGAAGGTGGAACCAAACATTGATGATTTGATATCAAGACTATTAAACAGGAACATGAAACAAAATTTTCCATGATGATAAAAATATTTAACATTTAGCATTATTTTCAATAGGCAAACAAAATAAATTGTCAAGGTCGAGAAAAGCCGGTGTTAAATGAATGAAACCAAACAAAAATTCAATGGATGAAATTTACATTCTCCTCCCCCTTGGTGCAAGTTCCTCCCGGGCAAATTCTAAAGCCTCCTCTACTTTCCATTCGATTAGTTCTATCGGTCCTTCTTTGTTGGAGATGGAAAAACAATTGGGGGTTTGTATCCATGATCTGCACGAATACAAGATCCAGAATCAGTTTTAAGAAATTGTCAAGAACACGAAAAGATGAACGAATCCCAAGATCCATTATCATCTTTAAAGAGGTAACATCGTATTCGTGCAATCGGGAAACTTTTTAAACCCGAAATGAGAGATGAATACTTGTTTACATTATATAGTCGGGAAAAATTTCCTCATCCACAGAATGAAATGAAAACTTACTATAATTCTCGGTTAGCAAACAAAAACTTCATAAATCAAAGAACTGAAATTTGGGGTGGAAAGATAAAAAAAAGAGTAACTTCTGGAGGCTCCAGGAAAGAACGAAAAAGATCGTCTTCTCTACTGAGAACTTGGGAAGTAGCCATGATTAGGGATATTGGAATGCTAACAAGAATTCAGAGTGAGGTTCCAAAAGCATGTACAAAGAACTGAAAGAAGCCCTAAGCACAGAACAAAACACACAAACTGAAATTTCAGAAAGAAAATTTCCATATTTTGACCTAAAAGCAAAAGGAAATGAAAACTAACACAAACTATCATTTATTTCTCAAAAATCTTACATAGTGTGTACCGTAGGCGAGAGATTGAGAGCGATGCTGACGAGATTGAGAGTTGAGACTCTGAGAGTGAGAGCAACACCGACGAGATTGAGGAGGAGGAGGAGAGACCGAGAGACGAAAGTGACGGAGTGAATCGCGTTTGAGTGTAGCGAGCGGCCGAAAGAAAACTGAACTTTAGGGTTTTTTCAATGAAGCAGCTACACGTGTCACACTCTCATTGGGAGTTAAGAATGAAATTACAATTTTACCCTCATAACAGGCCGGCCTGACAGGCCTAAACAGCTCATTATCAGGCCCAGGCCTAGCCTGTTATGCAAAACAGGCCTTGAAAGAGGCCTGGGCCTGGCCTTTTAGCCTGACAGGCCAGGCCTGACCAGGCTTAAAACAGGCCAGGCCACAGGCCCCTGGCCTATTTCCACCCCTATTTCCATGCTCCCAATGTTTTCTGGAATTTCACCGCTCAAACAATTATTGGAAACATTTAAAAAAGTGTAACCCCTTAAGTCTTGTGATTTCCATTGCTATCTCGCCAGATAATTTGTTACTTGAAAGGTCAATACTTGTTACAAGTCCAAGAATAGCTCTATTATAATCAACTCTTCTTTTTAGGAAAATGAGCCCCTCAAGAATCAAGTGCCTTGTGTTGTTTGCTCCATTGCAATTAATGTATGATTCTGAACTACTATTTACGATTGAAATAGCACTCAAATGGTTTATACATTTAGGTATATGTCCTGTCAACTTGTTTTGTGCAAGGTCTAAGATTTGTAACAGCCTCATGTAACATATTTGATAGGGAATTTCACCAAATAACTTATTTGATCTAAGAACAAGAATCTTCAAATTTGGCAACCGTTGTCCAACCCATGATGTAATTGTTCCTGAAAGTTGATTGTTCCCTAGATCCAAAGAAAACTATTGTAGCGAAGGTGCAACACTTCCAACCAGGATAGTGATCCAACGGATGAGGGTAAGATCCCTGTCACCTGGTTGTTTTCTAAGTTCACCACACCAAGTTTTGGCCACATCACCCAACAATCAGGTATTTTTCCCGATAAATTATTTGATGCCAATATGAGGAATTCCAAGTTCGTTGTCTCATCATCTTCAGAACACAAAAGATGTGCTATGGAACCTGAAAATTGATTGCTTGAGAGGTCTATATAAATCATATGGGGTTATATGTAAGGTAGTTGACCATTTAACTTATTCGAGCTTAAATCCACAGTACTTGGGATAGAAATGGAATTCTTCTATATATTTGAAAGCTCACCATCGATATAATTGTGAGACTGAATTTATGAGCATTGTCAAATGTGGTCCAAACCCAAGCTGGAATAGGACCAAATATCTGTGTTTGAAATATCCAAATCGCAGAGATGCTTTAGTGATTCTGAATCCACAATGGAATATCCTTTGTTAGAAGTCCTGAAATTTATAATGTTACTTGTTGATCTATGTGGCTGTTATTTAAAGTGCCTCTAACCAATTTCTTACGAAAAAGAATTGAGGCCCCACACACTAAAATGCTGTGGAATAATACTATTATATCTCAATCCTGACATGTTCTGCAATCTTTCATTATTGTAATAATAGATCTGTTACAATCAAGCCATGGATTACAGAATTCAATATATATATATATATATATATATATATCATACACCAGTAATATGCTTGCAACTTTGCTTAGTTTTTTGGATGGCATTGGATACATCTTCTTTAATTCTCCCTTGATTGCCAGTAATTCATTCGATGGAAATTTATGACTTTTGTGAGATTCACAAAAGATTATGCGAAGAAAACCCTTGTTACCTGGTGTGGGTTATTACTTTTATATATTTATTTTCTGTGAAGGGACAAATAATTGTCACTTCCCATTTTTATAGATATTGAATACGGGGCTTCCTTTATCGCTGATACCCAAAATTTCTTATTTGTCTTAAATACAATATTTTGATAAATAGAACCTATTTAAAATAGGTGAATATGTGGTCTCAAATTTTGAGATGTGTTTATTCTATTTTTCTAGGTAATTTTTCCTTAGGAATAGGATAACCAATGATTTAATAAATCTTGTTAAGCATCATAAAATACCATAAAATATAATAAATACCATATTAAGCCATGGTTCATATAGAATCAAAAAGAACAAGAGAGTGGCATGAAAATACTTAAATAAATTTGGAGAAATAAATAGCAATTAATGATTTAACTAGATCTTCACTAAATTAAATCATTGTACAAACCTTCATAATTAATCAAAGCACCAATTTTCATAATTTATTAAGAGACTAAATTTTCTAATACCCTATAATTAATACCTAGCTCATATTTAATTTATAAAAGGCCACAAAGAATTATCAAAACACTTGGAACAATTAAGGGACAATTACTAACAATTAATGAACAATTGAAATTATACTAATGGAATATTTAGGTAATTCTTTGCAATTAATATTAACAACATCATTAATTAGAGGTGTATTAGCCTAATTAAAAAACCAAAGATCAATAAGAGGTTAGGATTAGCACTAAATGGATTATTAACATTCATAAACTACTCTAAGAACCAATGATACAATAATCAAGGGCAATTAAGCTTATGATTAAGATGTTAATCAAATGTTAATCAAGCTTTGAAAAGTCAACAATTTCAATGATCTAAAGGCCAAGATTCAACCTCATAAAGCTAATCTAATGACTCTAAATAATTTTAATAAAGCTTAATCCTTGTGCATAGGTAAACAACCAATGTCATGCCCTCCACATGGAATTTATAAAAGCAACAAAAACACAAAAGATGAAGAGCCTAGGGAGGGGGACGATTTTTGCTTCTTGAAAAGGAAGAAAGGAATTGTTTAATTATCAATTACACACTTGCAAGATGAGTCATGAGCAAACACTAATGACATGAAGACTTTGAAGGCTTTGTCATAAATTATGGAAGAGGATAAAAAGTAGAATGGAAGAGGATAAAGTGGTGGGAGAAAAATCAAGAGAAAGAGTCAAGGTATTCTCCAATGAGAAAATTACACATAAATTAATTAGATTAATCAATAGGATTAATTCAAGACTTAAGCAAATGAAAACCTATACAAACTAAATTATATCTTGAAATCCATTAACCATGAATCAAATATAGGAAGAGATTATGAACAAGCATAATTCAAGATTGAAATTGACTATAACCAAAGTCATTTCCTCAACTTTTGAAGATTTGTTCCAATTGAGGAAATGAGTGTTTGATGTCTCTAATTAAAGCCAAAAATCTCAAGAGTTCAAAACCAAAAAGAAAATTTGAATCAAACTTCATTAAGGTCCCCAAATGAATTTTTATCTAGTGATTCTATCAATAGAAGTGGTAGGAAATTCTAACTTAAAGAGGAAGCCAAGAAGTAGTAGGATATTTTGCAAAAAGTTTTTGGAAGAGGATGAGGTACTTTGGATAGCATGATTTCTGAAAATGGAAGAGGATAGGGAGAGAGAAAGGGGGACGAATTTGAGAAAGGAGGGCTAGGAT
This sequence comes from Acacia acuminata, assembly GCA_019022655.1. Taxonomy (NCBI): domain Eukaryota; kingdom Viridiplantae; phylum Streptophyta; class Magnoliopsida; order Fabales; family Fabaceae; genus Acacia; species Acacia acuminata. The sequence goes on along the minus strand of JAFJYI010000115.1, from coordinate 1,466,210 downwards.
TGGAGCTCTCAACTCACCTAAATCCAAAGGATGAAAATGAATGAAAGTTGCTAACTAGTTAACCTCAAAATTTGCTATAAATAGGGAGGTAGTGCATTCATAAATCCTCACCAATTCACAAAGCAACAACATCTGAAATATAGAGAGAAAGTGAGAGTGAGAGTCTTGGAGAAGAAGGAGCAAAGTTCTTAGTAAATTCTCTAGCTCTAGCTTTAAGTTCTTTAAGTTCTAGTTCTTAAATTTTTAGATAGAAGTAGTGTAAATCTTAAATATGCTAGGATAATTTATTTACATTTTTTTATGGTCAAAATTGGATTTATTTCAAAAAAACGATGAGGGAGGTCATATAGCAAAATTTCTAGAAGAAAATCATCAAAGTAACGAAGTTCGGCGAAATTTCACCGGTTTCGGAATTTCTGGAGGCAGTGATGAAAACGCCAGAATTTCATATTGAAAATATGGTCACAAAATTCTGATAAAATTCATGGTTAAAACAGACATATAGGGATTTTTAAATATGTCAAGAACATGTCAAAATAATTTCTGTACAGAGAGATAAAAATCCTCAAAGTTAGGCTACGAATTTCTGGAAAAATTCTTGGCAGAGGTTCAAAACTTAAAACCTGGGAGTGATTCTTGTAATCTGGGAAAAGGTGATTATTTTTACTTGAAAATAGACATCCTAAGGATTCCAAGAAATTTTACGAATCCTCGTTTTGATTTTTCTAGAATTAATTATGATTTTTTCAATGTTAGACGAAATGTTGCCCAGATTTGTACCAGCGTTGTTCTACGAATTTTGAGGGTATAAAGTGAAAAATAAATGTTCCAAGGACAAAATAGTCATTAGTGGCCAAAATATCTCTTAGGATATTATTTGTAGATTAATAAATGCGATATTACCATTATAAGATAAACGCAACCACAGTCCGAACGTCAACGTACCGACATCACCGACGAAGGTACGGACGTGTACTGTAACAGTAACTCTGATGTTTACTGTATACCTATATGTGATGGTTGTATTCATAGACTGAGCTTCTGTTTTTAAAAAAGTTATTGAGCATTCATATACAGCTGTACACGGGTTATGGTATTGATAATGCCGTTGAGTTTTCCTAGCGCTGAGGACACGGCCGTATATCGTGGCACTGTGAATAGTGCGACTATAATAACGTTCATATGCAAGTACGGGTTATTATCTTTCATATGTGAATATTGCTGTGATATCATGAATAAACTGTCATACATACTTGTTACATGAACATGAGGTTAACTGCTACACGAGGTTCAAATGGGCATTGAACCTCGCCCTCTTACCATAGCTTCAAGATCTGGAATAAACAGGACCGGAGATAAGGGTAAGCAGCAGATATAGGAGCCGGCTGGAGGAAGCCCTTTTATTTTGTACTTAATAATGACATTCGATTTTCTTGTAAACGCTGTTAAAAGCTAACACATACAGTGGATGTTATCAGTATCTTTTGTTTTAGTACTATTTACTTTTGATGCTCTACTCTGATCAAATACTTCCAAAAAAAAAACGCTTCCGAAAATTGGGATGTTACAATCGCAGTCCCCCTCATTCTTATTATAATTGGCTATTTGGCTGAAAGATTTTATTTGCAGTCTCAGCGCGCAAATGCAACCAACCAAATAATCGTAGCTTATTATTATAAATGATACATATTTCAACATCGAAAAATTTGATCACTGCATGAATGACTCTGGGACATATTTTTCATACAATAATTATATCCAACATTGTGAAGGCACACTTGCAATACCAATTAGGTCAATTAAAGATGACTAAATTGGATGTTTAAGTGCCTACAGATAGAAATAAAGGTAAGGAAAGCTGACAGGTTTAAACCTGTAGAATATATATATATATATATATATATATTATTTAGATTATGCATATTTGATTTTTATGGTCTTACTTTTGTGTTTTTTTTTGTTTTTTTATTTTCATGGTAGAGCACATTGGAAAGATTGCTAATTTGATTAGGAATTCTTCTAACAAATTCAGATTAGGAGAGGTTAAGGTATGTAAAGCTCCTCATTCAATCCTTATCATACCAACTCTTTTTGATAACTGATTTCTATTATATATATAAATACGCCTCTTTCTCTCATTTCCTTATCATGTTGGACTGAGACTTTATTTACAGTCTTGGAACTCAAGTGCATCCAACCAAATAATCACAGCCTAGCAATTTAGCACTGGTGATCCATATTTCAATATTGAGGAAAAAAAAAACAGGAGTTAATATCATTCTTGGTCCTTACAATTTGGTCAAATTTTTGTTTTTGTTTTATAGTTTTAAATTATTGGTTTTGCTCCTTATAGTTTTATAAGGATTTACTATTAGTTTAAAGTATATACATCAATCGTTAAATTCAAATCACATTTTTATGAAACTATATTTACAAAAATCAAGGATTTAAAACTATAAGGACCAAAACCAAGATTTAATCAAATTATAAGGACAAACAATATTGGGAAAATTTCATTTAAATACCAGTTGAATTTGCTAAACCCTTAGAAGCCCACTTAATTTGTTAAAAGACTGAGAAGGGACAGGGGACAATGAGGGATATGCAAATTGGGGTGAAAAAGTCAAAACTACCCTTTGAACAACTCGTCTCTCTCTCTCCCCCTGCTCTCCTTGGGCATCTAGCTCCTTCTCATACACTGTATATAAGAATCTCCCTTAGCAAAGAAATCTTCATCTCACATCAGTATAAAAGTTGACTCCTGCTACTGAACTGGGGTGGATGAAGCCTTTCTCTTTGCTTTGATTGTTCCTAATTCACGTGGTTCCTCACTGTTTTTAATTCGCAGAAGTTGATTTTCACTTGCTGTGAACAGTGAACCATGGGCAAGGAAGATAGTTGCGCTACCCAATCATTGACAGCGAAGGGGTCTTCAATGCTGGGTTTATGTGGGAATAGATTGACAAGTATGTATCATTCCATTGTTTGGGGGTTTTAATGAGGAAAGGTAAGAGGAGTTCCTTTACCCTTGTTGCAAGTTTCAGTAAGATAGATGGAATGGAATGGCTTATAAAATTTTTTTTTTTTTTTTTTTTGATGAAATAAGCCTACACAATTTGCTTAATGGGAAACTCGATTGCATCCCTTACTCAATGAAGGATATGATATTAACAAAAAGTAGATGGATATTAACAAATGTTGTAATGTGAATAACAAATTGGTTAATGGAATTTACTAGTCATTTCGTCATTTTTTCACTTGTGTCTTTGATGAAACATGAAGTAAGGTTCAATTTTAACAAATCTTGTAATGAGAATTACAAATGCGTTAATGGTATTTACCAATTTACTAATGGGAATTACCAATTCTTTCGTTAGGTTTTTCACTTGTGTCTCGATAAAACATAAAGGAAGTGTCAATTTTAACAAATCTGTTAATAGGAATTGCAAATGTGTTAATGGCATTTACCAATTTATTAATGGGAAATACCAGTCTTTTGTCGTTTTTTCACTTGTGTTTCTAATGAAACATGAAGTAAGGGTCACCTTTAACAAATCTTCTAATGAGAATTACAAATGCATTAATGGTATTTACCAATTTACTAATGAGAATTACCAAATTTTGTCGATTTTTTCACCGTGTCTCTGATGAAACATAAAGTAAGGGTCAATTCTCTGATAAAACATGAAGTAAGGGTCAATTTTAATAAATATTGTAATGAGAATTACAAATGTGTTAATGGTATTTACCAATCTAGCAATGGGAATTACAAGTCATTTCGTCAGGTTTCATCAGAAGCACAAGTGAAAAAAACCTTACAAAAGGACTAGTAATTCCCATTACTAAATTGGTAAATACCATTAACCAATTTGCTATTCACATTAAAACATTTGTTAATATCCATTTACTTTTTGTTAATACCATATCCTTCATTGAGTAAGGGATGCAATCGAGTTTCCCATTAAGCAAATTGTGTGCGCTTATTTCATCAAAACAAATTTATAAGCCATTCAATTCTATCCATCTTATTGCAACTAGCAAAAAACGGTAAAGGAACTTCTCTTCCCTTTCCTGATTAACACCCCGAAACAATGGAATGATACATACTTGCCATTCTATTCCCACATAGACCCAGCAACATTGAACACACTGTCACCGTCAATGAGTTGGGTAGCACAACTATCTTCCTCACCCATGGTTCACTGTTCACTACAAGTGAAAATCGACTTCGTCGAATTAAAAACAGTGAGGAACCAAGTGAATTAGGAACAATAAGAGCAAAGAGAAAGGCTTCATCCACCTCAGATCAGTGGCAGGAGTCAACTTTTATACTAATGTGAGATGAAGATTTCTTCGCTAAGGGAGATTCTTATATACATTTTAGGAGATGGAGCTAGATGCCTGAGGAGAGCAGGGAGAGAGGGAGAGAGAGATGAGTAGTTCAAAGGGCAGTTTTGACTTTTCACCCCAATTTGCATATCCATCATTGCCCTATGTCTCTTCTCTATCCTTTAGCAAATTCAGTGGGCTTCTGGGGTTTTAGCAAATTCAATTGGTATTTAAATGGAATTTTCCCAACAATAAATATGAGTACTTTTTCATGAATATGAGGCATGATACTTCTATTTTTCATGAAATAATAATTCTTGGAAAGGAAATTTCATAACTTGGAGTTGAGATAGCACTTGCGTGAGTACGTGCTAGATTTGCAAATTGTAATACCCAAAATTTCTTATTTGTCTTAAATACAAATAGATCCTATTTAAAATAGGTGAATATGTGGTCTCAAATTTTGAGATGTTTTTATTCTATTTTTCTAGGTAATTTTTCCTTAGGAATAGGATAACCAATGATTTAATTTATCTTGTTAGGCATCATAAAATGCCATAAAATATAATAGATACCATATTAAGCTATGGTTCATGTAGGATTTAAAGGAGCAAGAAAGTGTTGTGAAAACACCTAAATAAATTTAGAGAAATCAATGGCAATTAAAGACCAACTAAATCTTCACTAAATTAAATAAATTGTGCAAGACTTCACAATTAATCAAAGGACCTTCAACACCAATTGTTATAATTTATTAAGAGACTAAATTTTCTAATACCCTATAATTAATACCTAGTTCATATTTAGTTCATAAAGGGCCATAAAGAATTATCAAAACACTTGGAACAATTAAGGGGCAATTACCAACAATTAATGAGCAATTAAAATTACACTAATGGAATATTTAGTTAATTCTTTACAACTAATGTTAAAAGTCACCAATTAAAGATGTATTAGGATAATTAAAAAGCCAAGAACCAATAAGGGGTTAGGATTAGCATAGAATGGATTGCTAATGGTCATAAATTACCCTAAACACCAATAATGCAATAATCAAGAGTTAATTAAGCTTTTGATTAAGATGCTAATTAAATTCTAATCAAGCTTTGAAAAGTCAACAAATTGCAACTATGATCTAAAGGCCAAGATTTAACCTCATAAAGTTAATCTAAGGGCTTTAGAACAAATTTCATAAAGTGGAATCCATGTGAACCAAATATTAGCCAATGATAGATTTTCTTCTAAATATCATGAGATAAATAAAAACACAAATTAAAAATAAAAGATGGGTGAGGGGGGACGAATTTTTGGGCTGAAAAAGGGGATCAAAAATTGTTTAAAAATTAACAAATCTCACATGCAATATGAGTCATGAGCCAACATTAATACAATGAAGACTTTGGAGGCTAATGGAAGAAGATAAGAGTCCTTTGTCATAAAGCCTCTTAAATATTGGAAGAGGATAATGAAAGAGAAAGATGAAGAGTTGTGCATGTGTGTGTGTGTAGTATGAAGAGAGAGAAATAAGTCAATTCATTAGCCAATGAGAAAATTAAGCATAAAGTAATTAGATTAATTCAAGGAATTAATTCTAGACATAAACAAATGAAAACCTATAGAAACTAAATTGTATCTTGAAATACCTTAACCATAACTTAAATATAAGAAGAGATTATGAACAAGCATAAATCAAGCTTGAGAATGAATCCAACCAAAGCCATTTCCTTAATTTTGCAAATCGATATCAAATGAGAAAAGTAGGTGATTATGGTCTCTAAATGAAGCTAAGGCCTTCAAGATTTCAAAACCAATGAGAAAATATGCATAAAACTTCATTAGGATCCTCAAATAAATTCTTTCCTAGTGATTCTAACTAGTGGTATGCAAGAAGGAAGGAATTGATAGCTTAATTATGAAGCTAAAGCACATGGCAATTTTGGAAGAGGATAGGGTGAGTCATAAAGTAATGGAAGAAGCTAGAAGGGGGTGTGTGTATGGCTAGGATTTGTGCTCCCAATTACCCTAGATCCAATGGTTCATGTTCAAGATGAAAAGGGTGAATAGTGCCATGAAGTTTTCCTATAAATAGGGGCCCTTGGCCCTCATATTCTTCACACCAAAATCAGAGCAAGGCAATCTGATTCTAAGAGTAAGAGAGTGAGTGAGAGCCTTGGAGAAAGGAGGAGCAAGTTCTTGGTAAGTTTTCTAGTTCTAGCTTTAAGTTCTTTAAGTTTTAGTTCTTAAATTCTTAGAAGTAGCTTAAATATGCTAGGATGATTTTATATAGATGTTTTTATAGTTAAAATTGCCTTTATCTCGAAAAATTGATGAAGTAGAGATTATGGCAAAATTTCTCGGGAGAGATCATGAAAGTAACGAAGTTCTGGCGAAATTTCATCGGTTTCGGAAATTCTGAAGTCAGCCATGAAAACGCCAGGATTTCATATTGAAATCATGATCACAAAATTCTGAGAAAATTCATGGTTAAAATAGACTTATAGGGATTTTTAAATATGTCAAGATCATGTCAAAATGATTTTTGTACAGAGAGTTAAAATTCCTCAAAGTTAGGCTACGAAATTCTAGAAAAATTCTGGGCAGAGGTTCAAAACTTAAAACCTGGGAGTGATTAGTGAAGTCTGGGCAAAGGTGACTATTTTTACTTGAAAATAGACATCCTAAGGATTCCAAGGAATTTTACGGATCCTCGTTTCGATTTTTGTAGAATTAATTATGATTTTTCAAAGTTAGACAAAATGCTGCCCAGATTTATACCAGCGTTGTTGTACGAATTTTGAGGGAAGAAAGTGAAAAATAGAAGTTGTAAGGGCAAAATGGTCATTAGGGGCCAAAATATCTCTTAGGATATTACTTACGAATTAATAGATGCGATATTACCGTTATAGGATCAGCGTGATCGCCGTACGTACGCCAACGCACCAACACCGACGACTAAGGTACGGACGCGTCTCGTAACACTAACTCGATGTTTACGTATACCTATATGTGATAGATATGTTCATAGACCGTGACTCTGTTTTTAAAAGAATTGTTCATACACATACAGCTTTATACGGGTTATAGTCATGATAACGCCGTTGAGTTTTCCTAGCGCCGAGGACACGGATGTACACCGTGGCACCGGTGAATAGTGCGGTCGTAATAACATTCATATGCGGTGGCGTGTTGTTATTACTTGTTTTTATATATGTGAATATAGCTGTGATGTCATGAGATAACTGTCATACATACTTGTACATAAACATGAGGTTAACCGTTACTCCGAGGTTCAATGGGTATTGAACCTCGCCTCTTACCATAGCTTCGTGGATCCGGAGTAAACAGACCGGAGACAAGGGTAAGCAAAGCAGATCTAGGAGCCGACCGGAGATAGTCCTTTTGCTTGTACTTATGATATTTGAAATTTTTGTACCCGCCATTAAGGCTGATCACATACATTACAAAGGATTTATCGCTTACTTTTTAAATACTATTTACTTCCGATGCTTCTCTCTGATCATGATACCGTGAAAACGCTTTCAAAAATTGGGACGTTACATTTTGGTATCAGAGCAGACATCCTGGCACGAATTTAACTATGCTACTCCAAACGGTCTGGTGTCTAGAAAGGTTTATTGTGGATCAGCCAATCACCACCCTCGCACGGTGAGGCCCCATGATATACACCGGCCGCGATTGTTTGAGTAACGGAGTTAGGTTCGAGTTTTCAACTAAAAGCATTTTATCTCGGTATGAACCCGACTCGCTTATAACAAACCATTGGTGCCGAAGGCAAGGCTAGTCTATGTGGATCAGCCATTGAGTCACCCTAGCACGGTGAGGCTCCCATGATAGACACTTACCTGGCCAAACGGTTGATTAACTAAGTTAGGCTCTAAGCCATTATCTTAGAGCATCTTTTGAAAACAAGTACCGATAAAACCCCGGTATTGTTGTAGTGATAAAATGCATTTGTTTTCCCTATGTAGATTATTATGGGAGGAGGAGACGTGTAGCACGTCGGTCGCAGTCTCCGGAAACGTAAAAGTAAGATCGAACCCGTAACCAACGAATCCACCCCTATGTCTATGCTCGAACCAACCATATTTCCCGCTCCAAAATACCATTTAGACCACGAGTATATGCCAACTACCCCGATGACGAACTGCAGCGAGAATACCACCGAACAAAGATGCTGCCCCAATAAATGAGCCCGAACCCAGATGATCCAACCCGAGTACCATTTCAAATCAAAGTACCTTGACGAATCCTACAACCCTAGACCAAAGTATCATTTCAAACTAGTATATTAATCTGAACCAGTGTACCACCTTGAGCCGGTAGATCACCTAAGCCCTGAAAAACCCCTTGTACCCATTCATAACCATAAACCCTCAGAAATATCCCATCCTAAGCTAGTGTAAAATCCTGAACATGTACTTCAACCTGATCAGCTATACCCCACTTTGGAACTTAACCTTGAGCTAATACATCTTTCTGCTCCTGAATATGATATTGCTTCGATAATTGATCCCGAACCTGAATACCCCCGATCCGGAATATCCTTACCAAACCATATATGATCAAGGACCTTTTTCATTCAGTATCCCTGAGCGTAGTGGACCCAGAACCAATGGCTAGTATACCCTCTGAGCCAGAAAAGACCTATAGGATCAGATCATTCATCCGTCGATGGTAACCGTGCGTATTTCCAGCTGTTAAGTTACCAAGATGATTCCGAAAGTGAATCTTTTTATAAACCCAACTACCCTGCGATGTGTCGTGAGTACACATAAAGAGCTGATAAGCGCTCTACGAACGAACTTTCTAAAGGCAGAACATTTTAGGCAACATGTAAACGAGTAGCCATTAGTACGACAATACGGAAATGTTATATATGACTGCAGGTATTAAAGCCAGTTAGCTATTATGGCAGGTATATTACCTCATGTGGAGTATATGTTTGTTTAGAAAATTAAATTATTCCTTAATGTGTGTCAGTCTTAAAGATAAGATGGCAAATTTGCAAGGAACTGGAGTTCCTAGAGGCCGAGGTAGACATAGAGATAGAATTAGACAACTACGAGTGATAAGACCACAAAAACTCGGGCCAGGTGTTAGTGCTACTCAATGTAGATGCTGGGAAATCTCCAGAGGAAGTCCAAGGGACTATCTCTCGATAGGAATCTACGCTAGGCAATATATGATTCGAGTGCTAATCACTCGTTTATTTCATATTTATGTATAAGACGTTTAGGGCGCGTATGCCTATAGATTATCCTAAAGTAGTTACACCACTAGGTGTGACATCTATTGTTTTTAAAACATGTCTCGAATCGAATTACGTATATGAACGGGATGTATATAATAGACCTTATCTGATTATCCTTTCATGACATTGATGTCATTCTTGATTTTGATTAACTAACGACAAGCCATGCAAATGATCAATGGTAGTAATGAGAAGATATCGTTCTCACAATTACAAAGCAGAGATAGAAATAGGTGTAGAGGTAGAAATAGACAACCGCAAATAAAACCAATTCCAGTACCTAGAGCAATGTTTTCATTGGGGTCCTGATTATCGTTATGAACCCGGGCATAATCATAATCAAGGCATCATTGAGGGCCGTATAGGTGGTCCATCTTGCTCTACCCCTCTAGGCCAGCGGTTTGACTCAGTAGACAAATAGATTTAAATATCTTAAACAAGAAGGAACAAGTTAGGCGGGTATTGAAAGACTCTTTATGGAGTATGTACTCAAGGAAGACAAAGTATTAGTGGACTAATGCCTAAGAGACAAGTCTAGAAAACAGTTAGTTACGTTAACTCCGTTGGCATCCATACCGGTGTTTGAATAAAAACTTGAAAGTACATAAGAAGGGGAGTGAGGATTATGTGGTATATAATACTAAGTTTGGTTTCCTTATATGCACGATTGTGTTTGTTTTAAATGTTTTAGATATATCTTGATAAAACTCAAAAATCTCTTTCTTTATGTTGTTGTGAAGAAATATGTCTTATTGAATAGAATTTAAGCATCATCATGAAGTTTATGAAAAATCAAGCAATGCCTTGTATGAACTCTCTCTTATCATTTGGACCATTTGCATAATTAGAATCGGTGTTCTCTAGTTGAGATTAAAAACCTTTTGTGATCATATGCTTATCGCTAAACATGTTTTACATGAGTTTGCATTGGATGATTGCGCTTTAAGGTTGTTGTTAAGACTTGAAACTTGTAGGAGTTAATACATTAAGTATGTTACACATATGCCTAAACGCCTACTTTATGTCTGAAAATTTTCAACCAAATATAACTCATAGACAAAGATGTTGACCAATTGTTTGTTCACTTAGAAATCTAACCTGAGCATTTCACTTAAATCTTCCCAACTAAGCTAGTTTGAAACTATGTTTTTGAAAGTGATTCTTCTTTAAATTTGTTAAATATTGTTAAGTGCAAATTGTTACCGTATTTCATTAAAGTTTATGCATGTAATTATTGTAGTCCAACCAAATAGTCAGTAAGAACTCTAAATGGTGACGCTTGCATAGGGTGTTAGTCATATGTTGGAAGTAACACTTGAATAGTTAGTTGAAAATCTAAGTGTTTTGTGTTAACCTACTCTAAAAGGAGTTTGCATGTCTAATGATGCTATGACTTGTACATCCTTGTGATATTACTTGCTTCACTTAATTATATTGGAAAATCTGAGTTCGGAAATTTTACTTCATTATACCAGAAAGTTTTTAACAGATTTAATTTATGAAAGTGGCTTGGAGGGTACTATATTAAGTTCTGTTTTTGTATGCACATTACCGCTATTTGAATTTTTACTATCACACTTGTGAAGGTCTGAACCAATAAATATTGTTGATATCATTTTTCTCAAATTACTTGACCATCCATTAACTTTGTTTTAGTAATCTCTTCTGTTGTAAGTCTGATTATTAGTCGTTGATATGTTAAAACAGGATTAGCTTCGAATGATGCATGTTAGCGTAAAGGAAACCTGATAGATAAACTGATTTTGACTATTAAAACAACACTTGATTGAATGTTGTGATATGCATTACATTAAAACCCTGTCTTGAAATACACTGTACGTTTGATCCATTGAAATTAAGATTTCGTATCACTTTGAGATAACCTTGCATTATAAATCCTTGTTTTACTTTGAAATTTTGATGAACACCTCAAGATTAACATAAACTACTTAACTAGGCAATTTTGAGTATGCACTTTAGCAAATCTTGATCATTCATCTAAATTGAGAGTTAGTATGTTTGGTGTTGGTACTCCAAAAACCCTACTTTAGTACACCACCGTACTAATATGTTTGTATTAAACTCATATCCAAACCATTAGGTTTCGATATATATAAAACAAAAAATGGGAATGTGTAGGTTACCGTAGTAACCGAAGTTGAATTTTTGTCTTCTTGTTATTTGCATCTATTGATAAGTATTGGACATGGAATTTGTAGTAGCATGTGGAATTCATGGAACCTAAATGGAATTTGAAAAGTTGTTCAGATTTCGTTGAAACTATTCTTCTTACTTTGTATGTTGACTTCTCCTCACTCTTGATAAAAATATGGAATATAAAATCCTCATATTATGTTAGGAATTTGGCATAATAATTACCTTAGCAAAGAGAAGATTTGCCGTTGTAATCAATAATTCTTGTATAGAAACTAGTATCAAGCTTCTAATATAGTCTAAGGGTTAGACTTGGGAGAGGTTTAGATAAAATAGACGAGCAGATGCTCGAAATCTAGGTGTACGAATGTACACGGGGTAGTGTCCCTAGGCCTTAATACAGTAGTACTTATCACTGTATGAAATGCGAATTGTTATAGTGACCTTGAATGTCTACGAGTACGCCTTGAGTCTCGACAAAACATTTACTGTACCCGGTAGTAGTTGAAATACCTAAAGCCTCGAGAATAATCTCCTAGGTACTAAGGCCGAGATCCCTAGTGCTTTGTGGTAATGGATTGAGCCGAAGGCCAATATGTGTTAAGCCGAGAGGCTGAATGGGTCGGCGGTAAAGGCTGCGTAACCCAAAGACGCGATGAGGATGGACGAGAACGTCCCGAGTTTGAATACTATACTGGGTACAAAAATGAATAAAATTATTATTCGAATATTAGAGTGCGTGCTAAGTAAGCATAGTACGGGAATAGACTAGATGTCTAGAGTTTTCGAGGTTATATGATCGGATGACGAGGGCGTACGTGTCGGGCCCCTTATCTCGAGCGAAAATTGCTTGGGCCGGATCTGGTTGACTAGACCTCCGAACAAATCGTTTTGTTCAAAAGACGACTCCTAACAAAGACAAAGCGCATTTAAGAGCTACGATGACAAAAGGGGAGAAGGCTTCGTAGACGAAAATTTAGTCCACGTTACGTAAGACCATTCGAAAATTTTAGTTAAACGTGAACCGATCACTTACCGATAACCTTACCCCCAAACCCGATTAATCTCCATAACATTTCCGTGTTTCTCAATTATACCATTAGATCGCAATCGTGACATAGAGTATGAGGTGTCTTAAGTGGCCACCGTGTGTAGGTGCCACGGAAAACATTTTTGTTATGTCAAGGTACGACATGGCCGTACCTTCGTAATTAAGCCGGAGCAAATTCTCGATCACCGAAGGAAGTGGCGTAGACATAAAAACATTTTGTTAAAGTACATTTCTATGATTTATGGTTCAAAGTCCAATTAGTATAGAGCAAATTTCGAGGACGAAATTTTATTTAACAGGGGGAGAAATGTAATACCCAAAATTTCTTATTTGTCTTAAATACAAATAGATCCTATTTAAAATAGGTGAATATGTGGTCTCAAATTTTGAGATGTTTTTATTCTATTTTCCTAGGTAATTTTTCCTTAGGAATAGGATAACCAATGATTTAATTTATCTTGTTAGGCATCATAAAATACCATAAAATATAATAGATACCATATTAAGCTATGGTTCATGTAGGATTTAAAGGAGCAAGAAAGTGTTGTGAAAACACCTAAATAAATTTAGAGAAATCAATGGCAATTAAAGACCAACTAAATCTTCACTAAATTAAATAAATTGTGCAAGACTTCACAATTAATCAAAGGACCTTAAACACCAATTGTTATAATTTATTAAGAGACTAAATTTTCTAATACCCTATAATTAATACCTAGTTCATATTTAGTTCATAAAGGGCCATAAAGAATTATCAAAACACTTGGAACAATTAAGGGGCAATTACCAACAATTAATGAGCAATTAAAATTACACTAATGGAATATTTAGTTAATTCTTTACAACTAATGTTAAAAGTCACCAATTAAAGATGTATTAGGATAATTAAAAAGCCAAGAACCAATAAGGGGTTAGGATTAGCATAGAATGGATTGCTAATGGTCATAAATTACCCTAAACACCAATAATGCAATAATCAAGAGTTAATTAAGCTTTTGACTAAGATGCTAATTAAATTCTAATCAAGCTTTGAAAAGTCAACAAATTGAACTATGATCTAAAGGCCAAGATTTAACCTCATAAAGTTAATCTAAGGGCTTTAGAACAAATTTCATAAAGTGGAATCCATGTGAACCAAATATTAGCCAATGATAGATTTTCTTCTAAATATCATGAGATAAATAAAAACACAAATTAAAAATAAAAGATGGGTGAGGGGGGACGAATTTTTGGGCTGAAAAAGGGGATCAAAAATTGTTTAAAAATTAACAAATCTCACATGCAATATGAGTCATGAGCCAACATTAATACAATGAAGACTTTGGAGGCTAATGGAAGAAGATAAGAGTCCTTTGTCATAAAAGCCTCTTAAATATTGGAAGAGGATAATGAAAGAGAAAGATGAAGAGTTGTGCATGTGTGTGTGTGTAGTATGAAGAGAGAAAATAAGTCAATTCATTAGCCAATGAGAAAATTAAGCATAAAGTAATTAGATTAATTCAAGGAATTAATTCTAGACATAAACAAATGAAAACCTATAGAAACTAAATTGTATCTTGAAATACCTTAACCATAACTTAAATATAAGAAGAGATTATGAACAAGCATAAATCAAGCTTGAGAATGAATCCAACCAAAGCCATTTCCTTAATTTTGCAAATCGATATCAAATGAGAAAAGTAGGTGATTATGGTCTCTAAATGAAGCTAAGGCCTTCAAGATTTCAAAACCAATGAGAAAATATGCATAAAACTTCATTAGGATCCTCAAATAAATTCTTTCCTAGTGATTCTAACTAGTGGTATGCAAGAAGGAAGGAATTGATAGCTTAATTATGAAGCTAAAGCACATGGCAATTTTGGAAGAGGATAGGGTGAGTCATAAAGTAATGGAAGAAGCTAGAAGGGGTGTGTGTATGGCTAGGATTTGTGCTCCCAATTACCCTAGATCCAATGGTTCATGTTCAAGATGAAAAGGGTGAATAGTGCCATGAAGTTTTCCTATAAATAGGGGCCCTTGGCCCTCATATTCTTCACACCAAAATCAGAGCAAGGCAATCTGATTCTAAGAGTAAGAGAGTGAGTGAGAGCCTTGGAGAAAGGAGGAGCAAGTTCTTGGTAAGTTTTCTAGTTCTAGCTTTAAGTTCTTTAAGTTTTAGTTCTTAAATTCTTAGAAGTAGCTTAAATATGCTAGGATGATTTTATATAGATGTTTTTATAGTTAAAATTGCCTTTATCTCGAAAAATTGATGAAGTAGAGATTATGGCAAAATTTAGGGAGAGATCATGAAAGTAACGGTTCGGCGAAATTTCATCGGTTTCGGAAATTCTGAAGTCAGCCATGAAAACGCCAGGATTTCATATTGAAATCATGATCACAAAATTCTGAGAAAATTCATGGTTAAAATAGACTTATAGGGATTTTTAAATATGTCAAGATCATGTCAAAATGATTTTTGTACAGAGAGTTAAAATTCCTCAAAGTTAGGCTACGAAATTCTAGAAAAATTCTGGGCAGAGGTTCAAAACTTAAAACCTGGGAGTGATTAGTGAAGTCTGGGCAAAGGTGACTATTTTTACTTGAAAATAGACATCCTAAGGATTCCAAGGAATTTTACGGATCCTCGTTTCGATTTTTGTAGAATTAATTATGATTTTTCAAAGTTAGACAAAATGCTGCCCAGATTTATACCAGCGTTGTTGTACGAATTTTGAGGGAAGAAAGTGAAAAATAGAAGTTGTAAGGGCAAAATGGTCATTAGGGGCCAAAATATCTCTTAGGATATTACTTACGAATTAATAGATGCGATATTACCGTTATAGGATCAGCGTGATCGCCGTACGTACGCCGCATTACCAACACCGACGACTAAGGTACGGACGCGTACTGTAACACTAACTCTGATGTTTACTGTATACCTATATGTGATAGATATGTTCATAGACTGTGACTCTGTTTTTAAAAGAATTGTTCATACACATACAGCTTTATACGGGTTATAGTCATGATAACGCCGTTGAGTTTTCCTAGCGCTGAGGACACGGATGTACACCGTGGCACTGGTGAATAGTGCGTATCGTAATAACATTCATATGCGGTGGCTGTGTTGTTATTACTTGTTTTTATATATGTGAATATAGCTGTGATGTCATGAGATAACTGTCATACATACTTGTACATAAACATGAGGTTAACAGTTACCGAGGTTCAATGGGTATTGAACCTCAGCTCTTACCATAGCTTCAGGATCCGGAGTAAACAGGACCGGAGACAAGGGTAAGCAGCAGATCTAGGAGCCGACTGGAGATAGTCCTTTTGCTTGTACTTATGATATTTGAAATTTTTGTACCCGCCATTAAGGCTGATCACATACATTACAAGGATTTATCGATTACTTTTTAAATACTATTTACTTCCGATGCTTTACTCTGATCATGATACCGTGAAAACGCTTTCAAAAATTGGGACGTTACACAAATATAAGCGTTCCATCAATTCCATGATGACTAAGTTCAAGTTGAGAAGGAACAAATGTTTAAAATTTATATACGAGTATATCGGATGACTAAGTTCAAGCTTTAGGGGATATAGTCCAGCAGAAAGAATTACAGGAAAAATTAAAGGAATAATGTTCGGCCAAGGAAAAAATAAATAACAAATCAAACAATGGCTAGCATTCTCCTTTATCTTCTCCGATGGATATATAGGTGGATAGGTTTTGTCAGCTAATATGTTGGACATAAACATCACACTGACTTGGAAAAAATGTATATAAGATAAAAATTGTTTTATGAGTGAGATTTTAAAAAATTGAAGAAGTGGGGTTTTAAAATTTTGAAAGAGAATATGTAAGATAAAAGAGTCAAAAAAATTAATTAAAATTTTTTAACCCACGGACTCAAATATGAGGCACATTCAAGGTGTGACCCAACAAGGGGCAACCAACACGACGTCACAATGTTTGTGCTTGGAGGTCAAAGAGGCCCACAAGTATAAACCCTAACCCTAAGATGTACACTCTATAAATAGATAGTAAACCCTAAGGTACACATATTCTAGTTTCTCTCTCAATTTACAATTCTGCCGTCACTATACACACACCCCACCCCCTTTGGCTAACGCCTAATTGTGTACAGTGATCCGCTATTCTCATAGATATCTAACCCATAGATATCTAGGGGAGAGTCCTCAGATCCTATATCAATACACTAGTCCTATAGGGCTAGACATCTTTATTCTTATACAGAACAACCTCACTTCTTTAATTTTTTAAAGTCAAACTAAAAAAGAATTTCCCTCAACTCACTTCCCCTTTTCTTCCCCTCATAACAGCCTCTTAAGAATCTCTTGTAAGCACCGAGTCTTGGAGTAACTTGCATATGCATTAAATTAGTGTTGAGTATTAATAGGGAAATATATATATATATATATATATATATTCTGATAGGAGTAATTTTAATTTAATTATTTCTTGTTGATCCATAATCTAAGCGACAATGTTCTAGAAGAAAGTACTCCGGAGCATATATTATACTCCTATGTATCCAATCATAAAATTTATTTGATTATTTTTAGCCTTTAGAGTAATTTGAACTTTATATAGTTTTTTTTTTTCTTTTAATCTTCTCCTTATGTTTGCTGTAGTTGACGGGCAAAAAAAAAAAGTGAATTGTGACTGAAGAAGGATCTTGACTGTAACTTTGTTGCTTTTAACACGCACAAATTAAATGTAACAACTCTATTATTATGGTGTAGGCCATCCATTGATGGTACTTGATAGGGTTTGATCCTTGTCTACAAACGGTATTTGCCAGTCAAAAAGAAAAAGGAAAAATGAAATAATCGTGTTGTTAAAATATAATTAGGTACTTTACAAATAATCGATAGTGATTTTTTATTTTATAGAGTTTCGACTATGAAAGACTTTACAAATCAAAGCTATTATAACCACAAAATATAACTTTGTGTAAATATAAATTGGCAATTTCTTTTCTCCAAATAATGAATAGTCTACTTTTTATTAACTATTCCTGGGTGAAAAATTTAAAAGTTGGGACAAAAATATCAATAAAGAAGTTGGAATCCCATTCTACAAGTTGGGACTAAACATGTGGTTGTTTATTAGTTTATTATCAAATTATTCTGTCAATTTTTTTTTCTTGACTTGTTTTGCTATATCCTTTCATATAATCATTGCTATAATGAAACTTTTAAGAGTTGAATGACCGGCTTATACAACTTTATAAGGGTTATAAAGTGTATTTTCAATTATGTAATGTTAACACCATTGTGAATACTAACAAACCAAGCTTAAAATTTGATTATTCAAAATTTTATCTCATAAAAATCTTGAATATAAATAATTTTTTTAAAATTGATTATGAGGTTTGTAAACACCAAACATATAGGTTAGTCAAAGCATCTTGATTATAACACGTACAAATATAGTGCTCTTAATTATGCCCGTCAACCACGGCAAACATATAGCTCCAAATAATGAATATAATCTCATTCATGAAGTGGTATGCTGAGGAAAATCTAAAAGTTGGGACAAAAATAATACTAGTGGCAAAGAAGTTGGAATCCCATTCCTCACGTTGTGAGTAATCATGTGGTTGTTTATTAGTCTATATAATCAACTTTCATACACACCTATAGAATGACCCGCATTAAGTACAACAACAGTGCTCTTATGCCCATCAGCTACGGTAAACATATAGATCCAAATACCCTATTTAAACGTTCCTTTTAAATATGACTAAGGGAATAATCAAAATATTAAATTAAATATTTACTGAATATTTTGTACGTACCTCCTCCCCCATTATTAATTTACAAAATATTAACTATTTACTAAATATTTTGTATCTACCTCCCCCATTATTAATTTACAAAATATTATGTAATTACATTTCCCTCTATCTATCTTTCATAATCGTCTCTCATTATTATCTTTTAATATTATTTTGTTTCTATTTTAAGCCTACTATTTTGTTGATGTGTTTCTCAGGAAGACGTTTACTGCTATGCTTTTATATAGTTAAGAAGAAGCTTTGGGCTTCTACTCATGAGTTTTTATCAATTGAAATTGGCTATTCATTTAGGTGGAGATGAAGGGCATTTGAGGTACCTATATGGATCGTCATGAAATAACTATTGATGAAACAAATACCCTATTATATTCGTTGTTTTTAAAGATCTCTAAGACAATAATTAAACTATTAAATTAAATATTTATTTTAAAGGTTAGGGAGACTATGTGTAACTAATTCAAAGTTCAAGGAAGTTTAGTGCATTTTAGCCTGTAAAGTTTTATAATGTTATGTACTCTCTCATATTATTAATATAAGACATATTTGAGGAGTTAATTTTGATCTTAAATATAAAACCTATTTGGGGAGTTAATATAAGACATATTTGAGGAGTTAATCTTGATCTTAAATATAAAACCTATTTTTTTTAATTTGTCAATATTTTTCTTAATTTATCCCATTGATGCGCTCTATCAACAATAATCAAGGAAGAGAAGGAATGAGAGAATTAAAAAAGATGACTAGAGTGTTGTACAAAATATATGTCCTATTAACTAACTTAACTAACTTTTTAAATATAATCAAATTAGGTAAATATGTCTTATTGTAAGGATAAGAAGGGGTATATGTTTATTGTTGTCTTAATGTAATCAAATTATGACTAAAAAAGAATTTAACTTTGCCGTTTTTGAGACGCATGGAAAAAATAAGTCAGTTATGAAAGACTTTATAAATTTAGAGTATGACTACAAAAGAAATTAATTTCCACCACACATTTTAAAAAATTTTAAACAAATAATGAGCAGTCTCTTTCATTAACTATTTAAAGTGTGGAAATTTGAAAGTTGGAACCACAAACTGATCGATAGCGCAACCCAACTTTTAAAAGTGGAATGGTGAAAAATTTCCAAAAAAAAAAAAGTTGAATACAATAATTTTGATTGTAACATTGCCCTTTTAATAGGCACAACAATACCAAGTCAATTTTGAAATTAAGAATTTTTACTAATTTGCGTTGGAGCCAAGTGTTATGCATACATTGGTTTAAGGGAAAGTAATATATATTTTCCAAATAAATGTGATATTTGAGTATTTTAAATATTCCTTATAAACGAAAAAAATCAACAGTTTATTTAAATGTGGAGGAATTTTTTTTTTTGGCACTGTGTAAAATAGAATGATATGATATATAGTTTGGAAATCTTTTATGACCTTAAAATATGTTTTGAGATTAAAAAAAAAAATGGTTAAGATTTTACACGAAGGAGGTGAATTTTGGTCAAGTGAAGACCACAAAGCTAAGTGACATTATAAATAGTAGCTCTTTTTTAAAGAATTGTATGTCCAATGATCAAAACAAAAAATTTCTTAGCAAAAACCTCTTTGATTGAAGTTGTCATGGATGGTTCCTACAATATTGTTGTGTTTATTTTTGTTTCGTTACTTACCTTATCAAATGTTGATTTATGCATTTGCAATGCATCCAGTGAGGTTCAATGCATTCCAATTGAGCGAGATGCTTTACTAAGGATCATCTCTCAGATCCTTCAAACAGACTTGCCTCTTGGTCTCCCCATGAAAATTGCTGCAACTGGGCTTTAGTTGTTTGCCACAACATCACTGGCCATGTTCTTGAGCTTCACCTCACAACTCCACCTCCTTTCGAGTTCAATGACAAGGAGATAGATGAGACATCAGTATTTGGTGGTGTGGTACATCCTTCTTTGCTTGACTTGAAGCAGTTGAATTATTTGGATTTGAGCGGTAATTATTTTGGAGATATGCAAATTCCTGATTTTCTTGGCTTAATGACAAGCTTGACATATCTTAACCTATCTAATAATGCTGGGTATGTTGGGTTTGGTGGAAGCATCCCTCTTCAATTTTGGAATCTTTCCAATCTCATCTACCTTGACCTTGGAGCCAATGATTTGAGAGGAAGCATTCCTCATCAAATCGAAAAGCTGTCCAATTTGCAATATCTTGATCTCAGAGGTAATAAATTTAGAAGCATTCCTCATCAAATCGGAAAGCTGTCCAAATTGCAATATCTTGATCTCAGAGGTAATGAATTTGGAAGCATTCCTCTTCAAATTGGAAATCTCTCCAATTTGCTCAATCTTGATCTCATAGGTATTGAATTTAGTGGAAGTGTTCTTCATCAGATTAGAAACCTCTCAAATCTAATCAATCTTCATCTTGAACCTAGATTGCCAATATCTGTTGAAAATCTTCAATCTATTTCGACTCTTTCTTCTCTGCAATATCTTGAGCTAAGTTTTGAATACCTATCCAATTCCTTTGATTGGTTGAAGGTTCTACATTCACTTCCCTCTTTGAGAGAGTTGGACTTATTAAGATATGATTTCAACCATCATTCTGAACCATTCACATTGAACTTATCATCTCTAAGTGTCCTTCATATTTATTGTTCTGAATTTTGCACTTCATTGATCCCAAATTGGATATTTCAACTGAAAAAATTAGTTCATCTTCAATTGGCTTCTTGTGTTGGTCAATCTTCTATCCTAGATGGAATTCAAAACTTGACTCTCCTTCAACATCTAGATTTATCTGATAACCAGTTCAACTCTTGTATTCCTGATTGGTTGTACAGTTTTAGTCATTTGAAGTCTCTCATTCTCTCTCAAAGCTCATTAGTTGGCCCAATTTCTAGTAACATTGGAAACTTGACTTCTCTTATTACTCTTGATTTGACTGGAAATCTTTTAGAAGGGCCTATTCCATTTTCTATGGGAAATCTTTGCAACTTGAAAAAACTAGATTTTTCAGAAAATAAGGGCAACCAACAAATTTCAGAAATATTTAAAATCCTTTTAGCAGGGTGTGTTTCCCAAGCATTGGAGATTTTTTATATGAGTGCTTCTCAATTATCTGGCTATCTCACTAAACATATTGGTTTTCTAAAAAATCTTGTTGAACTTGATCTTTCTCAAAACACCATTCAAGGTCCAATACATAGCTCATTGGGAGACCTTGCATCTCTAAAATATCTTGATCTGTCTAATGCCATTCAAGGTGCATTCCTAGCTCATTAGGAAATCTTAAATGGATATATCAAAAAACACTATTAACAGTTCAATTCCTATATCATTTGGAAATTTAACATCTTTGACGCATCTTGATCTCTCTGGAAATCACCTTGTTGGAAATCCTTTTGAAATTTTGGGATCACTCTCTAAATTGAATATACTTTCTTTTGAATATAATCTCTTTGAAGGAGTTGTCAAAGAAGCCCACCTTGTTAATTTTATCCAACTGCAAGAATTCTTAGTAGGCAAAAACAAACTCACTTTAAAGGCTGACCCTAATTGGAATCCTTCTTTTCAATTTCTGTTGGACCTACGTTTGGCTTCTTGGAATTTAGGTCCCCAATTTCCATCATGGATTCAATCCCTAAAGTATCTTGAGCATTTGGACATCTCTGAGACCAAGATTTTTTATTCTATTCCGACTTTTTTTTGGGGCACAATTGGCAATCTTGAGTATTTGAATCTCTCCCACAATCATTTTGAAGGAGACCTTTCGAATATATTGATAAACATCACTGCTTCCGATGCTTCTATTGATCTAAGCTCAAATAAGTTATATGGCCAATTGCCTTATGTGTCACAAAATGTGACGAACGTAGACCTCTCAAACAATTGGTTTACAGGATCCATTAGTCACTTCTTGTGTCATCAACAAGAGGAGACAAATCAATTAGCTTTCCTTAATTTTGGATCAAATAATTTATTTGGTAAAATACTAGATTGTTGGATAATGTGGCTAAATCTTAAGACAGTGAACTTAGAAAACAACCATTTCAGTGGGATCTTACCAACATCCATGGCATCCTTGCAAAGGTTGGAAATGTTGAAACTTCGCAATAATACTTTTTCTGGAAATTTTCCAAGTTTTCTGAAGAACAAAACCAACCTGATTTCATTGGATCTAGGAGAGAATCAATTTTTCGGAATGGTTCCATCTTGGGTTGGACAAAGGTTTTCAAGTTTAAAGATTCTTGTTCTGAGATCAAACAGATTCTCTGGTCCAATTCCTCATCAAATTTGTAACATGAGTGTCTTACAAATCTTGGACCTTTCTCATAACGAGTTGACAGGATATATACCAAAATGTGTCAAGTATTTGAGTGCCATGTTGGTAATAAATAGTGCTTTAGAGTCTTACATTTCTTTTGGAGGAAGTTTTGATCTATTGTTAGTTGAAGCATTATTGTTGAAAGGAAGAGTTTATGATTACAGCACCAACCTTGGTCTTGTCACAAGCATCGACTTCTCAAGCAATGAATTATCTGGAGAGATACCAACGGAACTGACAAGACTCAAAGGGACTCCATTATCTGAACCTTTCAAACAATCAATTTATTGGCCAAATTCCTCAAATTATTGGCAATATGGAATCATTAGAGTCATTGGATTTTTCAAGAAATCGTCTTTCAGGTGAAATCCCACCAAGCATGTCCAAATTGAGCTTTTTGAACTTGCTGAACTTGTCTTACAATGATTTGATGGGAAAAATTCCCACGGGGACCCAAATACAAAGCTTTGAAGCATCAAGTTTTGTTGGAAATGATTTATGTGGTCTTCCACTCAACAACAATTGTCCATCACACAGCTCCAACAACAAAGTAGACAAAGACAGAGAAGTTGATCATGTGAATGGAATCAATTGGTTCTTTGTGAGCATGGCATTCGGATTTATTGTGGGATTTTCGGCAGTGGTGGGTCCTCTACTCTTCAGTGCTTCATGGAGGTATGCTTATTATTTCCAATTCATTGATAGGATGTGGTATAAATTGCAATCTCATTGCTACTACTAAGAAGAAACCAAGGCCAAATCTGCATCTGGGATGTTGGTGTTCTTAGAAGATAAGTGGTTTATTATCTCTCTTGTAATCATATTATGCTTTTCTATGATGAGGCAATGGAAGAAATAAACTTGCTTGTAAAATATTGCGTAGTTCAACTTTGAATTCACACTATTGTATAATATATTTAATGTGATGAAAGTGTTCTTCTTTTCATAGATGTATAATGGATTCATGTAAGCGCGTAATGTACAACTATAATAAGGTAACTAACTAAGCCAAATGTCAATTTCGATCATTCTTATTGAAGACACAAACAAATATATATCCAATATTCACACATATACACAAATATATGTCTGTGTACACACACATATATATCAGGTGCAAATATCTTGATATGATTTTGAATACGTGCATGCAAGTTTCAATGAGACCATTTATCTTAATAGAAGGTCATCGTCTTCATTTAGAAAACATAAGTCAAATTTTGACCTAAAAATTGATGACGAGTATAACGATGTAGAAGCATCAAAGATTATTGAAGAAAAGAAATTTTGATCAATAATCCATAACACTAGGTGGGTCAAATCTCGTCAATATTGGATTTGTAAGCTTGATCTACATACTGATTTGCAAGTGCATCTTTGAATTTGGTGGCATAGAACTCATGGCAATGATATATGTTTGAGTATAAAAGCCATGCCAATATACTAGTTGTTGAGGTAAAATCTCTGCTGTATGGTCTTGACTTTTTGTTTGAATATTATGTACATGTTGTACGTAATTAAAAGGCACATGTTAAGGTTCATAATCATGATGTGTCATTACTAATATTCAATTTATAGGAGCTTCTGCCTTGTATATAAGTTAATGTACTGTTATGATGTTATGATACAGGGTATGAAATTTGGGTCTAGAATTAAAGGGAAACAGGGGAAAGGAATGTAAAACAGACAGAAACAGAGAAGAACACGGAGAAGAGGGAAAACAGAGGAATGAACTTAATCAATGCACTGTATATTCCAAATCATCACAAAAGCTACAAATAATTCAAAGGGATCTGTATATATAAGCAACAAGACTAACTTAACACTTATTTTCTAATGTTAGGCTAACTAAAATAATTCTAATGTTAACTAACTAATCTCATTGTTAATTGTCATTAACAATATTATCCCTTCTTAAGGGGCAACAACTGAAATTATTAGTGACAAAGTTCCTAATACAAACCAATCTAACTGATTGAGTCACAAAAGAAGGGGAAGGATGGACAATCATTAAGCAGCCACGCCTTTGCTCATTCTTGTATTAGAAGTGGATTTTTATTTTTGGTGCGATAATGAGTCATCAGCAGTGTGGTCTTGAAGCAAACACTTTTATTTTATATATCACCATATAGAACCTATGCATAAACGATTTTGAGTTCTCTGCAAAAAATGTAAGACGCTATTTATAATTTACGTAAGAACAAGCATTTACTACCCATGCGTTGCACGGGATGCACTACACACTTGAGAGGAACAATAGGCACACAAAAAAAGTAAAAAAAAAAAAAGAAAAAATACAACTCTGATGAATGTATAAAGGATTATTATTAGTTGAAATTCATAAAATATTGGAATGAGAAATATGTATACTTTTGTTGCGCACCTCTGTAGGAACTACAAACATGACCAACCTCTGCATCATATGATAAGAAAACTATGTTTAAAAATTTCAAATCATGTCCACCACCTCAGGGGAAAAAGAAATTGACACCCATATAGTACAAATAATGAAATAAACTCGGACAATTTTAGTTAGTGCAAAACCACTACTTTCAGGAATTGATTGCCATTTACTTATTACAACATATTATAAATGTTAGAGTTTTTTTTTTTTTTGGATAAATTCCAGAAAAATACTTCTAATAATATTGAAACCCCAAATTTGTCGTTGTAGTCAATAGTTTAGGCATTGGCTACAGTTAATTAGCAATTAACAACTCATTTTAATGAGGAATAATTGATTTGAGATTTTTAAATCTGAAGGTTTTTTTTTTTTTTGGAATTTTGGTATTTCTTTCTAGTTTAATGAAGGTAATTAATTTCTTCAATTCTTTGTAACATGCTAAGTATGAATTTCTCCTAAATTTCTCAGGTAAGAAAATTGTGTTAAATTATATAAGCGACAAACTTTCGAATATGTATTAATTGAATCAGACAAGTAAATAAATAGGCTATTAATTGAATCACATTAATTATAGATTAGAAGGTTTGAAATTATAAAGACCAAAACATATATATGTTTTGTATTTCACATAACGCTAAAGAGTGAATTAGAATTTCTCTTTTTTGTTTTCTACTCATTCTTCCTTTTTCTGATCATCTTTATTTCATAACATGTTATTAGCACGAAAGCTCTAAACGAAGGTATACTCCTCTCTAGTTACCTTATTTGGAATTAAAGATGATATATTTACCAATTGTTATAAACATCAAGTGTTAGTATTTAGGTATAATTTGTAAGGATGAACACCTTTTTTTCATTATAGTATTTAATGGTTAATATAAATGAACATATTTTTCTTTATCATATTTATGTCTCGCCTTTATTTTTAAGATCAATATGCATTTAAAGATAAAAGCCCTAGGAATAGAACATGTGTTCACTCAAGGATCTATGATAGGGATCATGATCATAAGGACTCAAGGACACTGCATGTCTATTGCCTGAAACTTTTTCCTAGTCTTGAATCACCAAGAAAGGGCATTGGTGATCTCAATAAGACTAGTACGACATCATCTACTTATATAGAGATACAAGGTAGGGACCTCATGGAATACAAGCATAATGATGCCTTAGCTAATGTCGTGGGTGGATCTATTGGAGAATAGATAGAATTGAATTGACCCGCTGAGAGACTCCATAAAGATTCATTGTAGAAAGTATCATTGGATATGTAAAGTTTCTCATCATTTGGTAGTGCGGATCATCCTGGACTTGTCTTCGAATACTATGTCCTAAGATTATGCTTTGACTATATAACTCTATATGCCTAAAAATGGGATAATAGTGTACTATTTGGCGTAACTCGAATAATGAGTATAGATAGACATGCCGAAAGGACTCACTGTCCCCTACAAGGGATTAGTCATTCATAAGACTAGTAGAGTTTGGATGGCTTCTAATTGACTCGGGAGTTAGTGCGCACAGCAAGTGATCATGAAGAGTCATAATCCGTCATAGAGTAAATAGAAGAAAATTCCTAGTTCTAAATTAGCGACATTTAGTCAATCAAGAGAGATGATCTATATTTGCTCTCAACTAATGTGAATGCGATGAGAGGGATGATGCTAGCACAAATTAAAGGTGATCACTTGGTCAACTCAATTAGTTAGGGCGTGACATTGAGTGTCTTATGAGGTCATTAGATAAATTGGACCCGTTAAAGGAGTTTTTAATTGGTCCAAGTTTATTTATGTCGTGACTAATTGGACCTAATGGGTCACACACAAAAGATTATTCTTAATTGTTTAAAATTAGCAAATTGGGACAATAATTGTTATTGAGCATTTATCAAGAGTAAATGTGTATTTGGGTTGGAGTGGGACTCCAAGCCTAAAAGGAAAATGGCGCCATACATGGTTTTTTTTTTTAAATCAAAATTCTAGGAAAGGGGTTGGGCTCACCCACAGTCCAAGGGCAGGGCGCTTGGATTGGGCTCCAAGCGCCCAATCCACAGGGTATACTGGGACGAGAGTACCTCCCCCCCCAACGTTTCTCTTGTTTCATAGACCCCAGGATGCCTTCCCCAGCGCCTTGACCAACGCAGGGATCGAAGCCCCTCCCTTAAGGTGAGGAAGACCGACCCTCACGCCAGTTGAACCCAAGAACGAGGGGTTGGCGCCATACATGGTTCTCAAGTGGGTGATTAGTTTCTCCACTAACGGCCCAAATATATTAGAAGTCCAAACTGGATCTTGGGCCAAATTGAATTTTGAATTTAAGTTTGAAATTTGAATTTGAATAATATATTCAAGAGATTAAAGATAATTCTGAATCATCTAAAATATATATGCGTATGTGTGTGTAAATATAAATATCCAATAAAAATTGGATAAAAGATTGGATAAAAGGTAATCTTGAATTTCAAATTCAATTAAGATATGGATATGATCCATTATCTTGAATTTTGGATTCAAGATATATTTCAAGATAAGGATAAAATCCTTTATCTTGAATTTTCAATTAAAGATATATTTCAAGATAATGGATAAGATCCATTATCTTGAATTGCAAATTTAAGATATATTTCAAGATATGGATATGAGTGATGATATGAAGTATCTAGATCATACATGAAGTTTTCGCAAATTGGTGAAAGCTAATTTTCAAACAGGATGTCTTAAACTTGGAGTTTGCAATATTTTCTCGAAAAGCCAAACTCAAGTTTAGTTCTTCCCGAAGATGAGCATCGCGATTGAGCTTTAAAGAATATTTTGAAACAAGAGCAAACTTGAGTCATTAAGTGACAAACTCGGTTTGGGACTTTTTGAAGTGAGAATGAAATTAGGTCCACAAAGCTTAAACTGGAGTTTTCAAATGCAAACTTGAGTTTTCTTAAGTTCAAAATAGTGAGGAGCTCTCTATTTGCCACAAACTAGAGTTTCCTAACACAAACTCAAGTTTGCTTAAAAGATGAAAAACTTTGAAGATTCTTGGCCCGGGCAACCGGAGTTTGTCACATCAAACTTGAGTTTGCCAAATATGATAAAGCTTTAAGACTCTCGGCCAAGTACAAACTCGAGTTTGGCATACTAAACTCGAGTTTAGTTAAGTTCAAAAATATTGAAGGCTCTTTGTCTAACACAAAGTGAGTTTTCCATACGACTCGAGTTTGTATTGGCAAACTCGAGTTTGTCTAAGTTTTGAAAACTTGAGCTACTCTCTGTCAAGTGCAAACTTGAATTTGCCTTTGATAGTAAGTTTTTCAACTTAATAAAGACAAACTTCATTTTAAGTTTACAATTGTCAGTTATCATCAAAACACACAGAACTAACAATAAGCACTTGATTTAGAAGTTAATTAAACTTTGAAAATTAATGTTGAAAAGTCAACAAAAGTAGCTAGCCAATGAAAACACTTAAACCATGGATAAATGAAATATTAAAAAAAAAAACACACACACACACACACACACAATTAAATGGCTAGAGAGAATGGAGATGTTGGCAATCAAATGAAGGGAAGGGATTTAGTTTCATAAAGTGTAATTTTAATCCAATGGTGAGGAGGAAAGAAGAGCAAACCGCTTTGACATTAGGATTTTGCCTATAGATAGAGGGGGGCCTCTCTTCAATTCTTGACACCAACACAACAAACACCTCTGATCCTTAGTTGAGAGAGTGAGGTGTGAGATTTTAGAAGAGGATGAAGAGAAGTAGCAAGGTTCTTCAAAGGTCTAGCTTTTAGATTTTTGTAAAATTGTTATTTAATTCATGAAATTAGGGAATAAATTTCTTTACATGTTTTTAAGGCTCCATTGCTTTTAACTTTTAAAACACAAAATAGAGTTAAAAAAAACATGGTAGGAAATAATTTTTGGGGTCAATATTGTGAAAATTAAGAAATTTTCAGATACTGGGTTATTGGAGTCAGTCAGATTAAGGGCATTATTTTTTGTATCAAATGAAATCCTAAAATCATGAAATTTTACAGGGTTAAAGTAGACATGTAGGGCTTTCCATTGATAAATGTTACAAATTTTATATCAATAGAAAGCCGTGTCTGGAAATTTCTTAATTTTCACAATATTGACCCCAAAAATTATTTCCTACCATGTTTTTACTCCATTTTATGTTTTAAAAGCAATGGAGCCTTAAAAACATGTAAAGAAATTTATTTTCTATTTTTATGAATTAAACTACAATTTTACAAAAATCTAAAAGCTAGAGAACTTACCCTTGAAGAATCTTGCTCCTTCTCTTCCTCCTCTTCCAAAATCTCACGCCTCACTCTCTCAACTAAGGATCAGAGGTGTTTGTTGTGTTGGGGTGAAGAATTGAGGAGAAGTCCCCATCCATTTATAAGCAAAATCCTAAGGTCAAAATGGTAATTACACAAGGTGATCCATTTGTTCTTCTTTCCTCCTCACCCATTGGATTAAAATTACACTTTATGAAACTTAATCCCTTCCCTTCATTTGAATGTCGACATCCCCATCCTAGCTTGCTCCCTAGCTATTTAATATGTTTTTTTTATATGTCATTTATCCATGGTTTAAGTGTTTTCATTGACTAGTTACTTTTGTTGACTTTTCAACACTAATTATCAAAGTTAATTAACTTCTTTTTTTTTTTTTTGGTCAAGAAGTTTAATTAACTTCTAAATCAAGTGCTTATGTGCCTTTTAATTACATTTGTCATTGGTTAATGAAGATTTAGACTTAATTACTTGAGATACATGGCTCTCATTGCTCCAATGCTAAAATTGTTGACTTTTGGGCTGATTTATTAAGCTTAGAACTATATCATCTTAATCAAATGTTTACATGCCCTCTAATTACATGTATTATTGTATGACTTGTTGTTAGCTAATGATGGTCATTAGTACTCTATTTAACTAGCTTAACCCTCTCTTCCATTGGCCCTTCATTTTTCGAAAAAGAACAAACCTCTTTTTTATGTTTTTAAATTGAAGAATTATGCTATTGATCTAAATCAATGAAAGTTTGCCTCCTTTAATTGCTTAAGTGTTTTCATAACATTTCTTGCCTCTTCTCGGTTATGAAATAACCATTACTTTATGTGTTAATGATGTCACATTCTATAGCTCTAATAAGTATAGTCTCTCATAATTAGTCTTTTTGTTAACTTAATTCAATGTGCAATTTGCCTAAAATTATAATCAATAAATTATAACAATTTGAGACACATATTCACCCTCATTTTATGCATAATTATTCACCAAAATATAAAGTTAAGGATTCTAGGGAAAATTTGTAAATATAGATGAAGCTAAGAATATAAATAATAATAATATAGATGAACATACACGACAAATTATAGTAGGCGATCTTCCTCCTAATGAATCATAGTCGTGACTCAATTAGAGAACAAATTGTACAAGACATTTGATCCAATTAATCATGTAATATTATTTCATCAAATTATGTATTTTTTAGAAAAATGTGATCTCCATTTTGGTCCCTTACAAAACAAGTCCTTTTTGGTCCATAAAAAGGACGAATAAGGGTCGATTGGTTGACATTTGATCCCTCACAAATTTCCAAAATGTCTTTTTTAGTCCATAAAAAGGACAAATAAGGGTCGATTTTTTTGTAAGGGACCAAAATGGGGTCCGTGTTTTTTTTTTCGGGGACCGAAAAGGATATTTACTCTATTTTTTAATTGCCAAATTCTCAACTTTAACTTTTATAAACTTTTTTAATTTTTAATTTAATTTCTCTTTTATTATCATCACAAAAGTCACTTATCAATCCAAACATAAATCATTTTATATAATCTAATTTTTTTCTCAAAAGTAAGATTGCAAAAGCTAGATTGTGAAAAAACAAAAAACAAAAAAAAAAGGAAAAATTCCAAACACACACTAAAGACCTCCAAATCTCACCCCAAGCCGCAATAATGGCAAGTTGTGCGTGAGAAGGAAGGGAAAAAGAGAGAGAGAGAGAGCTTTGTTGGTTATAGTGTATTGACAAGATGTGGAGCAGGTGTCACATGTACACGCATGCACCATTAAAATTTAAGAGGGGGCAATAAAGAACCGTTATATATAAAAAAAAAACACTTGCTATCGAGGCTCGCTAGGGTTTTCTAATACGTACTTTGCTTTGAGTGCGCCGTTGCCCACTGCGACGGCGAAAATGAGTGGCCCCTCCGGCCATGTGCTACGGGGAGGGGTAAGTGAGGGAAAGCTGGAGGACGAACGTGAGGATTGGCTTCGGAGGAAGAAGAAGGTGCGATTTGATACAAGCAATTTCTCAGCAGGAACTTCGCGACCTGTGAGGGAAGAATCGTGGATGCAAACGGATGAAAAAGTGGCTTCGCCAAAGTCATATAGAGAATCGCTATTGCGAACGTCAATCAAAGGGTGAGTTGGGGGGAATGGTCGAAAGGTGAAGAAGAAGATCAGACAGAAGATTATGGAGTTGAAGCAGACTTTGCGAAGGTCCTAAATCCGGCTGACGGTATAGCTATTGATGCTACAAATCCTCTCTGCCCGAAATTTTGTTTTGAGGAGAAGGAGAAAGAACGATTATGGAAGCCTTTTGGGAGAACTCTAGTCGTTAAACTGTTAGGTCGATAGCCTTCTTATGGCTTTATGGTTAAGAAGCTACGGCAACTGTGGGAGCGAAAGGGGAGCATAGACATTTTTGATCTTCAAAATGACTTCTACCTAGTGAATTTTCAGCATGCGAGGGATTATATGGAGGCGCTTACAGGAGGACCGTGGGTGATTAACGATGCCTACTTGAATGTTGCTAGGTGGAAACCAGAGTTTAGTCCGAAGAAGGAGCGTATTGAGACTGTGGTTGCTTGGGTTCGTCTTCCCGATTTGCCAGCTCCTCTGTTCGATAAAAAGTTCCTGCTGAACCTCGGTAATGTCATTGGCAAGGCCATAAAACTAGATGTTCACACGGCTCAAAGGGCGAGAGGTAAATTTGCCCGAATGTGTATTGAGTTAGACTTGACTAGGCCTCTTGTACCGGAGTTTGAGGTAGAAAGACAGATTTTCAGTATTGTTTACGAAAGCCTGGGATTGTTATGTACAAAGTGTGGTATGTTTGGCCATGTGAAAGATGGATGTGAGGATTTTCAGCGGAAGAAGTGTGAGGCACGGATGGGTGTAGAAAATCTGGGCGATAAAAAGAAAGGCGAAGAAGGAGCTGAGGTGCAGAGAGATCGTTGGCAGACGGTCCAAAGAACGAGAAGACCGAGGCGGTTGTAAGCATACCGAAGCGGCCGAGTGGTTCACGGTTTGTCAGGCTTGGAGGAGGAAGCAAATGGTGAAGAACTGCAAGGGGATACTATAGCGAATGAAAGCCTTGCGAATGAGCCGGAGGAGGTCGTAGCAAAAGAGCAAAAGAAACAGGGGAAAAAGCCTGCCGTGAGTGATGGCAAAATGAGCTCTAGGAGTAATAAGACGAAGAGCACAACTACTGGAGAGCAGAAGGGAATGAGGATGATGGAAGGGAAAACTAAGGCAGTGGCACCAAAAGGCAAGTTGGCAGAAAAGCGTGTGCCTCTAAAGGATGTTCAACAAGTGCCGGTGAGTTCTGAAGGTGCACCTGTGAACAACTTAGAAGTATATCGCAGCAGAGAAGTGGGCATGTGTGAGAAAGAAAATCTCCACCCTGGGGAATTGATGCCAGGAGTGAAGGGTGATGCTGACATGGTAATGGAAACATCAAAGAATGATGAAGAGCTTGAGGATATAAGCGACTGTAGTGGTATGGCAAACGGTAAGGAGTATGCCACGCTAGAGCTTGCTAATGATCGGTAAGGCATTGGGGTTTGTCTTTTTGTACATTGTTAGTTATGATGAACATATTACTATGGAATAGTAGGGGGGCGGCCAGTAAAGGTGTGGCTGCTGTCATTAGGGATATGAGAAAAAGATACAGACTAGATATAGTAGTTATTCTTGAGCCAAGAATTAGTGGCTCCAATGCAAATAAGACCATCAAAGGTTGGGGGTTCAAAAAGTCGAAGAAAGTTGAAGCTGAGGGGTTCTCAGGGGGTATTTGGATTCTATGGGAAAGGGAGGATCTGTGTGTGGATGTTATTGAGTCAAGTGACCAATTTCTTCACTGTAAAGTACGGCTGGGAGGGACTAGTTTGCTCTTCACTGCCGTATACGCTAACCCGAATGTGCAAAGAAGACATGGTTTGTGGGAGGACTCGGCGCTCGAATTTCGGGGAAGTCATCGATCCGTGGCTCCTTGGTGGAGATTTTAATGAAATTAAATCTCCTTTGGAGCAAAAAGGAGGTGGAAGAATTAATGATAATAGGTGTAGGCGGTTCAATGCTTGGATCCGAGGATTGTAAGCTTCTTGATATTGAGGCAAATGGTCCTTTCTTTACATGGAAAGGGCCTAAGTGGGAAGGTCTGGAGAGAGTGTTTAAGAGGTCGGATAGGTGTCTCGTGCAACTCTATTTGGCAGAAACGTTTGTGGGTCTTGAAGTTAGAGTGGTACCGCGTTTTGGTCGACCATCACCCATTGTGGTGATGCTAGAAGAGGAAAATAAGGGATATGTAGAGAGGCCATTCGATTTCAAGCCGCATGGCCGATGCATGAGCAATTCGCTGAGTTGATGAGGAATAATTGGCCTGTATACATGGAGGCTCATAGTAACCTTTCTGTATTGCAGCGGGCTTTGATTAAATGGAATAAAGATGTGTTCGGTAATATTGAGGGGAGAAAAAGGAGACTCCTTAACAGACTTAATGGTGTCCAGATCAGCATGGAAAGGAGAAGCAATCCCTTTCTTGTAAATCTGGAAAAAGAGTTAGAGGAAGAGCTTATGACAACCTTGAGACAAGAAGAAATATTATGGTTCCAAAAATCAAGAGGAAGGTGGTTGGAAGAAGGGGATCGAAATACTAGGTTTTATCACACAAAAACCTTAGTAAGAAGAAGGAGGAATAAGGTGAAGATGATTAAAAATGATGCTGGACAATGGTTGGAGGATGATGTGGCCATTGGGCAACTATTTCAGGTTTACTATGAGAATTTGTTCCAAAGTGCTGCTGGTAGCGAGGGTTGGCACCAAACTGAACAGAAATGGGGTGCTGTCAGTAAGGATAAGCTAAGAATGCTGGGGAGGGACGTGAATAGTGGAGAAGTGAGGCGTGCTTTTTTTCAAATGGGCAGTTTCAAGGCCCCGGGGAATGATGGGTATCCAGCTGTTTTCTACCAGAAAAATTGGGAGGTGGTTGGGGCCTCGGTGTGTCAGCTACTTAAGGATTTTTGGAGGGATCCAACAAGGATTAGGGAGGTGAATGACACACTTGTGGTTCTTATACCGAAAGTGGAACAGCCTGAATTGGTTAGTCAGTTTCGCCCCATTTCCTTATGTAATGTTTTGTATAAAGGGCTAACAAAGTTGATAGTTAACCGCTAAAGCCTCTTATGGATAAATTGGTGTCCCCATACCAAACAAGCTTTGTACCTAGGCGTAGCATACATGACAACATAATAGTGGCAAGAGAGATGGTGCACTCAATGAAAAGGATGCAAGGTAGAAAGGGCTATATGATCCTCAAAATAGACCTTGAGAAGGCGTACGATAGGATGGAGTGGAGCTTCCTTGGGCGTGTTTTGGAAGAGATTGGGATGGATGAGAAGCTGAGGAGGGTTATTGACAGCTGTGTAAATACATCCTCTATGACTTTGCTTTGGAATGGTGGAAAGCGTGGGACCTTTAGACCTACAAGGGGACTAAGGCAAGGAGATCCCCTATCTCCTTACTTATTTGTCCTAGGAATGGAA
Source organism: Acacia acuminata (assembly GCA_019022655.1). Taxonomy (NCBI): domain Eukaryota; kingdom Viridiplantae; phylum Streptophyta; class Magnoliopsida; order Fabales; family Fabaceae; genus Acacia; species Acacia acuminata. The sequence goes on along the minus strand of JAFJYI010000115.1, from coordinate 1,431,039 downwards.
AAGTTGACTCACATGATCATGGATTGTGTGAACAGCAAGAGATGGAAACCGGCGAAAGTGGGAAGAAATGGAATGAGGTATCACACCTCATGTTTGCAGACGACCTGTTATTAGTCTGTGAGGCAAGTCTGGAGCAGATTAGTGTTGTTATGAAGGTTTTAGAGGACTTTGGTGAGATATCAGGCCAGAAGGTAAACATCCACAAATCTAGCCTCTACTTTTCAAATAACGTTAGTAAATGGTTGCAAAAAGAGATATGTACATTCTCTGGTTTGCAATGTGTGGAGGAATTAGGGAGGTACCTAGGGGCATTCATGCTCTCAGGTGGTGAGCACAAGAAGAGGTTTCAGCACATTCTAGATAAAATGCAAGCAAAACTGAGCAGCTGGAAAAAACAGACGCTTTCGCTGGCTGGACGACTCACTCTAGTACAAGAACAAATCAAATGGCGATCTATCACATGCGGACTCTTATCTCGCTGTGGTATTCGAAACCGATGGAAAAATGCGAGAGAAGTTTTGTGTGGGGGGATGGAGATGGAGTAAGAAAGCCGCATGCGATCGGTTGGGAGGTTTTGTGCACCGAGAAGCAATATGGTGGCTACGGGCTGAAGCGGTTGAATACTATGAATGAAGCACTTTTAGGGAAAATTGCTTGGAATGTTATCTCCAAGCCAACCACCTTGTGCTCTAGGGTGTTGAGTGGGAAGTACAGTAGGAATAAGAATTTAATGACAGAAGCATGTAGCAAACAATCAGACTCAGATTTGTGGAAGAGCCTTGTAAAGTTATGGCCAAAAGTGCTGGAAAATGTGGGTTGGAATGTGGGCAATGGGGAAGATGTTCACTTCTGGACTGACAAATGGGTTGATAAAGGGCAAAGGATGGTGGAAGTGTGTTCTAGGCAGCTGTCAGAAGTGGATGAAAACATGCGAGTGTGCGAATTGGTGGATGGGCAAGGATGTTGGAATCTGGAAAGTGTTAATAGATCGATCAATGAAACAAAGAAAGGAATTTATTCTAGCGGTACCACCTCCAAGTATGACTAGGGGAAGGACCTTATAAGATGGAGAACTAGCCTTGACAAAGCAAGTATATAACAATGGACATGTACGCCTATTGAGTAATGTCCGGGGGAAAAGGATGGGATGTGGAACAAGGTTTGGAAGTGGAAGGGCCCAAGGCGCATCCGGGTATTCTTATGGATTGCGATGCAAGGGAAGCTCCTAACGGGGGACGAAGACATCGGGCGTGGGGAAACCCGAAATGCTTTGCGGTGTGAGGATCAAGTGGAAACTCTTATGCATGTGTTAAAAGAGTGTAGGGTGGCATCGCATTGTGGCGTGAATTACACCATGGCGTAACTAGTAATGAGTTTCAAGTACTAGAAGGAAAGGACCTGGCTGCTATGGAACTTAATGCAAAAGGATAGGGATTGGGAATTGGCATTTGGGGTGGCCTACTGGCTCCTATGGCAATGGCGGAACAGGGAGCTTTTTGAGGAAGGATTTAAATTATCGAGTGATTTGGGAGCAACGGTAAATAGATATGTGCGGAAATAAGGTCTCGCAAGAATAGACTTTGGGGAAGTCATAAAGTCTAAAGAGGAGTCGTAATTAGGTGGATCCCACCTAAATTGGGATGGACTAAACTCAATATAGATGGGGCTGCAAAAGGGGTTACTGGTAGTGCTGGTTGTGGAGGACTCCTTAGAGGTTGCAGTGGTGAATGGGTAACTGGGTTTGCTCGAAAATTAGGAAGGTGTTCTCACGTGCTATCGAATTATGGGGTGTGCTCACGGACTAGAACTTGCGGCCGAACTCCAGTTCGGTGTGTGGAAGTGGAGAGTGATTCATCCACGGTGGTCTCACCGATTCATAAGCCGCGGAGGAGGAACCCGAGGGATCCAAAGATTCTCGTCGATATTTTCCGAGTACTGATGAAATTCTCAAAGGTGGTGGTAAGTCACGTTTATAGGGAAGGTAATTCGTGCGCAGATGCCTTAGCTAATCTGAGTTTTAGTCAAGTTGCTGTATATGTTGTTTTTTCTGAACCTCCTGATGGTATTCAAAATACCATGCGGTGATGGTGTGGGAGTATACTACCCACGTTATGTAGTGATTCGCAATGATGTTTTGATTGGGCTTTGCCCCGTATGAATACCAAAAAAAAAAAAAATTTAAGAGGGGGCATTTTTTTTTTTATCCGGCTTCTGTCCTCTGCGCCTCCTATCTGTTGCCCTCTTTTTTCTCAAAACTATATCGTTTTGGCTTGGTTTTTTTTATTTTTTTTATTTTAGGATATTGGGTAGGTATTAAAAAGATATTTCATGATAGTACTAAAAAATATTGACTGGTACTACATGATCTTAAAAAAATATTTTAGGATACTCACTGGTACTGAAAAAAATATTTCATGATCCTAAAATAATTTTTGGTACCAGTCAGTACCCTAAAATATTTTTTCAAGAGCGAGCCTAAAATAATTCTTCAAGATCAATGAGTATTTTTTCAATACCGATCACACAAGATCTTAAAGTATCTTTTTAGTACCCTAAAATATTAAAAAAACAAAAACAGCTGGTACTGTTTTGTACCGAAATAGTGCAGTTTTAAGGAAAATGAGGGCAATGTATGGGCAGCGCAGCGGACAAAGTCGAATCCATGGGCGAAGGAGCAATTTTGCACACGAAGTTTGCTTCGGGGAGCGCTCAACACCACCAAGTTTGAAAAGAAGCAAAAAAAGTACACACGACATTACGTTTTTTGGAGCGCTCGGACACGGCCGTTAGTCAACCGTTAGTTGACGTCAACTTGGATGGAACGCCGACGTGGCGCTACGTGGATCGACACGCCGACATGAACGGCGACGTGGACGTGGACGTTGACGTGACAATGACGTGGAATAAAAATTCAAAAAAAAAAGGAACAATTTCAAAAAATTCAAAAAAATTCAAATAATTAAAATAATTAGAAAATAAATAAATAAATAATTAGAAAAAAATAAAATAACTTTCAAAAAATTAAAATAATTAGAAAAAATTCAAAAAATGAGGAAAAACATTAAAATACCCGCCAAATCCCCGCCACCCTACCGGGCCGTGCGGTTTGCCCTTTATTATATATAGGTCTAATTATAAGACAACATTTGAGAATTTGTTTTGGTCCTAATTATAATACAACGCCTAATTTTTGTAAATTTCTTCCTCTGAAAGCCTATTGATATAAATAAGGGATTATGTGAAATCAATAAGGTAGTTGACTCAAATCACATAATCCCTCATTTATATCAATAGGCTTCTTTTAGGAAGAAATTGACAAAAATTAAACGTTGTATTATAATTAGGACCAAAACAAACTCTCAAATGTTGTCTTATAATTAGGACCGGAGGGGAGTATATAAAGGGCGACCGATTGCCACCAAAGGCCTGATGGGATGGTCGGGTGGTGGGGCCCACTCGGGCGGGTATTTTAATTTTTTCCTCATTTTTTGAATTTTTTCTAATTATTTTAATTTTTTAAATTTTTTTTCTAATTATTTTAATTTTTTGAATTTTTTTTCTAATTATTTTAATTTTTTCCTCATTTTGTGAACTTTTTTCTAATTTTTTTTATTTTTTTATAATTTTAAAAAAATTTCTAATTTTTTTAATTTTTATTCCACATCGTCCCATGTCGTAGTCCATGCCAAATATGTCCGTCCGGTCCCACGCTGCTCCATCCAAGTTGATCCAACTAACTAATTAACAACAAACAGTCATGTATACTGCTCTTTTCAAACTTGGTGGTGTCACGCTCCCAAGAAACTTCGTGCAAAATCGCTTCCTTCGCCCTTTATACAACACATTTACCATTTCATTTTTTTAATATGTAATTTGAATTAAAGAGAGGCCACATGCCCCCTCTTACTTTTTATGTTTTATATTTGTATTAAAATCTTTTCCTTTTATTATTTTAACCATAACACTATTATTGTTTTCAACTCATTATCATTATTTTATTATTTTCCTTACTCTTATAACTCATACATATTTCGAATAAATCTTTCTTATTTTTAATAACTACATGATAAATTTAATTATTATAAATAATTCTTCTTTAATTATAATTAAAATCTTAAAATTCTCTCAACCTAAAAAGAATTGTATCACCAAAATTCAATTCAGGTGAGGAACAAAAACACGACCAAAATATAATAATCCATCCATTTATCTTGTTAAATATTTTATTAAAAAACATTCTATATTTTACATCAATTTAAGATATATCCACGAAGAAAAGGATTTACATAAGATCAATTTTATCTCAGATTCAAGGCAAAAGATCAATTTTATCTCGATTCAAGGCAAAACAAGATAAACACAATGAATTATGAAGAGATCTAATAGCCCAAAAGATCTAATAGCCCAAATTAAGGGTGGAAATAAAGCCCCCTATCGTGTTTAGAGCCTTCAAGTCCCTTATTTACATATTAAATAAATATATTTATACATATAAATAATATAATATTTATTTTTCCATTCTCTTATTTATATAGATTTTGATATGTTTAAAATGAGTAAAGCCTATTTATGGCCTTCAACGCTCAGTAAAGGAGGCTTTTTAAAGCCTACTTACAAAGGCTTCCTGTACCGACCAGGTATGTATGAAGGCCAAGCTCGTAAAAAAAAAAGCTCGATTCGCATTTCGCGCTGCGCTTTTTATCGCCATTATAGCCAGCCTATTTAACAAAAAGTCTTGCTGACGCCTATTTCCATGCCTAGCCCCAAATTACAATACTAAAAAAAACAGTAAGCAAGAAACAGCAATCTAGAATAGAATGTGATGATTCGAGACTTACAGTATGAATTATGGTAAGAGAATTGAAGCACCACAATGAATAATGATGTACCACAAGAAAAGCAATCAATGTACGATCGAGAGGTCTGAAGGTAAGAAAAACATGGAAGTCAGATAAACATAGACAAAAATAAAGCCATTGATACGCTATCTGAAGCAGAGAAAGTGAGAAAACAAAAGGAATGTACAGAGATCCATGAAAGAGAGGATTAAGGAAGAAACCTTTGATTTAACAGCTCCTGAGCTCTCTCTGTTAACAACTCCGACAACTACTGACTGCAAAAGGGGAAAAAAAACACAAAAAGTAAACAAGAGGGCACAAGATCTTTTGATTCAAATGAACAGATCAATTTTTGTTGTGAACGAACTAGAACAAGACTGTGTCTTTTGCTATCTACTCGATTTTCATCAAATATTCACAAGCAACCTACCTATCCATATCTGAGGAGAAACCGATCTACGTTGTGAGAAGTTCGGATTATACAAACCAAACATGGGTTTTACTCCTCGGTTCGGCTTTTATTAGTGGAATGAAGGAAACAATAAGATCAAAAGCAAGGGGTTTCACTCAGATGTGGTAGATGTTGTTGCTGCAGCAGAGGAAAATTGAGAAACAGAAGAGGGAGGAGGTAGCCAGGTAGGTATATTTGACAGTAGGCTAAGGCATGGGAGGAAAATGAAGGAGAAAAGATTGTGCAACGGACAGGAACTGGAGCGAATAAATATAAACAGATTTCCTAGTCCCAACGGTACAATTTGTAAAAGACCGAAATTTTCAAAATTTAAATGAATCATTCAACCTAGACGAGAAGGGTCGTTTGAATTCTATTTAAGATTTTTTTATTATCGCATATCTAACTACCCAACAAATCTGGGGAATCGGAATTTAAAATTTTTTTCAAGAAAAAATTGTGGTGAAAGCCTAAGCCACGTGGCTAGCCAAAGACACACAAAAATATTTCTAAATACAAAAAATTTTGAAGAAAAAATTAATACATAAATCCTTGTGGTGTTTTTTTCATTTTTATTGAGTTATTGGATCATATAACTTATTTGTTAAGTTGTAGGGGAGACCGTATTAATAGTTGATGACTACAGTCACACTTAATATGTAAAGAATAATTTTGGCACAAAGATTTAAGTAAAATTAAAATCAACCAAACCACATATATCTTGTTAAGTTACATCTAAGACTAGGCATCAATAATTCCCAGGTTCAATTTTCCTTTTACCTTTTCTTTTTAGTTAATTATAAATATTTTATCTTGGAATTGCAGGGGCGCAGCCTCAAAATCTTTTCCTGGTAGAGTGAGGGATGTGATTCATGGAAGAAATGTCAAAATTCTTATTTTGAGTGAGACTCAAATCAGTGGCAACAAGGCAGATAGAATTATTCGAAAGTTGGGTTTTAACACTTGGTTAAGATTGGAAGCTACGGGCTATGCGAGAGGCATTTGGGTTCTTTGGAATATTGAAGAATTGTCAATTCAATATGTCTCTTCCTCTACCCAAGCTATTCATCTTAAAGTGGTTCCTGCTAATTGTGTAGATGGCTTTCTCTTGTCCAGTGTTTATGCAGAACCAAATTGTATTCTTAGACGCAATCTGTGGAGCGAGCTTATTGGCATTAGTCAGATGTTTAATGGCCCTTGGGTTGTTATGGGTGATTTTAATGCTTATCTTTATGTGGAAGATAAAAAAAAAGGTGGATCTCATCCAAATTTCATATCTATGAGGTACTTTGGAGAGTGTATGTCTCAATCTCACTTGAATGAAACTGATGTTTTTGGAGAAAAATATACCTGGGAGCGTGACTTGCTGAAAGAAAAGATTGGTTGGGCTTTCACCAATATCGAATGGAACCGTTTGCATCCTTTAACTAAAATGTATCATCTGAATAAGTTTGGCTCGGATCATAGACCAATCTTGATCAAAAGCTTGCCAGAGATGACACATCAACGCCAAGAGCCACCCTTCCGGTGCAACGCTGCTTGGTTTCTTGAGGATGGTTTTGATGATGTTGTGAGACAGAGCTGGGGAATTGATCATTGGAATGGAAAAATCGAGAAATTTGGTAATGTTGGCAGGGAGTGGAATAGAAAGAATCTGGGAATTCTAAACTCCAAAAAGAAGAACATCCTCAAAAGAATAGAAGAAGTGGAAAGATCAAGGGGACGTCAAGACAGTCAATATCTTGCTCAAACAGAAAGGGAACTCTGGAAGGAGTATAACAAAGTTCTTGCTCAAGTAAAATTGATATGATACCTGAAATCAAGATGCAATTGGTTGAAGTGGGGGGACAAAAATAGCAAATTCTTCCACACTACTCTACAATCAGAAGGAGAAGAAATAGGGTTGAAGGCCTCAAGGATTTTGATGGGAGTTGGTTTTTTATCAGTACACTCTCAAAAAACTAGCTATTAAGTATTATAAGGAGCTCTTCAAAATAGGGAATCCTAATGTTTCTGAGATTAGAACTAGGTCTCACTTTCCTATGTTGAATGAAGCAGAGGTAAGTCATCTCCAAGCAAACGTTACAGATGAAGAAATCCGCCATGCTACTTTTAACCTTGGAGCCTTTAAAGCTCCTAGGCCAGATGGAATACAGGCTATGCTTTATCAGGAATACTAGAACTTAGTACGGGGTCTGTTTGTAAATTAGTAAAAGACTTCTTGGATGATCCATCAAGGGTAAAGGACATTAATGACACAAATATTGTCCTTATACCTAAGCTGGAAAACCCAGAGACCATTAAGGATTTCAGGCCAATTTCCTTATGCAATGTGAGTTACAAGATCATTACTAAGGTTATAAGTCATCGCCTTCGAGAGATTATGGGGAAAATCGTGGGGCATCATCAGTGCAATTTTATAGCAGGAAGACATAGCAACGATAATATTATTATTGCCAGGGAGGTCATACATTCTATGAGAACCAAGATGGGAAAGAAAGAATGGATGGCAGTTAAAGTTGATCTTGAGAAAGCTTATGATAGACTCGAATGGGCTTTTATCCAGGACATTCTTAAGGATGTTGGCTTTGATGATAAATGGTGCAAAGCAATAATGGCTTGTATCACTACTCCATCCTTTCAAATTTTGTGGAATGGTGAAAGAACAGAAACTTTTACTTTTTCCAAAGGCATACGACAGGGAGATCCAATTTCTCCATACATTTTCACTCTATGTATGGAGAAATTAAATCATATTATTAATCATGCTATAGAGGATGGCTCTTGGAAGCCAATTCAACTCAAAAGGGGAGGTCCGTTTATCTCTCACTTGTTTTTTTGCAGATGATCTTATTTTGTTTGGTGAAGCATCAGAAGGACAAGGCTGAAGCAATGATGAAGTGCTTAGAAACATTTTGTGGGGCTTCTGGGCAATTGATCAATAAGAACAAGACTAGAGTTTGTTTCTCTAGAAAGGTTCACGGCTCAAGGGCACTTCACCTTAGCCACAGCATGGGAGTTGTCCTCATTGGTGATCTAGGCAAATACTTGGGTATACCCTTGATTCATAGGAGAGCATCAAATGTTACCTTTGCCCCGAACTTGGAAAAAACTCAGAAGAAACTTTCAGGGTGGAAACGTGGATGCTTGAACTTTGCTGGTCGGACTACCTTTATTAGAGCTGTGCTAACTACTCTTCCATCTTACTATATGCAAACATTGCTTCTCCCAAAATGGTTGATAAAGGAATTAGAAAAGAAGAGCAAGAGTTTCTTATGGGGTGATGACGAAAAAGGAAAGAAACTCCACCTGGTTTCATGGAAGCAGGTAACTAAAGAAAAGAAGGATGGTGGCCTCGAAATAAAGGATATGCGCAAACAAAACGAAGCTTTCTTGATGAAATTGTGTTGGAATCTTTTGTGTAATAGGGAAGCTCTTTGGGTTAAGGTCCTCCATAATAAGTATAATGGTAGAGAAGGGTTCAGACCTGATATCCAGAAGAAGGAAGGGGCGTCTTTAACATGGAACGGGATATGTGCTGTTTGGAATAACTTTCAAAGGGGTGTTGGAGTTAAAATTGGTAATGGTGAATCAGCATCCTTTTGGTTTGACAATTGGTCTGAAATCAATAGACCCCTTATTGACCTTATTCCCGGGTATGAAGCTTTCGTGGACAGGAATGAGAAAGTTGTTGATTATGTTGACCGTTGGGGAGAATGGGATCGAAACAAATTGATCAGGTGGTTCCACCCCCAAGTTGTTGATCGGATCATGTGTGCACACCCTCCTCGGGAGGAGAGAAGGGAGGATAAATACTATTGGAAACCTTCATCTGATGGTTATTTTTCTGTCAAGTCTGCATACCATTTTCTTTTTGTAGGTACACATTGAGACGGAGACTCTATTTGGAAGATGCTGTGGAGATGGGTTGTCCCGAAGAAGATTAAGTCTTTTATGTGGACATTTGCACATGGGAGAGTTCATACGGCACACTTGAGAGTTCAAAGAGGCATTGAGGAGTCAGCAAGATGCCCAATTGGATGCAACTAGGAGGAGGACTTGATGCACTTAATGAGGGATTGTAGCAACTCTAAGGAAAGATGGATCTTGTGACATCCTCCATTTTAAAGGTCAATTATTGATCAATAACTTAATTAAACTATTCATTAAAATGTTTTATGCATACAGTTAAGTTTCGGATTTTACTAGGCCCATAATTTAAACTAAATATTGCTTCAATATTCGTCATAATATCCAAAATATACTAGAGTATTTCCAATGAGCCCTAATGCGGCAATATACAATAATTCAACATGTACCAAAAAGGTGGAAGCACAACCATTAGCAAGAGCAGCTTAAGCTTCCGAAGCCTTCCTTGATTGACTCACACAAAAACTATCACCTGAAAAATATTTGTAACCATCAATCCAAATCATCGTAAATGCTAATATGTGCTCTTGAGGTGCCAAGTGGAACATTTACTACATATATAAATTTACAAATTTATTAAATCAAATCACAAATTCTGTAATAAAATTTCTATATTCAATTTCATATCATGAATCACATATATAACATGCCAAGCAACAGATCGATACCCTGACAATCCTTATCACCCCCCATCCTTATTTCCGCTGACAGAACCCATGGGCTATAACGTGATAGGTGTAGTCTCTGTGACAAGACTGCACCAAGCTTTCCAATAATGAGGTATAGCCCACCCAACGACTATAAAACTCATATCGGATCATGGGTTCCCTTTCTTTGAATATAGAAAGGTGTCACTGTCTCAAGGGCTAACCCTTAACCCCGCCAAAGGAAAAGGGTGATACCAAGGGCCCTAAAAATATCAAAGTCATCCACTGTGCACCGGCTGGTAGCATACCACATGGTATTATATACACAATAACTCTCATCATCACTCCATATCCATCACTACTCCACATCATCATAGTCTTGGCATGAATAAACAAAATTTATGACAGTAATACATCACCACAATAATCATTAAGATAACAATATTATTTCAGCTCAAGAACCACAAAAAGTACATTTTCCATAACATATAATATCACTAAACATTCCAAAATAAATCCCACAAGGCAACTTCGTCAAAAACATAGCTTTCATAGGTTAGAAATCACTCACAAATCATCATACAAGCAAGTACAATGAGTAGAAAGTGGTTACCTCAAACTCTTGGCACAAGAACTAAACTTGAGAGAGACCAAGTCCATTCTAAAAACAAATACATAATTATACGTTAAAAGAATTAACAAGAACAATCACTAATATATTAATAATTAATTAATTAAACTATTATCTCACTTAAGTTTTCCTAGAAAAATGACAGCTTATCTATTCCTCAATTTTTAACTTAATACTAACTTTTATATGTATGACCCAATTTATTATATAATCTCCAAACCTCCACGTAATCGAAATCATATCAACTCTAATTTAAAATCCCCAAATCCCAATTCATAATTTCATATAGTTCAAGATTTAGCAAAACTAACCGATTAAATCTTTAATAATACCACTAATAATCCAACTAAATGCTTAAATCCTCATTTAATCAATAAAAATATACTATATGACATAAATCCTAAATTCTTTCAAATAGAAAATAAATTTAAATTTCCACAGCAACTAACTAACAAATCTAAACCGATTAAAGTTATTTATTAATCATGCTCTACATATATACAGTCTTCTATTATTAAAAATCAAAACTTTATCATAATTCTAACCCCAAAATTTTCACTAATCAGTATTGTATTATCCTTCTTCAAAAAAGAAAAATATATAGAATAACTTTCATAAAGAAATTTTATTGAAAAGAAGCTATTTTAACTATCTAAATAATCTTATAAGATAAATAACATACCTTAAAATATACTGAGAAACCACCACACGCCTCTTTCTCCTCTCCTCCCTTCGTCACTCCCGCTCTCTCTCTGGAAAAATAAACACACGCACACACATATATCACACCATCACACACCTATTTATTCACTAATAGAGGCAATGGGGGGTAATTATTACTCCCCCACCGTCATTAAATCGTGAGGGGCTGCCCACACATAATAATATATATTATTATTATTATATTATTATAAATTCTTTCTTTCTTTCTTTCTTTATTTTCTCTTTATTTTTTTCTTTAAAAAAAAAAAAAACAACAATTGGGCCAAAGTTTATATTTTCAATCGAAATAAAATTTCCTTAATACTTTAACAAGTTATAGTATTCTAAAAATATAACTTACAATATTTTCTTTAATTCTTACTTAAGAGAATGTATTTTGAGTAACTATATAATAAATTTTAATTGCCATAAATTAATCTCCCCTCGAATATTACTTAGTTTTAGAATTAAAAATTTGGATGTTACGGATCTCGAGTTACCCCAACCTTATGGGAGAAGTTCACATCACTCCAAGGCATAGAGTGGCTGCAGTGGAATCTCAAACATGAAACAGGAAGGGATTTTACAAAGAAAATCCCTTGTGCTACACTATTCGGTTACATTTGCTAGGACATTTGGGCGAACCATTGCAAGAAACTATTTGGCTAGGAACTCACCAAAGATAGCACAAATGCACATGCTAGCCTCTTCAGGGCAAGCTGGGATAAGGATTTAATAACAAAATGTCAATTTTACTCTAACTGCATCTTTACAGAATCGGGTCGAGAACATCAAAAAGGATTTATCACTCTCGAGGTGGATGCTTCAAAGGTGGATTCAAGGAGAAGCGGTTGTGTAGGAGCTATTAGTGGAGATGATGGACTATGAAATATGCGGATTCATGTGTAAACTCACAACAGTTCCCCCAACAATAGCATAAATCATTACGATCATCCAAGGTCTTCAAATATGTTGGAATAAGAGATACAAAAATGTAGTTGTACTATCGATTGTGTTGAAGCTATTAATGCTTTAACTAGGGGTTTCGATTATTCTTACCCTTTTAGGGATATTATAGTTGATGCCAAGTTGTTGTTATCAAAAAACTGGCATGTTTTAGTTAGTCATATTCCTAGAGAACAAAATAGCTTAGCGAATCACTTGGCTAAGTTAGCTCATAATATCGTAAGAAACTTTTTGTCTCTTTGATCACCCACCACCTTCATTCCAAGAGGCGATAGTTGGTGAAAGATAATAGTTTGTAGTTTTTTAATCTTGTTGTAGTTGCTCTTTTAAGTTATTAATGAATTCCAGTTTTCATTCAAAAAAAGACTAGGCATCAACAAAAAAGTTACATCTAAGACCCTAATATATTCTTTTAGCAGCACTCAATATCTTAAAATATTTTTCTTAACAATGAGCACCCTAAACTTTAGATGCTGAATGTTATTGGAAAAATATTTTAGTATTAGATACACAAAATAATCTAACAAATATTTTACAGCACTAAGTGTTATTGGCTAATACTTTATAATGTAAATGAATCAAAAATTAGTTTAGAAGGATACGAAGTACTATTATAAAAAGTATTTTACAGTACTAGATGTGGATGGAAATAAAATATACTAGTACTTTATTAAACACTAATTTTTTACCTCAGATAGAATGATTTTTTTCTTTACAAATATTAAATAGAAAATGAAACTACAAAAGAAATTTGTCAAGTGATAAACTTTATCTAAATCTTATAGATCAATTAAAAATTGATTTATAATTAGGAAAAAGACAAGAAAATACCACTGAAACTTCAAAATTTCAAATCTGTGATTTCCTTAAAAAAAAAAAAAAAAAAAAAAAAAAAAAAAAAAAAAAAAAAAAAAAAAAAAAAAACTTGACAAGGAGATTTATTTTATAATAATGAAGCACTTAGGACTACCACAATTCACAAACTTCAACCAACTAAATTGAATACAAGTATCCAAGAGTACTTAGTCTAGTGGTAGACTAAGGGCCCATTTGGATATGCTTTTTTGATCAAAAAAGCACTTTTTTAATGCAAAAAAAAAAAATCTTTTTAATTAATTTATGTGTTCGAGATGATATTTTTTAAAAAAGTAAAAGTCACGAAAAAAGTCAAAATGCTCCTTTTTTTAAAAGCTCCAATTTGAGCTTTAAAAAAAAAAAGCACTTTTTTTAAAAGTCCATCCAAGCGGACACTAACTAGACTACAGAGTGGGCGAATTAAGTTTGAATCTCACTTTATTAAAAAAAAAAAAAAAAAAAAAAAAAAAAAACCCTTAGGAGAGACATCATAATCCCAAAGCCTCAATCCATATTAGTGAGTTTCCCGTATACTTGATCATATGATTCAGAAACCAGAAAAAGCAGACACCGTATGGCTAAAGGATTACAAAACCAAAAAAAAAAAAGATTTGAAATACAAAGTATCACAGATTAGCCTAACATCAAGGACTGTCAATAAAATGCCATACGCAAAATTTTGCCTAAGCAGCTCAAACAACTTGTGGCAATTTAATTGAACATGCTTACAAGTTACAAGTCCATCACAATCAACATTTAACATTCAACATTCAACAGAATAATCAAGTCAAAGATCAAATAGAAGTTCCCAACAAAAAATAAAAAAAAAAAACGGGGGAAGGGTTGAGAATCATTATAAGACCCCAAAAAATGTGGGTCAAAGGATAGTGTGCATCAAAAAAGTCAGCATGAATTTTTGTATTAGCATGGGCAACCTCGCCTTTGCTCGTTCTCAGGAGCAGTGTCTGGAATACCTTGAAAGTATCTGCAATTAAGAATGGAATATTAATTGAAAGATAGAATTAGAAAGTATGTCCATCAATGATCTCTGTACGTATGCATATTAAATTAGTGCATTTAGACACTCAACACTCTTAAAGAATGAAGACAAATTAACCAATATGAATACTTAATCTTCCAACATTGATCATCGATACAAGAAATATTAGAGAATCAAACAAGCATATATACATGTTTCCAGGAAATATATAGATGAATATGGTTCATAACATAAATTCTTAGTACACATGATTTAACGGTTGACAATAAGAGCACATTTGAGAACTCATCGAAGTGAGTGTATTTTCAATTTTGGATTGCGTATTCCACTTTCCCACCTACTTGGCTATGCACTGTATGGTTCCTAAGAATTTCTCAGGCTCACATCTATATTTGTGAGTTCTCTTTACCAGGAAAAAGTTGGCAATTGTCTGATTTATTCACTACCTCTTGACCATTTCTCAAATATTATTTCAAGAAACACAATAAGTGCAAGACAATTTACTTCAATATTCTTATAAAAATTAATAGTAGTTTTCTTCGTCAAATAAAACAATTTGACCACAAAAATCCATAGCTTCAACTAAATTTAATTCCACAGTATGAAAAATATGAAATTATCAAAAAGGAAGAATAATCTGACCACAAAAATCCGTAGCTTTAACCTGAGTTTTGGGAAGGTAAAAAAAAACTTAAAAGCAAAACTTTATTCACTGATGGGCTTTTGTTATTGAAGTTTACAATTGAGCCCATAGGCCACTACTGAGAAACCTACTATAAGGTACCTAAGTAAAATGCTGATTCTACAATCTGAGCAGATGGAGCAAGAAGTCCATTAAAAGATTGGAATAGAATAATATGATAAATGGAGCAGATAGAGGCGTGTCAAGAATTTTCTGTTGAATATATGGGGATAAATTCTAACCTCTCGGAAACTATAGGCCTACTTTATTGCTGCCATTCATATTCACTTTATGCTCTGTTTTCAAGGATCATTTACTGTCATCCTGTTTAGTGAAATTGTCATTCTCATTTCCTATTATGATTACTACATGGTTCCTTAAGGTTCTATCATTCTTATTGAATATTGAGACAAAAATCCAACATTCATATATATAGGATGCAAATATCTTGATATGATCAAATACATGCATGCAAGTTTAAAGCAAAAACTTACATGTCCTGCCCTTGCTCATTAGCTAGAGCAGTCTTGGCAATACACAAAAAAGCAGCATCTATATTGTAGTCCTCTTTTGCAGATGTCTCGAAGTAAGGAATATTTCCTTTTGAAGCACACCAGTCCATTGCTTTCTTCTCAGACACCTGAGTTCAAGATAATTAAACCTTTACGCAACCTATCATGAGACTAACCACGAGGCTACTAAGGTGGTAGGAAGGGTGATAGTTTGGGAAAAATATCACAAGTTCAATTTATCCTCTTACAAAAATGTAAAATATATATATATATAAATATATATAAAGGCTATAAGAAAACTTCAAAGTACATTATCATCTGCTTACCACTCGACTGTTTCCCCCATCAATATCAATCTTGTTTCCGAGCAATATAAATGGAAATTTCCTGGGATTAGGAGAATTTGCCTGTGTTTCAATGAGAACATTTATCTTAATAGAATATCATCTTCATTCAAAAAACACAAGTCAAATGATTAAAAAAAAATGATTTTGACATAAAATGATGACGAGAATAACAATGTAGAAGAATCAAATATTATTTAAGAAATTTCAATCAGGTCCTGTACTCCAGTTATACATCTTTAACAAACAAAATATCAATAATTCATCACACTGGGTGGACTCAAATCTCTTCAAATAAAAAATCACGCAACCAATGCAGTGCACTTTCATAACTGAAAATGTATTGAGGATATATTTCCTAAATCAAAACGCTTTTGTCTTCTACTTTAGTTAAAACTCTACTAAAGCAGTTAATATAAGATACTGACAAAAATGCATTGTTTATTAAATAAAAGGGCCAAATGAAGAAAGTGCCCAAAAAAAAATTTATATTAAAGCTAATAAAGCAACAATAGCACCAAACTGTCAATTTCTAGAACCCACATATTCAAGAAAATATGATATTATGAATCATCTCGCCCCTGTTTACGCTCTTTTTTTTACTGCATTTCAACGGCTAACAAATAAAAGGACTGGCAATAGTTAGTATATGAGCAGATATGAGGAATCATTCTTTAATCCAGTGTTGAATCTGTTGCAAAAGTTCAGAAGTATTTATTCTAGTTTTTCAGCACCAGGCAGCATATTTTGAAACAGAAGCAGAAAGTTCTTTTATTTTTATTTTTATTTTTTGGGTGTGGGGTGGGGGGGGGGGGGGGATTAATGCTAGTCTAATGTTTCACAATGCAGAACCCATGAATAAATCTAAAAAACTGCTGTTAAATCATCAGGAAGAGTAACATTTTAAACTAGAATCAGGGGCATTTGAAAAATGAATCAAACTATTTATAATTTATGAATATAATGACTTGCTGTAAATTTTATTTTATATATATATAAACAAATAGTGAATAGTCACAATAATCATCTATTTCAATTCATTATAATTATAAATTAGATATTAGACTATTAATATACAAAGGCAGAGAAATAAATCACACTATTTAATGAATAGTAATATATGATATTGATGCATCCTTCACACATCTTTGAAGCTTTTTTAATATAATATCACTTAAACAAGGATTTCCATTTCATTATTAAAAAAACCAAGGACCATTAGGGAAAAAATAATTACAAAATTCCCCATCTGTAAACTACATGTCTTCAACCTTTCCTAACAGCTTAAGCCATTGGGGAAATTGATTGATAACATGCTATCAGTGGCATAACTGAATAGTCACAGTCAAGACTTTAATTCCTTCTGACCTCATTTTTCTAATTAAATTAATTTCAACACAAGGTTTCCATGTGAAGGGTGTGAAGCATATATTGGTAAAATCAATCTTGGGCCTCCTCCTAAGAGCAGTAGCTTAAGTTTTTGGGAGAGAGGGTTAGTGACATATGGTCAAACTGGAAAAGGATCCTTCAATCTCCCTGGAAAGCCACAAGTGAAACTCCCACAAACAACCTATGAGAAGAACACCAAATGGAACCAAGATGAACAATTCTACCCCATAAAAGATTAAGTAGAATTCAGAAATCCCTTTCAGATCAAACATTTGAAAATCAAACAAATTATATAACCACAAGCTCCAAGCCTTTATATTGTGACCTTACAGCATATCTACTAACTTGCATGCGATAATCTTGATCAAGATATCATGCAAGAATTTTTTATCTACAAACAAAAGCATGATAAAGATTGACAATGTGAAAAGAATCTAGACAATCTTTCAAATGAAAGAAAATAAAGTCCAGTACATGAAAGTGTAAAATAGGAATCTAAAGCAGAAGCATGACAAAGATTCCAGTGTGAAAAGCATCTAAACAGCCTTTCAAATGAAAAGAAATAAAACCCAAGAGATGAAAGTGTAAATCATGAGAATTATACTTCAGCCTGGAACATCCCACATAAGAAATATTTTATGCACTCTTCTGTCAAGGAAGGGCTACTTTTCCTCCTTTATATTAATCCTTCCTTTTCTTCCCTATGAAATTTCCGATCCTAAAGACCAACAAGCACAAACTAGCTGATAGCCTAAGCTGCAACATATGTAGCAGGAGCTTCTCTAGAAGCAATTTGATAAAACATGGGAAAGCAGAAGTAAACAAGAGAAAAGATATAATAATTTGTCGACTGCAGATGCCATGACGGACATTGATCAGGATAAAATCAAAACCACAAGTCTACAATAACAGTTATCTAGCAGAAATAAGCAATTCAACTTTAAGGTCTACCTTTTTTAAATATCATTTCACGCAACGAAATATGCAGAACCAAGCATGCAAATCATCCAAAGCAACAACAATAGCAGGATAAAGGGAAAGAAAATGACCTGTTTGAGAAATTCCTCATGCCAAGTGTCAAGGGTATCAAAAGACCTCAAAACATTAACATCATACACAAGCACACAACAATCAGCCCCTCTATAAAATGAAACTCCAAGACTTTGAAATCTCTCTTGACCAGCAGTGTCCCATATCTAACTAGAACACAAACGATGGATTGAGATGTACATAAATTTTCTAATTTCTAGTAGTCTTAAAACTAAATGAAATAGAAACTGAAATACCACCGAGCTAGAAAACCTACTTGTAGAGTAACCAGTCTGTCATCAATCTGGAGTTCCTTAGTGACAAAATCAGCGCCAATTGTAGCCTTGTATTGCTGATTAAACTTCTTATGTATATATCTATTCAAGTAGTTAATCCACAGGAGCTAATTTCAAGAAGCACAAGAGTATAGAAGTATTCGTAACGTTATATTAAATACAAAAGTATAAACAGAAGCATAAATCGCAAAACCTTCCTATCTTGCAGGGAAAGAAGCAAATAATGGAAACTAATAAAAAATTCAAAAGAAACCAAACCAAGCAGTATATCAAAGAAATACGATGCAAAATAAGCACCAACCCCAAAAACAAATTCCGAAGATACAGATATCAAAATTTAAGTAAAATATCAGACTACACAAGCTCAGTACACATAGCATTACCGAATAAGAAAACTTCAGAGGAATCTATTAGGGAGAAGGATACTGAGTCATCAACGACGTCTTTCCCACCCTGACAATGAAAGAAGACAACAAAACCAATTTCATCAAATGCTCATGAGTGAACAGATTTAAAATAAACACATACACATACAAACACAAGCATCTAAAGCGTTGCAAAGAAACCCTAAGAACTTACCCGCTATCGCCGAGAACGATAACCTTAAGCAAGATTCGCCTCCGTAAAGACATTGGTATGGCGGACTGAATCGAGAATCTGTATTGAGGAAGCTAATGACCTTCACAGTGAAATTGTTCGCTGATTAGAAATGAACTTTGCAGTTGACTAGCAGTTGAGAGAGAGAAAGCAGAAAAGGGGCGCCAAGATCGATTGCTTTCTTCAGCCACCAATTTCTCTCTCTGAAAAATACTGCGCCCAAGAGGCACTGTACGGTGACATTTGCAGGCGAGGAGAAATCATAAATTTTGATCAAAACAAATTCATAAAAATTTTTTTTTTTTTTTTTTTACGATTTTTTTTAATAAGAGGGATAGAGTTTTTTTTTTTTAGTAGGACTTTTTATATAGATTTTTTTTTTTTCATAAGTCTTGTAAATTTTTTTTTTTCTAACGGTGGCAAAAATAACTTTTTTTTTTTTTCAGAAGTTACAAATATGGGTTTCTCTCTTGAGATATTGTTTTTAAACTAGAAGCCCATCTTAACCCAATGTCATTCCAAATACCAAATTTTCTTCCAAACCACTAAACTTTTAAATCGTTTCAGGCTCATAATCATAGAATGCATTAAATTTTGCTCAGTATTTATCTGGAAAAGACTAAAAGCATTTTAGTAGAGTAGTGGATTAATTTTACAAAAAAATTGTCATTATTTTATAACATAAATAAATTTAAAAATATCACACTAAGGTCACATCTCAAAAAATAATATCGAAAAAGTTATATTTTACCAATAAGAACTAAATCATCATCTTTTTTATTAAAAAAAAAAAAAGTACTACCTCCAGTCCTAATAATAAAACATAGTTGATTTTTTTGAAAGATTAAGGAAGCTAAATAAGTTATTTAATCATTTTATATGTGGTATATCCTTATATTATATATTAGTTTATTAGTCAGACTAATTAGTTTGAAGAAAAAAATACAAATACTCTAAAATAATTTAATTAGCTTCCTTAGTCTCTCTAAAAAAGTTAACTATGTATTATAATTAGGGCCGTAGTACTATATATCTCTTCTTTTTCTTTTTTTTTCTTTTTTTTTTTTATAGGGAAAAACTTTTTTTTTTTTGGTCATATATATGAAGCAAGTACTTTATATTTATCCATATATTTATATCACGGAAAAACCATGTAGAGACGGAAGGCATCCGTTAATGCTCTCAATCCAAGCCCTTTCACCCTTAAATAAGTTAATGAGAAAAAATAAAAACAAAAGAAGGAATCAATATATGAGGAGGTTAATAACTTAATATAGGTAGGAGCAGTGTATATGCGCAATTAATGAGCATTAATGGAATGAAGTTAAATGAGTTAAGTGGGGCCGTGAGCCCAATGTGGTTGGACTGTTGACACGGTGCTTGCTTCCCACGTGGCCACATGCTCAATTAATATTCTATTCATCATCGTCGACATGGTTCCCCATATATTCAAATCTGTGTTTGAACTTGGAAGCGATGATCTACAATTAATAAAACATATAGAAAAAGAAAAAGAAATGAAAGAAGGAACAAAATAATTTGCTTTAAGATTTAAATTGGACCAAATACTAACAAAACATTGGTTGAGGTGATCAAGTGGTATAACTTTGTAAAAAGAAAAATATAAGTTCAAATCTCAAAAAGAGCACTTGTTGGGAGAGATAAAAACCCTACATATTTTAGGTCTCTAAAATAATCCAAATAAAAAAAATATTGAACCAAAATTTAGGTAACAAATTTGTAGCTATAGAATATGTTTTTTTATGTATTTTATTAAAGGAAAAATTAATCTTTTGGTCCATATAGTTTCGACTTAGTTATAACTCAATCCTACACTTTGACTTCGGTGTAACTCTATTCTTATAATTTTGATTTAATCAATCTTTAAAAAACTTTAACTCAAATTAAACCGGCAATAATAATAATGTTATATTGTTAAAAATTATTGAGAGAGAAAGACTGAGGTAAGAGGAGGAGGTTGGGGAAGAGGATGGGTGTGGGAAATTTTTTTTTTATTAAAATAATCATTTAAGAATAATAATATGGTGAGGTAGGACGGAGGAGGGTGGGGAAGAGGGAGGTGTGGGAATTTTTTTATACTAAAATAATCTTTTAAGAATAATAATATGGGGCCCTCATAATCTCTTATAATGAAATTGGTATTTTTGCATCGTTTTGAGAAATTCATGGGCATTTTGACACTCAAGGTATACAGTGTTTAATGCACATTTGACAAAAGTTCGTAGGCATTTTTGCCCCTTAAATCCTTCAAACTTTTATTTGACATTTATCTTTATATTCATATTTTCTTTTCAAATAACTAAAATATATTTAACAATAGAACATTTTTATTATTATTGATCTAATCCGAGTTAACCCTTGGTTTAACCCACATACTCTTGACTCAATACCTTAGCCGGTTCAATGACTAGTTTGGATTTTAGTATCTTGATTTTGAGAATAGTGAAAAACAACATAAGGATGATGACTATTTTAGGGAAAATTTTGATGTGCGTGTTGGTGATGTGTTGATGAAGTTGTTGGTAGTTTACAATTGATTATTGTTGAACATAATGAAGCAGAGCAAAGGAACATGATTGAGGTGAGAGAGGAAGATTTCTTGGCTATGTTATCCGATTATGAATCGTAGATTGATGAAATTGATGGATTGAGTGATGATGAGGATGAGAAAGTGGTTAAAGTGAAGTACCAAAAATATAATCCCTAGGAGATGTGCAAAGAGTTTCAATTTAACTTGGGGATGAAGTTCACTTCACTTGAACAATTTAAGAATGTAGTTAGAGAGTATGTCCTACTCAATGTATATATGTAAAGTTTAGTTTGTGAAAAATGATAAGGTGAGGTGCTAAGTGAAATGTGCACAAAAGAATGTGAATGGTTGATGTTTATGAGTCAATTAGGGGGTGAATTAGCATATCAATTAAAGAAAATTTACTATAAATATACATGTGGGGTATCGATAAAGGGAAAGAATGCCACTTCTAAATGTTTTTCATCAGAGAAGATTGTTAACATTTAGAAGATAAATAAGAACATGAAGTTGGCAGATATAATTGCATCAGTGTGAAAGGCGTGCAAGGCAAGGTGAAAGGCAAAGGAAATGACTAAAGGTGATTACAACGAGCAATACCATAAGTTGAGAGTGAGAAAGTGTAACCCAGAGATAACTTGTGCTTTAACCGCGTCCTCCTATATTTCGGAGAATATACGAGTGCATTGGTGTTGTGAAAGAAGGGTTTTTAGAAAAGTTTTGAAACCCAAAAATCGGTTACTAAATCGGTTAGGGTATTAGGTTAAGATTTTAGGGTAATTAATATGAAATTCTTTAAAAAAATCGATTTTTTTTTTTTAAAATACCAAACTAAGTTGATATCCCAGGGCCAAACGGTTTTGGTCCGATACAAAATTAAAGATTTCAAGATAATTAATATGAAAATTTTTAAAAAAAAAGTCGATTTTTTTTTTTTTAAAAAAAAACCAAACCAAGTTGATATCCGTGATTGGTTCACCAATTCAATCCAAACACAAATCATTATCCCGGTCTAAATTTCAAACATTGTTTTTAGTGGGATGTAGACCTATGATTGGGTCGGTTGGGTGTTACTCGATGGGGCCATATGGAGGAATGCTACTTGTGGCAGTAGGGCGTGATCCTAGTGACCAATAGTTTCCATTAGCTTGGGCCATGGTTGAATGAGAAAATCAAAATAGAGATTCATGGACTTGGTTTTTAAATAATATGTTTGATGACAATGGTAGTATGCGAGAAAGAATATGGGTATTCATCTCTGATGGACAAAAGGTACTTTATAAATTATTTTGACCAAAAAATTTGGTCCATATCGAGTGTTGAAAAATAGAGAGAAGAGACGAGTTGATTAAATGAAAAAATTGAAAATATCGATTTTGTATAAATAAATATACTTTTTATATATCGAGTGTTGAAATATTTAAATGATATCGATTTTGTATTAAATAGTTATTACCGAGTGTGTTTGAATGACTTGCAAGGTCTTGTTCCTGCATTTGAAGAGTTACTCGAAGGCGCTAGCTGAACATCGATTCTATGGTTGGCATTTGTATGTGAATATCAAGACTGAAAATGGAGGGGAAACTGATGGTTTTTTTATTAATAAAAAAGCATTTTTAATGCAAAAAAATAATTTTTTATTAATTTATGTGTTTACTTTTTTAAAAAAAGAAAAAGGAAAAAAAAAAATTAAAATGAAAAGCTCCATTTAGAAAAAAAGATTTAAAAAAAAAAAAAAAAAAAAAAAAAGGTTGTCTCAAAGGATGAATGAGTTGAAGGTTGTCTCAAGTGGAGCACATGATTATTTGATGGGAATCCCTAAACTTGTTGGACCACTATGTCACACTTTTATGAGACTTGCAAATGTAATATGATAACCAAAATATTAAGAATCATTCAATGGTAGATTGTTAGAGGCCAGAGAACTTTCCAATTGTGACTATGCTTGATTGGATCCGAACATGTCTATATATATCACTAGATTTGCTGAAAATCAGGTGAAGTAATCACTTTTAAGACCGTTATAAGTGCTTATTCACGTAAATCAAAACAAAACTCATTTCATATACTTTACCTTTAATATTATAAGGGTTTAATGTTGATGTAGCAATTTTTTTCCTACCACACTCACATAAAAGTTAGTTGATCTATTGTAAAGAGAAGAGAGAAAAAATATTAATGGGTCCATTGTAAAGAAAAGAGAGAAAAAATTAAATGAGACCCACTCACTTTATGTGAGTGTAATAAAAAAAATATTTAAAGAAAAAGCGAAAGCATTAAACTTCTATTATAAATTATGATTGAAAAATTACTTTTAAACACTCCAATCACTATTTCAATAAGCACACACAAGTGCAAGATTGTCAGAAGTGTGAAGTTAGATATGTAGGCGATAATCGACATAAAGTCTCACTCAATAAACATAAATTCCAAGCTGATCTTACTGCCAAAAAATGATCTTGTTATTTGGTGGCATTTGAACGGAATTCCTTGCAGGTATAATTTTATACTATATTTTTATAATCTTTATAACCAAATTACTGTATTTAAAGCTTTCTTGCCTTGGATATAATCCTTATATGTTTACGCGTGTGAAGAAAGGTGAGAGAATTCCAATGCTTCTGGGTGATTTTGACTAAAATTGTAAATATCATATTGCCTCATTAAGCCACTAAAATTGCAAATATCATATTCTGGTTGTCAGCATATAATAAGAAAAATGGAATAGTAAATAGTTTTTTAAATACTTTTTTTTTCCATGCTCAATAAAATATTTGGCCAAGAGGGAGGATCCCATGATTACTGGATAAGTATTAGGATGTTTTAGAAAATATATTTAATATTAACAAATACAACTAACTTCTTTTATATAACAAATTGTGTAAATATGTTTTATATTAAAGATAAAAGGGAGTACTTATTACTCTTATAGTCATTAATATAACAGATAGTAGAATAGTTTGCCTTGATCTAAAAAATAAAACTCTAATTCACTTTATCTTTTAAATTTATAATTATCTTCTCAAACTCTCCTTATTAATTAAGGAGATTTTTGTCAAGATAGTTCCCAATGAAAATAACCATATTTTTTTTTATAAATAATTAATTTAAATAATTTTTTAATCTTTATAAATTATTAATTCGGAAAGAGCACCTCTTTTCAATTTTGTGCTTAGTTAATAGGATAGAGGTTGTCTCCAGGTGGCTCTCTCAAATTTCCTCCAGGTGTGTAAGAAAGCCCCAGCACCAACTTTTGTTTTCTTTGGGTTTTATAATGTAAAATATTATATTCATCATTTGGCCACACTTTTTTATACACTATTACGCACCTAGGGACAACTTACTAGGATAGAATTTTATCCCTATTTAATTGTTTTGTTTTGCTAAACTTAAGCCATATGGGCTTTAATTGAAACTTGTTTGATGTTCAAACAAAACTAATGAATTTTATATTAAGTCTCTCATTGATTCTAAATTAGAAAAATCCAAGAAAAATACAATTAAAAATGGGAAAAATAAATTAGTGCTACCAATTAATCAAATCTCAAGTCAAAATTGAGGTAGGAACCTGAGATTTTTAATTCTGACTAAATGATCAAATTGCCCTAAATTGAGGGCACAAGTTTTAGAGATCAATAACAATATCTATATCTATATTTACAATATCAAATTATATTAACGATTTCACTTTTATGTTTCACAATTTCATATCCAAAAAAACCAACACATGTCCAAGGATAATTTTGAAATCAACAAATTTCAAGGGTCAATAATAATAACCGTATCTAGGGTGAGCACCGTGACTCTTTTTTGGCCCATGTTTCACAACTTCATATCCAAAAAATATTTTTTAAAACATATGTCCAAGGATAATTTTGAAATCAATAAGTTTCATTCTTGAAACCAAAAATTGGGTCAATAAAACAACAATGCCTACATATCTACATTAACAACGTCTTGTCAAATTTTATATTAATGACTTTACTTTCATATTTCACAACTTAACTTAGGGCAATTTAGTCATTTAATCAAAATTGCAAATCTCATATTCCTACTTCAATTATGAGCTGGAATTTAATAAATTGGCAGCCTTTTTTCATTTTTAATTGTATTTTTATGAAATTTTCTGATCTAAATTCTAATGATAATAATGACCAAACTTGCCTATATAAGATAGACCGAACCGAGTATTAGTCATAGTCAATGGTAGATGAATCTAATACAAAGTTCCCTTGCCCTAATACTCCAGCATATTCCACTAGTTCATAAAAGCCTTCAAGGGTGTGTCAGCAAGGAGAGCAAATAACATAATAGTAGACATTATCTTTTCTTTTGAATTAGTTTTATGGGTTAAGATGTAAATTTAGTAATAAACTATTTTTCTGTGGATTAGAATAGGGAAATTGAGCCGAATCTGTCAAAGGTCAAGCTCATGATTTAGAGCCTCCGAAAGAGTCTGATCTAAAAAGGTAAGCCTTATAGGATCGCAAACAAATTTTAATTGTATTAAATTACTACAAGTTGAGTTTGGTTTTGAAAAAAAATGATTTTTTTTTTTTTTTTGAAAATTGGAAGTGTTTTTTAAATCATAAAGTTTTGCTATTTGAACATCATAAAGGAAAAAATTGATTATCTTCTTATTCAAAAGCTAAAAAAAGCTTGTTGATGACATTATAGTTAGTTAGAAGTCTTTTAATTGATTTTTTTAAACAAAAAATATTAGTCAATTTTTAAAATCTTTCATTTGGTTCTTAATATTTCCCTAAAGAAATTTTTCCTTATCAAATATTGAAAGAATCATTTTTTATTGATATAATGTAAACAAAAAGAACAATTTTTTAATTGTATTTGAAGATGTCTGAATATTATATAAACTATATAAAAATAGAAACTTATAACACACATTAAAAAATAAGAAAGTAGAGTCTCTATCTCATAAACAATTTTGTTTTAAGGCAAATGATCACTTATTCTCTTTATCAAAAGATCATATAAAACATTTCATACTTTAAATAAAGGGGTTTAAACTTCTCATGTTGCATGAGAAGAAAAAGATTCTACACACACATAAAATGGTGGGATCCACGTATATATATATATATATGTGTGGGTCTCATCATTTTATGTATGTGTGACATGAGAAAACACTTCTCCTACAAGATGAGAAGTGTTTTTCCCTTAAATATATTTGTCTTAAATTAAAAATTTTAGTGTTTTAATTTAACTTCTTTAAGAAAATGAAAAATAAATTATTTTTTGTCAAACAAGCTTAAGCCCGCAAGGTGAGCCAAGTCTATGAGTAAACAGGTCATGCTTCAAAATAGGAACATTTTATGGGAGTCAAGCCTAAACAGGTTGATCCGAGCTCGTGAAGGGCCTACCTTTTCCCATCTCTACTATGGACATCTAGCACAATTAATTATTTTTTTTGTGCAAAATTAGACATAATTAGTTTTTTGGTAACATATATAGCAACGCTATTGACTTTGGGTTAACTTTTGTTACTTTTTGCTATGTAGGTCCCACTACTTTTCTTACTCTCTATTATTTTTATATATTTTAGAAATTTGTTCTTTTTTTAAGGTGAAAATATCACTTAGACTCCAATAATCAATTTTATTTTCATTAAACCCCATAAGATTTTGAAATTTCACTACATCCCTTAGGTCGAAATGAAATTAAGTTTTGTCAGTAAAAAGACAATAATATCCTTACTTTATTTTTTCATAATAGCATTTACAAGATAAATAACGGTATTTACAAAACAAATAAATGAATTTAAAAAAATCCGGGAAGTTAAAAATATTTTTTAAAGACAAATATATGAATGACCAAAATCTTTTAACTCCTTGGATTCTTTTTTATCCCTTTAGAAGACAAATGTGATTCACAAGAAAAATAAGAAAATTTACAAAATAAATACGGGCATTCACAAGAAAAATGTGTTTACTTTTGGACACACCAAAAGATAACTGTGTTAGGCGCTCATAGCAAAATAGTTTATTGCTAAACTTGTATATTTGTTCTTCTAAAAATATATTAAAATAATATAAAGTGAGAAGATTAGTGGGACCCATAGTATAAAAAGTAATGGAAGTTAACTAAGATTAACAGCGTTGCTATATATTTTGTAAGAAAAAAAAAATTTGATTATGTCTATTTTTACACCTTAAAATAATTAATTATGTTGGATACCTATAAGAAAATAGTTCGTGTCAACCCAATTTCGTTTCTGTCCTTTGGTATTTATATAGTTTCCACAGCATGGTCAGTTGTGAAGTATTCCTCCACTGTGCTGTAGCTTTCTTATTCGTACGTAGTATCAACCATCAAGCAGAATTGCAAATAGATTCTTCTTAATAATTCAAATATAACATGTACTCGTTTCACTAATAGTTATTTATGCTACTACTGAAAAAGTCAAAAATTTAAAAAACAGTAACGATGTAAAAATGTACATATATTTTATCTTTAAGAGCGTTTAACACCTTTTTTTTTTAAATACAAAAATATACATACAGTGGAGCAAAAGTCACATTCACCACCGTTAATGGAGAAAATGTTCATCGTTAACTTAAAATATTTGATTAATAGTGCTCAGCTGCACGCTGACGTAGATTTTGGAGGAGCCTAATTCTTCCCTTTCACCCTATCATTTCCTCCGCCGTCTGAAATCTCCAGATAGAAAGAAACGATGTGTCCTCCAGTCAAGAAAACCAGCTTTAGCAGAGGTCAGGGTGTGGAAGTTTCCGTCAAGGAAGACGGTGAACTGGAGGACGCACGAGAGGAGAGAGGGTGAGAGGCATTCATGAGTCCAAATCAAACGGAGCATTGAATCCAAATCAAGTCCTTCAATTCAACAATAAGCATCATCGCCTACACCGTAAGTTTCTTCTTCTTTGTTTCTCCACAAATCCTTCCCAAAACCAAACCTCGTCGGCCCCATCTACCCCCACAATCCCTCCACTTGTGGTGGTCGGATCCAATTATAATGGCCATCAATATATATGTAAGGACGTGTCAGAAGAATGTAACTGAACCTCCACTACTCCTAGGGAAAAGGAGTAGCAAAAAGCAAGACAACATTAAAGAAGAAAATGATGATGACAAAGAGGAGGATTACGAAGAAGACTAGAAGGTACAGGAGGACATGAATCTTTTGAAAGTTATGGCACGCCATGGTATAATTCTCTATGAATGTAAGTCTAGGTGCAACATAAAGCTGGCAAAATATAATGACACCAATCGTCAACACTAGTTCAGCAAACCCAAAAGACAGTTTGAGTCTCCCATTAAACTCACTTTGTTCAAAAATTGATAATTATAGCCTGTGGCGCCTCTGAAAGCAGTTAATATTTGCAAAGTGACTAAGTGAGGTTACATAAAGCATCCCTCAGAATATCAACTCAGCATTTTCCATGTACATACGTTAACGTCTTAAAGAGAAGATGATGCAAGTAATACTGAGAAGACAGCCGCAAGTCCCAAATTGATAAGTAATTTTGGTTTTAAAACATCATTCATGACTACTGCAATGATTGTAAATCACGAAGAATTTATTGAACTGAAGAATATAAACGCAAAAATCCCCACCTTAGCCACTTGAACGTTAACAGAATCAGGAATCTCTCTCTGAAGCAAAACAATCCCCGCATTTCTCATAGTCTCTAAATTCCCATCAGTTAAGAGTTTCAGGCCACCCGCTCATGTTGGCACCACCAACGACAATTATAGGGTTCTGACTTCTGACCATCTGGTTGAAGCATCACCACAGCGTGCCCACTTGGTGCGCACCCAACAATGGTCAGATGATCAAGCCGAACCCCACCATTGGGCAAAGCCTCAGAGATGAGCTTGCCATGAGCATCTTCACCCACTTGACCCACAAAATACGTTGGGTACGACAATTTCCCACTACAGACAGCCTGGTTATCCCCTTTTCCTCTGGCGAGAGTTTGACCGATTTTGGCCATAATGGTCTCACCCTCTTTTGGCAACCTCTCGATCTCCACGTATATACCGGCATTGGTGGATCCAACCACCACAAGTGGAGGGATTGTGGGGGTAGACGGGGCCAGCGAGGTTTTGTTTTGGGAAGGATTTATGGAGAAACAAAGAAGAGGAAACTTACGGTGAAGGCGGTGATGCCTATTGTTGAATCAAAGGACTTGATTTGGATTCAATGCTCTGTTTGATTTGGACTCATGAATGCCTCTCACCCTCTCTACTCTCGTGTGTCCTCCAGTTCACTGTCTTCCTTGACGGAAACTTCCACACCCTGACCTCTGCTAGAAAGGGTTTTCTTGACCGGCTGGCATCGTTTCTTTCTTTCCAGAGATTTCAAACGGCAGAGGAATGATAGGGTGAAAGGGAAAATGTTGAGCTGATATTCCAAGGGATGCTTTAATGCTGCAATGAAAAGACTGTTGATTTGACCAAAAAAAAAAGACTATTGATTAGTCAACTCTACTGGAGACATTACGCAGGCGGAGAATTACAGAATAGCCCATTGACCCATTTTGTTTCTTTGACTCCATTTTGCCCCAACAAACCTGACTTCTTAGGTTCTTTGACTAACAAACACCTTAAAATAACCACTTCCACTCACCTTTCAATTCCATGCTACCAAACGGGCCATTAGGAGTCTAATTTTTTTCTTAATTTCTCTAAATATCATGGGGCAATATGAGCCGGAATGGTCTGCAAATTGTCCCTGTCTCCTCACTATTACATAACTACTTCTTTCTTTTTGTGCTTAATATAAAATATATTTACCTAATTTGATTAGATTTAAGAAGTTAGTTAAATTAGTTGATATTATATATATTTTTAAAAATAATCTAGTCATCTTTTTTAATTTCCTTATTCCCTTTCTGTTAGAACCGGCTGTCACCCAAAAAGGAGGTGAATTGGGGGTAAGATAAAAACTTATGAACTTGAAAATATTTTCGATTCTTAATGAAGGTAATAAGTATGAAAATAATTATTCATAAATCAATAGTTAGATATTCAAATAAACATATACTAGAAAGTTACTTATATTTTGACTTAATTTGCTTATCATGGAAGCTCAATTGCAATTTGTGAAAAGTCATTTGCATTTGTATTTTGTTGGATAATAATTGAGATATTTCAAACTATTTAAATTGATTATTGTTTTATTATTAAGTTTGATTTTATTATTTAATATTTATTATATCTTAGGATTAGATATGAATATTATATATTATGATATTATATCTTAGTTATTTTGATTTATTTTTTATTTGATTAGATTATATGTATTCTTTTCTATTCAAGGATTCATAATAATATTCCAGAGATTCTTATTCCCTCTACATAATCCTTCAAATTTCAACATAGTACTAGAGCCAGAATATGAATTCTTCTACTTTCCCTCCTTTATTCTGTATTTTCCCCATTAATTAGACAAATTCCAGAGTCAACCCCATGGCTTTGTCAGGAATTGATTCTCAAACTCAAAGTAGCACTGTTTCTTCTTCGTCATCTACAAGAGATGGCACCAGAATTATCAGAAAAACCAAGTTGAGGTCATTAACCATAAACTTCATAGAAACAATTACCTCCAGTGGTTTCAGATTGTGCTGAGATATCTACATGGCAAGAGGAAGGAGAAGCATATCAATGGAGAAGCTCCTCAACCAGCACACGATGATCCAAATTTTGACACATGCTGAGAATAACCAAGTGATGAGTTTGTTGTGTAACTCGATGACTCTGAATAATCAATTAATGGAATTTTGGAATTTTTTGGGTGGACTAAAATAAAGTTTCTCTTGTGGGTGTTAACTGATTTTTTTTTCCTTTTTTGGTCATATCTAATTTGATATTTTAAAATTCATTCTAACAATAAGTTGAAATTAATCAGGTGATGATTGCAAGTTTTTTTTTAATCGGAATTTTCATGAAATTAAATAATGATATAAAGAAAAATTAGTGAAAATTTCAAGAAAATAACATTTGAATTCCAAACCTCCAAATAGGTTCTCATTATTGTTGTCGTCAATAAGATTTTGAAATTCAATAGGTATTTTTCTGTCTTATTTTCCCAAAAAATTACTTGTGACTTTATCTTGAAATTATATTATAAAACCAAGTTCGTAAATTAATAAAGCGGAAAAGTTGATTTAAATTTGTTAAAATTATACTTAGGGAAAATACTATATAAAGAGCCTGAAAATTATAAAATGACAAAAAAATGCTACCAATATTCATAATGCCAAAGAAAGAAAAAAAAAAAAAAAATCCCAAAATGAGATTTCATAATTGGAGGAAAAATACATGTGAAAGGAAAAGACAGAAATGCCACTTAATTATTTTTTTAAAAAAAAAAATTTGCCAACAACCTCGCTAAAGACCCTACCAGCGATCGGCCACTAGTGTCAGTGTCCCTCCCGCCAAAAACATTGGTAGCTATTAGATGACTTTCACTTAAGGTTCTGAAAATCGGATCGATCACCGAATCGGTAGAGGCTCTTCGGGTTAAAAGTCGGTGGATCCAAACCGGAGTCGACCCAGATTAATTAAAAAATATAATTTAATTAACATAGATAAAAATATTTATATTTTAATAATAAACATATTTTATATTAACATGTAAGATATTATACTAATTTTTTTCTTTTAAAAAAAAAAACACATTTTGTGGGCTTACAAACAGTCAGATTTTTTTCATTACAGTTCGAGTTTATGATCTAGGCCTGATGCAAAGCTACTCACCAAATAATGTGTAGTATCTCTTACCGTTCAAATTTTGTATTTCAAATCAATCTTTTTTTTTTTTTTTTTTTTTTACCAATGAGAGTTGGCATAGATGGTAAGGGATCCGGACTAGCCCCTTGGGTGGTGGGTTCGATCCCTTCGCCGCGTCACTCGGACTCCTTTGGTAGGCGATCTCGTAAGTCCCGAAAGAAGTCTTTCATAGAGCCCGGCCGCTTGCTGCCTTGGTGACATGTCGAACCCCTCCAAAACTTTTTTTTATATAAAAAAAAAAATCAATCTTTTTTGTTTTTTGTTTTGTTCAATATTTAAGATCAATCACTTGAAGCCAAATGAAACAAGTACTACCTACGCCATCAATATTCAAGTGCAATAATTACTATCCTACTCCATGAGTATATATTCGTACAGATATCTGGCTATTCTATTTATTTTCTTTTTGAAAAAAAAAAAAGAGATCACATCGCGCCATAGGATATTGAAGGACTCTCTCTCTCTCACGCGGGTATTCAGTCACTGTCTCTTCGTCTTGTTTCTTCACTCACAATCAACAATATGGCTTCCTTCTTTGGTAAGCGTTAATCCAACCTCTGGGTCCTTCTTATTCTGTCTCATGCTCGCTTCTCTTCTAATTCCTTCTTTCAAAGGCCGTGATTACTTGGTCGGAGGCTCTCAGGATTCTTGGACCCTCTGCATCGTAGCAAAAGGGAGAATCCATGGCGGGGCGTTGAGGCTATTCGTGATGCTTCTGATCTCTTCGATTTTGGTGGATCTTCAGATCTCTCTCTCCTTCTCACTGTTGAGCCTTTTTCACCGTCGATCCAACAGAGTTTCAGACGATTTTTTTGTTTTTATTGTTTTTCAAAAACATGAATCTGTAACTCATAACTCGGTCAACTCGTTGGGTTAGGCCGAATTGACACCGTTCAACTTAACCCGGGTCACCCCTTAAATCGGATTTGGTTGTCCGTCCGATTCTACGGCTTTCCAATCTGAACTGGCCGGTCCGGTTTTCAAAACATTGCTTTCAATAATCAGGAAAAAAAGGTAACTCTTTAATTTTGATTACAATTCATTCACAATTTTGTCAAAGTATTCCCTACATTTCATTAAGTATTACCAATTTTTGTTTACTAAGTAATCAATTTACACTTTTAGGTCATTTACAAGTTTTGTGAAGGCATTTCTCACATTTCATAAAGTATTACCAACTTCCATTCTTAAATTTGTCCCTTTTTTTATTTGATTATGTCTAGTGACTTCATACATTGACTTCATAGAAATTTCAAATTTCTTTATTGATTATGATAATATAAAAATGTTGACGAATTTAATTTCAATTATTTAGATTTAACATATATTTAAACTAAATCGTTGTCATTTTTTTCATCTCAAATATTTAATCATAACCTTTAATAAATATTTTTTTGATAAAACAAGAACTCTTATAATTTTATGATTCAAGTTCATGATTATAGTTAGTAGATGATAACTCAGTAGTTATTGGTAATAATCAAAGTATATATATATATTTTTTTTGGAAATACGCCCATTTCATTACTACCTTAAAATGAACCGTGGGTAAGACACCCCCATTACATCTCTGTACAAGAGCTCATTAACAACATCAGGAGGAAGGTAAAATACTATATTAATAGATCTTAAAAATAAGTTACATTTTTTAATTATTTTAACCAAATTTTTATATGCGTAGTTAAGACTAAGGAGTAACATTTTATATGCAATTTTTGTTTTTGGAAAGGTGCGTCATCACTTATCACTCTCCTCACTTCATTTTCACTAAATTTCTCCACCATTCAATTAGCTTTTAATGGTGAAGATTTTATACTATATTAAATATTAAATTATTATAATATTTTTACATAACAAATCTCAACCATTAAAAGCCAACCGAATGGTTAAGAAATTTAGTGGAAATGAAATAGAGAAAGAGGTTGATGGAGAAACTATTTTTTCCTTCTTCTTCTTCTTCTTCTTCTTCTTCTTTTTTTTTTTCCATAACCATACCCTGCAATTAAAGAGTACGTTTTTAAGGTTTGAAACTTGATTTTTAAGTCATGATAACAACCTCACTAAATTATCATTTACTTTGAGGATCATCCTCACATTGACAACTAATATTTAGAAGAAATAAATATTTCTACAAGTTCCCAACCTATTTTTTTATATTCATTTTTCCAACCTATTTCATTATAAAAATTTAATTTAACTAGAGAGGTTGAGTCAAATTTGAAGAAAATTATACCTCTAAAAATTTAAGTTCCCCAAAGGGATAAGATATTTTGAGATAAAGATCGAGACATCATGACTCCAATCTGTGTCCCACTTCCAACAAGTACATCCTTTGTTACAATAATTAATACATACATATATATATATATATATATATATATATAAATATAAAAGCAGTTAATTAGTAGGATTGAATACTAGCTACTACAAACTTATAAGAGTATTAAATTGTATATGATTTTTGGTACTAATACTTATAAACTCTAAAATATATTTTTTAAAAAAATTGGATTGATATGAAATAAGTTAATTACAAGAAAAAAATACTACTTATCGTGATAAATTAAAATTAAATAGAATTGGCTATTTACCAAAACGGAAGTTGGGTATATATAGCCCAAAAGATTTACATCTCCCCATGGTTAATATCCAATAGTACTTTCGACTTGATTAGTTCTTAGAAAAAAAACAGGATAACCCCTAACAAAATACTCCCTCCGGTCCTAATTATAAGACATATTTAATCGCTTTTGAGAAGATTAAGGAAAGGAGTTAAATTACTTAATTTTAGTCATTTTCCTAAAATGCCCTTATATAAATTTAAAATGACAAAAGTAAAAGTAAATCAAAAATCCCTACCACATACCTCTCCCACCTAAAATTTTTCTTTCCACACACTTTCTAATTGAAATAATGGTGTGGCTATAAATACATATATGTGTGTATGTATGCGCGCACACACACACATATGTTTGTGTGTGTGTATTTACACACATATAAACACACAACCACACACTCACACACACACACAGATATATATATATATATATATGTTTGTGAATATATATATCTACACACATATATAAACATACGCATATATGTTTGTGTGTATATATATCTACACACACACACATATGTTTGTATGTTTATATATCTACACACACAGTCACACACACATACATATATATGTTTGTGTGTGTATAGATCTACATACATATGCATACACATACACACATATACAGGGGCGGATCTAGAAATTTATGGAAGGGGTACACCATTAGCGGGAGATGTGGGGGTTCGGGGCCGCCCCCGAAAATTTTTTTTTAGGCAAAGCTTTAAATGCATTAAAAAAATAAAAGAATATAAAAGGAAAAGTAAGACTAAATACTGTTAAAAATAGCAAGGCTGGACACCTTATATTTTAATAACAAAAGTATATTACAATAAAAATAATTACAATGTCATCTCTCTATGCCTTATTTTTGGGATTCCATCATAATTGTCTCATTATCAATGTTATCAAATACATCTTTTTCAATATAAGACACTAAACAATCATTTAACTATTCATCGGAGGAAGATGGAGTCTAGCGAGTAGAAATCTCCCTTTGAGGCTTTGAGGAAGTAAGAGATGAGGGGGAAAATAGAGAGGTTCACCCCCCCCCCCCCCCCCCCAAAAAAAAATAAGGGTGGGCACGTGCCCCCAACAAAGTATGTGGATCCGCCTATGCACACATATACATATCCGTGTGCACACACATATATCTAGACACACACACACAACCATATATATATATATATATGTTCGTGCGTATATATATACTCAACAATTTAAAAGTTTCATTGACTGGAAGGATTTATGCACCCATATACATATACTCACCAAAAACCAAATACATTTAAAAGAATAAATAGGGGTATTTTAGGAAGAAATTGACAAAAATTAAAATGTTGTCCTATAATTAGGACCAAAACCAACTCTCAAATGTTGTCTTATAATTAGGACCGGAGGGAGTAATAATAATGTTTTTCGACTAAATTACACAAAGCTCACATCAACTTTTATATAAATAATCCTCTAACTCACACCAATTTTGAAAGGAAATACGTGCTCTACTTTTTTATTTTTCAAATGTTAGCATAAAGATCATTCTGGTTATCAACTTGTCATATGTCATTTTGTATTTTGTATTTTGTATTTTGCATTTTTTTTTTTTTTGCCAGAGTCATATGTCATTTTGTATCAAGAAGTATTTTTTTAACTTATAAACCTTACTGAAAGACCTTGGACCTTAATAAACCCCAACGTAAGTATCATCAATTATATACCACTTGATTTACACATACATCCATTATCATAACTTATACGGTTGCACCCTTATTATACACTTTATAAAGAGTTCGAACTCAACCTCACATTTAAGAATGCTTTAAAAGAGGTGATTGATATCAGTCGAGCTACATGACCCCATCAGTTTAACATATATTTTTGTGTGCATATATATAACTCTCAATATTTGAATTATATACATATAAACTTTCTAAATTTTACTATATATGTTTATAAGTAATTAACAAAAACTATAACCAATAAGAATTGAGACTTCTAATTAAAATCTGCAAGTCAAACTTTTGAAAAGTAGCTTTCAGATATGAGACTATAATTGTAAATGTCATTAATTGCTTATAATGACAATAATTATTTATTATACTGAACTTATCATTGAACTCTAACACGTAAAACTAAAGCTGTTTTTTTTAAAAAATTAGCTATCATGGTGACATGGTAGTTTGTAGTCGTCACTAATCATAATAATGAAAGTTGTTAATCAGAATGTCATTAAGCTCTAATGCAATTTTATTATGGGCAATACGGTGATTTGATAAATAAAATTAATGTCAAAAAAGTTCCTCAAAACTCTACAATAATGAACTCATTTCGCATGACAAGTATGTTAATATCCTATTTCAGTAGTCCTTATTAGTCTTTTTCTTTTTTTAAAAAAATTTTTTGGAGACAATTGCTAAATTAATGAAAAAAAACCCTGTTATTCATCCTCATTAAAAGTACTTAAGCTGTATTATATTATTTTCCCCACATATAGGAGTGAAGGTTGCTCAATAAATCCTCCCTAGTTCCTCAGGCCACCTAAAATATTTGAAAATATCACTAGAATTAATTAGCAAACATATAAGCTCAATCGTCAATTCAATCTAAAATATAAAGTTTTATAATTAAATAAAATACATCATTCATAAATTATGACCATCCACAACCCAATGCAATAACATATTGAAAACAAAACATAATTATAATTAAAAACTCAAATAAAATGTTTTTAATGTTAAGAACTAAAACTCTCAAGATAAAATTCATCGATCTGATTTTATCAAAAAAAAAAAAAAAAAATAAAACACATGGATCTGAATAACCCACACATTATTAAGGAGTTTTATAATTCATAATGGGTTTGGAGAGGAATTGGGGGAAATTCTACCTTAATTATTCAAAAGTTAAAGATGGGGTTACTTCTTTTCTTTTATAAGCTCAAAACAATTCAGCCAATTATCATTTCTGAAAATTTTTATGGAAAATTCAATTTCCAGATAAACTACTCTTTTTTACGTGAAAACTGTTGAATAATGCAATACCATGCATCTAATGATATCCTCAATATGTATCATTTTGAATTCTTATGGTCTCTATGTGTTTGGATGTGAATATGAAGAAACTCTTTCCCATCTATTTCTTACCTGTCCTCTAACAAGACCACTATGGTTTGGTTGCATATCAATTAGTTGAATCACATGATTTTTCTGAATTTAAGACTTAAATAAAGGAAACTTTGATTCAGTTGCATAGGGATGAATAGTCGGAAATAATACGTAAAATCATTTGTTTGCTTAATCTCATTTGGAGAATGCAAAATCTGGCTCTCTATTAAGGAAATACTACAGTTACTCCAATTACCAAAATACAAGAAGTGTTGGACACATTATTGCTATTTCTGCTTTGACTTTTTCTAATGATAGTAGAAAGGAGATAATGACCTCTGTTCCAGTAAAGGATGTTTTCGCCCCTACTACTACTGAACGCTGAAATATGAATTTCTGTAAATATAAGAAGCATCATATTCATTAGGTCATGGGATCATTTGTTATAAAGGATCAATCTTAAAAGAATTCCAATGGAAGAATATGTGTTGGAATATTTTAAAATGAAAAGATGTATTTATTAGAAAGTCGTGTCCTTATAAATTAAGAAATTTATGTAACACGTTGTGTATGAAGTTATAACACTAAAGGCCATGAAGATCGTGTGATTTTAGTTTTTAAAGACACATATGAAAATGTGTGGTAACTATATTATTTCGTGGAATGTTGCGTTGGTTTTTAAGAAAACCCTACATACTATAAAAAGTATAACCTTTCAAGGAAGAGTTATTTTAAATGACTATTAGTTATTGAAGTTATATTGGTTCATGAGAATTCGTGAATCTAATATGTAGTTATGATTTTTAATTGAATAGTTGCTTCAAGAGGCCCAACTTTATCAATTTTAAGAAAAACAGTAAATATAAATACTTTAAAATAATTTAATTAGTTTTCTTACTATCTCTAAAAAAATCAATTGGATCTTAGGTTATGCTATTTTTTCCTCTCATTTTAATAGCAAAGCACTTTATTTAATGCAACAAGGAATTCTTTCTGGTATAAAATTGCCACAGTACACCTGAACTTGTATTAATTGTGTGGTGGCCAGGAGGAAAAAACAAAATTGTATTAATTGTCATTTTGCGGTTGTGGGGCTGTGCTTATTAAGAATTCAATCAATTTATAGGTTTATGTATAATATTAGATATAACAAACCAGCAATATGAACAATGAAAGAGATGAGGAATAAAGCGACCAATTTTCCTTTGCAAAAACATGCAACCTGAAGGTGGACCTCATGTGTGGACGTGGTCATGTGGAAAGCTATATACAACTCAAACTTTGAGACAAGACCAAAAAAATTAGGTAGTGAGTAATATACAAGGTTATGGAAATTGGATTAGTCGACATCAATCGAAGTGGCTCAAGCTTTCACTAGCCTAACCATGCTTGAGTTTGAATAAAACATTAGGAAAAAAGAAAAGAAAATACTACCAACTTCACAATTCTAAATCAGTTGTTTCCTACTAACTGAAGCAATTATGACCTCCACCCTTACTATTCATTGAGTACCTGTCAAGCCTTTTTTGAAGGCGTTTGACAGGGGAAAAAGCTCGGTGTAGGGGAAGAAGCTCGGTGGTGACCGTTTGGGTAAGCGTTTATGTCGCTGGGCTTCTTGTTTGAAAGCTTGGTTTCGCAGAAGCTTGGCCATGGAGCGTTGTGGATGAAGCTGAGGAGAGAGATTAGTTTAATAATATAATTCTGAATAATATAATTTTTTTTAATTCTTAAAAATAGTTTAATAATAATTCTGAGAAAGACATGGGTTTGGTTTGGGAGCAAATTTTTTAATAATAATTTAATTTTTTAAATTTAAATTTTTAAATTTAATTATCTTAATATATACAACTAAATAATATATATATAGTATTTAATAATATTCATGCTATTTTTAGTTATTTTTTATTTCAACTGACTTTTCAAATAATAATCCAAATGTGTTTCAGTTTGGAAAAAAGTCACTTCTGTCACCGCCAAACTAAACACAAATCACATTTACAATATGACTTTTTTCCTATTTTGCTTCGTAAAAGTCATAAAAAAAGTTACTTCTCTCACTGTTAACCCCAACGGGTTTTTGTGCTTGATTCCATCGCAGTTGCTGCTTTCTATTCCTTCTCCGCTCATGTCAGATGAGGAATGAGAGGGGATGGTTTTTCTTAGTTGGAGGCAGTTTGGTATTTTCCTAACAATAGTGTGGGCCTCATCACAAGAATTAACCGCGTTAAGTTAAATTTTATGGTCATGTGTACTTTTACTCCACTTTTAAAATTTTTTAAAAAAATCTAATGTGGGATACACCTTAACCCAAACCCAAATGTAAATATTATGTCACTCAAAACTTATGAGTCTTGACAAGACATGGGGGCATTAGTTTGTCAATTCAATAGTTTGACCGATCCAGTTGATTCGGTTGTACAAAAGTACATTATATAAATTGAAAAATTTTAAATTTATATTGTGAATACTGAGTACAGATTAATTTGTAAAACTTGTTCTCCAATTATGGGTTTTACAAGTTTTCTAGAAAGCTTCCCTGCAATAAGTTAAATTTAATGGATTTATTAATGGGTTTTTCAATAAGTTAAAAATTTAATGGATTTATTAATGGCGTCCGTTTTTCAACGCCAAACGCCACCTTTGCGGGGGTGGCGTCAACGATTAGTGGCGTCGGTCCCCGTTGAAAAACCCGCCCCTATGACACCCGCCCAACCCCCGCAAGGTGGCGTCCCGTCGTCAGGACGCCACCGCCACGTGGCGTCCCCACCGACAGTTCAATGGCGTCGGTCCAGTCGATTTGATAAAATAGTTCCGACAAACTCTAATCTGATAATTACTTAAAAAAAAAACGTTATTTTGTTGAAAAACCCATTTATTAATAATTAATTTCAAAGATCTGGTCCTCATTCTGGGCAGTCAAAACTTAGGAGACAATTATTAATAAAAATAAAAGGCTGGGGACGGAAAGTGGCCCACATTGCAAACGCATCTCATGGGGGCGCTATGAGCCGTACTGGTCTGCAATTTGTCCGTGTCTGCCCACCACCGAAAAAGGATGGCTCTGCAGCTCCAAGCTTGAGACTTGACCTCTCAGATGCACAATACTTCCTTGAAGAGAAAGAGAGAAAGATTAGACTGCATTGCATTTTCAAAAGGATACGGCTTGCTTCAACGGAAAGTGTAGCTTTCAAAAATGGATTATGAAAGGATCCAAAAGCCTCAGGTGCTTTATCTCTTTTGCTTGCTTCCCCCCTTTTTGTTCTTTTGCTTGTTTTATCCATTTTAGCTTTCCCTCTTCTGAATGCTTTATACTACAAACACCATTTTTTTTAAAAAAAATTTCTCTCTTGGGTTTTCGGCATGGTTACTGGGAATTTCCTTTTGATCTGTCAGTTTAGACTGGCATGTTGACATTTCGAGCTAATATGTTGATGAGTTTATCTTTTGAAGCGAATGGTTTTATGGGAACTTGGTTTTGCAGAGTGGTGGGGGATTTTCACCTGGAAAATTGAGGAATATGCTAATGGGAGTGGAGAAGAAGAGGAAAGACGAGGATGAGCTTGACTCTACTTTCACTTCGAGATCTCACATTTCTGACAATGATGAATCAGGTGTGGTTGCTTTCTTGGGCTTCATTTTCCCCGTAGAATGAAAATTAGTAACATGAATCTGAGATGCGGCTGTCTCAAAATGTAAGATTTGGCATGGTGGTTTATCTTCACCATTGGGATATCATCTTGAGCGATTCATGCATTTCACTTCTTAAAAGTTCTCGTCACTGTTGAAATTGAGTCCTATGCTCTGAGCTATGTTAGATAAGAAGGAGAGAAAAGAAAAAGAAGATGATGAAAAGGAAAGAAATAAAGATAGGCGTATGATACCCTTGCCATTTCATTAAGATATGGGTAAACCAATGGATGAACATTAAATAATGCCTCTCTCTTGGGGAGAGATTTTTTCCCCCTTTTCACCCCGGATTTATTGGTTGGATATCTGCTAGTGCATTAAATGAAGCGTATTTAAGCAACCTTCCATTGCATATCTATCGCAGGTGGTAGCAGTTCTGATCACTGTAAAGATGTGGATGTTGTGAGTGTCCTTCCTGAATGCTCAACTTTAGCTACAGCTCGTTCTTTTGGCTCAGACAAAGTTGCAGACCGTGGTAATGCAACAGTCACTTCAAGACATAGAATGTTAGAAGAACCTTCTTTGGATTATGATAGTAGCCACGAGAGTATGAGCATGTCCTCATCCATGTTTGAATTTCAAAAGGCTGAGCGTGCTCCCCAAAGAGTCCCCTTGGGACCATTTTCAAAACCGGCGCCATCTAAGTGGGATGATGCCCAGAAGTGGATAGCAAGTCCAACTTCAAACAGGCCAAAGACAGGACAGACCCAGGTCCAGAGTGAAAAAGTAGGATCTCGTAAGGTTGGTAATCTTGGTTTTGGTCGGCAATCTTCGTTGAAGGTTGTTGTTGAAGTTCCAGATCAAAAAATGGCTGCTTTAGAGGAGCCAGATACTAAGCGAATTGATACAAATCAAACAAAGATGGAAAGTGGGGGGCAAAAGTTTGTGAGTTGGGAGGCTGAGCCTTGTGCAATTGCAGATTCTTATGGTAAGCTTGCAATTTTGTTTTTGATAATTCTTTAGTAGCGTCTTCAAGTAAAACATACTTGAGTGCATAGTTGGGATTATATTACTTAGGCCTTTTACAATGCAATTGAAACAAAGTTTCCAATATATGATGTATATATATGGACAAATTAGGAAGATGAACTTTAATTTTCTTTGTAGATAACACTCTTATTGGGAGTGACATTAGCTGACTGGTGATTAGAACAGTGGGATCTGAAAGCCATTGGATGTATGTGGTTTGGTGGTAGGGGATATGGGCCATTTGCAGGATGTCTTAGTTGAATTCTCCATGCTGCCATGGACAAAAAAGGAAAAAAAAAAGAGGGTCTAAGAAGTTTTATAAGGAGCTATTTTTCATGCTTATTGTGTCAGAATTAATCCTGGGCGAAGCTCTAGGATACACAGTCATGCTTCTTAAGTAACTAGTATTTTTTCTCTTTTGGTTTATTTTCATGTGGGGATTCAGCAAGGGATATTTTAGGGTATAATATGGGCCTTTCTTTGTCTTGAACAAGATTTTCAGTATCTTCACAAATGGATATTAACAAACGTTTTATCTGGTTGTTAAAAATGGTGGGGATCATACCACTATGTTGGAAAGATTAATCATCTATGAATTTTGAAGTACTTCGCGTATGATTTAAACTTCAATGAGCAAATTCTTTAAATTTACTGAGAAGCTAATTGCTTTCACAACAGTCTCTGTATTTAAGAGATTTCGGTTTGATTGGATTTCAAAAGTAAATCATTGAACTAGACTAATGAAAATATGGTTCATGCTGATATATTTTATTGAGCAATGAAAGAATCATTTGTCTATGTGCGTGGAAAGTTAAGCAAAAAATTCAGGCCGTGTTACACAAACTTCTGCATCTTGAAATAAAAATGCATAACTAAAGCATGTCAATGTTTTGGACATATTTTCTTTCAAGGTTTCATTCCTAACCTCAATCAGTAAATTTAGCTAAGGAATCACGGAAACTGAACTGGAACTTACTACTTTTGGTTTGTCCCTTCATTGTCATTTGATATTGGCAGTTAATCTCAGCCAGCATAATTCATCTATGGCCATCCAGAGTGCAACAGCATTCATTCCTCCCCCTTCAACAGCTCGGTCTGTATCAATGAGAGATATGGGTACAGAAATGACCCCTATTGCTAGTCAGGAACCATCAAGGACTGGTACACCCGTAAGGGCAACAACACCGATGCGCAGTCCGAATTCTTCTCAGCCTTCTACCCCAGGCAGAGCTGCCCCTGCATCAACTCCAACTGATCTACCTAGTGGACATCTGGATCTCAACAAGAATGAACTTTCTGAAAAGGAGCTACAAATGAAAACCAGGAGAGAAATAATGGCCCTTGGGACACAATTAGGTAAAATGAACATTGCTGCTTGGGCTAGCAAAGAGGAGGAAGACAAAGATGCTTCCACTTCACTTAAAACTAAAGCATCTGAACAACAACCTAAAAGTGTTATAGAAACACGTGCAGCAGCATGGGAGGATGCAGAGAAGGCCAAGTATTTGGCCAGGTCAATTTATTCTTATCTTTGAATTTATTATTTATCACAGCTACTTGTTTTTTTTTGCTTAGTTTGTCTAATACTTCCTTGCATCTTTTCTAATGAAATTTGAATCTACCACTCTCTTTTGGTGATCAACTCTATACTTGGTGATCTATGCTAAAAATTCGATCCTCTTCTTGTCTTCCTCCTAATTCTTATTGAATGCGGGTGGGAGAATTAAAAACAATAAAAACAGCAGAATATCAGGGGGAATAAGTCCAGTTACAGCTTACAAGATTGTTTAAATGTATTGATCTTATAAACATATAGCAGCACTGAAGGGTTTTTGGCTTTAATTACTTGATTAAAATTTTATCATCATTTATAGTGTAATTTAAGAAACAAAGGGTCATA
Organism: Acacia acuminata; assembly: GCA_019022655.1. Lineage (NCBI taxonomy): Eukaryota > Viridiplantae > Streptophyta > Magnoliopsida > Fabales > Fabaceae > Acacia > Acacia acuminata. The sequence continues at coordinate 1,386,575 of JAFJYI010000115.1, read as the reverse complement.
TCCCTGTGACTATGCTGTGCACATAAAGGACTGTCACAGTCAAATCATACCTTACAAGTCCCAAATATTATCCAATTTTTTATTAGTTTAGATACCAAAAGAAGATCACATCCTTATACACCAGAATAGAAATCAAAAGAAGAAAAACAGTGTTAAGGAAAAATTGATAAAGCAACAAATCCTCAAGGGCTTGAATGTTTGAAGCTCTTGAATTTGCATGTGACTTTCATATCTCTATTCTGCTTTACCCCCGACAGGTATTTGTGATGGCTGATAATACTTGACTTATTCTTCTTCTGCCCGATATAGATTCTTAGGTGTGCCTTTCCCCCCTTTCCTTTTTTTTGTGTGTGTGTATGTGTGTTCTGAGGCAAATTAAAGAAGCATTAATAAAATTCCTGTATTGTCTGGATAGTGGAACTAAAGACCTATTTGTGATGCACTTAACACCTCTTTAAGAATAATTTGCATTGCTACACTAAATATTCTCTGAAGCTGGAAGGTGTGTCTTAATTATGCAGATTTAAGCGTGAGGAGATGAAAATACAGGCATGGGAAAATCACCAGAAAGCAAAAACAGAAGCTGAGATGAGGAAGATTGAGGTATATGCTGTTTCTTATCGTTACTGGTTTCATTCTCTGCTATTTCCTTTTCTTTTTTTTCCCCCTGTTCATCACTCTGGATAGTGTTCTCTAGTCCATTTTCTGGGATGTACCACCCAAATGTTAGTAAGATTTATCTGTGTGCCTAAAATTGATCCTGAGCAATGAAAAAAGACTCTTAACATACTCCATATTTTCCTTTGTCATATAACTTATATTGGATTGCAAGAGACATCTATGTTCATTACCTCATTACTGCAATAAATCATGGTTTCTGGCAGCTTTCCCATCTTTGCTATTCAGTTTCAAATATTGTTTTGCTCTGAAGTATCTTGCATAGGGTAGTAACTCATAAAAAATGATTTGGAAAGCATTTTAAGGTCCTTATGCTGAACAAATGCTTGAATGACTTAAAAGTGAGTTAAAGAGAGGGATAAAATTAATTTCTATAGGTCTGAGCTAATGTATACTCAGTCCTAGGCATGACTCAGAATTCTTAGAAGTTCTTTTTACTGTGAGTGGACATAGGAGATCATGGAAGCCAAGTGCATCAATGTTTAGCTATAAGATGGGGGTCCTAATTTTTCCTGAGAGTGGTTGAATGAGAGAGGTTTCTTGCTGGAAGTAGTTCTAAGAAGAGAGAGGGCCTTCTGATATCATCTACTTTTTCAGGAATAGAAAGTGCTTTATTTGATACAGATGTCATCATAAAATGTTGAGATCAAAGAAAGTTTATTATAGCTTGAGGGGGCAGCATACTACGGGCAAGTATTTTAAAAAGGACTTTAGTTTCTAGCGGATGACATCGCGTTGGGTCAAATGCTCTTTTTTTGGCATCCTCATAAGATATCACCATCTAGACAGTCACTTATGGGGGTATGATAGGAACTCTATCTAACGAGAGTGAAGTCCCTGAATCGTTTTGTAAATTTTCATCATAACATTTTCAACAAAAGAGTATGGCCACCTTTCCTCAGATCCTTCCCTTTTACTATAAGCTCATTAGGTTGGAGGCTGATTCTAGAATGAAGATAATAGTGTTCGAGTGCCTGTGTCATTGTCTTGTTGGAGATAGGTGACCCAGGGAAGGAAGAAACAATGAAAAGACCAGAATCCATACAACTGACTAGATTTTCACTTTTTATTTTATTTAGAAAAAAGACTCTGGTTGAATTCCAATAATGATTTTATGATCTGCACAGTTTGTTTTTCCTGGTGGAAATGCCTGTAATTTGAACAGCTGGGTTTTCGGATGTTGGCATTAAAAAGGGGGCTCCAATGTTTGTGAAAAAAAAAACCAAAGCATTTTAACTTTTTACAAGAAATCTCTTCAGAATCAGACTCTTATTGCATTTGTTGCTTAACCTGATGCTTCATTGCCAATAAATGTTGTGTGTGACAAGTACATATTTTTCTGAGTACTGATTTAATGTTGCATAGTTACATCTTCTGGCGTCTACCTCATGTTTTTTAGCTGAAAGTGTGATTCCAAACTCCAGAGTGGTTCCATTTTGTCAGAGTTAAAATATTAGATCTGAGAAGTAATTGGCTTTTGGATACTCTGGACTCAAATAATTCAAAAAGTACACTGATCAAACAACTGTTTAACTTATCATGACAAAGTAACAGTTTGCTCAGTTTGCTTTTCTTTTGAGTAAACTGAGGACATCATTGTATCAGTTTTGTTTGTCTTTTTACATCATCATATAAACAGGTACAGATATCAAGATGGGGTGTACAAGAAGACACGCCGCCCACACAAATTTATTTTAACACTTACATGTAACAATTGTTTTGCAATTAGGGCTTGTAATTATAATGTGGTTTTGCTTGTTTTAGGCCACTAGACTTGAATTCCTTCTCCCTTGTGCTCCTCTCCAACCTTGTATCAAGTAGTGTTGTGAAGGGCATTTATGGGGGATAATAGCTTCATATCAAACTTCAGATTCTATCAAGATTTTCATTTCCAAGGACTTTCACGTAATTCAAAGCGACAATGATTTCAGGTAGAAGTTGAAAGAATGCGAAGTGGAGCACACGATAAGCTTATGAATAAACTCGCGGCAGTGAGACACAGGGCTGAAGAAAAAAGAGCAATTGCAGAAGCCAAAAGAAATTGCCAAGCTGCAAAAATTGAAGAGCAAGCAGAATACATACGCAGAACCGGGCGTGTCCCATCATTGTATCTCTCATTTTCTTGCTGCCGTTGGTGCTCATAGAGAAATGCAGATTGAGGCTTTGTTTCCTTCCCACTTCCCAGGAATTCATCATTTGGTATTTGTCTCAAGTGTCTATTTTGTTTTCTCCTCCTCAGGTCAATACCAAATTGATGAGCAATCACTTGATGTGATGTGGTTGTTACATGTTAATTTTGAAAAATCATTAAAGGGAAAGTTGGGAATTCTGTATTATCTCTCAGAATTTTAAGGATTAACTTTGTAATTAGTGTATAAACTTTCAAATGTAAGGAGATGGTTCTTAATTTTGAACTTAAAGAAATTTTTAGTTTTGGCCAATATTTGATTATGAGTCGTTTCCTTGTTTCTTCAATTCTTGTGGATCAATATTGTTTAGTGTAATATCCTAATTTTTATAATTCAGTTAAACATTGTATTTTAGTAAATAATTAGTAAAATATAAAGGTGAATATGTGTCTCAAAGAATTATAATTTATTGATTATAATTTTATCCAAATTTTACTAGGGAATTAATAGATAAATGGTTGGATTTGAGACTACATATATAGGACAATAAAATGTGACAGTTAACACATTAAAGAATGATTAATTTATAATCAAAAGAGACAAGAAGGTCATATGAGAACAAATCAAATTTAGTGTCGATTAGCAAATAATTGACAAATAAACTTGCACTTATTGAGATTATTTGCATAATTCTTCAATTTAATTAGAGACAAATTAAAAGCATCAAAAGAGGGCTAATTATATTTGAAAATAACTAAGCCAAAGGGGATGAAATAATATTTGTCTAAATATGCCTTAATGTCATGGTCAGCTAACAAACCAATGATACAATGGGATATGTAATTAGCACACCTATAAACACTTGATTAAGGGAATAAATTGAGCTTCTTACTCAACGCCAAAAATGCTACATCCAGCTGAATGGAAGGATGAGAAATAATAGTTAATTAGAGTTGAAAAGTCAACAATTGCAACTAGCCAATGGGAAAAAGCAAAGAAATGAAACTTAATCCTCATGAAATTAAATTAACCAATTAGAGACTATTGATGTTGCATGATAAATGAATTAATCAATCAACCATCCCAAAAGTCAACAAAAGGGGCGCATGAGTTATAGAATAAATCAGATGGGATTTTGCATTGATTAAACAATGTTTTTGGCAATTAAAAAGCACAATAAATGGTTGTGAGAGGGAGGCATGTTGGCAAGCATGTGCAAGGGGTAGGATTAAATTTCAAAAAAGTGCATTCTAATCTAAGGGGTGGGAAGAAAGATGAGATCTTGGTTCTCTTAAGAATTACCATTTTTGCCATAGGTTTTTCTCTATAAATAGGATTTTCTCCATTCACAATTCTTCACACCAAAACACTACAACACATCTGATTTTTGAATTAGAGAGTGAGTAGAGTGAAGTTCTTGGAGCAAGAAGGAAGAAAGAGTTGAAGTTTAAGATAATGTTCTTCAGCTCTAGTTTTTAAGTTTTTAGTAAAATTATAGTTTAATCTAGGAAATGATTAGGAAAATTCCCTTTCATGTTTGGAAGTCTTCATTGCTTTTAAAATTCAAAATGGAGTGAAAAAAATATTAGGGAATAATTTTTAGAATCAATAGATCATTATGATAAAAGTTTGCAAAACTGACGATGTAAATCTTGTGCTGGCAGCAAACATTGAAGCTATTATTTTATGTATGAAATGATCTTATAAAATCATGAAATTTTTCATGAATAAAGAAGACATGTAGGTATTTCTAAATATATAAATTATGCAACATTTTGAGTTCTACACAAGGAGATACAATTTGTTAAAGTTAGGCCATTTTCCTGAAAGTTAATCTGGAACAGCATTGTAAAATGTAAAACATGGGAATGATTCTTGATGTTCTAGCTTTTGGGAATATTTTTCTTGAAAATAGACATGTCAAGGGTCATGAGGAATTTTACAGCACCTCATTTCGATTTTTTTAGAATTAAGATTATTCAAAGTTTTTTAAAATCCAGCATTCTGAAGAAAATGTAAGGGCAAAATTGTAATAACAAATCCACCAAGGGTAGAAATGTCAAAATAGGTGAAAATATCATATTATTCTAGAAAATATGATATTAATTATAATATCATGGAAAAGGAAATAAGTCGACGGTAACATCATAGGATATCCGGGAAGTCCGGAGTCGGATTCAAAAGATCGGGTATTTTGGCAATTATGCGATGAAAGGTACGAACGTGTATTATAACTTTAACTTTGATGTGTCTTGTATGCATATATGTGATAGAATGATTCATGAAGTTGTGGATAAGACTAAGTCTTGGGTCATGCATCGTGACTAAATTATGGGACTTAGATCACTTGTTTATATACATTCAGCTTTGTGCAGGTTATAGTCTTGATAACGCCGTAGGGTTGTTTTCCTAGCGCTGAGGACACGAGGAGCTGTCGTGGCACTGATTAGTACAAACATGGATAACATTACATGTTCTGTATGCTATGTATTGTTGTGTTATTAACATTATATTTACTGTGTACTATGTATTGTTGTAACCTTACATCTATCTATGTTCTATATGGTTGATGCTGAAATGTAATGAATATATGTCATATATAGTGTTATTAATTGAGCATGAGGTTAACTGTTACCTAAGATTCAATGGGTATTGAATCTCAGCCTTGACTAAAAGTTTAGGAAAGGAACCTGGATCTGAGAAGGCAATGTAGACAGAGCCGTAAAAAGGCACAAATGGACGAAGCCGAGAAGAGGCGTTGGTCAGAGCGAATGCCAGAAGAGGTTCATAATAGTATAGTTTCTGGCACAAATCTAATAGAGTTGTTTCAAACCATTTGATGCTTAAACTAAGAAAGGGTCGGTCTATGTGGTTCAGTCATAAGTCGCCGTGGAAGACGGAGAGCCTTCCACTAGACTTTACCTACTCGGCCAATGGGTTTGATTAACTCGTATTGGGTTAGAACCACAAGTCTAGTTAAAACTTGGTTTAAGATTGTATAATTACCATGTAAGAATTGTAATTATACAAGTTCTGTATTATTGTATCATGTGAATATTCCTTCGGGATATTTTAATATAACCAGCTTATGTCTGCATTTTATATTAGTTACTCATTGTCCAAACATTAGTGCATGCTCTCCGTTCCGCATTACTCTGAGTTTTTAACACCCTATTCCTAGATACTATATGTCACCGGGCACACTAATAGTATGGAATTTGGGGTGTTACATTTAGGATAAAAATGCAAACATGAAAGGTCACTTGAAAGTCACTACAATTCAAGTATTGACTATACCAGGTTATATTATTGGGTATTAAATGAGGAAACTCAATGTAATTTTTTTATTACTGTAAAATTTGCTATTAACATTACCATGCTAACAGGGGTGAAAAAAATCCCAGCTGGACACAGTATTCACTACAATGGCTTGAATTACCATTACCATTCTCCCATGAAACAAACCAAACTGGCCCTATCTCTCATAATAATGGTGTGTTAGCCTGTTAGGCAACATATCACAAGAATCACGTGTACATTTTATGAAATAAAATTGGGGGAATTTTTACGAGGGCTATGGAAGGAATTTAATTATAAATAAATTTCCAGGACAAATGAGGTATAGTTATTTTTTACAAGAAAACTTGTGATTACATACTTCTTAGTTGTTATAACTTCTTAATAATTAAATCTCTTTCTTGAAGCTTCATTGCAATTTCCCCAATAAATTTATTTTCACATATTTACTTTTTAATTACCATGTACAATGTAAAATCATTTTTTAAAAAAAAAAAAAAAAAAAAAAACACTAATCCAAGCACCCACCTAGACACCCACCCAAATGAGCACTGTTTTTCCCAAAAGGCTTTAAGGAAAATTAAATCTAGAGTTATACTTATAACTAAAACTATGTTGGACAGAATGAAATAACTTTCTCAAGATTAACATTTTCTGGCAAATTCAAACTGTCCTCCCTATTGGACAAATTGAAACATTGTAATGCATTTATCTATCTAGACTTAAAATAAAAAAGAAAGTAGGCAAAATCTTACTCACTAGAAAAAATATTAAAAAAGTATCATTGTAAAATCCTCTATCAAAAAAGTTTTTAGGGACTTCAATGAGATGGATTCCAAATGTGAACTTACCTTATTGACAAATGTATGTGACCATATTAACAAGTCATAGAGTGGTCATTCTTTAGCTTATATATATTAATTAAAACAGCTCTCAGTGATAAGTGTATATGGTTATATTGACAAGTTATATAATGGTCATTAACAAACTCATCTATATTAACTAAACCAGCTTTTTGTTAACAAGTTTATATGATCATATTGACAAGTCATTGAGTGGCTATTGACAAATACTTCTATGTTAACTAAATAGCACACATTAATAAATGTAAGTTGTCACATCCCTCCAAAAATATGATATACATCAGAGCAGTATAGCACATCATCATGACAAAATAGTTTGGGCGTAGTATATTGACAATAAATCATCACTGTTACAATTCTTGGTTATACAACAAGAGTTACCCTGCAAGGTTTATAATACAGTAATCTAAAATTCTGATGTTCCATATTGTTTATAAATTGTGATCTATCGACCATTACTGCATCCATCAATTACCTATGTTCGTTGTCTTGGCCTTGGAGCTATGTCCACTGCACTGTTCATAATACATATAATGACAGAAGTTGGGATTCCAAAGAATCCCAGAATAACAGTTAATCTCATACACAATGTATAAACAACATATGATAGTCAACCATAATCATGAAAATAAACAATACGACATTCAACATATATCACACGCAGTCACTTAATGCAACACAACACTACAAGCAATTTTGACTGTTAAACGCAGGACATAGCAAGTCCTGGATCCACAGGGCTGGAACGACTAGGTAATAAACCCAAAACAACTGAATGCATATCAGTCTTAGCAACCCAAGGACCTATAGTTCACTAGGCCCTACAGCCTAAACGCGTGTTTCACAACACGTATCACAATTATGGTTCAATAATGCATAAACAGAAATACAGAGTATATGAGATTGAAGTTACTATTTGGTAGATTTTTAGGATGACCACAAATTCCCAAGTTCCTTAATGACTCTAGGCAATCACAAATTTCTATAATTATACAATTATAAGTCATGTTCATAACTTATGCAAACTCTCCATAATTCAAAAAGATATTAGCATTAATTGTCACTTAATACCCAAACATGATAAAAGGGTTCACACTGTCATTTAAGGTTCATTATAACATCTGAATGATAGGTCGTTTACCATATACCATTATTTTCCCAATTTCGGACCTTTACTTGTAACTGCCCAGAATTTTTTAAAATTTTGAAAATTCATAATTAATTGTAAATGTGTCCAATTAAGGTGGTTCCAAAGGATATGTAACCCTTGATGAGTCTATTTTCAAATAAAAATATCATCAGCAGCCAACCATATGTACACTGGTCCAGAATCAACCAAACAGTGCCATTGCCCATATTGACTTTCCAGATTTAAGAGTCATTTTCAAAAATTTATATCTCTATATATGTACAGAAATCCAAAATAGGCCCATGACCTATCAAAGTAAAGCTTATGATGTTTAATTTAAATCTGAAAAATTACATGGATATTGGACACCATTTACTTATCCAAAAATATGTTACAATCAAACTTTCTCATTAGAATATCACTTTGGCAGTTTTAGGGTTTCATACAATTTATTCATATTGCTTCCAAAATCACTACCTAACCTTTATCCTACATAAATTTTCTTTTTAAACACATTGTTAGCATCAAAATGAAAAAAAAAAATCATTATTTCTCCATGCCCTTTTCTGGCCGAAAGTGAAGCTTCAAAAGAACAGACATGATTTTCAAAACTTGCTTCACAAATGTCATGATTTTAGCTCTAGATTGCCTTCTAGCTTTAATTTATTATTTTGGCCTTTGACATCAAGGTTGTCAAACTCGCGAGTTTAAGCAAATTCGTGATAGTGATATAAACTCGTATCGTGAACTTGAATCATAAACTCGTAAGAGTTTATTTTTATTATTAAATATGTATTACTCGTGTATAATTAAAATATAAAAATGAAAATAATTTGATTTAAATATATTTTAAATCTAAATAATTGAAATTAAATCCATCAACATTCATCATTTATCATATTTAATCAAGAAATTTCTATAAAATTTCTATATAAAGCCGTTGAGCATGATTAAATAAAAAAGTTAACATAAACTTAAGAGTAAGTTAACACGGTTTTGTAAGCTAGAAACTTAAAAACGGTAAACTCGGTGTATAAATTCGTGAGTTTAACCGAGTTTATGACTAATACGAGTTTACTACTAACTCAACTCGTTTTTATAAGGTAGAAACGTAAAACGGTAAACTCGGAGAGTCAACTCGCGAGTTTGACAACAATGTTTGACACTCTTTAACCCATTTTTAGAAATTTGGGCAGAACCAGCACTTAGGGTTTATGACTTTTAAATTGCAAGAAAACATGAAGAAACCAATTCCAAAGTCAACCAACATCACAAACATGTGACAGTTGGCTTGTGCTTACACTCCTTAAAATCTTCTTCCTCCTTGGACCTCCTTAAGCTTTCGGCCTCCCCTTCAAAATACCATACATGATTTCCTTTTCAATACTTGAAGCTTACATAAACAATATATGGAGAAGAGAAGTTGGAGCTTGGATCATGATCACTCACCTTAGTTCCTTGATTTTCCTTCCTTCCTTCTCTTCTATGTTTTGGCCAAACGCTATCTCTGTGTCCCTTGGTGTTTTGGATGAATGGTTTCATCAAAAGAAAGGTGAGAGGTGATTTATACTTGGTGGAGAACTAACCTAAAGGGTCCCTCTTGGTGTTTGATTGTAATGCCCAAACAATTCTCTCTTTTATTTTCTTTCATCTTATTTCACATGTGCTCTTATAACATGTGCTTCTTGAATCTTCTCCCTCTTTCTTGAATAGGCCGAAAGTGTGTGTGTGTGTATCTTGGCTTCATAAATGATATCCACATAAGCCAAAATATGAAGAAAAGTCATTCTTTCTCTTACTCCTCTCTTGACCGAAGATATCTAAGAGAAAGAAGCTTGTGAAATACTCCTTTAACGTGTTGGTTTTCATTTACTCCTTATCTCTCTCTTTTGGCTTGTGTGGGACGGTTTTGGAGGCTTATAAATTACTCCTTTCATGTGTCAATCTTATTTAATTCATCCTCCTTTTCTCCCATACTTGGTTGGCCAAAATTCAAGCACAAGGAAGTAGCTTCCTATTTACATTTCCTTGACTCCTCCCTTGACTACTTGACTTGTAGTTGTGTCATGTGATTTCTTGTCTCCTCTTTTCCTTCTCAGTTAGGACGACTTGGAGGCTAATTATTTAAGAAGCCTTGACTCATCCTTATTACATTAATTATATGCACATTTTTCCTTTGTCATCAAGTCACCATAACTCCCAACATGACAAGTGGCAATTCATGATGTAAGAAGGAGTTATGTTTTGTTCTTTTAACCTTTAGCATGTCATGAATTTAGGGATTCATTTGACCTCCTTTCCTTATCTTGTTGGACAAATATGCTGTGTATGTATAGCTTCATGAAGACTCTTTATTACATGTCAAGTTATCTTAATTCCATAATCTTTCCCCTTTGTACATTTGCAAAAATCCAAGGCATGAATAAGAAGCTTATAGTTTACTCCTCTTGACTTTTGTCACATGCCTTCTCCCTCTTTGGCCACTTGGCCAAATTTAATGATCAATGGGGAGGCTTCTTGATTACTTTTATTGATTTAACGTCACATGTACATGTGCTTGATTAAATATTAAATAAGTGTGACATATAGCGCATTAATTCCCTATACGAAACTCATTTTCGCACAACAGCTCAAAGTTAGTAGAATTTTCAACCAATTTTGAAAATTTGTATCTATATGTACACATATCCAATTGCAGTGATTCCAAATGATATGTAATCATCATTAAATCTATTTTTAGGGAAAAATATCTCTCACAGTCAATCACATGCCAACTAGTCCAGAATCAACATTTAATACACATTGGTCTAGAAAATGTTCCAGATTTTAGGGCCAAATTCAAAAATTCGTAACTCAGTGTATACATTTCCAATTGACCTATATGACATATCAAATTAAAGATTACAATGTCTACTTTGATTCTAGAAAATTTCATAGATATCATTTGCTCAGTAAAAGGCATGTCACAAGATGATTGCCTCCCTAGAAGCCTTACCAGCATCAAGGGAAATTCCCTTCATAATATTTGTCACACCTCCTAAATTAGGCTTAGTCATTTGCCTGATATAGACTTATTCTCAAGTATCTAGGCACAAGATTTAGGATATTACATATGTGACTATATTGATAAGTTATAGAGTGGCAATTGATGTAATACCCAACATTTCTTTTTATCTTAAATACAATATTTTGATAGAAAAAGCCTATTTAAAATAGGTGAATATGTGGTCTCAAATTTTGAGATGTGTTTATTCTATTTTCTAGGGATTAGAATAACCAATGATTTAATAAATTTTGTTAGGTATCATAAAATACCATAAAATATAATAAATACCATAATAAGCTATGGTTTATGTAAGATCAAAAAGAGCAAGTGAGTGCTATGAAAATCCTTAAATAAATTTGGAGACAACAATAACAATTAATGACCAATAAGAATCTTCTAAAAATTAAATGAATTGTCCAAACCTTCATAATTAATTAAAGGACCTTAAACACCAATTATTATAATTTATTAAGAGACTAAATTTTCTAATACCCTATATTTAATACCTAACTCATATTTAAATCATAAAAGGCCATGAAGAATTATCAAAACACTTGAAACAATTAAGGGGCAATTACCAACAATTAAAGAGCAATTAAAATTACACTAATGGAATATTTAGGTAATTCTTTACAAATAATGTTAAAAGTCACCAATTAAAGATGTATTAGGATAATTAAAGGTCAAGGACCAATAAGGGGTTAGGATTAGCATAAAGATGATTACTAATGATCATGATTAAATTAGTAACCAAGCAAATAAATTTAATAACACCTAAAACACCATTTTAGGATTAATGACCAAAGATTAAGCTAATTAAAGACTAAACCCTAAGAGTATTTTGCTTAATTGATAACCAATCACCAAAGTCATCTAGTTACAAGTATACTTAGAGTAACTAGGAAATTAGAACACCAAGTTAGGAAATGCATGAAGATGGAGATGCCACCAATGCATGCTTGGAGAATGCTTGATGGAGGAAGAGCCATTAAAGCACTCTTGGGACCAAAAGCTTTACACATGGGGACAATTTTGACACCAAGGCAAGAGGCTTTGGTGAAAAATCAAAGGAGGAAGAATGGGGGGAGGTAGGCCACGTTTTTGGCTCAAATTTGGAGGGAGAATTCAGACTTAAACCCATGGCCAAAATGAGAGATGTGTAAGTTAGAGAATTACAAGATTGCCATAGCCTTTTGCTATAAATAGGGGGCTTGAGTCTTCATATTCTCCACATCAAAACAAGCAAAGAAATCTGAAATAGAGAGTTGAGAGTAAGAGTGAGGAGCTTCTTGAAGGAGTAGCAAAGTTCTTGGTAAGTTCTCTAGCTCTAGCTTTAAGTTCTCTAAGTTTTAGTTTTAAATTCTTAGAATAGAAGTAGTTAGATCTTAAATATGCTAGGATAATTTTGTTTACATGTTTTTATAGTCAAAATTAGCTTTGTCTCGAAAAAATGATGAGGGAGATTATATAGAAAAATTTCTGAAAGAAAATCATCAAAGTAACGAAGTTCTGACGAAATTTCATCGGTTTCGGAATTTCTGGAGGCAGTGATGAGAACGCCAGAATTTCATATTGAAAATATGGTCAAAAAATTCTGATAAAATTCATGGTTAAAATAGACATATAGGGATTTTTAAATATGTCAAGAACATGTCAAAATGATTTCTGTACAGAGAGATAAAAATCCTCAAAGTTAGGCTACGAATTTTTGGAAAAATTCTGGGCAGAGGCTCAAAACTTAAAACCTGGGAGTGATTCGTGTAATCTGGGAAGAATTTATTATTTTTACTTGAAAATAGACATCCTAAGGATTCCAAGGAATTTTACGGATCCTCGTTTCGATTTTTCTAGAATTAAGTATGATTTTTCAAAGTTAGACGAAATGCTGCCCAGATTTGTACCAGCGTTGTTCTACGAATTTTGAAGGAATAAAGTGAAAAATAAATGTTGCAAGGGAAAAATAGTCATTTGTGACTAAGATATCTATTAGGATATTGTTTGGGAATTAATAAATGCGATATTACCCTCATAGGATATCTCGTGAACGCATTTTCGACCGACAAACGTACCGTATTCATCAACGAAGGTACGTTCGCGTACTGTAACACTAGCTCTGATGCTTATTGTATGATTATATATGATTGTTGTGTTCATCGACTAAGACTTACATACGTGTTTATGTCACATACGAGGTTATGTTCTAACTATTGCTGTAGCATACGTGGTTATGTTACATTCGTTGTTATTATCTTACATACGTGGTTATGTATTTCTAATCATACATCTATTATGCGCTTTTGTTTTGATTATTGTTGTAATGTCATGAATATCTGTCATACATAACTCGTTACATAAGCATGAGGTTAACCGTTACCTCGAGGTTCAATGGGCATTGAACCTTAACTCTTAACATAGCGTCGGGGTCGGGACCGAGGATCGAGGAGAAAGGCAAGCAAAAGACGCATAGGGACTCAAATAAAACTTTTTTCTTTTGTTATTTACTTTTGAAAACACTCGGTATAACGTACCGCTACTGTAATCAGCCAGACTTACGGCATTTTGAATATAAATATCAATTACTCAATCGCTCCGATGCTCTACTCTGATGAAAAAAAAATATACTGCTTTTGAAAATGGGATGTTACAATTGACAAACTCATCTATGTCACTGAAGTCCCGAGGGACCTTTTTTATAGAGGATTTCACACTGAGACTTTTTTATAAAGGAATCTACACTAAGGATATTTTGATATTTTTATGGTCCTTGAAATATGAGTGAGTTTTGAGTTTTTCCCAAGAAAGTATATGATAAGACACAAACTCAACTTTGTGAGATTTTGGATAAAAAAATATCATCAAACTCATGCACATATTTTTGGAGAATATTTTAAATAAATACCATTTGAACTTGGAAAATCCTAAAAAGTCTGTTAACACATGGAAAGGACAAATAGGTCACAAGAGACTAATATGTGATTTTGAAATGTTATGCTTTTATCAAAATGCCCCTCAATTTTTTTTTTTAAAAGGAAGAACCCTCACCGATGTCGGAGCTCCACCGATCAGTATCATCCAACTGACAGGCCTCCATCTCTGGTGGTCAAAGCTTCATTGGCAATTGATTAAAGAGATTGACTACTTGAGCTTCATAAGCTCTATTCGGCATTATTGACAAGTTGACTAAAGACAATGTATAGCGATTGACAACTTGTGCTCCTGGGGTTATAAATGACTACACTTAAATTGTCATTATCAATACTCAAGTTTTCATGTCTTTTTTCAACTTGTCACCAATGCTTGATAAGGCTAACTGAGTTCAAGTAGTCAATCCCATTATTCAAGTTGTCACGAGAGCTTTGATCACCAAGACCACGCCGAGCTCGCGGTAGCAAAGCTCTGGTGCCACAAGGGTTCTTTTTTTTTTTTTTTTAAAGAAAACAATTTAAGGGGCATTTTGGTAAAAGCTCAACATTTCAAAATCTCATATTAGTCCCTTGAGATTTATTTGTCATTTTCATGTGTTAACAAAATTTTAAAGTTTTTTTTTTAATTCAAATGGTATTTATGTGTTTTTCCTGTATTTTTTTGGGGTATCCCCACTCTATTATTTTTTTATTTTTTTATTTTTTGCTAAAGGTATTTCCACTTTTAGATCCTGAATCTAACTGTTAAGGTTAGGCGCATAAGATATCCATGTCAAAGTACTGTTTTGAGGCCCAGGGTCACCGTTTACAATGATAGACTGAGATTTCATAATTATACTGACAAAATCACTTCTTGTATTAAATTAACTCCTCCATCCACATCCACCGATACCCTCTTAGAAACCCAAGCTCTTGTTAGAAATAATGAGTATGTGATTGTGGGTTATAAGGAACTAAGTCTCACTTTGTTCGAAATTGTGGGCTAAATAATAATCTTGGACAATTCAATGGGTCAAGAGAAGGAGTGATAATGGCCACCGAAGGTAAATATAGTCAAAATCCGACAATTTTTCCCCACCTCTTATGCACGTGTTACACGCAAATTGGGCACCTTTTATTGAAAGTTAAATGGACTATGCCACTATTCTCTTTATTGTGAAATCTTGGCATTGAAGCACACATTGCAGTTTTTGAATTTCATAAACGGAATTCTTAAATTAGTTTTATTGCTATTTGCTAGCTCTTAGTGTGAAAACTGGACATCGGTTTTTCCAGGCGCATAAACTCATTTCATGGACAGTTTTTATTTCTTTTAATACTGTGTATTCATGGCCTTGAAACATCCTTATTTCCTAGCATTCAAAGCCGATATTATCATGGCTCCCAACGTTTAGAAACTGATTCTTTAATGACATTGAGGCTGCCCAGCATTTGAACATTTGAAGCCTGTATAAGCAGTATCTGCAAGAGGTTGAGGTACATGGCTCTTGATTTTGGAGAACCCTTTTTCCTCCTCTTGGATATTGTTTTATCTACTAAATTCTAGTGTCTTCTGTAGTTCTATTCACCCTATTTTTACAGGAAGGGTTCGTTTAATTTTGAAGAGTGCCGCTTTTTATCTGCTAATAGTTGCAAAATAGCTTTTAAGGAGAATGTCATTGGGAATGACTCGAACTATATATTTTTGTTGTTATTGCAAGTGTCTCCAACATCTCTAGTGTTTTGTGTCCATTCTTACCCTATTCTTCTTTTATACTTCAAAATGAGCATGTCAATTTTTTTAAAAACCAAGTCCAAGTATTTTTATTATTATTATGGGTTAAGGAGCATTTTTACCAATCAACTATAGGGTCAGGAGCGCTCAACACAATAAACTCTTCACTGGACCAAAAATACAAATTAACTCTTGAAAACATTAAATGGGCACAAAAGCTAAACGTCTGGGCCAACGTCCGTTTCTTTCCCTTCTTCTTCTCCACTAGACCATCCACCTTGATTCTTTCTCTTCTTCTTCTTCAAGTCGCCGATTGTCCCAAAGCCACAAGGCCACTAGTCTCAAGCATTCACCACTCACTTCCCAACCTCAACCTCTGCTTCCTCCGTCACCACTCTCCGCCTTCACTTCCACTTTTGGGCGTCTTCTCAACTCTCTCAAGCATTCTGGATATTTTGCAATTTCGAGCGGATATTCACAGACTATTGTATGCAAAGAGTCGACTAAGACACATTTTTAATGACGGGTAAAAAAAGCAAGCAATCAACATATAAGACCAGAAGCAATCAACAAATTTTGGATTGATTGCAGCTAAAAAGCAAGCAATCAATCCAAAATTTGGAGATATAATCATGAGCATAGAATTATAAGACCAGCCAAAAAAAAAATGAAAATCCAGATCCACGAAGGAGAGAAGGATCAGAGGCAAAGGAACCAAAAGCAGAAGAAGCAGAGGAAGTCGATGAGGATGAGTCGAACTGAGGAGCAAGGAACCTGCTACCGCCGGGACGACCACCACAAGGCCTCAAGCTTATCATCGTCTGATCACCTTGCTGCATAACTCAGGAGATTTGCGAGATCTGAGATTTGCGAGTCTAGTATCACCGATTTGCGAGATCTCGAGATCCACCACCGTCGACGCCTTCGCCTTCAACGACTCCTCGGTCCGTATCGCCGATTTGCGAGATCTGAGATCCACCACCGTCGACGCCTTCGCCTTCAACGACTCCGGATCTGGTATCACCGATTTGCAATATCTGAGGTTCTAGCTCGCTGGCGACGAGAATGGAGGATAGACGACGAGAATGGAGGATAGATCCAAATCCGATGGCGGTGTGTGGTGCCAGCGACGGAGGAAGAAGCTCCGATTGGTGGTCTTGAAGCTCTCCTTTCTCGTCTGCTCCGATCGCCGGGTCATTCTCTCGCGTTTTGTGGAGAGTTCAATAGGCGGAACGTTTGAGCCAAAAAAAAAAAAAAAAAAAAAAAAAGGCAGTAAGACGTTAGCTTACAACTAACGGTTTTGTGCAAATTTATTGTTTTCAAAAGTTGGTTGGCATTTAAGGTCCAAAAAATAGTTTATTGTGTTAAGCGCTCCTGACCCTATAGTTGATTGGTAAAAATGCTCCTTAACCCTATATTATTGAAAGTAATCTTGTACAAGATACTATCGGGCTTTTAGCAAGGTTACAAACATTAATTCACCATATTATAAACGATTTGTGTCTTCCATTAAACCCAACCTCATTGATAATTGTGAGTGTTAAATTAAAAAGCACTTGAAGGGTGATCGGTTTTTTTTTTTTTTTTTTTTTGGGGGGGGTTCAATTGACAGACGGTTAATAACAACTGGATAAAATAAAAATTTAGTATTTTTTTTTTTAAAAAAACAAGGTTTGATATTTAAGCTTTATTAATTATATAAAAAAAAAAACTATGCTACGAAAATTATTCTCCATTGCATACTTTATACTTTTTATTATCATCCTCCATTCCTTCTTGCAATCAACGATTATCAATTTTTTTTTTTTTAGGGTTTAGATGTAAAAATACATATAAATTTATACCTAATATACGCCCAACACTGTAAACCTTTTTCAATGACAAAAAAAAAAACCTTACATTTAGAAAGAGGGCAAAAATAACCATGCAGTTAAAAGACACCAAACTTCCGTCAATTTTTTCGTTATTAACAAAATAAAAATGTCTAAGTTTTGAAATTCCTTTATTGCCCTTGCCCTTCCCCTTGGTCCTACTCTGAGACTCTCCCACTTCCTCCCTCAATCTCTGATTTTCTTCTGAGATCACCCAACGATGGCGGCGAAATCTTTGAAAGGTTTATGTTTCTGCTATGGAGCTTCAATCTGAGAGGGTAGTTGCTGAGGAAATGCTTGAGGTGTCTTTTAAACACCCAAAACAAAGCAAGACCCAGCAATGAACTTGTATAATTTTCAGAATCAGTATTTCCTGAGAATTCTCCTCAGATCCTGAAAAATGAGGTGTGGTTTCGACTGGGGACCCCCATGTTTAGAATTAAATTTACTTTTTTAAAAATGAAGCTTGTGCTTATTTTTGAGTTTGAAATTTCTGATGAATTAAATTTCTATGACAAGTTTTGTCGATGAATTCTGGTTTAGTTGTGAACTAACTTTTACCTATAGATGATACTGATCAATTTTTACAGTGACTGGGGATGGAATAAATTGTAATGTTTTTAATTCCCGTTTTGTTTCTTCAAAGATGGGCTTCAAAGATTGTGTTGATGATGAGTCCAGTGTTGTTGAAGCTTGAGCAGAGGACAGAGGATGAGATTGAGAGGATGGGAGGGAGATGGATTTTTGTAGGTTGAGGGTATTTTGGTACTTTCCTGTGACAATATATATATATATATATATATATATATATAAGTTAAGCTATTTCGCAAGATATCATTTTTGCCCTCATTTAAAAAATTTATAAATAATTTTTTAACTTAGAAGGTATATAATGTTAGATGCACATTGAATAAGTTTGTGAGCATCTTTACGGAACCGGTTTCCCAGCTTGTCAAAGGATTTAGCTCCTGGTCCGTCCGATTTAATCTAGACGGCCCATCTTATTTTTTTTATTTTTTTATTTTTAATAAAAAATAATTTTAATGGATAGAGAATCTAAAATAAAGCTAATCTCCGAACTAACATTTTTTCAAAAATGATTTTTTCATATAGAAAAAAATAAAAACAAAAATAAAAAATAAAATCGAGCCATCGGGGAGGGAGCTCGTCCAAAGGATCCCCAGCCTCCGCATCTTTACACTTTAACCTTTAACCTTTTTTTTTTTTTTTTAGGGTGAAGGAGCAAATTTACCAACCAATTATTAGGCCAAGAGCATTAGGCACAAGAAACTTTTAATGGGACCAAAAAAACCAACAAACAATTAAATTTGTTAAAAAAATACAACACCGTCAGATCCCTTCTAACTCCGTTTAGAATGAATGCCATGTGGCATTTGAAGTGCTTCACCTTTTCTCTGGAACAACACACTCTCGATTTGCCTCAGATCCCTCTTCGACCTTTGTTCTCTCCGATGCAAACGATTTAATGGTATGGGCAACCGATGAATGAGTGGCCAGATTCTGCTCCTGGCAACCCTACACAAGCAAAGACGCCGCCATCGATTTCATCCAAAACATCCCCTCCAATTTCTCGTGGTGCCGAGTGATCTGCGTCGACGATCGTACGATTGGTTCTGTTTTTGTTCCATACTACTCAAGGAACGACAAAGCAAGAGCGAAATCCGCTGAATTAGGGTATGTTTTAGGGTCGAAATATTGGGGGAAAGGGATTACGACGAAGGCAGTGAAGATGATGGTGGAAACGGCGTTCGCGGAATTTCCAGATCTGGAGAGACTTGAAGCTCTTGTTGATGTTGATAATGTGGCGTCTCGAGAGTTACGGAGAAAGTGGATTTCAAAGGGAAGGGATTCTCGGGAAGTTCTTGTTCATCAAAGGAAAATCCGAAATATGGTTATGTTCAATGTGCTTTGGGACGAAATCTGAGTGTGAATTGTTTGATATCTGTTCATCGTCCTTAGCTTTAAGCGAAGATATCGTGACTTCGGAAACCGAACAAGAAGGAAAAGATCCGAGAAGGCCACGTGGCATTCATTTTAAACGGAGTTAGAAGGGATCTGACGGTGTTGTATTTTTTTAACAAATTCAATTGTTTGTTGGTCTTTTTGGTCTCATTAAAATTTTTTTGTGCCTAATGCTCCTGACCTAATAGTTGGTTGGTAAATTTGCTCATTCACCTTTTTTTTATGGACAATTAGTTGCACCACAAACTCATAATGACTTTACCTACCCTATTAAGAGAATTCCTATCCGCTTATTTTAAATGATTTTGTGCTGCCAATGAAGATTAACATATTTGGCGAAGGCGTCAAATATGGCTTTAACCCCAAAAGGGAGGAAGTTTGATACCCGCTAGTCGATTTGAAGGCCTCATTAGCGTGGGCGATCCGTAAGTACCTCAGAACGCTCTTTAAGCCGGAGGCATGCCCCGACCTTCGTGGGATACCGGTGTCTACTCCACCTAAACTTTTATCATACAAAAAAAAAAAAAAAAAAAAGATTTTGTGTTGTATAAAATAAGTAATCCTCATGTTCTTAATAAAAGACATATTTTGAGAGTTAATCTTTATTATAAATATAAGACATATTCTTTATATATATATATATATATATATATATATTATATATTTTATATATTTATTACTATTTTTCTAATTTACCCATATTAATATAAGACATATATAAGGAAATTGTTGAAGATAACTAGGGTGTTTTAGAAAATATATGGTATATTAATTGACTCAACTAATTTCTTTAATCTAATCAAATTATATCAATATGTCTTAGATTAATGACTGGATGAAGTATGTAAGAAGAATTTTAAGTTAACTTATGTAAAAATACTTTTATAAGTGATAAAACTTGCAACCTCTTTCTTTTAATGGAGGTGTATGACAGACACATCTCTCATTACCATCATTTATCTTTTGGAATCAAAGTGACCAAGATCTTCGTTGCTTGATTTCTCTAAACCCACGCTACAGATAAAGAAAATATACCTTCAAACTCACGTTTGAACCAATGTTAGATTCTACATTTACGCATATAACTCTCTTGTCCTTAATTTGTTTATTATTTAACTAATTAGAAAAATATAATAATATTATGGGAAATTTATATTACATATGACTTAAAATTTAAGAAATTAACTTCACATAACTCAAATTTTGAGATATTATTTACAAAAATGATTGTAGTTTAAGGAGGTATTTGGTTATAATATACTAGTATTACGTAATGAGAAAATAATTGATTGATGGGGTTATCTGCACAAAATGAAAGTTTAGGGAAATTGCACGAGTCAAAATTCAAGAAAAAATTGTATAATTTAGACATTGTTTTATATAATATATATACACATAATTTAATCATAATGTATATTATTTCATTTGTTGATAATCAAATTATCAAGACATAAAAAGATTTTTTATTATGATTGAATGACACTTTTAATTTTGAAGACATTGACTTTAATTTGAAAATCTTTCTTGAAACATATTCCTTGAGACCATTATTTCCCAAGTCACTTTATAATATATCATTACAAGACTGCCGTTGCCTTTTAATTATGAAGTCCCAGTTAATTGTTCAAAGTTCAATTTGAAGCATACAAATATTTTTTCCAAATATTGAGGCTTGAGTTGCGAAAATTTGAATTTGAATCCTACGCCATCTAAGACCTCCAATTGAGTTTTTAACTGAGTAAAAAAGTAGGATGTTGGTGATGGGAATTTATTTTGGGGAATCCAAATTTTAAAATATATTTGTATTATTTTTGCAATTGTATTTATTTTGAAGGAAGTAAATCGTAATATTTTTTCCCTAGAAATAATTAAATATGAGACATATAAATTGATTAAATGGAAAATTCTTATTAACTCAAACTAAAATACCAAAATCAAAACTCAAACTTGCACTTTTTAACAAATTCTTAATAAGGCCAAGAGGCTAATTAGGGGTTTTTGACTGTCATGAAAAAGATTAGATTATTATCAAAAAGAGAATGCCTCTTTGAGGTTAAAAAAATTGAAGATATGTGCCGGCCCAATTATTTCGGCGGCGGTCTGAGTCCACGCCATGTTGTCTTAGATAATGTTAATTAGGAAAATCTCAATTAAATTTGGATGAAATAATCAAAACTAAAATTTGACATCTACTTACCTTTAATTTTTCCTTTTTAATCATAGATTGGAATTTTGGTCTTTTCACAACATTAAGAAAATCCTAATTATGCCTCTTAGCCGAATTAGGAATTTTTTAAAGGTATAGGTTCAAATTTGGATATCAGTATTTCAGCTGAATTTAATTAGTATTTTTTCAAAAAAATTTATTAATTTATTCAAATTAAATTTAAATAATCTAAATTATGCTTTACTTTAATTGAAATTTAACAAGGAATCTAATAATATATTAATCTACAATCTTTTTTTTTTTTAATGCAAATGTAGTAGGAAAAAAGGCATCCAATGGGACCAAATATGATGTCAATGACATGATTGAGAGACTAGCAAAAGTTTTACCCCATGAGCGCCCAGCACAAAAAAGTTTTACCCCAAGAGTACTCGGCACAAGAAAGTCCATGTGCAATCCACCCAAAATCCGACTGTTGCCAATTCTTGACCGGACCCGTCCAACCATGTGTATTGGGGTTAGAAAGAGTGAATGCTACAAAAAATCACAAATATAACTAGTGAATTTCATTTTGAGTAAGGACAGTCAGTTTTTGAACTTGTCCGGACAAATCCATGTACAATTTATCCAAAATCCAATTGTTACAAATCCTTACCCAAACCCCCCAACCATGTGCATTGGGATTAGGAAAAGTGAATGCAACAAAAAAATCATAAATGTATGAGTAAATTTTATTTTAAGTAAGGATGGTGAGTTTTCAATCAGGGATTAAATCACCCTTGCTCCTACTCCGAGGAAATGCTTGAGGTGTCTTTTAAACACCCAAAACAAAGCAAGACCTAGCAATCAGCTTGTATAATTGTTAGAATCAGTATTTCCGTAGAATTCTCCCCAGATTCCTGAACATCAGGTGTGGTTTCAATTGGGGATCCCCCATTTTTAAAATTAAATTTACTTTTAAAAAAATTAAGCTTGTGCTTATTTATGAGTTTGAAGTTTCTGATAGAGTAAATTTCTATTGCAAGTTTTGTCGATGAATTCTGGTTTAGTTGTGAACTAAGGATCCGTTTGGTATGAGAAAAATTTGAAGAGGAAAAGGAACTTAGAATAAGTAAATGAAGGGAAGGGAAGATTTTGAAAGATGGGGGATGATAGTATGAGGGAAGATGAGTTGTTTGGTAGAAAGAAAATGAAAGGGTAGTAGTTGGTAAAGAACCAAGAAATGTCTATTTGACCCTCAAAAGTAATTAATTCAAAATAAAAAAGAAAAATAATTTTTTTGCTAAAATATATTTTTTTAAAATATGCTCCTATCAAGTTCGAATTGTATAAGAAAATTTCCCGCCAAGTTTGAATGTCCGGGTAAATTTGTCAAAAAATATGAACAGTGACGTAGAAACTTGAGATCCCACTAATTTTGGTGGGATTTAGTGCCTGTTTGGCAACTTCCAAAACCTAGGTTTTGTTAAAGGTTTGACAAACACCTCAATTTTCTTCAAAATGATTTTCCACCCAAAACTTAGGTTTTGGGCTCAAAACCTAGGTTTTGCCAAATCCAACTTTTTTTCACTTTCAGCTTTTCAAAACCCATTTTGCAGATTATGGGTCCCACTATAACTGATGAAAACCCCAAAATACCCTCAATATGTATACTCTGGTTCTTCTTTCTTTTCTTTTTTTGCTGGTTCTTACACTTGAGCAAAAAAAAAAATCTGGCTCTTCTTCTTTTTTTTTTTTTTTTTTTTCCGCTCAGAACTTTGGTTCTTTATATATATATACACACTGGAGGTCATCAAGAAGAGGGGCCACGTCGTCGTCGAAATGAAATGCAGCAGCACGTACTAGTACTAACAGAGTATTTAAAGAGAATGCAACATAAAAAAAACTCGGTTCTTTTTTTTTTTTTTTTGAAAATAAACTCTGGTTTTTCTTTATATATTCAATTTATTTTTCTAACAATTTTACAATTTTATGTAATTTTTGGTATTTATTATTAAATATAATATTTATGATATTTAAAATACCAATTTATCCTTTAAATGTAATTATACAAAAAGCTAATGTCCTTTTTGGTAAATTTGATCCCTCAAAAGCTATTCGATAAAAACATCCAAACACTATCAGTTTTTTCCAAAATCATTCTCAAAAATCATTCTCTAAAATCATTTCTCCAAAATCTAGGTTTTGCCTAAGTAAATGGTGAAAATCATTTTCCAAAAACCACTCCCAAACGGGCCCTTAATCTTCCCACATATAAGGGAAGATTGGTGGGCCTAGGAAGATTTATCTAAAATACGTACCAAAAAGAAGAACTTACTAATTTTCCTTTCCATTCCCTTCCCACCAATTCGTGTACCAAACAGGCCCTAACTTTTACCTATAGATGATACTGATCAATTTTTTCAATGACTGGGGATGGAATAAATTGTAGTGTTTTTAATTCCCGTTATGTTTCTTCAAAGATTGTGTTGATGATGAGTCCAGTGTTGTATGAGAGACACCTCTCTCATTACCATCATTTATCTTTTGGAATCAAAGTGACCAAGATCTTCCTAGTTTGATTTCTCTAAACCCACGCCACAGATAAAGAAAATATACCTTCAAACTCACGTTTGAACCAATGTTAGATTTTACATTTACGCATATAACTCTCTTGTCCTTAATTTTTTTTATTATTTAACTAATTAGAAAAATATAATAATATTGTGGAGAATTTATATTACGTATGACTTAAAATTTAAGAACTTAACTTCACATAACTCAAATTTTGAGAGATTATTTACACAAACGATTTTAGTTTAAGGAGGTATTTGTATTACGTAATGAGAAAATAATTGATTGATAGGGGTTATCTTCACAAAATGAAAGTTTAGGGAAATTACACTGTCAAAATTCAAGAAAAAAATTGTATAATTTAGACATTGTTTTATATAATATATATATACATATAATTTAATCATAATGTATATTATTTGATTTGTTCATAATCAAATTATGAAGACATAAAAAGATTTTTTTATTATGATTGAATGACACTTTTAATTTTGAAGACATTGACTTTGATAATCTTTCTTGAAACATTTACTTGAGACCATTATTTCCTAAGTCACTTTATATCATTACAAGAATGCCGTTGGCTTTTAATTATGAAGTCCCAGCCAATTGTTCAAAGTTCAATTTGAAGCATACAAATAATTTTTCAAAAAAGAAAAAGGCCATAAAAAAGGGGAAGACTAGAAAAATATTGGGGCTTGAGTTGCGAAAATTTGAATTCGAATCCTACGCCATCTAAGACCTCCAATTGAGTTTTTAACCGAGGTAAAAAAAAAAAATAGGATGTTGGTGATGGGAATTTATTTTGGGCAATCTAAGTTTTAAATATTGTTTGTATTATTTTGACAATTGTATTTATTTTTAAGGAAGTAAATCATAAAATTAAAATAATATTTTCCCTATAAATAATTAAATATGAGAAATATAGATAGATTAAATGGAAAATTCTTATTAAATCAAGCTAAAATACTAAAATTCAAATTCAGACTTATACTTCTTAATAAATTCCTAATAAAATCAAGAGGCTAATTAGGGATTTTTGACTGTCGTGAAAAAGTCTAGAATACCACTTTAAGGTTAAAAAGAAAAATTGAAAATATGTGCAGGCCCCATTATTTCAGTGGCTGGTCATAGTCCACGCCATGTTGTCTATTAATTAGGAAAATCTCAATTAAATTTGGATGAAATAATCAAAACTAAAATTTGACCTATACTTACCATGAATTTTCCTTTTTAATCATAGATGGCCATTTTGGTCTTTTCACAACACTAAGAAAATCCTAACTATGCCTCTTGGCTGCATTAGGAAATTTCTAAAGGTAAATAATTAAATTTGGAGATCAGTATTTCAGCTGAATTTAATTGGTATTTTTTCAAAACTGACTAAACTTTCGAAAGTTATTAATTTATTCAAATTAAATTTAAACAATCTAAATTATGTTTTACTTTAATTGAAATTTAACAAAGGATTGTAGTTTAATTTGAATAAGTAATGAATAAGCACAAGCTTCATTTTTGAAAAGTAAATTTCTATTGCAAGTTTTGTTGATGAATTCTGGTTTAGCTATCAACTAACTTTTACCTATAGATGATACTGAATACTGATCAATTTTTTCAATGACTGGGGATGAAATAAATTGCAGTGTTTTTAATTCCCGTTTTGTTTCTGCAAAGATGAGCTTCAAAGATTGTGTTGATGATGAGTTCAGTGTTGTTGAAGCTTGAGCAGAGTTGAGCAGAATACGCAGAGAAGTATTTTTGTAGGTTGAGGGTATTTTGGTACTTTGATGTGGAAATAGACTGTCATTTTTCTCCCTTTTAAAAAGTTTACTACTAATTTTGCAACTCATAAGATTTATGGTGTTGGGGCTGCAGTATAAATTTATCAATATTTTTACACCTTAACCCTTTGTTTTAACTTTTTTTTTAAAAGGGCAATTACATGTCAACCTATTGAGAGGGTTTGAATTAGCTTATTTTAAATGATTTTGTGTCATACAAAATAATTAATCCTCCAGTCTTTAATGGAAAATATATTTGAGAAGTTAATATTTATCATAAATATGAGATATAATTTCCTTTTGTCATTTTTTTACTCATATCTTAATAAAGGAATTACTATAACATATTAATATTTCCTAAACAATTTTTTTAATAATAATTAGATAAATATGATATTATGGGAGTATGTGAGAAGAATTTTAATTTATACTCCCTCCGGTCCTAATTATAAGAACACTTTTTGTAGTTGGTTTTGGTCCTAATTATAAGAACAAGTTTTAACTTTTGTCAATTTTTTCCTATAAATGTTTTTTTATAAAGTAAATAATGTTTGCAACTCATTAATTTTATCTGCACCTCAATTATACTTTTTTCTTATAAAATAATTTTGAGCAATTTTTGTCATATTTTTCCCATTTCACCCCTACTAATACTTCTTCAACAATAATTAATTTAATAACATACTTATATTCTATCAAATGAGATATTCTACTTTATTTTTTATTTTTAAATAAATTAATTTTGTGTAGCATAAATCATTGTATTTTAATCTGTGAATTTTTGGCCCAGTGAATGTTTCGAAAAAAAAAAAAAAAAAAAAAAAAACCTTCTATTTCATGCTTGCTGGCTTCGACGCGTAATAAAACCCCACTGGACTGCAGTTCATCGTTAATAAACGTCATCAATCTCGTCACTTTGCACTTGATCAGGCTGGTGCTTCTTCAGTTGTTAAGTTGTAAGAATTTTTTTTTTAATTTATATTATATAAAAATAATTTAACTTTTTAAAGTGATAAAATATAAAAATACTTTTTCTTACAACTTGCAACCTTTTTCTTTTATGGAGGTGTATGAGAGACACCTCTCTCATTACCATCATTTATCTTTTGGAATCAAAGTGACCAAGATTTTCCTAGTTTGATTTCTCTAAACCCACGCCAGAGATAAAGCAAATATACCTTCAAACTCACGTTTGAACCAATGTTAGATTTTACATTTACGCATATAACTCTCTTCTCCTTAATTTGTTTATTATTTAAATAATTACAAAAATAAAATAATATTATGGAGAATTATATTACATATGACTTAAAATTTAAGAAATTAACTTCACATAAATTTTGAGAGATTATTTACATACACGATTGTAGTTTAAGGAGTTATTTGGTTATAATATACTAGTATTACGTAATTATAAAATAATTGATTGATAGGGGTTATCTGCACAAAATGAAAGTTTTGGGAAATTACACGTGTCAAAATTGAAGAAAAAATTGTATAATTTAGACATTGTTTTATATAATAATGGGGTTTACACTTCTTATGTTGCATAAAAAGAAGAATTCCTACACATACATGAAATGATGGGATCCACATCTTTTTTATATATAAGAAAAAAACTTAAGCATGAAAATGGTGGGACTCACATCTTTTTGTATCTATGACATGAGAATACATTTCTCCTACAACATGAGAATTGTATTTCCATAATATATATACACATAATTTAATCATAATGTATACTATTTGATTTGTTCATAATAAAATTATCAAGACATAATAAGATTTTTTTAGGGGAAATCATTTGTCCAGCCACTGCACCTAAGCATCTGTCCTGTGAGCCATAAAAACGACGTCGTTTGGATTAGTACAGTGATTCCACGGCTAAATTGAAGGGGGGAAAAAAAAAATAGCGAGAATCAGATAATTGGATGATTATCGTGAATCTGAATAGGAATAGCGCTCGAGTCTTCTCCTCCGGTGGATTGCGCGCGAGACACTCATTGATATGGATTGCATCGAAGAAAGAGAGAGATGAGTTTAGGCTTTATTTAACAAATGTCGAGTCAAGTAAAGCAGAAATTGAGATATGAATTGAAGACAACCCGGCAATACAACTCATTAAATCGCAAATACACAGAAGGAACAGTGGAATTTCATGGTATTGACAAAGACGAAGCTTTCCAATCGCCATTATACGAATTCTATCTTATGAAAAGAAGTCATAACCCCAAAAATACTGACAGTACCAAGAGTGATTTCGTTGATGTTAAGGTCAGAGTCGCCAAGCTTCCTGTACTCCAATGCATTCTTTTGGGCGAGCGTGGCACGGATGATGGTGCTCGGTGTAGACTTTCGAAACCTCGAAATCCTAGTATTTAGGGGACATGGTAATTTTACAGTGCGACAAAAGGCAGGAGTTTTCTGGAAGGAAGAAGCATGAATTATAGGGAAGAGCGACAACATGGCCATGGAAGATGCTATTCCTATTCAGATTCACGATAATCATCCAATTATCTGATTCTCGCTATTTTGTTTTTTTCCCCTTTAATTTAGCCGTGGAATCATTGTACTAATCCAAACGGTGTTGTTTTTATGGCTCACAGGACAGATGCTTAGGTGTAGTGGTTGGACAAATGATTTCCCCTTTTTTTTTATTATCATTGAATGACACTTTTAATTTTGAAGACATTGACTTTGATAATCTTTCTTGAGACATATTACTTGAGACCACTATTTCCCAAGTCACTTTATATCATACAAGACTGCCGTTGCCTATTAATCATAAAGTCCCAGTTAACTGTTCAAAGTTCAATTTGAAGCATACAAATAATTTTTCCAAAAAAAAAAGGCCATAAAAAAAGGGAGGACTAGAAAAATATTGAGGCTTGAGTTGTGAAAATTTGAATTCGAATCCTACGCCATCTAAGACCTCCAATTGAGTTTTTAAGTGAGTAAAAAAATAGGATGTTGGTGATGGGAATTTATTTTGGGCAATCTAAATTTTAAATTTTGTTTGTATTATTTTGAAAATTGTATTTATGTTGAAGGAAGTGAATTATAAAATTAAAATAACTTCTCCGTATAAATAATTAATTATGAGAAATATAGATTAATTAAATGAAAAATTCTTATTAAATTAAGCTGAAATACCAAAATTCATATTTAGACTTATACTTTTAACAAATTTCTGATAACTCCAAGAGGCTAATTAAGGATTTTTCACTGTCGTGAAAAAGAATAGAATGCCTCCTTGAGGTTTTTTTTTTTTTTTTTGCCCAAAATGCCTCTTTGAGGTTAAAAAGAAAAATTTGAAGATATAGGCGGGGCCAATTATTTCAGCGGCCGGTCTAGTCCACGCCTTGTTGTCTAAGATATAGTTAATTAGGAAAGTCTCAATTATATTTGGATGAAAAAAATCAAAACTAAAATTTGACCTATACTTACATTTCGTTTTCCTTTTTAATCATAAATGGGGATTTTGGTCTTTTCAAAACATTAATGAAATCGTAATTATGCCTCTTAGCCGAATTAGGAATTTTTCAAAGGTATAGGTTTAAATTTGGATATCAGTATTTCAGCTGAATTTAATTAAGATTTTTTCAAAACTGACTAAACTTTCAAAAGTTATTAATTTATTCAAATTAAATTTAAATCATCTAAATTATGTTTTACTTTAATTGAAATTTAACAAAGAATCTAATTATCTACAATCTTTTTTTTTTTTTTTTTTTTTTTTTTTTTTTTTTTTTTTTTTTTTTTTTTTTGAACAAATCTAGTAGGAAGAAAGGCGTCCAATGGGACCAAATATGATGTCAATGACATGATTGAGAGACTAGCAAAAGCCCATCTAAGTGGTTGATGCACACAAATTAAATTGTATTTTCTCCCATGCGAAATTAGTTAAGTTATTTTGTAATATAAAAAAAAAACCGTGTTGTTTTTTTTAAGGGAAAATTCTAAATAAATACCATTTGAATTTGTAAAACCCCCAGAAGTCCATCAAATTTGTAAAAAGATTGAGAAGTACAAAGGACTTATGAAGGATATACAAATTCGGGTGAAATTATCCTTTTGCCCTTAGTTTTAAATAAATAAAAAAATAAAAAATAAATAAAATACCCTCAAACACCCCCACCGCCGCCGCCGCCCCCCGAATGGGCCCTCTAGCGCGACCGACCGGTGGGGGGCCACCGCCGCGGTGGGGGTGTTTGAGGGTTTATTTTATTTATTTAAAAACTAAGGGCAAAAGGATAATTTCACCCGAATTTATATCCCTCATAGGTCATTTGTACTTCTAAATCTTTTTACAAATTCGACGGACTTCTGGGGGTTTTACAAATTCAAATGGTATTTATTTAGAATTTTTCCTTTTTTAAACCCTCTCTAATAATTTGCATTAGGAATTATCTTTATCAATAAAAACTCCTTTTATATGTATAAATAATAAGGATAGTTTAGAAAAAAGAATTATAAATTAGGAGATAGTGTGAATTGTAAATTTATTATTCAAGAAAACCTCTACTAAATTATAACTTTAATATTTTCGGCGATAAGAGATTTCTTTAGAAAAGAAACACATCGAATGTTTGTTTGAAATAGTAATTGGAGAATTTAAAACTAATTTTTTAATCATAATTTACGTATATAAAGTAAGTATGTGAAAGAGATTTTGTCTCGATCTACATATATAAATACTTTTATATTAACAAACTTAATAACACTAGAAATTTTGATAAATAACTTTTGGAGATTCTAATACATTGCGGCTAGTGAGTTGAGAAATATAAAATGAGACAAAGGCAAAGTTGCCAAATCTAAACCTAACCAATCAATTATGTGGGAAAAAAGTGGAACATCTCAAAGCTTTGCTTCTTCTTTTTTGTAATTATTTGGATGGTGACTTAA
The DNA here is from genome assembly GCA_019022655.1 of Acacia acuminata. Taxonomy (NCBI): domain Eukaryota; kingdom Viridiplantae; phylum Streptophyta; class Magnoliopsida; order Fabales; family Fabaceae; genus Acacia; species Acacia acuminata. The sequence goes on along the minus strand of JAFJYI010000115.1, from coordinate 1,355,532 downwards.
TAATAACACTGTTAATGTGATGATGATCCATATTCCATACAAGCAATTCACAGCTATATGGGTCCCCTTGTTTCATCATTCATTTGCACGTGGGTCCCCCACTCACCCTCGTTTCATTGGCTATGCTACTTACCCTCTTCATGTGTTTTCCTCATGCTTAAGATGTAAAAACATATATGTGATTTTTTTAAGGTATATCTAATAATAAATATTACTTTTTTGAGTGGAAAAAATGACTGTGGTTTTAAAATAGGTATAAAAATACTCATTGATGGTTAGTTTAACCTTTTTTTTACTTAAAATATTGATGTGGATGATGACATAGATGTTGGAGCAAAATCTCACCTAATTTTAATCTTGCTGTCAGCTTATGTGTTATTTACTTAATTCATGTTATTTTCTAAAGACTAATATGTAACACCTCATCCTTATAAACCTATATACTTAATATATACAAATCCAAAAGACACTTACCAAATAGTTATAAATATTATTTGAAAGATTTAATTTTAAAAAATATTGTTCAAAGGATTTTGAAACAAAAATAATTGTAGTGTGATGATAATCAAATATAAAGTGGCATTACATGTACTTCATGAGCATGATAAAGCCTTCAAAGCTCATTTCACATGTGTCTTCTCTTACTTCTTATTATAATATTCACCTGAAAAATATTAATATAAAGGGATGAGATTTCATATCTCAATAACTACCGAAAATTTCTATCGTACACAAACAAACCATACATGATAAAAAGAAGGAACTAATTACATATATATATATATATATGCTTGCATATATCACAATTTTCTTATAAAACTATTTCAAGTTAATAATCAGTAAACAACTTCTATTCTTATTCATAACATATAATATACAATTATGCAATATGTAATATGTAACCCCCTTATATCACCATCCATCATATATCGCTGACTGGAGCCATATGCTAACAAAAACACATCCATTTGACTAGATTGTCCCAAACTCACCAATTCTTAAGATACAACCAGACACAAGTGTAAAGTTTAAGTCTGGACTATATCTTCCCTCCTTAAAAGAACACAACTAAAGAGATGTCACATATCCTACATTAAAAGAAACAACTAAGGAGGTGTTACATGTTTCACAGCTCTAATGCAATCCTGGTCAAAGGAAAATATGGAAGAAGGGGCTCTGACAAGTGCCATTCATTATGCACCGAGTGATGACATACCATATGATAAGAGATCTCATCATACAAATTCCTCCTTACTCTAACCTATCACAAATACAATCGCCATTATAGTTATATTCAATCACCAATAAATATAATATCATTATAAGACAAGGTAGAGTAAATCATGCTTCTATTAGTATCAAATATCATCATATATTTAAATATGCCTAAAAGGAAACAATAATCCAACAATACATTAATTATAATTAAATTATTAACTATGTGAAAAAGTGAGTTATAAAGAAATTTACTTATAATATTACTTTGCTCGACAAGTGCCATTCATTATAAATGACATACCATATGATAAGAGATCTCATCATACAATTTCCTCCTTCCTCCAACCCATCACAACTACAACCGCCATTATAGTTATATTCAATCACCAATAAATATAATATCATTATAAGACAAGGTAGAGTAAATCATGCTTCTATTAGTATCAAATATCATCATATATTTAAATATGCCTAAAAGGAAACAATAATCCAACAATACATTAATTATAATTAAATTATTAACTATGTGAAAAAAGTGAGTTATAAAGAAATTTACTTATAATATTACTTACTTGAGAATTTATAATACATACACATATACATATAATTCAATCTTTTTTTTCTATATATAAGAGATAGTCATTCACAATTGTAGATAATTCACAAATATAAGAAAAAATATTTAGAGTTGTCTATTATTCCCTAACAATAGGTAATCACATAAAGTTACTTTAAAACTCTCAATGAGAATCTATGTACAAAATCACAAATATAATTATTTATCAAGATATTAATCTACATTACTCTAGAATTTCTCCAAAGATATTCTAAACCTACTCTAAAATTATTCTAGAGTCTTAAAGCTACCTGTAGAATTCAATCCTTTAAATTAATCGGAGTCAATAAATAAATAAATAAATGTGTATGTTTATTTTTATACGTAAAAATAGGTGACTACAAATTAGAGTCCGTCAATCGTGGTCTCGGTCCTCTGATGGCCGCCTCCGTGGCCGGCCTAACAGGGCTGGCCCTCCAGGGTCCGGAGTAAGAAAAATACCTGTTTTTTAAAGCCCGGCTCGAGAGCACCAGAGCCAGGGCCAGGGCCGGCCCGCAAGGCCCGGAAATTACTATTCCAAATTTTAACTATTTTTCCTTCACTTTTTTAAAAAAATATAATTAGTAAATTACAACACGAATCATTCAATAAATAAGCACAAATCACTAATTCATAATCAAAAGCAAACTATGTTCACAAATAACTCATATAAAACAAAAAAAACATATCACTTGGCGACATTAGTACGATGACTATTATTGTCGTCATCTTCGTCGCTAGCATCAATTTTAACGACATTTGATTGTTCTTCACTTTGAGTAGTAGCCTCTGGCTCATGAGTAAGAATATCATGAAATTCTTCTCCCGCATCATGAACACATCCATAATCTTTATTTGCAACAAATAATAAATCAAATCATAAAATTAGAGTATAGTTATTATGTATTTGTAGTTAAATGGATAAATAACTCTATAACAAATACAATATATATATAAATTAATAAATTTAAAAAGGAAAAAAAAGAAAAAGTTACAAAGGAAAAGGGCTTACGTGGCCGGCCCGAGCCCCCGGCCGGCCCATTTAAGCCCGAGACCCGTCGTGGCCGGCCCTTCGCGCTAATTTCAAATATCTCGTCCATTTTTCAAGCCCGGCCCTTAAAGGGCCATGGCTTAAACGGGCTGGCCCGTTTTGACGGCTCTACTACAAATTGATGGGAAATCATACAGGAAGTACTCAATATGTGTGTGTAAAATGTAAATTAAAGTATAGAGATCAATTAAAATGAATTATGAGACAAACAGGAGGACTCAAACTCTTCAATATATATCAACATAAAAAGAAAAAAATTCCAGTGCCAATATGACGCTATAATAGAAGAGGATTTGCTTATAAGGTATTATTAAAAAAAAAAACTGAAAAAAGGAGGGGAAAAAAACCATTGTTTCTCTTATCACCAAAGATTTGGTGTTAGACGTATCTTGAAAAAAATTTTATGTGTATTTATATACCATAACCTTTTGCTTTTCTGTATGTTTTTAGTCTTTTGTTGGGGAAAACATTTTCACTCCAATTACACATGGAAGAATAGGATACAATGAGAACATTTTTAATTTTAGTATTTTCAGTCATTTGGGGAATTATTCATTTTTAATAGAATTCTGGAAATTGTTATTATGTTAAAATTACAGGTAATAATGATTGCAATGCCAGAAAAAATGGGAGGAAGGGAGAATAAAATTTTTTTTTTTTTTATTTAAATGATCAGAAGACATTTTCATATATCTATGCATGCTTTAATTTTTTTTTTTTTTTTTTTTTTACTGAACAAAATAAAGAATTTTCAGACTAATACACGAGTAATGTACTCCCTTTAGATTTTTTTTTTTTTTTTTTTAAATAAGTGAAATACGCGAATTATTTTCTCTTATTGAAATATATTTAAGATTAATAATAAATAAATGTGCCCGAGATTGTCCCCCCCCCCCCCCCCCCCAAAAAAAAAAAAAAAAAAAAAAAAAACCTACAGTGATTGTTTCATATGGGGGCTGTGTAATTAATAATGCTAAATTAATTATAAAGATGGCAAAAGGAGATTTTTTTTTTCTCAATAAATATATGCAAAGAAATGGGTAATTATTTCTTATATCTAGGCAAAATAAAACCTCTTCATTGCATTTTACAAAGAAGTCAAAAGGAAGTATTCCCTCCATTACGTTTTACAAGAGACCTATGGGAGTGATTTTTCCTAAATATAAATAACATTGCATCATTATATGATGCATTTGTTACATTGATATTCTCATTATGTCCCTATTAATTATATTTAATAATTAAGTTAGTGTCATTCATAAAGCATCATGTCCAACATTTCATGAAATTTTCTTAAAATATTAAAATTTGTTTTTGACCAAAAGAGCTTCAATTTCTAAAATCCCTCCTTTAACATAATTCTCCCATAAATTTTTATGTTCCATTTGGTAGGTAAGAAGTCAAACAGAAAAACATTTCTAATTTTGGTAAATTGAATCTCCCCCAAAAAAAAAAACCAAAATAACTTCTATCTTTTGAGAAAGGGATAGAATATTGTCACTATTAATTGTAACTATCATTTTTTTCACCGTTAGATCAAAATCTCATCTACGTTTGATAGTGACAGTATCCGAAATTATTCTTTTAAAAATTATCCTATCAAAGTTAATTGATAAATAGTGGTGATTGGTGACATTTGACTGTATTAATTATTTCCTCTATCATTCTTTTCTTTGCCTTTTCTTTTTCTTACTAGACATAATAAGGATAAAGGAAGAAACTTAGGATAAAACTACATTTGGCTTGTGCCTATTAATATTTTCACCATTTTCTTTTCCTTTGCCAGAAACTTGTTACTTCAAAATTTATGATAAGGATTAAGGACTTTATAAATTTTTTTATAATACTTCTAAGCTCCTAATTATGAGTCAGTCAGGAGATTAATCTTGATTTAAATATAAAAATTTAATCTATTTTATCTCTAATATTTATTATTTTTCCTAAATTTATATAATTTATAATATAATATAATATTACACATGTTATTTTAGGAAAATGAAGTAAAATCTGTCATAATTAAATATTTGATTTAAAATATTTGATTTACTCAAATTAAATAAGTAATTCTTATATTAAAAATATGATAGGGTATAACTTGATTTGTTTGAAGTATCATTTTTTACCAACAAACTGTTGGTTTATATATGGTAAGCAACATTATTCCTCTAAGGAAGATAACAAAATATCAACATTAAACATCATTCATCAAATAAAAGAAGTATCAAATTTTTATACCTATTACCCATTACTAACCATAAAACTTTCAAATTAATTAATCAAACACTTCTAACTAATAATTTTTATTAGTTATAATTTTAATATTTTATAAGAAATAATTAATTAATGTTTTCTAATTTATTAATCCTTATAAAGTTATTATTGTTATGAAACTAAGTAAAATAACAAGAGAGATTAAGATGAGGGAGATGAAGAAATGCAAGAGAGAAATGGAGAGCAAAGTGAGAGTGCTTCTTCTTTCTATTGTACTCTTCTTTAACCTTTGATACATGCCTACTATATATAGGCAAGGAATTCTATTACAAGAGTTACAAAAGAATAAATCTACATAATGGTATATTATGAGGTTTTGTAAGTTTTTAACATTAGTCATATAAAACTCCCATGCCATTCATGTCATAGGTTACATGGCTTTAGAAACTCCAAAAGACTCTTCTTAAAAAGGTTGTGGACATTCACACCAATATTGGAATATTCATAACACTCCCCTTGAATGTCCATTATGAATGTGCCTCATTAAAAACTTTAACTAGGAAAAACCCAAAATGGGATAAAAACCTAGCCAAAGAAAAGAGTACAACATCCATTGATACACATCGTCCAATGCCGCCTCATTAAAAACCTCTCTAGGAAAACCCAGTGGGACAAAACCTAGATAAGGGAAAAGAGTACAAATGTATCGAATCCCTCTTTGACAACATCAAGATTACTCCCCCGATGACTACATTACTTCCAATGTCTTTTGAGCATATCTTCTTTTTGGTCATCAAATATTCTATTGCGTACTGCAAGAACTAAATATTTCCAAAGAAAATCATAATAATACTAATATGATTTCTAGGCATTCTTATAAGATATATCTAGATGCATATCAACAGATATTCATTAAAACGATTATATCATACATGCTCTAATAATTTTAAGTCTTACAAAACTTCTTAAGTATTGTTCTCGAGAACTTTGAATTAGATGCTTCTGGCATCTTGAGTCCTTCGAGGGACATGTGCTACTAGCACTCTTGGATCCTTTGAAGATTCTTATTCAATCTTCATAATTTAATAAGAAATATGCATATGCTATATAACAATATCTAATAGACGCATAATTTATCATTCATAATTGCCAGATTTATCGTATCCACCACAAAATCATATATTCCAATTTGGACTTTAGGTCTTTAACTATTATAATATGATTATATTTGCGTCACTCTCAATTTTACTTATCCTCTTGGCCAATAATCTTTATATAATATCCTCTTGTCGACAACTTTATCTTTTCGGTTCTATTTTTCCAATTCGACATAACAATATCAATATTACTCGTAATTTTGAACCTTTCTTGAGGTTTTCCAATAAGTTATGTCTCGACTCTTCCGAGTACCGCCTTCTTAATATGATCATCTTAATCATATGCTCCAATTTATCTATAATATTTATATTTGGAACCGAATACTTACCCATGCTTCGTGCATGTTACTAATTGGAGCATTTTTATCGGAATATGAGATTTAATAAATCTCATTTAGGTTAGTAATTCTATCTCGGCAAATATATGATGAATGCATAACCCGATGAACTTCCTCGTTCATACTTCTTTATTCGAGGATATATACTTTGCTATAATGCATTCCATGTATTCTCTTGTCCAGCCTATTCAATTTCTCCCCCTTATGTTGAGAAAATAATGTCAAATATCAATTGACTAATCATACAAGATAAGTTTCCTTAATCCATTTGTTTCCTTTAGAAACATTATTTTGTTTCATATAGAGACAAACAAGAAGAAGAATGTCCTTATACAACATTTATCTCAACTTTCTTTCCATATCCATCTCTCGTGCATTGTGGTGGATTAATAATCATCGCACATACAAACTTTATAAGATGGAATTTGTCCGCTCCTGACCTAAAACCAATTATATGGGGAGAATTTTGTTGGCTTATAAGTGCTGCAATATATAAGATCAAACATACCAACATAAAAATTTTGTTCTCATAAGAATTGATCTAACTATTTATGGAGGCTTTACATGATCAATGATATTCTCATGGACAATTTGTTTTGAGAACAAGCAGCACATAATTCATAAATAATATGTTGGTTATTCTTGAAGAATCTTCTGGCTCTTCGATGGATGTCAACACGTAATCTTATTTTGATTATATATATGACTTGGATGATCAAACAAGTCATGCCAACAACAAAAGTCTTTGCAGAAGTAAACTTCTGGTTTACTATAACATATGTCTCAATCAATCGTAAACTTTTGATCATAATCTAACATCCATTTTGGGAGATATATTAGGCTTTATGTGGGAAGTATATAACTTTTCAAAAATTAGCTCATACTTGTATTTGAACTCACACTCATTTTCTAACAATCTCCCCCTCAAGTGTGAGTCATATAAACATACTTTCTATATATATGCATTTCAAAATCACTTTAAAACCCTTTAAAGCTCGAAATAAAAAAAATATATGTTGATTCGTCAGAATAAATATATAAGATTACATCACTAGATAATCTCATTACTCTTTAATAATATACTTCAATTTACTTATATATGCAAAATATACACACCACCACATATGAAGATATTCATAATCAAAATAACTCAAAATCTCACAGATTTAGAATCACACATATGAAAGTTCTCCAAATGAGAAAATTGTCATGGCAACAAATTTATAAGATGATGGGATCACAATAAATGTAAATAATAATAATTTTTTTAATAACAACAAACTAAACACCGTATTACCTTCCTCGGGCTTATTTGTTATCCGTCTTAGCTTCAAAATAAATCTAGAGATATTTCTATGCAGCTCTTTGCCTCTTTGATATCTCATTGGCGACATTAGCAAACATTTCATTTGCTATATTTGTAAACTTCTAATTTACAATTACAATTTCTTGTATTAGTATTAGTAAACTTCTCGGTTTACAATAGCGTGTTTTCGATATATCCATTTCTCATAGATATCTTTGAAACTTAATAAGTTTCTTTTATACTTGATAGAATAATTAATGCATAATTTTGTTCCTTCGTGTAACAAAATAATAGCTCTTTTGGAGCTTTCAAATTTATACTACCATATATTGTCTCGCATTAGCCTTTCTTATAAAATTGGGCAAAATATGCTAATTAGTCTTCGGACTATTAGCCTTTAAACTTATTACGACATAAATCTATGCAAGTTATTGTCTTCTAGACAATATTTTTCCAAGGCTATCAAAATCTTTTTTATACAATATTTGAAACATAAATCTTCAGGTCTTTGATATTAATAACAAACAAATATCACTTTCTTGTCCACCATTCATCTCTAGATGTGAACAAGCTCTCATACCTCTTTCGTAGGTATAGAAGACTAAAAGCCAAATATCTCATAAAGTTCAAATGAAAATTCTTAAAAATTTGGTGTGCGTAGTAAAATAGTATGTAAATAGTAATAGTAATATAATATAATATATTATCACATTGCTTCGTGCCAAATTATCCGGCTTTACTTCAATTTGTCTTATGGCTTCAGGCCAAATTATCACATTGCTTCGGCAAATTTGTGTTTCCTCATAGGGCTAAGCCAATTTGTGTCTTCTCATGGCTTCGGCCAATTTGTTTCATAAGAAATTAAATCAATATGGCTTCTAGCCATTTATCTTCGAGATAAATAATATATATATATATATATATATATGGCATCTGTCATATAATAATGAATCAAAGAATATGAAAATAAAAACAATAAAAATTAAAGATATTAAAATTAAAAATTTATGGCTTCGCCATTTAGTTCTCAAAATGAGAATTTAAATTTATATGGCTTCCGGCCACAAAATAAGAAATTAAAGTGATATGACTTCCGTCATATAATTTGAGAATAAGAAAATAGAAGTGTATGGCTTCCGCCATAATAATATCAAAATAAGAGTAAAAGAAATATGACTTGGTCATATAATATCAAAATAATAAATCAAAATGTAAGATATACAAACAATAATAATAAATCAAAGTAGGAATAAAAAGACTATGGCTTCCGCCATATAATAGGAAATCGGAATAATATGACTTCTCATATATAATTTGAAATATGAAATCGAGGTGTATGGCTTCCGGCCATAATATCAATAACATAAAGAGTTTGTATAAAATAACATAATATAAACAGTTAGCCATAATAACATAACAATAAAAGTAAAATGTTATGTTAGCAACAATAAAAGTAAAATGCTTAATTTAAATGTTATGTTAGTAACATAAAAGTAAATGCTTAATTTAAATGTTATGTTAGTAATAATAATATAAATGTTATGTTAGTAACATAAAAGTAAAATGCTTAATTTAAATGTTATGTTAGTAACAATAATATAAATAGTAAAACAATCATAAATTACTATGCAATTACTTGTGCATGAATAAAATTGATGGATGAATAATGATAAATAGTAAAATTACTATATAAAAGAGTAAATAATCTCCAATCTTAACCATGGAACCCGATGTATAAAAACAATCGGTAAAAGAGTATTCCATATGGTGGTTGAGATTATCCCGATATATAAATAAACATATAATAAAATCATTAGAGAAAGTAGATGAAATCGTTAAAGAAATTATACTTTCGTTATAAAGAATCGTCTTGATAACGTGTTATGAAACTAAGTAAAATAACAAGAGAGATTAAGATGAGGAGATGAAGAAATGCAAGAGAGAAATGGAGAGCAAAGTGAGAGTGCTTCTTCTTTCTATTGTACTCTTCTTTAACCTTTGATACATGCATACTATATATAAAAGGAATTCTATTACAAGAGTTACAAAAGAATAAATCTACATAATGGTATATTATGAGGTTTTGTAAGTTTTTAACATTAATCATATAAAAACTCCCATGCCATTCACGTTAATATGCTATTACGTTGGCTTTAAACTCCAAAAGACTCTTCTTAAAAAGGTTGTGGACATTCACACCAATATTGGAATATTCATAACAATTATTAGAATAATTTGTGCCCATTAAACCAGAAAACTTCCATGGTGCAAAGCGCCAAGAACAAATCCAACTGGAGGACTCACATTTCACTGAAAAAAAAAAAAAAAAAAAAAAACCCAGAGAGGAAGAGGAACGATAACGGGAGATAATTTGTTGGACTTCGTTCCCGCGAGGGAAGCTCCGATCAAATAACGCGCCTCTTTCTCCGTTCTCAACTCAATTCTCTCTCCCTCTCTCCTACACCCACGGCGAAGGTCCTAATACGAAAGCCATAATGGAGGCGGCGATGGGATTGATGCGGAGAATTCCCCCAAAGCACACCGATACTGCTCTCACTGCGCTTCTCAGCCTTCTCCCTCATCACTCCTCTGATCTCCTTTCTCAAGTTGATCAGCCACTCCAGGTTTCTCTCCCTTCATCCCCATAACTAGATGCATTGCCCTCTCATTCTTTGGTTCGCTTAAATGTGAATCGTTTCTGGGTGTTTTCAGTGTTTTGTTTCGTGTCTTTTTTGCGTTCTTTAGGTTTAAGGGTTTAGCGAATTCTGATCCTTTTGCTTTTGAAAAATGGGGGTGATTAACATTCCTGAGTGCTTAATACAAAATGCGGTCATCAAGGTTTTGATCATAATAATATGACTGATGCAGTTGCACTTGCCTAATTTTTTTTTTTTTTTTAAAGAAAGAAAGAAAAATAAATTGGAGAACTATTTTGAACTTAATGGAATTTTGGATGACTACAGGTTATGTGTGACGAGGACTGTGGGAAAGATTTCATTTTGTGTGAATATAACCGAGATGCTGATTCTTACAGGTAAGTTATCTTCCTCTTCTTCTATTTTTGTAATTTTTATATTCCATATGGTTATTGAGGTAATAATTACTGAAATACGGTTCAGTGTTCGAGATCATAGTTTCTAACTTCTTTTGGATATTTTCATTTTAGTTGACAATGACATACAAATTTCAAGTGCATATCAATGTCAATTTAAGTCAATTGCAAGTCTTGATTCCTGTAAACTTTTTCACATATGCTACCAATAACAGTCATCACTCTTTCAAAATATAGTTTCGTAATTTATTTTTGGCTTATGCCATTTCTTTTCTCTTTCTAGAATCTGTCTGTGGGGAATACTATCATTCAGTCACCCATTTAAAAGGTTGACATCTGCTTTTTGAGTGGACAAATATTTATATTGCATCTCTTGGTATCTTTGTAGACTTTGCTTCTCTTTCCTTTTAATGGATATTGTTTTTATGTTCCATGTTCTGATCATAAAAGAAGCAATTTTTAGTAGATTGAAAGCATTACCGTTTAATTTTCATAGACTAGTAAATCCACACAAAAGTATCATAAAATTATTCTGTAAGCTTCTCTGCAACTAAAACTCCTCATTATGTAAATAATGAGTGATATGGTTTGGAATTCTAAGATTTCAATAAGTTTGTGCCAATGCCTTTCTGTATTTGGGCAAGATGGTGATGAACCATATGCTTGAATAATTTCCAATTCCTAGCAAGCTATTAAGCCCAAAGTTCATCATAGAATCCAGACTTTGGTTTGGTTCTTACTCCATGAACATCAGATTAACATGAATTTATCAGATATTTTAAATGCAGAGTTAGCTTTAACTATTTTCCTTGAAAAGGGATAATTTTAACCATTAGAAAAAAGGTAACATTTTTATTCATATCATATTTATTGTGGGAATGGATAAACTGATGAAAATGACATGCTACAATAAGTTTTGCAATGATGATGAACTGCAAGTTTTAAATGGTTACATTTGTTTTCAACCAACAAAAACAAGCCTTATCCCACTAAGTGGAGTTGGCTACATGGATTGCATGGTGCCATTGTGCTCTATCAACCAACCAAATCCTTAGATAGGTTGTTAACCAAAAAGGTTCCATTCAATGACTTTATTGAGGCCTCTGCCTCATTTAACAGGATTCCAGATCCTCTGATCTACCCTCTTCTTCTTACTAATGCATCCCTTGACTAAAAGAGAAGAATGGTTGTAGATTCTATTGACTTAGAAAAATTGAAGAGTTGATCAAAGCATGTTCTTCCGCTGAACTTTGAATCAAATTTTGATTTTGCCCCTAAGGTCTCCATTTATTCTCTCTTTTCCTTTTGGTTTCAACTATATCTTCAAAATTTTGATTGTGTTAACTTTGTCCATTAGTGATCAATAACATAAATGACCTTTGATATACATCGAAATTGTATAATTGTATAATGTGTTTAAGTCAATATCCATTTTTTAAAAATATTTTAACTTAATAATAATACTCATTCCTAAAATTTTTATGCCATCTTGTGTTATTTTGGCTTGAATCACTATTTCATGTTTTCTACTTGAAGTCAAAAGATTTCAATATTTACATAACTAGTATTTTAACAGTGTACAGTAATGTCAGTACTCTATACATTTAAGAAAGGAACTTAGATGAAAAATATTTAGGAATGAAACTGAAACCTGCTCCAAAGTTTAGAGATGGAAGTATATCACATTCATGAATGTTCTGATTGAGTGTTAAGTGTGACCAAGAGATATAAGAGCAGTAAATGCATCTTTTGATATATTTGACTTTTGTTTATATCATTACTTAGTGAGCAGTGATTACTGCATTGAGTACTATATAGTGAATGAGATGTTAAGATTTTATCTTGACTCTGATCTAGGAATGCTAAATCTTGTGCTTTAGCTGCTGCTGGAATGGAAAGCTGATTTGATATTAAAAGTTTTAAACCTAGAGTTTCTGTCTTTAGCCCTATTGCATTTGCCTAGTTGTCATTCCAAGTTTGAGCTATATAGGACATTATCTCTATCAACCCACAAGTGAATACTCAGTCTCTGTCACCTTATAGTAAACTCAAATTTACAGACCTTTTACTATGTATGCCAAATATTCCATGTAAGTAGTTTTAATCCATCACTTGTTGGGTGCTGTTTTTCAAAAGTTTCTAATATCTTGTACAAATTATTTTTTTTATTTTACTGAAATTTACTTGAAATTGTTGACGAAGTTCGTTGCTTGAACTTTCAAATGTTGTAAGCTTGTCACGAAGTATTTCTTTCAAGTCTGTCAACTCCAATAGTTTACCAGTGAAATCTTTATCCTCAAGCTTTGGTGTTACAAATATTTTCTTTTTCAGGTCTCTGTTTTGATCTGAGAATTCATACTCGGTTTTTCCTCAACCACTAATTACTGTCATTTCCTTGGAGAATTTGGAGACATTATTTGCAAAAATACTTGATCTTTGTGAGAATATTATGCATTTATTATGATTATTATCTTATTATTATGATTAGATATAGGTATATTTCTATCTTAGGATATTTCCTATTATATCTCAATTAGTTTGATTTACTTTGATTTGATTAGATTTTATGAGATTCTAGGTTTAGCTTTAGGTTTGCCTATATAAAAGCTTATATGTACTCTTTCGATTCGAGAGATTAAATAAGAATTATATTTTTCTCTCAAAGTTCACATGGTATCGTAACCAGGTTTTTGTGGTCTCGGGTTCAACTCTAGTAATGTTTGAGGCACAGTTCTTCATGAACATCATTGTTGGTGGTAGTTCCTCTGTCATCGTGCCTCTCATCTCGTCCGGTGGCGGTCCGTCGTCGTTTCTAGCACGCTTCTTCATGAACATCATTGTTGGTGGTAGTTCCTCCGTCATCGCGTGCCGCTCATCTCATCCGACGACCGGTCCCGTCGTCGTTTCCGCATGATTCTTCATCAACATCATCATTGGTGGTAGTTCCTCGTATCGTGCCTCTCATCTCGTTCGACGATCGGGTCCCGTCGTCCTCAACTCGTGAGCACGCTTCTTCATCAACATCATCGTTGGTGGTAGTTCCTCTGTCATTGTGCTCCTCAACTCATTCGATGACCGGGTCCTCATCCTAAACTCGCTTCGATGGGCCTCGAGACTCAAGAAGTACAAGCCTAAGGGGGAGTGTCAGTAGTATAAAGTTGTATAAGCAAGTTGGACATGATTAAAATCCATAATCCAACTTGAGGGGGAGTGTGAGAATATTATGCATTTATTATGATTATCATCTTATTATTATGATTAGATATAGGTATATTTCTATCTTAGGATATTTCCTATTATATCTCAATTAGTTTGATTTACATTGATTTGATTAGATTTTATGAGATTCTAGGTTTAGCTCTAGGTTTGCCTATATAAAGGCTTATATGTACTCTTTCAGATTCAGAGATTAAATAAGAATTATATTTTTCTCTCAAAGTTCACAATCTTGAAGTGGATACCGAGACTTAGTTTATCAGCTCCAAATTTTGCAAAAATACTTGATCTTGAAATGGATACCAAGACTTAGTTTATCAGCTCTAAATTCTAATGCTACATAGTTCTTGTAGAACAGAGTAAATATTTACTCCTTGATGAATGTGTCGTGTCTTCTTTCCTTTTGTTTAGGAAGATGATGTTAACTTTTACTGTGGGTGCTGTCTCTCTGTGCAGATCGCCTTGGTCGAATAAATACTATCCACCATTGGAAGATGGGTCCCTCCCTTCTGTAGAATTGAGGAAGCTTGAAATTGAAGCAAATGATATATTTGCAATATATTGTGACCAGTGAGGTCCTTTACTTACCACATCTATGTTCCTGTGCTTTATTAGATGCATGTATTGTGTTATATATGATTTTATTACATAAATCCTGTGGGTTTGGGTTGATCATATTGTGTTTTCCTTGGGTTATGTATATGTATATAATCATTTATGTATTATTATATTTAAAAAGAATATGCGCCATTAATGGATAATGTCATAGATATTATGAAGGTGGCACTTCATCAGTTTACATGTGGGAAGATGACAATGAAGGCTTTGCAGCCTGCTTTTTAATTAAGAAAGGTGAGACTTTTCTATTTGAGTTAGTTAATTGGATGCTTCTCATTGTTATCTGATATTTCATTATCATTGTGATTGAAGATGGCTCAAAGAGCGGGCAGGGTCGACGGGGCTATTTAGAGGAAGGAGCATGGGATGCTATACATGTTATAGAGGTAAAATCTCTTTGGATGGGTGACTAAGCTTGATGTTATTGCACACTGTGACCACTTTCAGCTTATGGGAGTATATCTCCGCTTGTGTGTGTGTGCTTTTATTTATTTATTTTTTATAATTCTCTTAACTTATTTTACAACAAATTTTTAAGCTGATGGCTAATTGCCCAAGCCCTTCAGCACTAAATTACATCTGATGGCTTTAACAAGGTGCTTTATGGTCTTTAGATATCACAAAACTCATTTTTTTCCCCTTTATTTTATGTTTTTATAGGTTGGACCTGAGGAAGAAGGAACAACCAACTATCGTTTAACCAGTACAGTGATGCTGACTCTGACTACAAATAATGAGTCATCTGGATCTTTTAGTTTGTCTGGATCAATCAGAAGACAGGTACTCGATAGTAGGATCTACTCATGTTGGCAATCTAGATGTTTTTGTTAACGATTACATCCTGAGTTTCATTTTTCTCTCTTTCTTGCAAAGCCACATCTATGACAAAGTCACTCTTTATTATTGAATATTGTAATAGGCAGTCATTGCTGAATGTAAATTGCTTGCATTAGATGTGGTATAGAATAGATGTTAGCATGGTCGTCCATGGATCAAGTGCATAACTACTGCTTTAGCTGTAAAAGATATAGTTGGCTTTGAGGAAGTATCAACTCCCAATCTTGCTTAGTTTAGGAAAGGTTTAATAAATCTGGACAATTTTTCTTTTCTTGGTTTGACTTTACAGCTTCTTAGGACACCTAAATTCACTGTTTTAAATATAATCAAGTCTTAGGCACTCAAGATTTCATTAGTCCTCCAGTCAACTTTGTGAACCTTGCTAGTGGTTTCCTAATATTTTAGTTTCTCCAGCCAATTATAAGTATCATTGTATTATCTAACAATTCACTAAACTGTCTTTCTGAAGAAGGATCTTGTGTATGAGTTTCATTCGAAGTCCTTTAGTGATTCCATAAGTCAGCATACTAAGAGTGGTAAGCTTATTACATTTAAAACTCACTCTCTTTGGGGGAATGAATGTAAAACTGCTAAATGATACATCTATAGAAAATGATATTGTCAAAAACTGCTAAATGATAATTTTAAAGAGATGGCAATATCTTTATAGAAATTGATGACAATTCCAACAACTGCAGATGATTTGGATGAATGTATGTTCTGTCATTGGCAGAAATTAATTCCACTCATGGGTGCTTCCCCCATATCAACTTAATATATTTAGAATTTTACTCCCATGAACCATAACTTTCCCTAAATACTATCTCTTGACAGCAGAGCCAACCCATTTTTGTTTGATCAATTTTCTAATTTTCTTCATTAAAGATGATCAGTGAAGCGGGACAGGAAATGGAATAAAAAGAAATGAACAAAATTATCTAAATTCAAATGCCAATCATGGCTGCAAAAATTAGATCAGGTCAGACCTTGATCTAGTTCTAAGCTGCCCAAAAAAAGGTAACGCCAAAGAGAAAAAGTGATCTTTTTTTAAAGGAAACGAGATATATTAAAAATTTAAAATAACTATAACTAGTTTTACTACGATTGGAACAATAAACTTTCGAGTGGTGTCTTTACTGGTTTAGCAATTAGTTCAATTTTAAAAAAATTGATATTAATAATCTGTTGTAATAACTATAACTAACTACTAGAACACATTTAAGGAAAAGAACCTTGCATTCATTTCTTTAAATGACAAAATTGTAATTCTCAAATAATTACATCGTCAAGTTGATAAATGAATAATAATTGTCTTCTCACCACCACTATTTTTACTGATTGGAAAAAAATTGCCTCATTCTTTTGAATGAACAATTAGGAGAAAACTCTGCATGACATTATTTTTCAGAATTGTTGATTGTTATGTCATCCTCTGTAGCAACTTTAGCTTGTATTGCCTCCTTGAAGTCTTGACATAATCTGCATAACCATCCATGTCTGAAGAATACCCATCAATTGATTTCAACATTTTCATCTTCGAGGACGGGACTTAGTGAAGACTGACAAGATTTTCTTCGTTAACAAATATATCTGGACCCAAAAAAAAGAACAAATGCTTTACAAAATTGAAATGTCCGTGCATTAATGATGTGTAAATGTTTAAAAGGGGTTAGTTAAAGAGGGTTGGTTAGTTGTTACTAACCGTTGGGAGTTAGTTAGGATTAATGGGTCTTGAAGTGTTGCCTATATAAGCCATATAACTCTTCATTGTATCTCTATGCTTTGTGATGAAAGAATAAATCAGAGAAGTTGCAGTCTCTCTCTCTTCTTCCCTCTTTCCCTCTCTCTATTCTTCTCTATTCCTATCACTTTATCCTTCTTTCTCTACACTTTCTTAACAATTAATCTCTGTCATACTTTGTCACGTCATTCTATTAGTTCAGTCAATTTATGAATATTTTCTTGGGCTCCAACTATTGTAGAATAAAAGGTCATATTCATACATACATGTGGATGCTTTAGTGTAATTTTGGTTGAACATTCTCTTAATGACAAAAGTATTCCAATGATCAAAGCTCATACAGATCTGAGCTTAACTCTCCTCAGAAGACTATACAGATCTGTAACTACATTTTAAGTTACCCATATTGCTCAAGTCACAGATCATCAATTTGAAACAATTACATTAACTATTTTACATAATAGATAATAGATAAATCTTGCCATACCCCATTAGTCAAATATTGAATTGCTACTGCTTTTTAAAAACAAATTTGAGTGGTTTACCTGTCTTTAAGTAGCATTAAATTAGTCGAAGATGGAATATGCATTCATCAATAGGGCCATCAGCATACTAAGCCGTACATATTCTGTATATAGATGATATACTTTTTGTTTATTATTATGTAAGTGTTTATCCTAAAATAAGAGTTCTCTCACATTATAGATGAGTATGAGACTGTCAGTTGCTGATGGACATATTTGTAACATGGGAAGAATGATTGAGGAAATGGAGAGTAAACTGAGGAACTCACTAGACCAGGTATTTTTCTTTTTATATGATCTCATCTTCATATAAAGTGTATTAACTTTTAATATTTGTCTACTTTTTTGTTTCCTTCGGTTTGAGGATGGAATTGCATATTGGTTTGTCTAAGTACTACCTTTGGTTTTTAATATATGATCTACTTAACAATTTTAGGTAAATTAAGGGAAGTTACTTAAATCAGTTTTTTTTTAAAAAAAAAAATGTGCTGGTTTTCCTAAAATAGCCTCTTAAATCATTTACGTTGAGATTACCTCTTGATACACTCTCTTAACATGCACAATTTATGGGGAGAGTTTAGAGGGGGGAAATGACAGATAGGAGGGACAAAGTGGATTGAAGTTTTATATTTATGACCAAATACAACCCTACTTTTAGCTCTTATATTAAGGACCAAAGATAAATACTTTTTGCTGTTCTAATTAGAAAACTGTACTTCATGTCATTATGAGCAGTTCACTGATTAATGCATGCTACAGGTATACTTCGGCAAGACAAGAGAAATGGTCTGCACACTGCGACCTCCATCTGAAGTGGCGCAAATGAGAATTCCCGAGAACTGATTGAACTTTACATGGGGTTGCAGATATATAACTACAAATTTTTCTCTTCTTCTGTATGCTTATTAACTTGCTTGCTGATTATGTGTTCTGGATTTGGCATTGATAGTCTGATATATGGATAGGAAGAGGGGATTATTGGAGTGGCATTGTTTGTAAAGTACTACAGTTTAGTAGCGAAAGGTATATTGTTTCTTGTATTGTAAGACTCAAGTTGAACTCTCAAATTCATCAGATGACTTGAAATTATTGTAGCTCTTCTGTATCCGGGCTCATTGTCTCTTGCTCTAAACTGATTGCAACTCATTTAAAGGCCAAAATATTTTAAAGAAATTATTTTTTCCTGTGTATGTATTGGCATGCTCATTTATTTCAGATGCAATTCAGGACAATTCAAGCCACCATTTACAAGGCATCATTAGTTTGGTTAATTTCATAAATAGTGTGGTTAGTGTTTTTTTTTTGGGACCTGGTTAATAATTTGTGCTTATAGAAGTGTATGAAAAAAATGGGAACGAGCATGGTTTGGGTGCTGTCACCTAGATCTGAGTCTAGATTTAATTTTTACGAGCTTGGTTCTTTTAAATTAAAAAAAAAATTAATTTAATATGTATGGAATCTAAAATTAAAAAAAAAAAAAAAAAAAAAAAAAAACTTCTTCACTGTCATTTTTTCAAAATTCTAAATTAGAACTATTGAGATTATATTTGGGTGGTGGAGAACCTGCCACAATGATGATCACTTATCGGTTAGAAAAATATTTAATCGGTATAGAATATTTAAAATGTAATTTTTTTTTAGGAAAATTAAAATAAAGGACCTAGAGAAAATAATATTTATTATAAAGGACCATAAAAATTGTAATTACTTAGAAAGACCGAATATAATAATATAAATTCTAAATTACAAAATTGCCTCTAATCAACCCTCATAAAATATCATATCTTTTTTTTTTTTTTTTTTTAAATTGCTTCTAATCAAACCTCATAATAAATTTTAATATAGTTCAATTTATATTATCAACGATGATATCAATTAATATCTTTTTATAAAAATTAAAACTAAACTTATTTCATGTTTTTTAGGATATAATAGGTTAATTAGATTTTATAAATTTTATTAACATTACATGAATTTTTAACCCACATAAATTACTTCTAAAACAAAAATAAATCATAAAAAATTTCTTCGTTTAACATATATGATAAATTCTAAAAGACATTAACTTTTATTAAAATTTTATAATTCTATTTTAATTAAAATTCTTGTTGATTTTAAAAAAAATTATAATTTTTACAAATGGAAGAATGCATAATTTTTTTTTCATAGATATATATTCAAGTTGCGAAAATGAAAATGGAGAAAATATTTTTTAATTTAATAAAACTTAAAATTTTGTATTAGTTTTAAAAATAGAATGTGGAAGAAAACATAGGAGGGATTGCAGAAGATTTTGTTATGGGCATTTTACTCTTAATTTTATATATTCATATTTGGTCCTTCTAAACAATTATAATTTTTATAGTCCTCCATAAATATTTTTTCATCTAGGTCCTTCATTTTAATTTTCCCTTTTTTTTTCTATTTAACTATTTCTAGACTTTTCCTTAAAAAAAAAACACTGATTTATTCAAAAGAATCATGCAATTAGAGTGAGACCGAAGGAGCATGGAAAGGTCTTCATTTAGCAAGACGTTCTCTCTTCAAGCAGTAAAGATAAAATTTATTGCCAAGTGATGGTAAATATAGGATGAGTTCTTGCAGGAAAATCAATGAACTGCTTCTTGACACAAGTGGCGGATAGAGAAGATTTGAATTCTTGATGTAGAATGTCAAAGTTACATATCCATATAAGAGAAGCTCAAAAGCCCTAATGAGAAATGATTTTTCCATAAAAATTCAATCCTTGACAAAAGTCATGCCCCAATTTTTTTAATTTGTGAAGAAAAACATCACATCCAGTATTATTAAAAGAAATGATAAACACAACCTTTTTTGAAGGATGAGTAACCTCCATAAATGTCAAGGCTAAAAAAGAAGGCAGGTTGTAGATTTCCTTCATTTTAGTTTAGGTTAAATACCTAATTTACCACGAAAGTATTGATAAGGGGCACTCAGCATCCGAAAGGTTTTTTGGTACCAAATTTGCCCCGGAAGTATGAAAAAGGTACCAAATTTGTCTAAAACTAGCGGAAGGTCCAACGGACGTTTGTCACATCGGATTTTTTTGAGTTAAATATCTAATTTGCCACAGAAGTATTGATAAGGGGGCACACAACACCCGAAAGTTTTTTTGGTACCAAATTTGCCCCGGAAGTATAAAAAAGGTAGCAAATTTGCCCAAAACTAACAGAAGGTCCACGTAGGTCGTTAAAATGCCACATAGCTAGGAAAGAAACACATTGGAGGGTGAATCATATGCCAGATCATGTAATCACGTCAGCACCTCATTCATCTCTCTCTCTCTCTTCCCTCTCACTTTCGGCGGTTTGTGCTTCTGGATTTTCTTCCACTCCTTTACCTACGAGTAGGCCAGCTTCCACAACAGTGCCTACCAACTCTGTTTGTGACCTTCCTCTACTTCAGATTCGATTAGTTTTGATCCCCAGAAATATAGATATGATAGGAATCCAAACCAAGAAACCAAAAACCATTCTTATCAAATTGATCAAGAAAATTTCAAACGGGATGTTAGAATTAGCTCTGAATATGCAAAAGCCATCAGTTAGAGCTAATTCCTAGAACAATTTTGTATTCTCATTGTAATCTAAACCCAGTTAGAGATGGTCATATGAATTGTCAAATTTTTCACCAAATAGTAAGAAAATTCCCACAGGCACTGTCGCTGCCGATGTAGGAGTGGGTGAAAATCCAAAAGCACGAACCGCCGAAAGCGAGAGGGAAGAAAGAGAGATGAATGAGGTGCTGACGTGGTTACATGATCTGACATATGACTCACCCTCCACTGTGTTTCTTTCCTAGCCATGTGGTATTTTAATGACCTACATGGACCTTCCGTTAGTTTTGGGCAAATTTGCTACCTTTTATATACTTCCAGGGCAAATTTGGTACCAAAAAATTTTTTGGGTGTTGAGTTCCTTATCAATACTTCCGTGGCAAATTAGGTATTTAACCTTTTTAGTTTTAGGAGTTTTACATATTTTCAAAGGTTAAAGGATTAAAATGAAACATTGTTTAAACTTAAAAGATCAACAATATATTTCAATCGTAATAAAATTATTAATTGTAAAAAATAATATAAAAATATATAATATATAATTTAGCAAGATAAAGAAAAATAAATATTATAGAGAATTTTTTATGTTGAAGTTTAACATTTAATTTAACAACTCAATACATTCCGCACCTGGGACACATGTTGGTATGGGTTTTCTTTGGCTTATTCATATAATTTTCTATTTTTATATTACTTATTTCTCTAAATTTGTAATTTTATTAATTAAGAAAATCCAATCTAATCATAATCACCGAGATTATAATGACCTGAAATAAATTAAGAGTATGAAATAAATAGACTAAATTACAGTTGAGTTTTATGATACTGATAGAATTATTATTTAAAAAGTCAGAAAAAAGAGAGTTTTATTAATTAAAAGATAATACAAAATTAGCTTAACTAGTGTTGGTTATCAACTTCATTGTTCAGAATTAGTTTTTAATTTTAAAATACATATTGGTCTGAATTAATTCGAATAAATCTTGATTATTTCCTTGAACAATGGATAAATTAGATGCGACAGTGACAGGGAGGAAGAAGAGGGTTTAAACTTTGAGGTTTGATGAGAGATAATTTGGTATTCTTAAATTTACATTTTTTTAAACAAGATAAAAATAATTCAATGTAAAATTGGAAATAATTTTTTTAAAACCCCACCTAAAGAGAAAATCATAAAATGAAATAAGTCAAATATAGAAATAAACTACATCACTCAAAATTGAGGGATCTGGGATCGGAAGTGAGATTTCTCCATATGTATATGCATAAATATGGACCCAAGTAATATTACCCCAAGGCACTGAAGTTAATGTCAATGAAGAAAATGACCAGAGATACCTACAAAGATGGAAAATGTAGTTCTTGGTTATTTTTAATTTGAAAAATGTCTATTATGTGATTATGATTTTATGATTCATAATTTTTGTATAAATATTAATATCCCATTAGTAATATCATAATTTTAACATGTGCTCATATGGAAAATGGACCTAAGATTGTGTTGATTAACATGTGCTCATATGAAACACTTCGAAGTGTACCGGTAAAATTATAATGCATGTTTTTTTTTCTTTGAAGATTAAACTAATAATAAGAAATTAACTGTTAATCAAATATGAATTTAAATGTTAAGCCCAAATTTGATCCCATCAATATAATTATTAATATAATTTGGTATTGATATGATTTATTGCACTAATAAGCTAATAAATAGAGATTTTGAAATTTCTAGGTGGTAGAAAATGATTGGGTATATACATAGCTTTTATAGTTTCCAAATATCTATTAGGTGATTATGATTATGATTCATGATATTATTCTACTTTCAAATCCAATCAAATTTAATTTATGATTTAATGAGTATTTTCAAATTCAATTTACTCTATTAACTTATCTTCATGCCCGAATAATATTTGATAAAAAAAATAGCAATAATATAACCTAGTAATTAAATGGGAGTAATATCCCACTATATTAAAAAAAAAAAAATGAAACGGAATACACAATTTTATCCCGCTATTATTATTATTATTATTATTATTATTATTATTGAAGAGGTCAAACTTTATATGGTAGATGGAAATTGTCTATATTAAGAAATAATTTGTAATGCTTATTTTTAAAAAGAAATTATTTTAATGAGTATTAACTTAATGGGGGTAAATGTAATATAACATGGATTAACTTAATGATATTATTGCCCGACCCGTTTTTGTTAAATGGGGTTTTAAGTGGATATTGCAAGATTTCATATGTACAGTTGCTGATTGATATTTTGCTCTAAATGTTTACTCCTTTGGTCCAAAATATAAACAAGAGTTAACTTTTTTGAAGATGTTAAGAAAATTAATTAAACTACTTTAAAAATTTATATTTGTCATTTTTTTCTAAACTATTTTGCCTAACTTATAAACTAAAATATAATCTAATGAAACATAATATATCATATGATTAAGCCCTTGATCTCTCCCTAAAAAAGTTAATTATGTCTTATATTTAACCTGAGAATACTATTATTATAATTTTTTTAAATGAAAGTTTTTCACCCGGAGCAATTTTGCCTTAGAAGTGTAAAAATTGTGGCCATTTTTTCTTGATCGTTATCCTAATTAATTTTGACTCTTTATTAATCAAATATGTTGAGTTGACAATCCATCTGCAATCTATGTCATTTTTGTTTAGGTGTAAATTTATTCTCAAAATTTTAAATCTAACTTTAAAAAAAATGAGGTAGATGATGTATAGATTTTCATGACAAATTTACACCTTAACAAAAATAATATATTGACATGTAGACTATCAATTTAACATATTTAATCGATTAACGATCAAAATTAATTACCATATGATCAAAGGAAAATTACTCCCCTTATGACACTTTCAAAACAAAATTACCCAAAAAAAATTTTGGAACGAAATTCTAAAATTGCTGATCAAAACTTTCGGCGAAATTGCCCCGTAGTATTTTCCCCATATTATTCGCTCAAATTCGCCGGGACCATCATCTTCTCATCTTCTTCCGCAAGCCCTTGAATGTGACGGTTTTAGCGGGATTACACTATGTTGATTCTGAGCCTCTAATTTCTTATGTTTCACCCTGAGAAAACTGTTCTTTTCTCTGGTGCACTATGAATGAAATGGCAGTGCATTGTGACGCGCCATTTCTTCCCGAAGATATTATGCTAAACATTCTCAAACGACTCCCTGTGAAATCCTTAATTCGATTCCAGTGTCTGTGCAAAAATTGGAAAAATCTCTTTAAAACTTCATCCTTCGTCACTGACCACCTCCATTACTCCTCGGCTCAAAACCCTTCGCTTCTTTTCAAGCCGAACAGGAACTGTCAGCCTCTGCACTTAAGTTTCATCGATGGTGAGATAAATGCCTTAGAAGTTCAGATCCCACCTTTGATCGGTTCCTTACCGGACGTTATGATCGTGGGTTCCAGCAATGGCTTGCTCTGTGTTGCAACCGATATTTCTAAGTATTCCCTTTTCTTGTGGAATCCTGCTATTAGAGACGTCAGACAGGTCCCTGCACCTAGAACTTCTATATTTTCACGGTCTAATTGCATAGTAGGATTTGGGTTCAGTGAAATTGTTGATGATTATAAGATAGTGAAAACATATGCTGGGCGTGGTGATGTGATTATTGGAGTTAAAGTGTATTCATTAAGCACAGATTCATGGAAGAACATAGAATTTAGAAGCTTAGAGGGCATAGAGCTTTTAAATTATTCTGTCACTGTCAATGGAGTCATCTTTTGGTCTGCTCTTGGGCCAGGTGATGTGGATTCTAGCTGTCATTTGATAGTTTCATTTGACATAGCCACAGAAGTGTTTACATTGATATTCATTCCTGAACCTTCTTGCTTACCAGATATTACTGTGTATGAAGACAAGTTTGCTATACTTTGTCTGTCTCCAATTGTTGACATTCCAAAGGGTCGTCAATATTATTCCGTTGATTTGTGGGTGCTAGAGGAGGATATAGGATCTTGTACAGAGAGATGGAGTTGGACTAAGAAATATGCTAGCAGATGGACTAACATATGTGCTAGCATTTCATCCTTGACCATTTGGAGGAATGAAGTTTTTTGTGCTTGTGGTTGTTTTAGAAATACTAGACTTACAAATGAAGGTGGACGACATATAGGGAATTATGAAGAAAACGTTGGTCTGTATTTTCGCAATATCATTACCAATGAATGTATGATGTTTGCTATCCCTAAATATTCTTGCTATTCTCATGTTTTCAATTACGTGGAAAGCCTGGTACCAGTCTGGCAACATCCACTATCAACAACCTTGATGCTAAAGGTTAGTTATTAGAAGGCAAACTTACTTTTTTTTTTTTTTTTAAGTATTTTGGTGGGAATGAATCCTTGTCAGTTTAGATCATTATGTAATAAAGATTTTGTCGCCCTTTAGATATGTCATGTAAAATGATATATGCAAATATTCAATGATAGATGTTTCGTTTTCTTGCTATATTTGATCTATCTATAGTAACAAGTTGCTCATATTTACCACTTTGGCTCTGCACATTGAAACTGTATTTTCCCTCATGTTTTTGCACATTCTAAGGAGTATTAATTGCTTGACTTCCATAAGTCACACTGTCATATAAATGACAACATTCATAATAATTAACCTTTTATTATATATAATACACACCCTCTAAAGAGATAGTATTCCATGTGATTATTAATAAAACAGGTTGCACATTATATTAAAGGGAAAATTTCTTTGAGGTCATAAGGGACTAAGAAAATGTTTCTGATGTCAAAATTTTTTTAAGGAGTTGTTAAAACCCACTGATGGAGCTGTTAATGCCCTAGTGAAGAAGTTGTCAATAGGATTTTTTGACATCAAAATTTTTTTGGGGACTTTTTTGAAATTTTCTTGATTCCTTGAGACTTTAAAGGGATTTTCCCTATGGATTTAATTGTGATGTGTGCGATGTCATCTAGCCTAATGGAGCATGCATACCTACATAGGCAACATATTGCAAATTTTCATATCACAGGTTCAAATTTATGTACATTGTCTTTTCTTAAAATAGAGGGAAATTTTTCAAGATCAGGCCATTAAGACTTCTAAAAAAAAAAAAAGAGTAAATAATAAAAATAACAAGGGAAAATCTAAGGACCAACACAATTTCCAAAAAAATCACATGTCAGGACTTTTGTGTCATACAGGTAAAATGACAAAAAACAATCGTTTAGGGTATTGTTGAAAAAGGAGGGAGTTGCTCTCACTCTCTTGACTCTCGACGCCATTTTCCCTCTTGGCCGAAACGTGAAATTGTAGACAAGAAACTTGTTGTTCTGTTAATGGAGTGCTTCTCACACATTCTGTGTAGCCGCTGATAGTCTCTACAATCACTCAGGTCGGAGTCGCACCCATCCACGGAGCACGACACACTCTGAGTCGATCCATTCAATCTACGACTCCTCTTCTTTGACGAACCGCTCGGCGATGGTGCCGATTTCGAGTCTCTCGATAAGTCCTTAGGTGTATTTGAGGGTGATTTTTGTATGAAATCAGAAATCTTTTCAAGACTCAAATGCACTGAAGCTACTCCATTTGATAGCTCCGACCCGAATGGATCCCATGCCAACTCTTTCCAGCCTAGTCCATGTGTGCCTAATACCTAAGTTTTGGCGCTCTTGCTATTTTTGTGCTCTCCAATTTACGAAGGCTAGAGAAGGGGAAGAAATAAAATTGAGCAGGAATAAGAATTTGTGCTCCCTTAGGTTCTCACCAAAAGTTAAAGGATTTGAATTGAGAACCTGAACAGGGAAAAGGTGGATTACTAAAGAATACTCTCGACTCTCAACGCTATTTTCCCTACTTATGCTGCTCTACTTCTTGTAATTGTAGACAAGAAAGTTGTTGTTCTGTTAATGGTTCAATTAATTTGTGTTAGGAATCATATGGGTTTTTCTAAGAACGAAAGGACTTGATAACCCCAAACACTATATAATTTATCATTATTTGCTTTTGGAAATTTTTTTGTGCTTGTGTGTTGTGAGAGATGAACTTTTAACAATACATAATGGTCACACGTGGGGTGATAGAAAATGGTGGTGGAGACTAAGGCCTCGTTTGGATCAAAGAAAAGGTGGGAATGGAAAGGAATGAAAATGAAAAGAATGGAATGGAATGGAAAATATTTTGTCGATGCGTTTTGGTTGGCACTGGAAAAGAAAATTGGTTGATAGGAAAATTTTTTGTTTGGTTGGAAAAAAATAAAGTAGGAAAATAAGACAAAATACCGTTTTGTCCCTAAAAATATCACTGTACACTCCAATGGAAAGGAATGGAAACAACGCACGACGCAATGCTTTAAAATATCATCCGAAGTTACTCGAGTAACCGGTTTATTTACTCAAGTAATCCAAAGGATTGGTTAGATGATCAACTTGAGCTATTTTATTCACACTCTTCTTTTACAAATAATCCTCTTTACCTTTTATCGTGCCCTACCTCGACCCATCAGAATCTAAAAATCTGCATAAATCAAAATGGCATATAGGGAATGGGATAGGATATTGTTACTACCATTTTTTGTTATTACAATGTTACTATTTTCCACCGTTAATTAGAATCTCATTTACATTTATAATTTCAAAGATTTTGATCTAACGCATATAGGGTAATGGTATAACAATATCCTATCCCATAGGGAATATGTGTGAAGTATCATTTGATTGCGATCCCCGAGATTATATTTACTGATGCAAAACACAAATACACACCTCATATTCAATTAAACTATAGAGAAAAATTAAACCACCAGTTTAACTAAATTATCCTTCGGCTACGTTAAATTATACATCTACTCGTCGCTACAAAATCATCCCTCACGCTTATTGATCACACTCACATTACTGCGCATCCATTTGGATTCTCGTCGCTCAGGAACGAAAAGAATCTGACGAATGCAATTCATATGTTTCGAAATCGTACAGTAGAGGTTCCATTTCCTTCTCGTCGCTTGGATTCATATGGGCGTGCGAATACGATCCTTTGGAGTTATAATACGATGTGCAGCTGAGTACCTTGAAATCACAACGTTACTCAAGTAGCAATTTAAATCATGAAGCTTGCTGGAACAATATTACCTTCAGAAGCGTTTTCCCAGAATTACTTGCGGAGCTAGAAAGTATTGCTTAAGTAAGCTTCGAAAGTAATATTGAAATGGTTCCTTGAAAGCGAGTGAAAATGACATTACTTGCAGAGCCTATAACTATTACTTGAGTAACTACGAAAGTAATATCAAGAGGCTCTAAGAAGAATGATTTCTATATTACTTGCTGAGCATATACGCCTTACTCAAGTAACGCTAGAAAGTAATAAAATTACTTGTGGAGAAAATCTGCATTACTCGAGTAATATCGAAGAACACTGAGAAAAAGAAACTAAGTCCATATTACTTGCAAAGCTAAAGGAGCATTACTCGAGTAACCCCAAAAATAATGTCGAATAAACTAATTACTTGCGAAGCTAAGGAGCATTAATTGAGTAACCCTGGAAAGTAAGAATAAACTAATTACTTGTGGAACTAAGAATTGTTTTAGTGAAGAGATTATGAAAGAATAATGGGCTACTCTGAATCGACGGGTTGCTCTGTTTGTGCCATTCGTGTCGGAGATGTGGAATGGGCCGCCATGGGGATGGGGAGTAGGGTAGGCTTGGAAGAGGCAAGAATCGCATGTCAAACTTATTTATTTAAAGTGGGTTCATGAAGTCCTTGCTCAAGGATCTCGCTTCCAGCAACAAGAAAACGCCAAAGTCCCAGACCTCCAACACAACAAAAATGGAGAGCTTCGGGGCATTTGGGTCTTCAGCGTTTTCCTAAGGCGTTGGATAAAATGGTGGGAACCCATTTTCATTCATCTGGATGAAAATTGGCAGAGGCAGGAAAACGTTTTCTAATGGAATTTTGATCCAAACGCTCACCGCCACTGG
Organism: Acacia acuminata; assembly: GCA_019022655.1. Lineage (NCBI taxonomy): Eukaryota > Viridiplantae > Streptophyta > Magnoliopsida > Fabales > Fabaceae > Acacia > Acacia acuminata. The sequence continues at coordinate 1,326,115 of JAFJYI010000115.1, read as the reverse complement.
AAAATCTCCATTTTCCTATTCCATCACACCATTTTCCATGATCCAAACGGGGCCTAAAGATAGGGAAGAAGTAGCAGAAAGAATAATGGATGGGGCTAATTTAAGTTGCTTCTTGTAGCTCTCTAAAGGAATAACATACCATGTGAAAGAATTGACAGTGAAAATATTCTGTTTGAACACAGTGAAAATGCAATAAGTAGCCAAAGTTGATACTATGCTTTGCTCTTGCGCTGTAACCTAAAATGAATTTGGAATTTGAGATTGTGTTACTGGTGAAACAATTGTTTGAAAATTTGGTGGAGCTTGATGCATGTTGCTCTATACGTGAAGGGTAGAATCTGAAAGTTAGATACAAAACGTCCCTTTGGATCATTTTAATCTATTCTGATTGAAACCTGCCTTTGTTCCTAATCAATTAAATTAATTAATCTGATTTAAACAAATAAAATCCGTGAAATTAGGATTGATTCTATTTTGCATCATCCTAATTAAAAGTGCAGATTGTCTTTTGGGCTTCTTGGTTAGAGCTTTTTATTCTCTTTGTTTCAAAAATTGTTGAGTCAGTGTTTATGTTTGTTTGTTACAATACCTTTCAGATTTTAGACTTTGAGCCCCCAAATCAATCTTAACCCATGATTGATTGGTGGTTGTTATATGTATTGATTTATCTTTTTATTTAATAAATTGTAGTTTATAAAAAAAAAAATCATGTAGAATTAAATTGACTATGACATTGCCTTTGAATTAAGGACCAACATGATGAGTATAACTTTGGCGAAAGTAGATCTTGCAGAATATACATGTAAAACTGCTAAATGATAAATCTATAGAATATGATATTGTCAAAAACTGCTAAATGATAATTTTAAAGAGTTGGCAATATCTTTATAGAAATTGATGACAATTCCAACAACGGCAGATGATTTGGATGAATGTATCTTGTGTCTCTGGCAGAAACTAATTCCACTCATGGGTGCTTCCCCCATATCAACTCAATAGATTTAGAATTTTACTCCCATGGACCATAACTTTCCCTAAATACTATCTCTTGACAGCAGAGCCAACCCATTTTTGTTTGATCAATTTTCTAATTTTTTTCATTAAAGATGATCAGTGAAGCAGGACAGGAAATGGAATAAAACAAATGGACACAATTATCTAAATTCAAATGCCAATCATGACTGCAAAAATTTACAGTTTTAGAAAACGAGATATATTAAAAATTTACTGGCTGCAAACTGATCAACGCCAAATAGAAAGAGTGATATTTTTTAAAGGAAACGAGATATATTAAAAATTTAAAATAACTATAACTAGTTTTACTATGATTGGAACAATAAACTTCCAAGTCATGTCTTTACTGGTTTAGCAATTAGTCCAGTTTTAAAAACATTGATATTAATAATTTATTGTAACAACTATAACTAACTACTTGACACACATTTAAGGGAAAGAACCTTGCATTCATTTCTTTAAATGACAAAGCTGTAATTCTCAAATAATTACATTGTCACGTTGATAAATGAATAATAATTGTCTTCTCACCAACACTATTTTTACTGATTGGAAAAAAATTGCCTCAAGCTTTTGAATGAACAATTAGGAGAAAAACCCTGCATGACATTATTTTTCAGAATTATTGATTTTTATGTCATCCTCTGTAGCAACTTTAGCTTGTATTGTCCCCTTGAAGTCTTGGCATAATCTGCATAACCATCCATGTCTGAAGAATACCCATCAATTGATTTCAACAATTTCATTTTCGAGGACAAGACTTAGTGAAGACTGACAAGATTTTCCTCTTTAACAAAATAACAAATATGTTTGGGCCCAAAAAAAAAAAAAAAAGTGCTTTATAAAATTGAAATGTCTGTGCATTAATGATGTGTGTAAATGTCGAAAAGGGGTTAGTTAAAGAGGGTTGGTTTGTTGTTACTAACCGTTGGAAGTTAGTTAGGATTATGGGTCTTGAGGTGTTGCCTATACAAGGCATATAACTCTTCATTGTATCTCTATGCTTTGTGATGAATGAATAAATTAGAGAAGTTGCAGTCTCTCTCTCTTCTTTCCTCTTTCCCTCTCTCTATATCTTCTCTATTCCTATCACTTTCTCCTTCTTTCTCTACACTTTCTTAACACTTAGTCTCTGTCATACTTTGTCACGTCATTCTAGTACTTTAGTCAATTTATGAATATTTTCTTGGACTCCATCTATTTTAGAATAAAAGGTCATATTCATACATAAATGTGGATCCATTAGTGTAATTTTGGTTGAACATTCTCTAAATGATAAATATTCCAATGATCAAGCTCATACAGATCTGGGCTTAACTCAACTTAGAAGACTATACAGATCTGTAACTACATTTTAACTTACACCCATATTTAAGTTGTTACACCTCCACGGGCCTCGCCCTTCCGGGTGGCGGGTTAGAGGGATTCCTTTTATTAATTATCTTTCCTTTATTTACCAAGTTCTTTAGCATGCATTAGAGTAAGCGTGACAGAGCACAGGATCGGTTTGGACTAACTACTCTACTGATAAAAGTAAAAACAACAGAAAGTATAAATCCCCGGAGGGCTAAGGGTACAGTAATCCAAAATAAAGCCTAGAAATATAATACAGTCATCCAAAAAGTAAGATACAAAATACGTAGGGCATTCCCTACTCTTCCCGACAACACTGGGCCCTACCCTGTCAAAAGAGATCCTCACTGGTCGGTACGCTCCCCTACAGCTGTAGAAGCGTCTGGAGTCCGAAAATGGCCCCTAGAGTAACCGTCAATACTCAAATACTAAATGTGTAAAGAGTATGTAAGTTATCATGCCAGATAAAAATACAGAAACATGTCAAACACATACCATATATGCATTCAGATCATACCATAGTAAAACATACATCACAGTCCATAGAACCCATACAGCTGCTTTACCAAGGCAAGCCTCGGTCTCACTGGACTTTCAACCCGTAAAGCCGCCCCTCACTAGGCCAACCCCGAACTGAAACTCAACCCGCACAGCCACCAATTAAGGACAGTCTCAGACTGAACGTCCTCAGCGCTAGGAATCACACAACACTGTATGCAGATTTGACACAACATATACAAAGCAAAAACACACATGGCAAACACTAACATACAACAAAACACATAAAGATATCTGAGTAAAACGGTTACTACCTGGTGTGGTAGATATTGTCCTTAATATTCTATTGGGCCCGCTGACTTTTCAAGGGTTCTTTTGACCTATATATCATTAAAATACACTTATTCAGTATTTACAAAAATGCCATCATGTTTTTCTTGATAAAAACCGAGCCCAATACAGATTTTTCCAGAAATCCAGTGATTCTGGCCCAACTTCTAGGATTTTTAATAAATTCCACAAAAATCATGTTTGCATGATTCCAGTGCCATTTTAACCATTGAAATATATATTTTTCATGAAAAATATTTCTAGACCCTGAAAGTACTTCTATTTTGGCGTGTTGCTTACTCTCCACACCTGGATCAGATTTCGCCCTGTTGCACACAGAGCCAACTTTGCCAATTTTTATCTCCTAGTAGAAAAAAAATTCCAAAAATCGTAAAATTATACATCACAGTGAACCTTAGTATGTGTACTTTTTTCCTGTAAAATCTCAGCCAAAAATAAATTCTTTAACTATTTTTAGAACTCACTTCAAGGTCCACTGCCAGAATTTCCAGAATCAAGAACAAACTCACTTTTGAAGCTTTTTCGGTGATTTCGAGTTCGGAAACTCAAACTACAACCTAACCCCATACAAAATCATGTTTTAAAACCTTTGGGACCATCAAAAGCTCTAAAATAAGACCCCAAAACCAAGCCCCAACCAGATGCACGAAAATCCAAAGTTTAAACTTTAAAGGTTCAATTTGTCGGTAGTTACCTATTTCGAAGCTTTGGCTTGGTGGACAAGGTGGTTGAGAGCTTGATCTTGGCTATGGGAGCTGGCTGGTCCCTCCTCTCTCCTTCAGCTGTGCCACGCCTTTTAGGAAGAGAAATGACAAATTGAGCTACTTTTAATATTTGTCGGTAGTTATCTATTTCCAATGTAACCAAGTAAATTTCTTGTTTAGTTGGTAACCAATTAGCCTTACTTAATCTTTATTCCATGTGAAAATTTCAGAGGCTTCTAGGAGTTTTATGTGGCACATCCCCAACCCTCTTCATTAGATTCCATCTTTTTATTTGATAGGAATTACTCAATTTGACACAAAATGTCTTTTTGTCTTACTGGTGGGGCCCACACGTTAATAATTGGATTGACTAAGCTTACCTCTTCTTCAAATCAGATTTTCATAGATAAAAAAGGAGTCATATGCACCTAGGGGGTCCCACAAAACTGATCCCCATCAATAAATTCCATTTTCCCACTTTATCGGTTAAATTCTGGGTCTTCCTGGTCTCTATCGGGTCCCACCGGGGGCCAAAAGTGCGTCTTTTTGTACTTTTCTATGTCTTTTCCAGATATTCTCCCCTGCCCGAGCATACTCATGTGGCGCCTACCCTCTTTCCAAGGTGGCCCCACATTTGTCTCATTCCTTCCAAAAATAATCCCCTAACTGGTCCCTATCGGTCCCTTTTCCTATCGGTTTATCGCTTGTGAGTCCCACGTCTTGTGTTTGGACCAGAATATGAATAAAATCATCATTTTTTCTCTCCCCTCTGGACGAGGAATTGACCATTTTGCCCTTGCTTTATTTTCCTTTAATCCCGTGACGACACGTGTCCCTGTGCAATGATTACTTTGTCTCTTGCTTTTTGTATTATGCCTTTTTCAGTGTCTCTCTCTCCTGTCACTGTATGGCGCATACACACTTCTAGGAGTCAAGAATATGTGTTTTGTCATATTCCCCAAGCCCCACTTCATTATACCGACTTTATACCTCACCGGTATCTTGCCCTGGCCCGCACCTTTTCGTGTTTGGGCCCACCAAAGACTCTTTTTCCTCTGGTCAAAGTGGGCAACTTTTTGGGCCTTTTCGGGGTCCACTTCCTGTCTCCCACTATACCAACAAATAATAAAATACTACACAAATAATAACAATTCAACTACAGTAAAAACTCTTCATTAATTACTAGCGATTACAGTTACATCATTTACAACAGTAGGGGTGTTACATAAGTCATAGATAATCAATTTGAAACTATTACATTAACAATTTTACATAATAGATAATAGATAAATCTTCCCCTACCTCATTAGTCAAATACTGAATTGTTACTGCCTTGTTAAAACAAATTTGAGTGGTTTACCTGTCCTTAAGTAGCATGAAATTAGTATAAGATGGAATATGCATTCATCAATAGGGCCATCAGCATAGTAAAGCCATACATATTCTGTATATATATGATGATCATGATATACTTTTTCTTTAGAGTAAATACCTTTTTTGGTCCTTGACAAAAAACACAGACCCCATTTTGGTCCATTACAAAAAAATCGACCCCTTATTCATCCTTTTTAAAAGACTAAAAATGACCTTTTGGAAATTTGTGAGCGATCAAAATGTCAACCAATCGACCATTATTCGTCTATTTTATGGACTAAAAATGACATTTTTTTTTGAAGGGACCAAAATGGGGATCACGTTTTTTGTTAGGGACCAAAAATGGTATTTACTCTTTTCTTTATTATTACGTAAGTGTTTGTCCTAAAATAGGAGTTCTCTCACATTATAGATGAGTATGAGACTGTCAGTTGCTGATGGACATATATGTAACATGGGGAGAATGATTGAAGAAATGGAGAGTAAAGTCCAATATTTTGTTACTTTTTTGTTTCGTTTGGTTTGAGGATTGAATTGCATATTGGTTTGTCTAAGTTCCACCTTTAGTTTTTAATATAAGATCTACTCAACTATATTAGGTAGATTAAGAGAAATTACTTAAATCAGTCTTTTTGTTAAAAGTGTGCCAGTTTTCCTAAAATACCCTCTTAAATCAGTTACATTGCAATTGCCTCTTGATGCAAACTCTTCACATGCACAATTTATAGGGAGAGTTTTTTTTTTTTTGGGGGGGGTGGGGAAGAAATAGGGAGGACAAAGAGGATTGAAGTTTTATGGTTATGAGTATGACCAAATACAACCCCACTTTTAGCTCTTATATTAAGGACCAAAGGTAAATACTTTTTGTTGTTCTAATTAGAAAACTGTACTTCTTGTCATTATGATCAGTTCACTTGTTAATGCATGCTACATTTCGGCAAGACAAGAGAAATGGTCTACACACTGCGACCTCCATCTGAAGTGGCGCAAATGAGAATACCTGAGAACTGATTGGACTTTACATGGAGTTGCAGATATATAACTACAAATTTTTCTGTTCTTCTATATGCTTATTAACTTGCTTGCTGATTATGTGTTCTGCATTTGGCATTGATAGTCTCATATATGGATAGAAAGAGGGGATTATTGGAGTGGCATTGTTTGTAAAGTACTGCAGTTTACTAGCGAAAGGTATATTGTTTCTTGTATTGAAGGACTCAAGTTGAACTCTCAAATTCATCAAATGACTTGAAATTGTTGTAGCTCTTCTATATCCGGGCTTATTGTCTCTTACTCTGAACTGATTGTAACTCATTTAAAGGCCAAAATGTTTTAAAGAAATTATTTTTGCCTGTGTATATATATATATTAGCATGCTCATTTTTTCAGATGCAATTCAGGACAATTCAAGTCACCGTTTACAAATCATCATTAGTGTGGTTAATTTCATAAATATTGTGGTTAGTATTTTTATGTTTTTTTACTTGAAGTGTGGTTAATAATTTGTGCTTATAGAAGTGTATGAAAAAATGGGAACGAGCTTGGTTTGGATGTTGTCTCCTAGATCTGGGTTTAGATTTAATTTTTTACGAGGTTGGTTGTTTTAAATTAAAAAAATTAATTTAATATGTATGGAATCTAAAATAAAGAAAATTTCTTCATTGTCAGTTTTTCAAAATTTTAAATCAGAACTGTTGAGACTATATTTGGGTGATGGAGAACTTACCACGGTGATGATCACTTATTGGTTAGAAATATATTTAATCAGGTATAGAATATTTAAAATGTAATTTTTTTTTCTATTTAACTATTTCTAGACTTTTCCTTTTCACAAAAAAGAAAAGAAAAGCCTGATTTATTCATAATTATTGCGCAATTAGAGTGAGACCCAAGGAGTATGGAAAGGTCTTCTTTGGCAAGGAACCCCTTGCAGGTTTGTTGTTTGCGGATGATACTTTGTTGTTTGGGAAAATATCAGTGAGGTTCTAAGGTAGGTGGAAAATATAAAAAAAAGTTTCGACCCCAAATCCCTTCTTTAAAAGGTTCCTAGGAACTTTTTTTATATTAATAACGGAATTCCTTTTGTAAAAAAGTCTCGTTGTCAAAATGACTTTATTAGTTATTAAAATATCCTTATGAAAGCTTCGTTATCAAAATGACTTTTCATGTTATAAAAATCCGAGTTTTTCCTCCTACATGTAGAATTTTAGAAACTTGGAAAAGTTTTGGTAACAGGAAAAGTCATTTTGACAACAATATTTTCATAGAGACAATTTAATAACTAATAAAGTCATTTTGACAACAAGAAAAATCATTTTGACAACGTGACTTTTTTGCCTGTGGAATTCTGCAATTAAATATTTGCGAGAAACGATTTGGGGTTGTAACTTTTTTAATATTTCATCTATCTTGGGACGTCGCTGATATTTTCCCTTGTTGTTTTGTGAAGGCTTGATGATAAGAATATGACATTGGTCAGTGAGGTTTTGGAACAATATGGTAATCTAGCAGGACACAGGGCCAACAAATCTAAATGCAAATCATGCGAACAAAATTATTTGGGCTAATATTATCGGTTTAAATTTTAATTTGCTCACAAATTGGGGAAATATTTAAGTACGTATGTTGATTTTTTTTTTTTTTTAATAAAGGACAGAATGATAGTAACCGGTTAAAGTTTTAGAAAGAACCAAAGCATAAAGAACATAAATAAATTTGGGCTAATATTATCGGTTTTAAATTTTAATTTGCTCACAAATTGGGGAAATATTTATATATCCTCATAAAGGACTTTAGTAACCGGTTAAATCTTTTTATAAATTAAAGAACATAAACAAATTTGGAAACTTTTTTACAAATTTATATGGTATTTATTTGTCATTTTCCCTATAATTTACCAAGATAAAGAAAAATAAATGTTGTAGAAAATTGGGAAAATCCTATAGAAAGACAGTTGAAATACTCAAACTCTAATTTGGGTTACTAAACTTAACAAATTATTAATTAGATTATGTGACATAATTAGAGATTTAGAATTTGGGCCATATTACCTCTATATCCCTTAGTTATTAAAAAAAGAAAAATTAGGTTTCCGTACCATCATGAATGATTTCAAGATATTGAGACCCATGAAGCAAAAACATCCGAAATTTCCCAGAAAACGTGCTTAACACAAACCGTTTCTACGTTCTGTTTCATCAGTTTTGTAGGGCGATGAATTGGGGGAGGGATTTCCACAACGTCAGGGTCCATCAACAGTGAATTGTTACCTGAATATACACTCCTCTTGTTCACAGCAAAAACAAAACACCAAATTCTGTGAAAGTGTGAGGAGAGAGCGTTCATTCAAGTTTCATGGGACGAAACTATAATATTAACAAACAATAGAACAATATAGAGAGAAAAGAGAAACTTATTAATTTTATTTCTTGGCGGAGATGAATAAACCAGTGATGTGCACAAAATATGAGAGGGCGGTGATGGGTACGAGTGGTTTTCCCTTTCCTCTTTTTGTTTGTTTGTTTTTTTTTTTTTTCAACCATGAGTTAGTGTTATTATTGGAAAATAACTAACATTTAAATATTCTAAATTGGGTCATTGAAAAAATTTAAGATTTGTTGAGTTTACTAACCTAATAAATGATTTTCTTATTTCAACCGTCTTTATATATGATTCTCTTTGAAAAAATTATTGCCCGACCCATTTTTGTTAAACGGATTTTTAATTGGGTATTGTAAGATTTCATATATAAAGTTGATGATCGATATTTAGCTCTAAATAATTATTCCGTTCGGATCAAAATATAAGAAAGAGTTAACTTTTTTGAAGATATTAAGAAAGCTAATTAAATTATTTTAAAAATTTATATTTGTCATTTTTTTCCAAACTATTTTGCTTAACTTATAAATTGATATATAATCTAATGATACACAACATATCATATGATTAATTAACTTATTTAACTCCCTTGATCTCTCCAAAAAAGAAAAATTTAATTATGTCTTATATTTAGAATCAGGGAGTACTTATACTATAATTCTGCTATGAAAATTTTCACGAGGAGCAATTTTGCCATGGAAGTGTAAAAGATGTGGCAATATTTCCTTGATCTTATTCCAATTAATTTTGACTTTTTATTGATCAAATATGTTAAACCCACAATCCACATGTTTATCTACGCATTTTTGTTCAAGTGCAAATTTACTCCAAAAATTTTAAATCTAACTTTAAAAAAAATAAAGTAGATGATACATAGATTTCTATAATAAATTTGTATCTTAACAAAAATAATGTAACTGTATGTAGATGACCAGCTTAACATATTTAGTTGATTAACTATTAAAATTAATCAAGATATGGTCAGGACAAAATTAGTTCCGTGTAACCCATCCAAAACAAAATTACCCATCCAAAACAAAATTACCCCAAGAAATTCTGGAGCGAAATTCCAAAATTGCTGATCATGACATATTGCAAAAAACATCTCAAAAATAATATGATTCAAATCTAACTAAATACAATATATAAAAAAATAAAAAAATAAAAAAAATTACTTATATCTCTAATTAGAGGTATAAGTACATAACTAAGCACCTAATTATCAGCACCACACGTGGATTCTGAAATCCTTCGGCGAAATTGCCCCTAGTATTTTCCCTATATTATTCACTCAAATTCGCCGGTACCATCGTCTTCTCATTTTCTTCGCAAGCCCTTGGATGTGAGGGTTTTGCCCTGTGGAATCCATCTTCTCAGTCGACGACTAAAATCTCAGGTACACCATTTTGATTCTGAGCCTCTAATTTCTTCTGCTTCCCTTAGAGAAAACTGTTCTTTTCTCTCGAGCACTGAGTGAAATGGCAGTGCATTGTGACGCGCCATTTCTTCCCGAAGATATTATAGTAAACATTCTCAAACGACTCCCTGTGAAATCCCTAATTCGATTCCACTGTGTGTGCAAACATTGGAAAAATCTCTTTAAAACTTCATCCTTCGTCACTGACCACCTCCATTACTCCTCGGCTCAAAACCCTTCGCTTCTTTTCAAGCCGAACGGTAACTGTCAGCCTCTGCATTTAAGTTTGATCGATGGTGAGATAAATGCCTTAGAAGTTCAGATCCCACCTTTGATCGGTTACTTGCCGGACATTATGATCGTGGGTTCCAGCAATGGCTTGCTCTGTGTTGCAACCGATATGTCTAAGGATTCCCTTTTCTTGTGGAATCCTGCTATTAGAGACGTCAGACAGGTCCCTGCAACTAGAACTTCTATATTTTCACGGTCTAATTGCATAGTAGGATTTGGGTTCAGTGAAATTGTTGATGATTATAAGATAGTGAAAACATATGCTGGGCGTGGTGATGTGATTATTGGAGTTAAAGTGTATTCATTAAGCACAGATTCATGGAAGAACATAGAATTTGGAAGCTTAGAGGGCATAGAGCTTTTAAATTATTCTGTCACTGTCAATGGAGTCATCTTTTGGGCTGCTCTTGGGCCAGGTGAGGTGGATTTTGGCTGTAATTTGATAGTTTCATTTGACATAGCCACAGAAGTGTTTACATTGATACACATTCCTGAACCTCCTTGTGAACCTCCTTGTTTACCTGGCATTACTGTGTATGAAGGCAGGTTGGCTATACTTTTTCTGTCTCCAATTGTTGACATTCCAAATGGTCGTCTATATTATTCCCTTGACTTGTGGGTGCTAGAGGAGGATATAGGATCTTGTGCAGCGAGATGGAGTTGGACTAAGAAATGTGCTAGCAGTTGGACTAACATATGTGCTAGCATGTCATCCTTGACCATTTGGAGGAATGAAGTTTTTGTGCTTGTGGTTGTTTTAGAAATACTAGACTTACAAATGAAGGTGGACAAGATATAGAGAATGGTCTATATTTTGTCAACATCATTACCAATGAAAGTATGATGTTTGCTATCCCTGAATATTCTTGCTATTCTCATGTTTTCAATTACGTGGAAAGCCTGGTACCACTCTGGAACATCCACTATCAACAACCTTGATGCTAAAGGTTAGTTATTAGAAGGCAAACTTACTTTTGTTTTAAGTATTTTGGTGGGAATGAATCCCTATCAGTTTAGATCAGACCATTATGTTATAAAGATTTTGGCGCCCTTCAGATATGTCTTGTAAAATGATATATGCAAATATTCAATGATAGATGTTTCGTTTTCTTGCTATATTTGATCTATCTGTAGTATCAAGTTGCTCATATTTTCCACTCTGACTCTGCACATTGAAACTGTATTTTCCCCCATGGTTTTGCACATTCTAACGAGTATTAATTGCTTGACTTCCATTAGTCACACTGTCATATTATAAATGACAACATAGTAATTAACCTTTTATAATATATAATACACACACTCTCTGAAGAGATAGTATTCCGTGTGATTATTAATAAAACAGGTTGCACATTATACTGAAGGGAAAATTCCTTTAAGGTCCGAAGGGACCAAGAGAATATCATAAAAGTCTTACCAATGTTAAAAGTCTCAGAGAAAATTTTGATGTCAAAAAAATTCCAAGGAGGTGTTAAACCCACCGATGGAGCTGTCAAAGCCCTACTAAAGGAGTCGTCAATAGGAGCTTTTTGACATCAGAATTTTTTCTGGGACTTTTCTGACATTTTTTTGATCCCTTGAGACTTCAAAGGAATTTTCCCTATGGATTTGGTTGTGACGTGTGATGTCATCCAGACTAATGGTGCATGCATATTGCATACCTACATAAACAACATATTGCAAATTTTCATATCACGTTCACATTTATGTACATCGTCTTTTATTAAAATAGAGGGAAATTTTTCAAGATCAGGCCATTAAGACTTCTAAAAAACGAAAAGAGTAAATTATGAAAATAAAAAGGAAAAATCCCTCTAAAGTCCCAAGAGACCAACATAATTTCTGGAAAGTCCTTTAGAAAAGTCAGAAGGTCCTAAGAGACTTTTGTATCATACAATGCAGAGGTGAAATGACCAAAAAACCGTTCAGGGTATTGTTGAAAAAGGGGGGAGTTGTTCTCACTCTCGACTCTTGACGCTATTTTCCCTCCTGGCTGAAACACAAAATTGTAGACAAGAAAGTTGTTGTTTTGTTAATGGAGTGCTTCTCACACACTCGGTGTCGCCGATGATACTCTACAATCACTCAGGTCGGAGTCGCACCCATCCACGGAGCACGACACACTCTGAGTCGATCCATTCAATGTACGACTCCTCCTCTTTGACAAACTGCTCGGCGATGGTTCCGATTTCGAGTCTCTCGGTAAGTCCTTAGGTGTATTTGAGGGTGACTTTTGTATGAAATCGGAAATCTCTCCAAGACTCAAATCCACCGAAGCTGCTCCATTTGATAGCTCTGACCCGGATGGATCCCACGCCAACTCTTTCCAGCCCAGTGCATGTGTGCCTAATACCTAAGTTTTGGCGCTCTTGCTATTTTTGTGCTCTCCAATTTACGAAGGCTACAAAAGAAGGGGAAGAAATAAAATTGAGCAGGAATAAGAACCTGTGCTCCCTTAGGTTCTCACCAAAAGTTAAAGGATTTGACTTGAGAACCTGAACAGGGAAAAGATGGATTACTAAAGAATACTCTCGACTCTCAACGCTATTATTTTCCCTACTTATGCTGCTCTGCTTCCTGTATTTGTAGACAAGAAAGTTGTTGTTCTGTTAATGGTTCTAATTAATTTGGGTTAGGAATCATATGGGTTTTTCTAAGAACGAAAAGACTTGATAACCCCAAACACTATATAATCGATCATTATTTGCTTTTGGAAAATTTTTTGTGCTTCTGTGTTGTGAGAGATGAACTTTTAACAATGGGGTGATAGAAAATGGTGGTGGAGACTAAAGATGGAGGAGAAGTAGCAGAAAGAATAATGGATGGGGCTAATTTAACTTGCTTCTTGTAGCTTTCTAAAGGAATAACATACCATGTGAACTATAGAGCATACACTTTAGTATATTAGTATATTCTGTTTGAACACAGTGAAAATGCAATAAGTAGCCAAAGTTGATACTATGATTTGCTCTTGCGGTGTAAGCTAAAATGAATTTGGAATTTGAGATTGTGTTACTGGTGAAACAACTGTTTGAAAATTTGATGGAGCTTGATGCATGTTGGTCTATACGTGAAGGGTAGAATCTGAAAGTTAGATACAAAACGTACCTTTGGGTCATTCTAATCCATTCTGATTGAAACCTTTGTGCCTAATCAATTAGATTAATTAATCTGATTTAAACAAGTTAAATCCATGAAATTAGGATTGATTCTATTTTGCATAATCTTAATTAAAGCTGCAGATTGTCTTTTGGGCTTCTTGGTTAGAGCTTTTTATTTTGTTTCAAAAATTGTTGAGTCAGTGCTTATGTCTGTTTGTTGCAATGTCCTTCAGTTTTTAGACTTTGAGCCCTCCAAATCAATCGTAACCCATGATTGATTGGTGGTTGTTATATGTATTGATTTATCTTTTTATTTAATAAATTGTAGTTTATTAAAAAAAATAATAAAAAAATAAAAAATAAATTAGAAGTCATGTAAAATTAAATTGACTATGACAGTGCCTTTGAATTAAGGACCAACATGATAAGTATAACTTTGGCAAAAGCAAATCTTGCAGAATATACATGTAAATTTAACTAGATTGAATACACAGCGATCATTACAAAGTTGTGCTTGGGAGGGAAATTGCCTCCCTATTTGTTATATCTTGCAAATGCACATGAGAGATTATATGCTGTCATTGATTTCTCCTTTTTGTCCCACCTCTGCTCCTGTGATTTAGGCCATCGAAAATGAACACTATACCTTTATTTTGCTTGTTATTCCTTGAGAAACATGCTGTAGTAGACTGTGCTTCCATTTCACAGAAATAATGTATTTCGGTTGTTTTTTGAGTTTATAAGATGAAGTGATGAACACTATAATATGTTGCCATTTCACAGAAATCATGTATTCCCTGTGACCTACTGTCCAGTGGTAATCTGAATTTCTGTGCATGCAACAATACCACCTGTTTTCATTTTTTTGTGTCTCTCGAATGTAGCTCATGTCTATGGTAGCAAAGACATTAGTAGCTGATCAACTCGAGGAAGTTGGTACATTCTTAGGAGTTGTTTGTTTAATCAGTGATGTAGTTTGATGGCTGACTGGATTACAACCTTGGTATCTTTTTTGTTTTAGGGACTCTTGTGGGTTCATGTGCTTTCATGGCTACAGATTGGGACGGGAAAGAGCAAGGTGATGATGGATACACAATGTTGTTCTACTCCATGGAAGAACTTCATAAATTGAAGGTTGACTTCTTTTGGTGGCTAGTCACTCATACTCACAACAGTCAGTGAGAAAAAGTGATGTCCTTGATCGAGGAGTGCCACAAGCGGAAGATGAGACATTAGGCAGCAAACTTGTTAGGTAGATAGGTTGACTTGTTATGGGCGAAAACATAATTTTGATTGTATTTAGGACACATGTTTAGTCCATCAATTGTTGTGTACATGTGAATTTGTATTTATGACAAAGTTGTGAAGAATTTGTTTTTGTAGGAATGTTTATTTGTATTGATGAAAATGACCTTTACAATTTGGTATTATGTAAATGTTCTTAGGAACCTATTATTTGGTATTATGCAAATATTCATTTGAAGAATTTATATATGAAAATTCATCAGTAGGTGTTAACAAGTTTAGTAGGTGTTAACAAGTTCATTAGTGGGTGTTAACAAGTCTATGAGTGGTTTTTAACAACTATATTAGTGAGTGTTAAGTAATCCATTAATGACTTTTAAAACTGCATTAGTGGTGTTAACAACTCCATCAGTGGGTGTTAACTAGTCCATCAGTGACTTTTAACACTGCATTAGTGGGTGTTAACAAGTCCATCAGTAACTTTTAACAACTACATCAATGGGTGTTAATAAGTTGATCAGTGGGTGTTAACAAGTCGATCAGTTGGTGTTAACAAGTCTATTAGTGACTTTTAACAACTACATCAATGAGTTTTACAACCCCATCAGAGGCTTTTGACAATTCTATCAGTGAGTGTCAACAACTCAATTACTGTCATTTTGTCAACTACATAACCGTGTTGGATAATAGTGACACAATTTAAGTATATGAATATATTTGTTTTTCCAACTACATTTTATTTATAAGGTCATGTCCTTACATAGACGACATCATTTACGGATGTAGCTCTATTTATGTTAACTTTGAATTTTATGCAAATTTCATTACTTTCTTTTCCAATTAAAGATGATATGATTCTTTGCAACTCCTCATATGTTATGCTTTCCTTTATATATCTTGTTTTTACCATACCACCAACATACTCACTTTCCTCTCCCTTACCATGTACAAAGTTTCCCATACATGAAAGAATTAGAATAGGTTTTTTCTCATATTAACAAAGTACTACCATTTTCATAGCCAAAATACCTTGATCGCGTTCAACCATTACCACTAAAAACCATAACTTCCCCCCTGTTTGACGCCAAAAAATAGAGCAACCTTTTATTAACCCTACCTTACAACATACAGTTCATATTAACAACTTAAACAATTATATTAACTACTACAATTATAGGTATTAACAACTATCTCATTTCAGCTTTTTTTGTAGTAAAAGTACTTTCATCACATTTAACCACTTCCACTAAAAACATAGCCTTTCCCTATGTTTCCATGCCCAAAAACAACAAACTTTTATTAACCCTACCCTACAACATACAGTTCATATTAACAACTTAAATAATCATATTAACAACTATAACTGTAGGCAATGTTGTCAAAATTGAGTTTTTACGTAAATACAGAAGGGGGTGGTAGAAACGACACAAAATATAAAGTTTCTACTTTCTACTACTTAAGTTTAGAGTTCAAAATTATATGTATAGAAAAAAATCATAAATCATCAAAATTCAATGAACAATTTCATATTTAAAAGATATGAGTCATATAACTATATAAAACATAAGTCCAAAAACATCAAAAGAATAAAGTTTTGGGCTGATTTCTTCACATAGAATTATCAACTTTTCATGGATCCTATCTATTTTCCGCTCTTTCTTTTATTTAACTTTATTCTATAATTAACTTCTTAAAATGCCAGCAGAGATTTGTACAAAAAGGGAGATACAACGGAAAAGATAAATAAGAAAAAAAATTGCGAACATAAACTCTCTATCCTATCTTTTTTTTTATTCTTCATTCTTTTATTTAAATTGAATTTATCTATGTAATTAGCTTCTTAAAAACCAAATGACAATAGATCTGTATAAAAAATGAGATAGTAAACTCAACGAAAAGGAAAGTAAGGAGTAGCAAATTAATAGACTATTTTGGTTCAAGTAGATTAAACATTATACATATAGATGATTGTAAGAATTAAGCAAAGAAAAAAATATAAGAAAGTTTCATAATATTTTTATTCCTTATTTTTTGCGAGAAAGTGGAAAGGGGTCTCTCTTTGTTCTCGATCACATAGAAAAGAAAGGGATTGAAGTAAATCTTCAAGATGTGTTCATTAGCTTCATCCTTTTTTAGCCCCAAAAAAACTTTTCATCCTCTTAAAAAAAATGGTATAAACTATAAAAACTTGCGTTTCTACCATTTTTACATATTTGCACGGCATTTCTACTAGTTTTTACTCATGACAGTTTTTACTTGCGTTTCAACACCTATGACCCTAGTAAAAACATAAAAACGTATGTTTTACATTTTTACACTAGTTTTTGACAACAATGACTATAGGTATTAACAACTATCTCATTTCAGTGTTTTTGCAGCCAAAATACCTTCATCACATTCAACCATTCCCACTAAAAAAACAAACATTTCCCTTTGTTTCTATGCCCAAAAGTAGAGCAACATTTTATTAACCCTACCTTTCACTAATTAAATACCAACTACAATGGTGATAATGATATATTGATCAAAATCTTAGAATTTCTTACCTATCTCCTACCCAATAGTAACATAAATGAGCCCAAGCTCCAACCTTTCAAATGAGCCACCCCTCAATCTAAAAAAAAAAAAAAGAGCATACACAACAAAGAAAAACCATCTTAGTTGAGCCTCCAACACAGCTTGATGAAAAACGGCATGCATGTATGAACACCTTACACACCTCCACCGGCCTCGTCCTTTCGGATGACGGGTTAGAGAGATTCTTTTATTAACTACCTTTCCTTGACTTATTAAGTCCTTTTCATGTATATCAGAGTGAGCGCGATAGAGAATAGGACCGGTTTGGACTAACTACTATACTGGTAACAGTAAAAGTAAGTCCCTGGAGGGTTAAGGGGTACAAGAAATCCAAAATAAGCACCAAAATAGCAAATAAAGTCATCCAAAAAGTAGAGTACAAAAATGATAAGGCATTCCCTATTCTTCACTGCACCACTAGGCCCTACCTTTCCAAAAAGATCTCTGCTGTTAGGCATGCTTTCCTGTAGCTACAGAAGTGTCGGAGTCCAATAGTGGGCTCCCGATGAAAATCAATACTCAAATACTAAATGTGTAAAGCGTATGAAAGGTACCATGCCGATAATGTAAAATATATAATATGCCAGTACATACCACATATGCATTCAGAAATATACCACAGTAACCACACATCACAATCCATGGAACCCGTACAGCTGCCTTACCAAGGCAAGCCTCGGACTCACTGGATTCACAACCTGTAAAGCCGCCCTTACTAGGCCAGCCCCAGACTGATCCTCAACCTGTACAACCGCCAACTAAGGCCGGCTTCGGACTGATCGTTCTCAGCGCTAGGAACCATATAACTTTGTATGCATATTTGGCATAACATTACAAAACACACATGGCAAATACAAATATGCAACAAAACATATAAAGATATCTGAGTAAAGCGGTTACTACCTGATGTGGTTTATACTGTTTTAATATTTTTAGGCCTGATGAATTTTCCAAAAATGCCCTTGACTTAAAAATACCAAAATACACCTTTTTTAGTATTTCCAAAAATACCCTTACAATTTTTTGTCAAAACCGAGCCCACACAGAATTTTTCCAGAAACTCTGTGAATCTGGTCCAACTTCCAAGATTTTTAATAAATTTCAAAAAAATAATTTTTATATGAAACCAGCTCCATTTAAACCATTAGAATGTCTATTTTTCAGGAAAAATATTTTCAGAAGCCAAAAGTACACTTATTTCGGCGTGTAGCTAATTTTTCACCCTCTGGCCCAAATTCGCCTAGTTGCTCTCTAGTTCAACTTTAGCCATTTTTATCTCTTAGTAGAAAAATCCAAATAATACAAAATTATATATCATGGAGAACATTAAGATGTCTAATTTCTTCCTGTAAAATATCAACTTAAACCAAGTTCATTTACTATTTTTAAAACTCAGTTGAAGGTTCACTGCCAGAATCTCCAGAATTGCTAAACAAGCTTGTCTTTCGTGTTTTTTGGTGATTTGAGTTCGAAAACTTAAACTTAAACTTAATACCATAAAAAATCATGTCTTAAAAACTTTGGAACCATCAAAAAGTCTAAAATCAGACCCCAACACGAAACCCCAACCAGTTGAACAAAAACTACAAGTTTAAGTTATAAGGACACGGGATTTCGGTGTTTACCTGATTCAGAGCTTTGGCTAAGTGGTCCAAGTGGTTGAGTGCTTGTTCTTGCTTATGGAAGCTTGCTGGAACTCTCTCTCTCTCTCTCCTTCATCTAGAACACACCTCCCATGTGAGGAAAATGAAGAGTTTATCTCTTTTTAAAATATCTAAAAGGTATCTAAGCAATCCCCAATAACTATGGTAAATTCCTGCACAATTGGATCTAACTTTTGGATTATCTTCAAATAAATTCTAGAGGCTTCTAGGGGCTGATGTGGCACATCCCTAGCCACTTCCTTCAGATTTTATCTTTTATTTGGTGAAAATTACTTATTTTGACCCAAAACACCTTTTTGGCCAACCGGTAGGGCCCACATCCTGACTAATGGACTGATTGGCCTTTACTTTTTCTCCAAGCAACTTTTTATGAATTAAAAGGGACTAGGTGGTTCCTAATGGGCCCCACAAATCTGATCCCTTGAATTAAATTCCCTTTTCCCACTGTATCAGTCCAAATCTTGTCTGTCGGTCCCTATCGGGCCCCGCCGGGTACAAATGTGCTTCTTTTTGTACTTTTCTTCAACTTTTCCAGATATTCTCCCCTATATGGACATGCTTATGTGGCACTTCTTCACTTCCCTATGTGGCCCCACATTTGTCTCATTCAATATAACGAAACCCCTAACTGGTCCCTATCGATCCCTTTTCACCAGTCAATCGCCTGTGAGACCTGCATTTTGAATTTGGGCCTGAGTATCGATAAAATCATCTGATTTTCCCCTTCTCTCTCATGGTGGACGAATTTTAATTCCTAAAGGACAAGGAATTGATTATTTTGCCCTTGCTTTATTCTCCTTTAATCCCGTGGTGACATGTGTCCCTGTGCAATGATTATTCGACTCTTACTTTTTGGAATGTGCCTTCTCGGTGTCTCTTTCTCTCTCCTTCCCTTGGATGGCGCACTCATCTTTGTCCCGAGTCAAGAATCTGTGTTTTGTCATTGTTCCCGAGCCCCGCTTATTATATCGGCTTTATATTACACCTAGGTGTTTTGCCACTAGGCCCACTCCTTTTGAAACCAAGGGCCCCACCATGGTTTCTTTTCCTCCGATCATAGTGGGCGACTTTTTGGGCCTTTTCAAAGTCCCGACTGTCTCCCATTATCATGACAGCCCCCTTTTTTTAATAGATATTTATTCATTAGATATTACAGAAAATAATAATTTAATAGTAATTAAATTAACGACCAAATCTCTTCATTACTTCATCGGTGATTACAAACACATTATTTACAACGATAGGGTGTTACAAACACACCCTTCAACATTGGACCTTCAACCTTGATCGCTCCCCTCATTTGTGTGGATCACGTTCTCCTACTTTTTTCCTTTCTCGAAGTGATTAGAACACAACACCCCAAAACATCTGCTCTTCCTTTTCCTTTTTTAATCCTGGGGGCACCAATGTGATTCCATTTTTTTCATTGATACCCATCAAGTTCTTTGGGACTATTATGACATACGACTTTTCTAAAGGACTTTTTTGAAATTATGTTTGGTGAAATGTAGCAAGTTTTGAACAACATGAACATAGAGAAAGAAGTCTATATTTACTAGTGTTATTAAACCCGGACTAATTTGTCCAATTTGGCCTAAAAACTGGTGAATCAGTTGGTAAACTAGTTTGGTCCAGACAATAACCCGATTTAATTTTTTTAGTCATTTTTATTTATTCATTTCCTTTATAAGTTCATATTTTTAATGTAACATCTTAATTTTTAATCTTAGGATTTAATTATAATTACGAAAGAATTATATATGTTAAATGTATTTATGTTGTAATTGTTGGGAAAGAAAAGAAAGAAAGAAATGTCTGGGAAAAAAAACTGAAGCCAAAAAAAAAAATTAAGGGATGGTGTGCGTCGATGGGGGCACGTCTAGCCCCATCTTGCTTGGCGTGAGGGAATGGCTTTGGGGGGTTAAACCACTCTCAACGATCACACACACAAGAGCACACACACACACACGTACGTTTGGTGAAATGTAGCAAGTTTTGAACAACATGAACATAGAGAAAGAAGTCTATATTTACTAGTGTTATTAAACCCGGACTAATTTGTCCAATTTGGCCTAAAAACCGGTGAATCAGTCGGTAAACTAGTCTGGTCCAGACAATAACCCGATTTAATTTTTTTAGTCATTTTTATTTAGTCATTTCCTTTATAAGTTCATATTTTTAATGTAACATCTTAATTTTTAATGTTAGGATTTAATTATAATTACGAAAGAATTATATATGTTAAATGTATTTATGTTGTAATTGTTGGGAAAGAAAAGAAAGAGAAATAGAAAGAAAGAAATGCGGAAAAAAAAAAAAAAACGAAGCAACAACCAAAAAAAAAATTAAGGGATGGTGTGTGTCAGATGGGGGCACGTCTAGCCCCATCTTTCTTGGCGTGAGGGAATGGCTTTGGGGGGGTTAAACCACTCTCAACCATCACACACACGAGCGCGCGCGCACACACACACACACGTACATTTGGTGAAATGTAGCAAGTTTTGAACAACATGAACATAGAGAAAGAAGTCTATATTTACTAGTGTTATTAAACCGGACTAATTTGTCCAATTTGGCCTAAAAACCCGGTGAATCGGTTGGTAAACTAGTCTCGGTCCAGACAATAACCCGATTTATTTTTTTTGTCATTTTTATTTATTCATTTCCTTTATAAGTTCATATTTTTAATGTAACATCTTAATTTTTAATGTTAGGATTTAATTATAATTACAAAAGAATTATATATGTTAAATGTATTTATGTTGTAATTGTTGGGAAAGAAAAGAAAGAGAAATAGAAAGAAAGAAATCTGGAAAAAAAAAAAAAAAAACCGAACCAACAACCAAAAAAAAATTAAGGGATGGTGTGTGTCGATGGGGGCACGTCTAGCCCCATCTTTCTTGGCGTGAGGGAATGGCTTTGGGGGGGTTAAACCACTCCCAACCATCACACACACACACACACAGAGTCCAGCCAGCAGAGGGAGACGCGGGAGAGAGTGAGAGTGAGGAAGGAGAAGAGAAAATAGGACACACACACACACACACACGGTCCAGCTAGCAGAGGGAGATGCGGGAAGAGTGAAAGTGAGGAAGGAGAAGAGAAAATAGGAGTTTGGAGGTTTTTCGGTCTATTTTAAGATATGTCATTTATCGTATAAGATTATTTAGATAGTTAAACTAGCTTCTTTTCGTAAAATTTCTTCATGAAAGTTATTCTATATATTTTTCTCTTTCTAATGGTGGTAATATTATGTTGGTTAGTGAAAATTTTGGGGCTAAGATTTTGAGAAAGTTTTGAGTTTTGATAATAAAAGACTATATATATAGTGGATGATTAATAGAAAATTTTAATCGGTTTAAATTTATTATTTGGTTATTCTAGAAATTTAAAATGAATTTTTCTATTTATGAAGTTTAGGTTTTATGTCCTATAAAATTTTCTTACCGATTAAATGTTATGAAAATAATTTATTTGGGGTTAGGGAGATATTATTGGAATTTAATCAATTTAGTTTTTTATATATGAAGGAATAAACTGGAATTTCTAGAATTTTGGGACCAAACTTTAATTTCTGGAATTTTGGGGTAAAACTATAATTTCTGGAATTTTAGGACAAAATTGTAATTTATGGAATTTTGGGGGCAAAACTGTAATTTCTGGAATTTTAGGACTAAATTGTAATTTCTGAAATTTTGGGACTAAAACGTCATTTTCAGTTTTTGTTATAATAATATATTATTATTAGAATTTATATTTTAAGTTATAGGAAATTATAAGTTATATTTGTGATAATTTAGAGCATTTTTATGACGGTAATCGTGTAATAGGTACTCATCAAACTAAGGTTAAGCTTTGAATTGATGTAACCGGGTTAATTTATTTTATATGTTTGTTTTGGACTATAAGGTGTTTTAATAAGCCTTATTTTCATATATACTACTTGTATGTGTTTTGAAAAATTATGTGTATGTTTAAGTATGAAATTATTTCGGTGAAGAGTGTATTTTCCAATCTAGGCATTTAAGTGAATATTATTATTGGGGTTGTTATTGTTGTGATTATAATATTTGTTGTGAGATGATGTATATGGAATAATAATTTAGTAAAATATTGTAGAAAATTTTAGTACTATATTATTTCTTCCGTTGTGGGATATGTTGAGTTATGTGAAAGAGATTAAGGGTGAAATTGTGCCCATCGGCTCTCTCATTCTTTGGCTGGAATTTGAGTTGAGTGTTTTGGGCAGACACCTCCCTATTACGGTATATTGGTAGTGACATAGGAGGGGACAGTATTCTTGAAGTGACTAGCTAACCTTGGCCGAGTATACTAGCACTGATAGGCTGTACCACGTCCAGAAGATATAAGGAGGAGCAAGATGGATGAGTGGGGATGATTTTAAATATTGTTAATTATTATGTATTATTTAATTATTATTAATATTTTAATTATGTTAATATAACCTGCTTCCCTGACTTGCAATCATTTCCTGCATATTTGATAAATTAATTTTGGTTACAGGGATTTTATGTCTCACTCGTTATTATTAATTTTTTTTTTCAGGCGAGACCTCTAATCTTACTAAATGAAAAGAGAAGGAGACATAAAAATCCTAAAATTTGTAGGCCTCTTTTTGGTATTAGTGTTGTATTGATTTTTATTTTATTTTATTTTGTTTGGTAAAATATAGCCATTATAGGGCCCTCATATTTTTGAAATACTACATTAACTATTTTTGCATAATTGTTGATTTTCCAAGGCCTTATTTTATACACTATCATATTATGGTGGATCCACATTAATCTCTTGTGCAAAAATTGTTTTGTGTATACCCTTTGTTGCAGGGTTAGTTTTGTAAGACTCGTGGCTATGTATTCTCCCGTTCGATGATTGTGCCCAGAGTTATGGTTTCCTGTGGTGGGTTTTTGGGAAGAATTTGTACCACGGACCCGAGATGTGTTGTCTTGAAAAGAAAAATGGTTTTCCATAATTACCTATCGTGTTTTATGAAATCAATATGACTAATTGTTGTTTAATGAGAAAGAGTCTTTTCAATTAACCCTAAAATCTTCACTTTCTTACCGGTTTTGCCTCAGGTTAGCTTTGGTTTGACTCCGGTCTAACCCACTGACCTAATACACCAATCGGTTCAGTGACTGGTCCGGATTTAATAACCTTGATATTTACTATCCCGACCATGCATTGAAATAGATAACTTTTAATAAAAAGGGATAATGATGCACAAATGCTTATATCCATTGCATCGCATTGCATATATTTCTACCAAGTTTCAATTCAAAATTTGTAATCAAAGGCAAAATTCAATTCCAAGTTTCATGATCGCTTTGCTATGTGACGATCACATCCTCAACCTTCTAAACGCATGTTTTGAAGATAAACGTTGTGAATCTGAACGCCTTGTAAAACTGTTTGCTAACGAGGTAACGCAAGCATAAAACAACAGTAATTTACCGTGAAAACTTGTTATAAGATTGGTTCATTTTCAAAAAAGAAAAAATTCTCTTAAATCTGCTTACAATAATTATCTATGCACATTGTAGCATTCTTTTTTTAGTGCTGTCAGGTGACTTAATGAGAAGGTATTCCAAACATCAAATATATCCATCTAAACCTCTTAGCCATTCAGCCATTGGTCCATCTGTTCAATCTACATGTCGATTTCCTGATGTTTAATTGGACGTGACCTGGAACACTGTCTCCAGTATTCACGTTTTACACAGATCTGGGCCATTTAATTAATACTGTATGTCTTTTTCAAACATACTACCTAAACCATTGGCCAGTTCAAATGACTATTCGACTATATTGACTTCTAAGCCATTCGTCCTTATATGATGTACATGTGGTAATTCTCCATTCAGCGTTTGATTATTCGTTTATCAGAAATATTTCATTGGCTTTACTGATTGGCTTGATTTAAATGATCCTGGGAAATCAACTCTGATATTCAAATGGCTTTGGCCTCAACTGTATAATTTAAACCTCCATTATTCGCAAAAATACATGCCTTTTTCCCATGTATTTGCAACTGATTCTCTCGTCTTCATTTAATCCCTACTATTCAACCATTGGTTCATTTAAGTGGCCACATTTAGTTGTTGACATTGATTCATTTACGTTGGATGCCTATTTATTCCTTTGTTATTCTGACTTTCCTCAGTTGCAAAACTCGTATGGCAACTTCTTAATACCAAAATCCATATCAATCAAATATATCCATGAAGACGAAACGAAGACGAGAGAGGCAGAATGTCCGAAGTCTCTCCCTTGTATACACAAATATGCGTCGTCCTACTACATACAATGTTGTTCTTGCTGATTCTAAGGTACAATCTCTGTCTCAATGTCAATGTTGGTTTGTTTCAATGGAGTCATAAATATAATTCATCCTAATCCATATTTTCTGTTATAATACTTCTTTTAGGGTTATTTGTGTTTGGCCGTGTTGCTTATAACAGTGACTAACTTTTCGGCTTAAATCACTTTTTATTTTTTAAATCTTTCTTTTTTTGTATTCATTTTTTCATTGTCTGATCTTTTCCCTGTTTACGCACCAGATGGAGAAATTATCTTTGTCTGTCACTGTGACATTTCTGAAGCCATTTTCAATCATAAGTTCATAACCACCCAGCTATTGTGGATTTCCGTTTCAAGCTTAATCGTGCTTCTGCTGCTAATTTGACTGCAGACAATGATTTTGATGGATCCTCGCGCCAAGTGATTCAGCTGTTACATTAAGGCATTTGTTTTGATTTTCTGGGAAATGTTTACCATTTTTTTGTTGCATCTTTTGAACAATTACATAACTGTTGATCATCATCAACGGTTTTAATGATTTTATTAGTTCTGTTTTGGTAGTATGTTGAATCTTTCATCAAGATGCTTGTATCGATTTATGGTTTCAGCACTCTGTTGAATGACCTTTTTTCACTATCAAAAAAGGTTAAATCTATGTCAAGTCCGTTTCATATTTCGTATTTCATCATGTTTGGTAATGTATTTTTTTTACTGTATGGACATCTTTACGATTACGAAACTCAGGTTTTTGTTTTTTGTTTTTGTTTTTGTTTTTTTTTCACTAACCAGTTATTAACAGATTTTATTTCCATGTATCCAATGTCAACTTTGTCTGTTACACCTCTTGAACTTGTAATATATGAAAACCACAACCCTTGAGGGGCTTAGTTTCACCAATACAAGCTCCACTCTGTCGAATCTTTCCTGATTGTATGTCCTATTTAATTTTGAATAAGATACGAGAAATGCCTTAAAATAGCTCTGTTTTCTATTACTAAAACAGGGGAGTCCATCCTTACAAACATATATGCATATATATATATATATATATATATATATATATAACAGCAATGTGATGTATGATGCTCCTCGTCTAGGCGTTGCTTCTCATGTTCTTATATTTGTAGGGGAAGCTACGCAGAGCCATTTAATCTTGGGGAAGAGAAGAGGATGATAAGGAATGAGTGAAAGAGAGAGAGAGATATGGGCTTACAGTGGAAGGAGTTAGAAGAAAAAGATGGTGCAACTCTGTGGCTTTGAACAAAAACTTAGCTCTGTTATTTCTTATGTAACAGTTTTAAGCCCCATACTCTTCTGCTTACAACATCTCAATCTCACTGTCCATAGTAGCAGCTTCTTTACCACTATTGATACTACAATTGTTGCTTAGGAAAATATATCTTCAAGTTCTTTAGTTTAATACATTTTACATGCACACTTTCTAGCTTTGAAAATTAATTTTTTATGCTCACCTTTTGTAAGTTACTTGATCCCATGGAGAAGGAATCCATAAATTCAATATTATTATTATTTATGGGATTCAGAGGATTTTAATTTTTTTGCAAATTATAATTATACTTATTATTAATATTTATTTATTTATTGATGATTGATGATTGATTATTATTATTATTATTATTATTATCATTTATATTGATAAGGATTTTAATCGATTAGGAGATTTAAAATTTGAATTTGATTTCAAGAAAAAGAATTTAATATTTTTATCTTTATCACTGCACAAATAAAAAATTTGTTTAAATTACAATTATGTTTGAGATTAATTTGTTTTTGTTTTAAAAATTGAAATATAATGCAAAATCTAATCCCTATTATAATGGCATGCTTAACCAAATGTTAACTATGATTTGCTGGGAGGAAATTTAATGAAAAAACTTATCCGTTTTTTTTTTAGATGTACAAAAATTGATGAAACATTTTCTATCTAAATATATATAATATGCGTGATTATATAATGAATTAAACTTTTCCGATTCTATATTTTTTATTCATATCTTATATATGTGATTCTCATGATGACAGGACTACAAGATTAGAGTGAATTGAAATAATGATCCAAATAAATATAAAATGGAAGGTGTGATTAATATGAAATTTGAATTTGAAACCGAAATATGGAAGATAAGTAGATAAAAGGCATAGAAAGTGAGAGATTTTTAGGAAATAAAAACTCATTATGATATAGATGGGAATGTGTGATCTAAAAAATTAAATAAACTAATTAATATGGTTATATTTCGGATTTTTTAGCACAAACTACCTTATTAAGCGCTAACTTCCCACCGTCCGCGGATTTAATAATAAGTTTGTTGCAATAAAAGCGTACTGATTTTAATTGTGTTTCAAAGATTGGTGATATCAAGTTATATTTGTTTTTGAAAAAATAACGTATTATTGCAGTGATGTATTATAAATACTAATTGTTTTAATTTCATATCTTAATTGTACAAGCGAATATTGTGTTTAAATTTTTTCCCTACATGATTTCCATCAAATATATTTCTAATTTAAATGTATTTATTCTCTTGAATGCCTCGATGAGTCTTTTTTCAATTACTTCTTACTTCATTTACACGTTCGTTTGGGTGAGTATTAGTTTCAAATTAACAATTAAATATTTAAAAAAGGTTGTTTTCATTATTATTTTTTAAAAGAATATTAATCGAAACGGTAATTTAGCCTTTAAATTATTAACAACTTCCATGTGATTGGATTTGGTGAATCGATAAATTATTTATCTAACTGATTCCTACTTGAGCGGTGACCTCCCATAGGATCAACATTAAATTATTTTCTTTATATTTGACTATGTGTTTTAAAAGATTTTGAGAAACTTCTAAATTTTTATAAGAATGGATTGGTGTATCCAAAAGTAGTTAGGCCAATTAATCATCCTACCTGGCGTGCGTATTTACTGCTAATTGGTCTTCCATTCCTTCTTTGTTCATTGCTGACACGTCAGTTATTTTAAAAAATGACAGAGGTGTTGAGAAAAAGAGGAGACATTTAGCTGGGGAAACTTACCATGGCATTGGTTTAATCTCTGAACTGCATCATTTAACATTATATAATTTTCCACGTTTCCATCCCTCTCCTCACGTTCGCATTTATTTTCAGGTATCGAGTCAAGATTTGCCAAAACATCATGGTCAATTTAGTTGGGCGGTGCACTGGCTAAAAAAACTAGGCGTGGATTAATCTATATTGGTTTAATTTGGTGGGGATTTCAATTGGTTTAGTTGGGTGGTGATTTCAAATTTCAGACTCCTTTTATTCTGATTTAATGATCTTATGTAATATGGGGAATTAAAAAAGTAATTTTGTAAGAATAAAAATAAAAAAGGAAATTACAAAGTGTTCATAATCGTTATCCATGAATTTGATATTATCATTTATGGAATTTAGATGATTATTATTTCTTTGACAATAAGAGGATTATAATTATACTTATTATTAATATTTATTTACAGATGATTGATTTATAATCATTATTATATAGATAATGATATTGAATTGATTAGGAGATTTAAAATTTGAATTTCAATATAAAAGAATTGATTAGGGATCACCAAAAATTACAGGATTTAGAGGATTATTCTACCGAATTCAAATAATTGTATTTATTATTCCTTTATTAATGTATTGATTTAGATTGGTATGGGTATGAATTGAGATTTTAGATTGATTGAACTTGATTAAAATGAATTAATATAGTAAAGGTCAATAGTGGAATTTTTTGGGGAGATTTTGAAGGTTTTTTTTTTTTTTTTTTTTTTTTTTAAATAACAAATATAGTAAAGGTCAATTGAACACATAGAATCTTCATACCCATAGGAATCTACTGCTTCAAGGGAAACTGGCCATACTTCTTCACAATGTTATGTTATTGAAGATGACATTAATACCTTTTCCCATTACATTTGCTAGGTCATTAAAATTATTCTCAGATAATCATATTTGGATTGATGAAATTGATAATGTATTATTTAAAATGTGGACTACATCTGCATAAGCCATATACCCATTTAGTTTTCGGAAAACCTTCAAATATTACAATAACATTGTCGATAATTTGTGCACTAATACACTTCGTACCTACAAATTTATTAACTGCTTATATGATTTTATTTAATACCAAGTTCCATTGTAAAGTGTTATGGCACTTCAATACAGTATTATCAATACCTATTTTAAAAAATATATCATTGTCATTTATTAATTTCGAAAACATTTCTCAAGAGGCGAAATCAATTACAAAAATGGTTAACTCTTTTGCATGCTTCCTGTACCATATTACGAAATCAATTTCAATATTCTATGGAGCAACGTACGTCCTTATCATACTAAAGCTTCTCTTACACAAAATCCAGCTGCACGTGTGTTATGTTCGCAGTTGCATTTTTAGAAGATAATAATAAATAACCCATCTCAGAGTGTTTTCTACATACAACTTCCAAGAAGCATTAAATGTCTGTCCTTATAGCTGCATGTAATTATTGAATGATGAACATGTGTGCGTAGGTCGTCAAACTGACAGATGCCACGGTTTTGTATTCAGCAACTGCATCAATGACAACGGATACGACTCAACGAATGAGCATGCTCATGAATCATTTTCAACGACAAAGAAGAAGATGAAACTGACGCCTAGGAAGTACTTGGCATTCCTCTAATGAGAAGGAATTCTGAGCATTCTCTTATTTTGCATGGCAAAAAATTACTGCAACAGTATATTGTTGATGACTATTCTATGATAGAAAGTGATAGACTTGACTACATTAGAAAACATCAAAAGGAATTAAGAGTTGATCTTTATAGTGGACTTTTAGACGCGGTAACAAGAGGAGAGACAGATCCTTCATCAACAGGACGACGAGTTATTCTACCTTCTTTCACTGGGGGTGCACGATACATGATTTAGAACTATCAAGATGCTATGACCATTTGTGCTTTGGGCTGGTTATCCATACATTTTCATAACATTTACATGCAACCCTATGTGGCCTGAGATTACTCAACATTGTAACCAAGATGGTTTGAAACCATGTGACAAACTAGAAATATTGAGCAGAATATTCCACATCAAGCTGCGGAAGTTTATGCGAATTTTGAAGGACGATAAGATCTTTGGTTCGGTAAAAGCAGGTATGTTTTACTTAAAAATGTAACAAAACTAAGTACTTATTTCAAATTATTCAATATTGTCATGACTGGTCTGATATATATTTGTTGGTATATTAAGGTTTAACGAAAAGAAATATATTGAAAAACTATTTAAAATGACAAATATTTGGTTCGACTAACATAATTAAATGTGATTGCTTGTAGCCATTTAAAATTCATTCATAATTTATTGGAATTGCCAAATTAGTTTTACGGATGTTTTAAAACCATCATAGAAAAATTAACATCTTATTTATGTTACGCAATATTAATATTCAATTAATTCTTAAAATGCACAATTTACTAATATATGTGTATATGCATAGGTTTACACTATCGAGTTTCAAAAAAGAGGACTACCTTACGCGTAAATCATACTATGGTTGTCAGATTTGAACAAAATAAAAACATCATTCGATGTTGATAACTTAATATTCGCAGAGATACCTAACAAAGATGTAGACCCTGAATTATACAAATTAGTTGGCAGTTATATGGTTTATGGTCCATGTGGTCGATTGTCAAACAATGCACCTTGCATGAAGGATGGTAAGTGTTCCAAGTATTTTCCAAAAAAGGTATAGTGCGTGTACCATGTTGGATGAAAATGGTTATCAACATATCAAAGGAGAGATGATGAACGTACGACATCTAGGAAGGGTATTCATCTGGATAACAGATTTGTTGTCCCTTACAATGCTAGGTTGCTAAAGTTATTTTCTGCTCATTTGAACATAGAGAAGACAAATCAATCACGAGCTGTCAAGTACCTATTCAAATACATAAGTAAAGGGAATGACCGCGTAATCGCAGGTATATATAGCATCAATGATACCCCAGGCTTACAACAAGCATTTGATGATATTTCTCACTTCCTCAATTGTAGGTATGTATCTTAACGTGAGGCATCGTGGATAATTTTTGGGTTTGATATACACCATAGACAACCACCTATTGAGAGACTAAGTTTTCATCTTCATGAACAACAAGTAGTTTATTACTTTCAAACCCAGAGGATGTCATCGCTTGTCAACAATCCCAGAGTTAAAGAATCAATGTTCCTTTCTTGGTTTGAAAAGAATAAGGATGACCCGTTTGCAAGAACGCTAACTTATTCTCAATTCCCTAACTACTTTACATTTGTTAGGGAAAAAAGATTTGGAAGCATCGTGAACGTGGTTTTTCTGTTGGAAGGCTGGATCATTGTACATCTGCTCAAGGAGAGTTATACTACCTACGTTTGCTGTTGACAAAAGTTCGAGGTCCAAAGAATTATGCAGATATTAAGACTATTAAAAATGTTGTCTATCCGACATTCAGGGAAGCATGTTACACACTTGGATTGTTAGATGATGACAATGAGTATATCGATGCAATTAAAGAAGCATCATTGTAGGCATCAGGCAATTACCTTCATCACTTTTTTACTAGTATGTTATTAAGTCATTCCTTATCACAGCTGGGTGTTGTTTAGGAACAAACTAAAGAGATCATGTGTGAAGATTTGTTATATATCACACGGGGCAATCAACTTTTTCCAGGTATGTTGCTTTGTTAATGCTTTACTTTTAGGTCAAGTATTAATTGTTTTTCTGGATAATGCTTATTCATTGTATGAAAATAATATTGAACCAGTTGAAGACGATTTGTCATGTATATATGAAGTTCCATAAGATCTAATGGAGGTATCATACTGAATGTAGCATCCAGTGGAAATGCAGCTATTTTACTATCATCAGGCAGAATTGTGCATTCAAGGTTTTTAATACCTATCAACATCAATGAAGATTCTATTTGCTCGAGTACTCAAAATTCACTAACTGAAAACTTGATCAAGGCTGCTAATCTAATTATTTGGGTTGAAGCTCCAATGGTAGAGAGATATTGTGCTGAGGCTTTTGACCGAACTTTAAGGGACTTAATGAAAACCAATAGTATATTTGGAGGAAAATGCGTCGTCATGGGCAGTGATTTCAGACAGATTCTTCCAGTCATTCCTAAAAGTGGACGAGCTAATATTGTAGATGCATCTATTAATGCTTCTCCTCTTTGAAATGAATGCCAGTTATTGTAATTAACCAAAAATATGAGACTAAAGTCTTCCACAGATCCAAATAAGCAAGAAAAAATAAAAGCATTCTTTGAATGGCTTCTGTTTGTAGGAGAGGGTGTGATTGGATTCCACACGATGGTATTGCAAACATAACATTACCATCAAATTTGTTGCTTTATGATGATGATAATCCAATAAGGTGCATCATTGAATCTACTTACCCAAATTTATTTGAGCGCTTATTCGAGGAAGATTACCTAAACAACAAGTCCATTTTAACCCCACCACGGAACATGTGGATTCATTGAATGAGTACATTTGTTCTTTGTTGCCAAGAGATGAAATAGAATACTTTAGTGCTGACTCTATAAATCGTATAGATTATGCAAATGAAAGTTTTGACGATCCATATGACACGAGTTTTTAAATTCAATTAAATTTTTGGGATTCCTCATCATAAATTAGTTTTGAAGGTGGGAGTACCAGTTATGTTAATAAGGAACATTGACTAGGCATCAGGATTGTGCAATGATACAAGGCTTCAAATTACACAACTTGGCAAGAACGTCATTAAGGTGAAGGCGTTGAATGGCACTAGCGCAAGCCAAGACATTTTGATACACAGGATAGACATGAAGCCATGTGAATCTAAACTTCCATTGAAGATGATAAGAAGGTAATTTCCAATCATCATTTCATTTGCAATGACAATTAACAAGAGCCAAGGACAATCGATGTCAAATGTAGGTCTATACCTACCAATTTCAGTTTTTTCACATGGACAACTTCATCTTGCTTTATCTAGGGTAAAGAGTTTCAAAGGTTTGAAACTACTGATTTTGAATGAGTTTAATAAGTGTATTAACAACACAATTAATGTTATATATAGAGAAGTTTTCCAAAACATTTTATGACATTCATAGTTGTAAGGGGAAACTTTGTTTGACTTTGTTATTGTTGTGGTTTGAAAATCATAGTTGAATGAAATCAATATTTAATTACTTTCATTTGTGGATTTCTTGAATGCTGAAAATTTTACCTATTAATTAATTAAACAGTTTGCTTATTACATTTGTGTCTTCGTTATTCATATTTAAAACAGAGTAGAACTCAATACTCCGTGCAACACACGGGTCTGAAGTCTTGTTTACCTGTAAATCAGACAGATTTATAACATCCTCAATAAATATCACATAGGCAACTCGTTTCCATCAAACTTCTATTGTTCAACATCTAAGGTAAAAAGATCCAGGATATGTAATAAAAATGCCAGCTCCCTCAAAAACCTAAATGAACCCCAAGGTAGTAAAAGTAAGGTAGAAAGAAGAAGATGCGGGAATGTCTTGTACCTCCAATGTGCAATGGGAAAAAAAAAAAAAAAGAAGTTTGGCTTGTATCCTTTGCGGATAGTGTCCGCTATTCCTGAAACGTCACCGTTTTTTTTTTTTTTTTTTTTTTTTTTTTTTCAGCAAAGCACACACACCTTGTTCCTTTTTTTTTTTTAAAAAAAAAAAGTTTTCAGGACACTGCCGGGTAGTAAAAAGATAATTCAGGATACTGAAAAAATTCTTCATGAGCTTGAAAAAATATTTCAAGTCTTGATTGCTACTAAAAGGATACGGACCGGTATTGAAAAAATAATTTATAGTCTTAAAAATTATTTACGGATCTTAAAAAAAATCCTAAAGCATATTTTTAGTAGCATTCTTTACCTGAAATATTTTTTGAGATTCCAAAATAATTTTTTAAGACCATAAATTATTTTTTCAGTACCAATAAGTATCTTTTTAGTAGCGGCCGACTGCACGAAATATTTTTTCAAGATCTTGAAATAATTTTTCAAATTTATAAAGAATTTTTTCAGTACTATTCATTCAACGGACAGCAACAGACAATATCCGCAAAGGATACAAGCCAAGTCCAAAAAAGTGTTTCATTTTCTAATGACCCAAGGTGTTTGAAAAAGTATAAAACATGTTCGACATTTTCCTAAACCCCAGATTTTATTATTTCCTTGGCTTGAAAAGGATCTACGTAAGCCTATGGTAATAGCTTGATAATGCTCATGTAGGTTGTTCAGCAAAATCTGATGGATAATTGGATAAACACAACTTATTTATTTTTAAAAGTAATATATATTATAAAATAATTTATTTATTATATATTCAGATGTCATTGGTAGTATATAAGTCAATTTTTTAAAGAAATTATAAAGAATATTTGATAAGTATGTAATTATTTTGCTAATAATTCAAAGTATTGAAATGATACGTAAACTTTGGATGGTGTGATAAAAAATTAAATTATTTTTAAAATTTGTTGATTCCGGTCTAACTCGATGTGATCTGAACCGCTAATCTTTATATCGGTATTTCAATCGGTTCAATATCCAACCCGCTTTCAGAACCTTGAAAATTAAATTACGATGAAAACTTTCAGGTGAAATTGCCTGTATTTTCCCTATATTATTCACTCAAATTTGCCGGTACCATCGTCTTCACATTTTCTTCCACAAGCCCTTCTATTAAAAAAGCAAGAATAGGAAGAAATTCTAATTATATTTCCTAAATTCATTATGGGTAAGTACAAGCTATTTATAAAGGGATATCATTTCTACATCTGATGCAGAAAAATATACCTGCAGGTTGCAGCAACCACAAACGACATCATTTTCCTCTTTTTGTTTGTTTTTAAATTAATCAATGTGAAAAGCCGAACGGGGCAGAGGATTTAACAATCTTTGCAGCCGCCATGGGTGCTGCTTTATTCCGGCCATTCTCCGTCGCGGGCCGATTCCGGCATCGTGGGTGTCCAATTTGGAAATCCTAAAGGATTAACAGCTTCTTTGCCGACAGAATTGGTTGTGGCTAGAGTTAACGGAAAGAATCCGCAGCAACAATAATAAGCCTCCTGGCCTATCACAAGAGGCGGCAAAGTCGGGATCGAAACCCTATGGAACAATCTCTCCCAATTCTGGCACCTCAGACAACATCCCTCATAGATCTTATCATACTTGCCCAGCTCTCCTCAATAGAGATTGACGCATAACTGCTGGATCCTCCGGCGGCGGCGTGCACATTCTTCTTGCTGGGAACGCAACCTCCTCCTTTTCCCATCACAAGCTAGAAATTCCTCAATGTGGAAGGTAGGGGCGGTAATACTCGAGGAAATCCCCCACCGAATTCAAATTGTGAATCAGGGTACACTACAGATAAAGTCTAGTTAAATTGCAATTCAGAACTAATAATTAGCAATAAGCTGTGTCTTCTGGCTCGGAGGATGAAGAAGAGCATTTTTCTTTCTTTCTTTTTTTGTCAAAAGCTTTCCTTGGTCAAAGATACAATTATTTCATGGTGGGATGGGGTCTACTACCTTTTTTTGTCAAATCCTCTGCCCCTTTTGGTTTTCACATTGATTGATTAAAAAAGGAGGAGGAGGAAAACATTATGGTCGCTCCAGGTACATTTATCTACATCAGAAATGATGTCCCCATTTATAAATAAATTATAACTACCGTCTCTAACTAATTCATGAAAATAGAAAACCAATTATAAGGTAAGACAAGAAAATAAGAAACTACTTACAAAGTAGGTAAGACAAAAAAAAAAAAAAAAAATCTAATTACAAAGGTTTGGCTCTGGGTCCCATCTTCTCTGTCGACGACTAAAATATAGGTGCACCATTTTGACTGAGTCTCTAATTTCTTCTGCTTCCCACTGAGAAACCTGTTCTTTTCTTTCGAGCACTATGAGTAAAATGGCAGTGCGTTGTGATGCGCCATTTCTTCCCGAAGATATTATGTTCAACATTCTCAAACGACAAACATTAGAAAAATCTCTTTAAAACTTCATCCTTCGTCAATGATCACCTCCAATACTCCTCGGCTCAAAACCCTTCGCTTCTTTTCAAGCCGTACAGTAACTGTCAGCCTCTGCACTTAAGTTTGATCCAAGGTGAGATAAATGCTATTAGAAGTTCAGATCCCACCTTGGATCGGTTACTTGCCGGATGTTACGATCGAGGGTTCCTGCAATGGCTTGCTCTGTATTGCAACCGATATGTCTAAGAAATCCCTTTTCTTATGGAATCCTGCAATTCGAGAGGTCAGACGGGTCCCTGCAACCAGACCTTCTAAATTTCCACGGTCTTATTGCATACTAGGATTTGGGTTCAGTGAAATTGTTGATGATTATAAGATAGTGAAAACATATGCTGGGCGTGGTAATGTGATTGTTGGAGTTAAAATGTATTCATTAAGCACAGATTCATGGAAGAACATAGAATTTGGAAGCTTAGAGCGCTTACAGCTTTTAAATTATTCTGTCTCTGTCAATGGAGTCATCTTTTGGTCTGCTCTGGATTCTGGCTGTAATTTCATAGTTTCATTTGACATAGCCACAGAAGTGGTTACATTGATACGCATTCATACATCTTCTTGTTTACCAGACATTACTGTGTTTGAAGACAAGTTTGCTATACTTTATCTGTTTCCAATTCTTGACAATCCAAATGATGGTCTATACTATTCCATTGATTTGTGGGTGCTAGAGGAGGATATAGGATCTTGTACAGAGAGATGGAGTTGGAGTCAGAAATATGATAGCAGTTGGTCTAACATATATTCTAGCAGTACAACCTTGACCATTTGGAGGAATGAATTTGTTAGTGCTTGTGATTCTTTTAGAAAGACTAGACTTAGAAATGAAGGTAGACAAGATATAGAGAATCACGAAGAAAACGTTGGTCTATATTTTCTCAATATCATTACCAATGAACGTATGATGTTTGCTATCCCTGAATATTCTCGCTATACTCATGTTTTCAATTACGTGGAAAGCCTGGTACCAGTCGGCAACATCCACTATCAACAACCTTGATGCTAAAGGTTAGTTATTAGAAGGCAAATTCACTTTTGTTTTAAGTATTTTGGTGGGAATGAATCCTTGTCAGTTTAGATGATTATGTTATAAAGATTTTGGTGCTCTTTAGATATGGCATGTAAAATGATATATGCAAATATTCAATGACAGATGTTTCGTTTTCTAGCTATATTTGATCTATCTGTAGTATCAAGTTGCTCATATTCACCACTCTGGCTCTGCACGTTGAAACGATTATTAATTGCTTGACTTCCATAAGTCACACTGTCATATTCTAAATGACAACATTCACAGCAATTAACCTTTTATTATTTATAATACACAAGACCTCTCTGAAGAGATAGTATTCCATGTGATTATTAATAAAACAGGTTGCACATTATATTAAAGGGAAAATTCTTTTAAGGTCCCAATGAACAAAAAAATGTCAAAAAAGTTTCAGAGAAAATTTTGATATTAAAAATGTTTTTAAGGAGTTGTCAAGATCTCCAGATGGAGTTGTCAATATGATCTTTTTGACATCAGAATTTTTTTCTGAAATTTTTTTCGATATTTTCTTAATCCCTTAGGACATTTTAGTCCCACGAATTTCAAAAATGACATCTTAGTTCCAAAAATTCCAGAAATGACAGTTTAGTTTTCATATATCAAAACTAAACGGATTAAAATTCTCATAATATCTCTGCTAACCCAAATAAATTATTTACATAACCTTTAATTGGTAAAAACATTTTATACGACATAAATCCTAAACTTCTTAAATAGAAAAATTCATTTTAAATTCCTATAATAACCAAACAATAAATCTAAACCGATGAAAATTTACTATTAATCATCCACTACATATAGTCTTATATTGTCAACATCAAAACTCTCCCAAAATCTTAACCCCAAAATTTTCAATAACAAACATAATATTACCTTCATTAGAAAGAGAAAATATATAGAATAAATTTCATAAAAAAGGTTTATTGAAAAGACACTAGTTTAGCTACCTAAATAATCTTATAAGATAAATAACATACCTTAAAATCCCCCAACACACACACACACTTTTTTTTTTTTTTTTTAAGGTGGGAAGCATGGCCTCCCACAATCTTTTGCAGTCCTTTTTTTTTTTTTTAAATTTATAATAATAATAATAATTTTTAAAATCCTAAAAATAAATTAGGATATCACACAAATCGGTCGGTAAACTAGTCCGGTCTAGACAATAACCCGATTTGATTGTTTTTAAGTTGATTTTTTCTTTATAATGTCATATTAATAACTCTGAAATCTTCACTTTCTCACTGATTTGGCCTCGGAGTTAGCTCCGATTTGACTCCAATCGACCCAATACCCCGATAGGTTCAATGACCATCCGTAGAATTTAATAACCTTGGTATTTACTATCCCGACCATGTATTGAAATAGATAACTTTTAATAGAAAGGGATAATGATGCACTAATGCTTATATCCATTGCATTGCATTGCATATATTTCTACCAAGTTTCAATTCCAAATTTTTAATCAAAGGCAAAATTCAATTCCAAGTTTCATGATCGCTTTGCTATGGTACGATCGCATCCTCAACCTTCTAAACACATGTTTTGAAGATAAACGTTGTGAATCTGAACGCCTTGTAAAACTGTTTGCTAACGAGGTAACGCATGCATTAAAAAAAAAAAAAATTTAATTTACCGTGAAAATTTGTTATAAGGTTGGCTCATTTTCAAAAAAGAAAAAATTCTCCTAAATCTGCTTACAATAATTATCTATTGTACATTGTAGCATTCTTTTTTTAGTGCTGCCAGGTGACTTAATCAGAAGCTATTCCAAACTCTCACCTGTAAATCAGACAAATTTACAACATCCTCTAATAAAGCTTCATGCTCGATTTAGGGGATGGGTGGGGGGCTACATTCAAACTCAAACCGTTTATCCTCATTAAAGGCTCAAATATATCTAGCCTATTTCCATGCGTGACCATGTATTGAAATAGATGGCTTCTGATAAAAAGAAATAGAGATGCGCAAATGTCATCCATTGCATTGCATATTCTACCAAGTTTCAATCCCAAATTTGTAATCAAATGCAAAATTCATGAACCCTCCTGCATAATCGCTTTGCTATGCCACGATCGCCATCCTCAACCTTCTAAACGCACGTTTTGAAGATGGACGTTGTGAATCTGAACGCCTCATAAAAATGTTTGCTAACGAGGTAGCACAGGCATAAAAAACAGTAATTTACCCTGAAAAATTGTTATAAGATTGGTTCATTTTCAAAAAAATAAAAATTCTCCTAAATCTGCTTAAAATAATTATCTATGCACATAGTAGCGCTCTTTTTTTAGTGGTGCCAACTGCCAAGTGACATAATGACAAGGTATTCCAAACACACTCACCTGTAAATCAGAGAGATTTATAACATCCTCTAATAAATATCATATGGGCAACTCGTTTCCATCAAACTACTATTGTTCAACATCTAAGGTAAAAAGATCTAGGATACGTAATTAAAATGCCAGCTCCCTCAAAAACCTAAATGAACCCAAGGTAGTAAAGTAAGGTCTCACTGCTTGAATTCATAGTTGAAGCCATGTTTTCAAGCTTTAGCTTCAGGTTCACCACCTTGTTCGTTGCTCACAGCCGCTCCTGCGAGATGTTCATTGCCAGAAGATTCTTTGCCAGTAGTGCCCTCTTCTGCTTCACTCTCCTCATCTACAAAAAGGCCAATAGACTATAAATAAATGTTGCTTACATAGAAAACTACAGGTTCATAATGATTATATACTCCCCTGATCCTAATTATAGGACATATTTAACCACTTTTGGGAAGATTAAGGAGATGAGTTAAATTAGTTAATTTTACTCATTTTCCTAAAATGCCCTTATATAAATTTAGAATGACATAAGTAAAAGTGAATCAACAACCCCTACCACATACCTCTCCAACCTAAAATTTTCCTTTCCACAAGCTTTTTAATTAAAATAATGGTCTTGCTATATATAAATATATATATATATATATATATATGCATACATATAGATATTTACACACACACACTCAGATACACATACATACATATATCTACACACATATAGATGCACACACACACCACACACACACATGTAGGCACACACATATTGAAAGAGACACACGCAGATATACATATATGTATACACACACACACACACGTGTGCGTGTGTCTTTGTATATGTCTATATACATATATATTGAACACACACATATACATATATTGACAGGCACGCACACATATACATACATATATACACAGACACATATATATAGACACACACATATATATGTATGTGTGTGTCTATATATTATATATATATTGACAAATTAACGACAGTTGATTAATAAATAAATTAAAATCTAACAATTTAAAAATTTTACTGACGGAAGAATCTATATGCCCACATACATATATTCACCAAAAACCAAATACACTTGAGAGAATAAAATAAGGTTATTTTTGGAAAAAAGTTAACAAAAATTAAAATTGTGTCTTATAATTAGGATCAAAACTAACTCCTAAATGTTGTCTTATAATTAGGACCGGAGGGAGTATTAGGCAAAAGTACACATTTGTTCTTGTTAACTTTATACAAAATTTTAGTTTGGTCTCATAATTTTAAAAAACATGTTTAAGTCATTTGTGACCCTAATACCATAAAATGATGATTTATTGTAACGTTCATTGTTATTTTGAAAATTAAACTTAATATGTCAACATCTGAAAAGGTTCTTTCAACATTTAAAATTTCCATATTAGCATTTTATTGTTAATGGTGTTAGGATTATAAGAGAAAAGACACTTTATAGAAATCAAAGTGAAACCTTGCATGAAGTTTAATGACTAAATGTATATTTTTTTCCGTATATGTAAAGAAGAATGAAGTATGCCATCCCCCTTAAAAAAATGGGTAAAAGTATGAACTTTAATGGACATGGTTACGTTCATCGTCGCCTGCTCCAAAATTGTTATGTAGACCCTATCGGACCTCTGGGCCCATTTGACATTGGGGTGGCGCTGCATATTACAGATGAAAGGAATTTAGTGATATTGAAGCCAAAAGAAGTTAGCATAGATGGTAAGGGATTTGTTCAAGTTCCAAAGGGATGTGTGTTCGATCCCTGCTGCCGTCGCTGGGACTCCTTTGGTAGGCGATCTCATAAGTCCCCATTAAGTGCTCAAAGAGCCCGGGGCCATGCCCTGGCCTTAGTGGGGGACTGATGTTGAACCCCTCCAAAACTTTTTCTTATCAAAAAAAAAAAAAAAAAAAATTAGTGATATTGAAAGCTGAAAATCTTCCTTATCACATATTACACTAAGCCATTCAGGTTGAAATGGTTTGCTTTCCTTTTGAATGTTACAAGTATTTCATTTGTCCATCTTAAGCCTGAATAATCACTTGGGCTTGTTTGCAAAAATTTTGAGTGGAAAGAAAAACAATATATGACATAACTATAAATAGATACACTAAAATTTCTGTGTCACAAAATTTAAATATGCTTTCATCCTCGGCACATACAGGCTAGATCAAAGAAAACTTCATGCCAAACCCAACAACATTAAAAGTTGAAATATATATCAGGGGACACAAGGCAACACAAAAAAGATACACTACCAATATATAACATAACTACTTGATTGAAGTCAAATCAAGTATAGTTGCTTATAATATCAAAACTATTTGAAAGTGCAGACTCCAGCAATGAAAAGTAATATAAAAGTAGTACTTCTACAACAGCAACAATAAAATCTTATCCCACTAGAAAACGATGCCGTTGAGCGTATTGGAAAAAATTATTCAACAAAAATAAATCATTAGTACACAGCCACTTTAATAACTAAAATATTCAACAAACATAAGTTGTAAACACGCAGCCACTATCAACTAAAATGAATATTCTTTTGAGCTGCACAGATTAGTGAGCAAAAATTAATTAAATCAAAATTTCTCATAGAAGTATGAGCGTGTTTACCTCCTCTATTTCTCCACAGGATAACATAAATAAGCTAAGCAGCAAACACCAAATGTGAATGATCCTAGATGCACTCTCAAAGATAAAGTTATACCATAAAGATGCATAACTGAGGGAGAAAAAAAGAAATATCTAATCTTG
Source organism: Acacia acuminata (assembly GCA_019022655.1). NCBI lineage: Eukaryota > Viridiplantae > Streptophyta > Magnoliopsida > Fabales > Fabaceae > Acacia > Acacia acuminata. Next base: position 1,283,570 of record JAFJYI010000115.1, on the reverse strand, counting down.
AATAACTTCAGATACAGAATTGAGATAAAATAACAGAAAGCCAAAGTAAAATAAAACCTATAGTGTGATTTTGGTTGAACTTTCTCTAAATGATAAAAAAATTCTGGTGATCAAAGCTCACACAGATTTGGGCTTAACTCTGCTCAGAAGACTATACAAATCTGTAACTATATTTTAAGTTACCCATATTGCTTAAGTCACAGATAATCAATTTGAAACTATTACATTAACAGTTCTACATAATAGATAACAGATAAATCTTCCCGTACCCCATTAGTCAAATATTGAATTGCTACTGCTTGTTAAAAACAAATTTGAGTGGTTTACCTGCCCTTAAGTAGCATGAAATTAGTCTAAGATGGAATATGCATTCATCAATAGGGCCATTAGCATACTAAAGCCATACATATTCTGTATATATATGTATACTTTTTCTTTATTATTATGTAAGCGTTTATCCTAAAATAAGAGTTCTCTCACATTATAGATGAGTATGAGATTGTCAGTTACTGATGGACATATATGTAACATGGGAAGAATGATTGAAGAAATGGAGAGTAAACTGAGGAACTCACTAGACCAGGTATTTTTCTTTTTATATGACTCATCTGCATAGGAAGTGTATTAACTTTCAATATTTGTCTACTTTTTTGTTTCTTTGGTTTGAGGATGGAATTGCATATTGGTTTGTCTAAGTACTACCTTTGGTTTTTAATATAAGATCTACTCAACTATTTTAGGTAAATTAAGAGAAATTACTTAAATCAGTGTTTTTGTTAAAAATGTGCTAGTTTTCCTAAAATACCCTCTTAAATCATTTACATTGAAATTACCTCTTGATGCAAACTCTTAACATGCACAATTTATAGGGAGAGTTTAAGGGGAAAAAACAAAATGACAAAGGGGGGACAAAGAGAATTGAAGTTTTATATTTATAGATGATAATTAGAGGGATTAGATTTTCTGCAAAAGGCACACACAATATGGCTGCCTGTATTGCTATTTATATTATGCATAGTGTTCTAGGGTTTTGTATAATAGACAGTGTACATATAGCTTTACGAAAAATAAACATATGGCCTGTACAAATGTATTGGGCTTCAGCCCTTTGGGCCCATTAGTCGAGTAGCCTCTCATTGGGCTCTATTGTGTTATTGCTATACTTTACATCCCCCCTCAAACGAGTACTAGGCTCTACGGTCAGTCCAAGTTTGTCTCTAAAGGTCCAAAATTTGGAGTGTGAGAGAGCCTTCGTAAAGAGATCCGTGATCTGATCTGAGGAGGGTACATATCTGACAATCAACTTGTTTAAGAGTACACAATCTCTCACGAAGTGTACATCGAGTTCGAGGTGCTTTGACCTACTGTCAAAAATTGGATTCAACGTTAGGGCTACCGCATTGAGGTTGCCACACCAAGCAATAGGGGTTGATCTCAGATGTAACCCGAGTTCTCTGATGAAGGACTGAAGCCAGGCGAGTTCAGATGACAGATATGAGAGCGATCTATATTCAAACTCGGCGCTAGAGCGAGAAACGACGCCCTGTTTTCTTGTAGACCAGGAAATTAGTGAATCTCCAAAGAAAACAAAGTGACCTCCCGTTGATCGTCAGTCATCAGGGCACACGGCCCAGTCTGCATCGGAAAAACCCTGTAAGGTAAGGTGACTGCTTGGCTTAAAATATGTAGAGCTAGGTCCATTGTTCCCTTAAGATATCGTAGCACTCGTTTAAGTGCTTGCCAGTGTATTGTGGTAGGAGCACTGAGAAACTGACTTAGCTTATTTACTGCAAACATGATATCTGGCCTTATGTTGACTAGGTGCTTGGAGGGAATCGATGATCTTTACGTAGAAAGTTGGGTTTGCAAGTAATTCACCATCATTCTTTGAAAAGTGTCAATTTATAACCATAGGAGTCGGAACCGATAAGAAGTGTTGCATTCCACTCTTGGTCAATATACTTGAAATATACCTTTTTTTCTTGAGATAAAGTCCTATAGCATCTCTGTAGGCTTCTATTCCCAGGAAATGATGTAGTTGTCCAAGATCCTTGAGAGCAAAGCGAGAGTTGAGATTTTGAACAAATAAATTGATTAGCTTAGAGCAGTTTCTAGTGACAATAATATCATCTACATATATGAGTACAAAAAGCAAAGATTTTTCCATCCTGAGAAAGAAAAGAGAGGAGTCACTCTTTGAATGTAGAAAGCCCCAGTCTAGGAGAGTTGTTCTTAACTTATCAAACCAGGCTTTGGGGGCTTGTTTTAAGCCATACAGTGCTTTGTTTAGGAGACAGACATGGTTAGGCAGCTTAGGGTGAATAAAACCTTCTGGTTGCTTCATTAGGATGACTTCTTGCAGGTCTCCATTTTGAAAAGCATTGTCGATATCCATTTGTCTTATTTCCTAGTTCAAAGTCACAACAATAGTCAGACAGAACCTGAGTGTAGATGACTTAAGTACAGGGCTAAAGGTCTCACCAAAATCTATTCCAGGGCTTTGTTGAAAACCCTTTGCAACAAGTCTGGCTTTACATTTTTGTAGAGAGCCATCTGAGTTAAACTTGTGCTTAAGCACCCATTTAAAGTCAACTAGGTTGCCTTGACCTATGTATGGTACCAATGTCCATGTATTGTTTTTAATAAGAGCATTGAACTCCTCTTGCATTGCTTTTCTCCAGTCATTGCATTTCATTGCATCTTTCACACTGCATGGTATATAATCTGCAGCATTTTCAGTAGCAACAATGCCTATATGAGGTGTTGTGGGCTTAGAAATACCAGCCTTTCTTCTGGTCACCATTCGATGTTCATTTTGACTCACATTCGATGTTGGTTTTCATGATGACTCAAATGTTCGATGCACTCCACAAAGTGCGAACCAACCATTTACAAAACTCATAACGCGATTTACAAAACTCATAACGCAATTTACAAATCTCATAATGCAATTTAAAACTTTTTTTTTGGTTCACACTTTTCAACCCTAAATCAAAAAAAAAGTTGTAAATTGTGTTATGAGATTTATAAATTGCGTTATGAGTTTTGTAAATCACGTTATGAGTTTTGTAAATGGGTTGTTCGCACTGCACTGGAGTGCACTCATTTGAGTGTGAACCAACCATTTACAAAACTCATAACGGGATTTACAAAACTCATAACACAATTTACAAATCTCATAACGCAATTTACAATTTTTTTTAGGTTCACACTTTTCAACCGTGAATCAAAAAACCATTTACAAAATTCATAACGTGATTTACAAATCTCATAACGCAATTTACAAATCTCATAACGCAATTTACAACTTTTTGTTTTAGGTTCACACTTTTCAACCCTGAATCAAAAAACCATTTACAAAATTCATAACATGATTTACAAAATTCATAACGCAATTTACAAATCTCATAACGCAATTTACAACTTTTTTTTTTAGGTTCACACTTTTCAACCTGAATCAAAAAACCATTTACAAATCTCATAACGCGATTTACAAATATCATAACGCAATTTACAACTTCACACTTTTCAACCCATTTACTTTCATTTACAAAATTTTTTCTTCTTCTCTTTTTCTCTCTTCTTCCTTCCTTTTCTTCTTCCTTCCTTCCTTCCTTCACTCATATCTTCTTCTTCTAATTTCTTCCGGATTGACCAAAAAAATTTTCTTGCTATATTTGATATATCTATAGTATTAGTTGCTCATATTTACCACTCTGGCTCTGCACATTGAAACTATATTTTCCCCCATGTTTTTTGCACATCCTAACGAGTGTTAATTGCTTGACTTCCATAAGTCACACTTTCATATTATAAATGACAACATTCATAGTAATTAACCTTTTATTATATATAATACACACACTCTGAAGAGATAGTATTCTACCTGATTATTAATTAAACAGGTTGCACATTATATTAAAGGGAAAATTTCTTTAAGGTCCCAAGGGACCAAGAAAATATCAGAAAAGTCTTAGAGTAAATTTTGATGTCAAAAAAATTCTAAGGAGTTGTTAAAGCCCACCGATGGAGCTGTCTATGCCCTATCGAAGATCTTTTTGACATCGAATTTTCTCGGGATTTTTTTGACATTTTCTTGATCCTTGAGACTCTAAAAGGATTTTCCCTATGGATTTGATTGTGACATGCGTGATGTCATCGAGTCTAATGGCGCATGCATATCTTTTTTTTTTTGTGTGTGTCAAGGATACTTCTATTAATACTTCAAAAGATTTCAAAACAAATAACAGAGAAGGGAAGTAACAGGAAGAAACACAATATCAAAGGAAAGAAAAATTCAAAGAAATACAAACAAACAGAATACATTGAAACAAAACAAACTACAAACAATCACCATACAATGAGTGATTCGGGGAAGAAGCATCATGAGGAACGACATTCGCCTTCCGACATCCAAGGCTAGAAGTGACAAAGAAAGAAGTGTTGGTTGAAAGACCCACCCTATCGGGCACACTCCTTTATAAGCATCAGCTGCGATTAAAAGTCAACGGCACGGTTACCCTCTTAGGGTAAAGGATAAAGAGAACCCAACCTTGGACACCAATAGACGAATAATATCGAAAATAATGCTCCTATTCCTCCAATCAATCATATTCGGAGATTTGGCATCAACACATTTAAGAAGGGAGAGACAATCAGTTTCAAAGACTACATTATCATGGCCGAAATCAACAGCGAGCATCAATGCCCTCTTCAAAGCTAAAGCTTTAGTCATAAATGCAGAGATGGATTTCACCTTATCCACAAAACCCCATTTGAAATCACGAAAATGATCCCTACAGATAACTCCGATAGAAGCGCCAGTCTTAGTCGCCGAGAAGGGCCCACCACAGTTATATTTAAGCTTGCCAATAGATGGAGGGGACCAGAAGGCTAGATGAGGAGGGACAACCCTTTGGCCCTCCGGGTTTCTATGCCTTTTATCACAATTCATATAGAAGTCAAAATTATGTTTCCTCGCACATTCAATGACATCAATAGGGTTAGGATCTTTATGATTAAAAACCAAATTATTTCTTTGTTTTCAAATAAACCATAAGATCCAACAAATTAATGAAAGATTTTGCTTACTCAAGAAAGACATACCGAGAGTTGAATCCACCAAGCATTGAAGTTCGAAATACTAGCAACTTCAAGCTTTGCACCAAGAGAACACCCAAACCAGATACACTTAGTCCAAGGGCAATGGAAAAACAAGTGCTCCATCGTCTCCACAAAGATCGAACAAACAAGTGCTCCACCATCTCCACAAAAGATCGGAATAAAGGGCACCATTGGTAGAAAAAATATTATTTAAGATCCGCTAGACGAATTGCTGAACTCTTGGGATAATTTGAATCTTCCAAATCGACTTCCAGCAAGATGAGGCGATAACTATTAAGGACCCAGCCTTGTTGCCCTCAGAAAGCATATTCCCTTTACTGTTATGATACCCACCTTTCACTGAATACACACCGTTCTTAGCACTAATCCACACTAACTTATCAACCAAACCATTGGATGGGATTTCAATCTCATATATAGCACTCTTGACTTTCGGTGATACATATTGGTCAATGGGAGTAAGATCCCACTTTATGTTGACAATAAGATCACAAATTCTGCCCTTTACTATAATAGGATTTAGATTACCGAGCTTCTCCGAAAATCAACATGTGGGACCCATTTATCATCCCGGTTCGATAGCGACCATCTCCAACATCCCAACGCAAATCTTGCACGAGAAACTCTCACCATCCAATATTCTAGACCAAGTACCACGATGCTTTATGACCTTTTCCTGCCTTCATGAAATCACCTTTGGGAAAATACACACTCTTCAAGACCCTAGCCCATAGGTCATTGGGGCTCGTCAGCAATCTCCATGCAGTTTTAGCTAGAAGAGCATCATTCATGACAGATAAATCTCGAAATCCCATCCTACCAGTACTCTTCACTGTAGTTAAAGACCCCCAGGCTTTCCAATGTGTAGTCCCACTAGAAATAGTACCGCTCCACCAAAAATTAGCAATTAGTTTGCTGATCTATTTGCAAGTCTTAACTGGAAACTTGAAAACGTTCATAGGATAGATAGGGATAGCCTGAAGAACAGCTTTAATCATTACTTCACACTCAGCAAAGGAAAGAAGAGAATGCCCCCATCCTTGGATTTTATTAGCAATTCGTTCTTGAACATATGCCAATGCCTGATGCTTTGTCTTTCCCCAAATACTCGGAATACCAAGGTATCTACCCGGGTCTTATGTCACCGGAATGCCCAAGATTCTTCCCACCAAATTTTTAACATCATCAGGGTATTAGAAGAGAAAGGGACACTCAACTTATCAAGATTGATGACCTGATCAGAGGCAGTACAATACATCTTCAAGATATCAGCCAGATGGTTGCAGTTGCTTTGAGTTGCACGCATGTACAGAAGAGCATCGTCAACGAAGGAACTATGAGTTCAGGGCAACTGTGGCTCAACTTGATGCTCTTAATAACTTTATCTGTCTGGCTCTTTCTAATCATAATGGAGAGAACTTAAGCAATAATGATGAAACGAAATGGAGAGAGGGGATCTCCCTGACGAATGCCCCGGCTTGGAGTAAATGAACTCACTTTTTCACCTGATAAACAAATATTCAAACTAACAGAGCAAACACATTTCATCAGAAGAGACACCTACTGTATAAAGAAACCAAATCTTAACAGTACATTTTCCAGAAAATTTCACTCTACCCTATCATATGTTTTGCTTATGTCCATTTTAAGAGCGAATTCATACTTACCCGTAGATTTCTTGCGACGAAGACAATGATATACCTCATTGGCAATAATAATATTATCATGAATACACCGACCTGGAACAAAGGCACTTTGGTTCTGTGAAATACAAGAATTCAGTAAAGGCCGCATTCTATTGGCCATGATTTTAGAAATGATCTTATAAGAGAAAGTACACAAACCTATGGAGCAAAAATGGGACACATGCTCGGGCTTTTGAAGTTTAGGAATAAGAGTTATATTAGTTGAATTTAAATAATTAAGCACTAAATGACCTGCAAAAAACCATTTAACCAAACTACAAACAGACTCACCAATTTCAGACCATGAGGAATGATAAAATTTACCCTCAAAACCTTCAGGTCCAGGTGCTTTTGTGCTCCCAAGACTAAAGGTTGCTGCTTTAATCTCCTCTGTAGAAATTGGTAACAAGAGTCCGCAGTTCATATCAGATGAGATAGTAGGCTCAATGAAACCCAAGACTGTATCCATTGGTCTTGCACCAGAAGTGGTAAAAAGCTCCTGAAAGAAGCTAGCAATATTATCCGAGATAGCATCATTCTCATACAACCAATTGCCCTCATCGTTTCTAATACACGAGATTTTGTTTTGCTGCCTCCTCTTGATAGTAGATATGTGAAAGAAACCCGAGTTTTTGTCACCAGTGTTTAACCAATTAATTCGAGATCCTTGCCACCAATATTGTTCTTCACGCTCCAATAATCTTTCCAGATCTCCTTTTACCTCCACAATCCCTCTGGAAATATCCAGAGTTTGAACTTCCTGAGTTAGCTCAGCCAGATGAGCCTTCAACAGCTCAATAACCTTACCACTATTAAGGAACTCCTTCTTATTCCAAGCAATTAACCTCTGCATACAACTCTTCAGATTGCTCACAAAAATTTCTAGAACCAAGTGATCCTGATAACTAAAATTCCGCCAACACCCCTTGATTACCTCAAGAAAATTCTCATGAGATGTCCAAGCAGATTTGAAACGAAAGATCCGACTTTGCTTGACAATTTTCATACGACATCGGATGAACAGAAGGTGATGGTTAGATCCGGCCGGGTCAACATTAAAAACCTAGAGGCACGAGAACTTGTCTCTCAACTGCAAATTACCCAAGGCCCTATCGATTCACTCATGAATTGTATTGGGTAATCACGATTATTGCACTAGGTAAAAATGGGTTCATTGTAACCCAAATCTTCAAGTTCACAATCAGCCACAAAACACTTGAAATTAAGGATCTTCCTCCAGGCTCTAGGACGGCCACCACTCTTCTCATGCTGAGAAAGGATATCATTAAAATCCCTAATACACATCCAAGAATCCTTGACATTGTTGCTAATTCTTTGAACCTCATGCCAACACAACATTCTTTCTTCTTCATCAGTAGGGCCATAGAGAAAAGTAATATTAGATGGAGTAGACAAGGTCTCAGACACCACACTTGTATGAATAATATTAGAAGGAGGGAATAGGATATTAACTGTAAGCACATCTGACCACCATAGAGCTAGCCCGCCACTTCTCCCCACAGGATTAACAATCCATTCCTAATTAAAACCACATTTTCGCCTCACTTTCCTTACCACACTCGCCTTCTACTTAGTCTCCATCAGTAAGACTAAGTGGGGTTTTTTCTGGAAACATTCTTCCTTTAGGTTTCTGACTGTCAAGGCAACCCCCAAACCTTGACAGTTCCAAGCTAACATATTCATGGCAAACTGGTGGTTGGTCCCATCCAACCACTGACATTACTCGGAGAAGAAGTCTCCAAGTCCATCTTAGTCTTGCAATCAGCCATCAACCAGCTCTCTGGAAAGTCTATCTAACCAAGAGAAGGACTACTAACCGAAACACTCATTCCCGCCACATTACCAGATTGTCGGAGAAATTTTTTGATTGACTTAAATCTACTCCTACGCGCCTTCTTTTCTTTGACCGGAGCTGATTTAGCGTTGGTCAAGTCCTCTACTACATTAAAGTCCAACTTTTTACACTTATTTGATTTTTCCAGCTCAAGAGCATCATCATATTGTCGCTTAATCCTAATGCCTTTCAACCCAACGGATACAGCCGATATAGGAGACAACCTATTAAATGGAATAATAGAATTCAATTGGACCTCATCATCACTCGGGAAGTCCACGTTGTAAGGCTGAGAACAGTATGAGGGAATATGACCACTAACCTTTGGGGAAATAGAGTTAACCACAGAAGGTTCTAAATTATCCAACTCAACAATAATTGGATCCATGGTCTAGGAAGCAACAGCCCAATCCGCTGGAATTAATGGGATATCATGTTGAGACTGCTTGGAGAAGGGACATTGAGGCCCACCCAAACTCGCCAGATCATTTTCCTTAAGCCCAAACTTGCCAGGTCCGCTGGAAATATTAGAAGAACTCACTAAGTCCACTTCCATAGGCCCAAAAACAATAGCATCCTCATTCTCTAAACACCCAGTAGCTTTTCGGCCCAATGAGAAAGGCCCATTCCCAATTCTGATTTCCTCAACCATTGGATGCTGCTCCAATACATGAACCCTCTTTCCTCCGCTGACGTTATCCAGTTGTCTTTCGGTCACCATCATCAGGTCCACTTTTGGTGTTGACTGAGGCAAGGGGAATGCAGGCGCATGTGTAGAGTACGGTGCAGCAGTCCCATGGTCATAATTGACTGTTAGGGGGTAAGGTCGTCGGCAGAAAAGCAACTTCGACTGGGTCAGGCCGCCCCCGACGGTGGTGCTTGGCAGGTTGAAGGGAGATGCTCCGAGGTTGGTTTAGCAGCGGTCCGCGGGGAACCCACATTTACATACTCACCGGGCTGAGACATGTCACCTTCCGAGATTCCGACGATACGCGGTAGACTAGGTTCCGTTCGGAAAGAGGGGGTTCTTCGGCCACACCTGCCATACCATAATCCTGGCCTACAATCTTCCTAGGATCCGATATGCCGCCAATCGACTTCACCTTCTCTGGCGACCAACTCCGACATAAACAACCGTTGCTCACGTGGTTAGTCTCAAAAATAGCTTCTCACCAATCCTTTCTACTCACCTCCACTACCTTTTCTATGGTACGGACTGCACTCGTACTAAGCCAACTGCCAAACGCAAGCCTACTATCTTCATCTTCCTTTCTCACACTAACGTATTTGCAAGTCCGCCCCTCATGACCGAACCTGCCACAGGAGTAACAAAAAATTTGTAGTCTTTCATATCTAATCGATACCCAGGTAGGCTCCGTCCCCTTGCGTGAAACCCAAAAGCCCAGGATCAGAGGATCAGTCAAATTCACAAGAGACCTACGCAAATAAAACCTCTGCCAAATCTTCCATCCACATTCGACCTCTCTAACATAACCATCTGTCCTACCACATTTCCCATAATCGTGGCGTTGTTGTTGTTGAAAGCCTCTAGAGGAAGGCCATGGAATTGCACCCAGAAAGGCGCTTTATCAAAATTAACATCCTTTAAGATCATACAATCCTCCCACAGCTGAAGATTAAGAAGGTGCCCCTCAATTGACCAAGGACGTCCTCTGAGAATACTAACATAGTCCTTAGAATCCCTAAATCGGAACAAAAAAATTAATTGACTACGATCGAGCTCATGGGCCTCCATATCGTCCTCTCCATGACCCCTTCTTGATCATCGTCATAACAGTGGGAACGTTTAAGTTTTTGCTAGTCAGGATTTTCCCAACAAGAGTACCCCCTGTTTCTCCACCTTCTTTTCCAAGTTGAAGATTACTTCTTTCCGACCACCGGCGCTACTACTTTGTCTCAACTCCATAGCCCCGGGACCCCACAAGAACACACACTCACGATCACAAGAATCAATAAACCTCTATAAAAAATAACACACTCATTTAGACAAAGAAACACTCGAGAAGAATGAAGAAAGAAGAAGAAAAGACATGAAAAGAGATGGTCGCCGTTCGAATAACTTCGACTGGAAAGGAACACCAGGATCCTAACCTCACTCACGCAAGAGAGAGAGAGAGAGCACTCACAAAGGAGAGAAAACGTACAAGAGTCTACTAGTCAAGTGGCGCATGCATATATACATAAACAACATATTGCAAATTTTCATATCACACGTTCAAATTTATGTACATTGTGTTTTATTAAAATAGAGGAAATTTTTCAAGATGAGGCCATTAAGACTTCTAAAAAAAAAGAGTAAATTATGAAAATAAAAGGGGAAAATCCCTCTAAGGTCCAAGGGACCAACATAATTTCAGAAAATTCCTTTAGAAAAGTCACATGTTCTTAGAGCGGGAAATCGGGCCGAGCCCATTTAAGCCCCGGCCCGTCAAAGGCCAGGCTTGAAAAATGGAGGAGATTTTTGAAATTGGCCCTTGAGAGCCCCAGGCTGGCCTGTTAGGCCCTTATAACTGTAGCTTTTTTTTTTTTTGGATGACCCTCTCATTCTTTGTCTTCTTTGGCGTTCCATGATATCAACTATCAAGTGAGCCATCCATTTCCCGGTGATAGTCTTGCGGCTTTTCATAGATGGCAAGCAATTTTTTTTTTTGGAAACAGATAGCAAGCTTTGAGATATGGAATTCTTTATCGATTTTTCAAGTTTGCGCCAAACCAGGGGTGGGGCTTGTTTTTTTCTTGTTGGTTAAAGAGTTTTAGCAATATATTCAAGAATAATTGCTAGTGTCTCAAGGTCTGCCTATTTGAGCAACATGTCCTTGGACGATGATACTACTTCGATTAATCGGTTTCGAGATGTTACTAGATATACAATACAAGAGACCTTATCAAACATCTTATTTTTTTTACTATGATTGTAAAAAGTAAAAGTTAGGATTTAATGTTACGGTAAATTTATAATTTATTTTGAAAATTATAATATAATGGACGAAAATCAATTTTGAAAGACAAATTGGATTAAGAAATGGGTGAGATATATCAGACCAATCAAATATATTTTTAAAACACATGATTTTTTTTTTAAACGAAGCACAATCCTCTTTGAGACACTATCAAGTATAAAATGTGGGCACCTCTCCAAATGAGAATTCAAACCTTAGTTTGCCATTGGTTTGATTTATTATTTGTTGTAGATAAAGATTATGGATGTGTTCATGATGCAGGAGAAGAAATTCATGATATTCTTACTCATGAACCAGAGCATGATCAAAGCGAAACACAATTAAATGTTGTTGAAATTGATGATAGTGGCGAAGATGACGACAATAATAGTCATCGTACTAATTTCGCTTAGTGGTACGCTTCTTATGTTTCATGTGAGTTATTTGTGAACATAGTTTGCTTTTGATTATGAATTAATAGCTCGCTTATTTGTTGGATGATTCGTGTTGTTTGGATATTAATGTTGACAATATTTATTTGATAAATTAGAACTTTAATTGTTATAATATACTAATTATATTTCTTAAAAAAATGGAGGAAAAATAGTTAAAATTTTTAAATAGTAACTTCCAAGCCTTGGAGGGCCTGCCCGCTCGATCTTTGTCGAACAGGGCTTTAAAAAACATATGTTTTTCTTATTCGGGCCTAGAGGGCCAACCTGTTAGGTCCTAGCCAACTCTACATGTTCAAAAAGACTTTTGTGTCATACAAATCCAAAGGTGAAATGACAAAAAAAAAAAAATTCAGGCATTCTTGAAAAAGGGGGGGGTTGCTCTCACTCTCTCGATACTATTTCCCCTCCGGCCAAAATGCGAAATTGTAGACAAGAAAGAAAGTTGTTGTTATGTTAATGGAGTGCTTCTTACATACGTGTGTCGCAGATGATACTCTCGCAATCACTCAGGTCGGAGTCGCACCCATCCATAGAGCACGACACACTCTGAGTCGATCCATTCAATGTACGACTCCTCATCTGTGACGAACCGCTCGGCGATGGTGCCGATTTCGAGTCTCTCGGCAAGTTCTTAGGTATATTTGAGGGTGATTTTTGTTTGAAATCAGAAATCTCTCCAAGACTCAAATCCGCCGAAGTTGCTCCATTTGATATCTCCGACCTGGATGGATCCCACGCCAACTCTTTCCGGCCCAGTCCATGTATTCCTAATACCTAAGTTTTCCTTACTTATGCTGCTCTGCTTCTTGTAATTGTAGACAACAAAGTTGTTGTTCTGTTAATGGTTCCAATTAATTTGTGATAGGAATCATATGGGTTTTTCTAAGAACGAAAAGACTTGACAACCACAAACACTATATAATCGATCATTATTTGCCTTTGGAAAAAAATTGTGCTTCTTTGTTGTGAGAGATGAACTTTTAACAACACATGGTGGTCACACATGGGGTGATAGAAAATGGTGGTGGAGAGTGGAGATGATAGAGGAGAAGTAGCAGAAAGAATACCCCTAATTTAACTTGCTTCCTGTAGCTTTCTAAAGGAATAACATACCATGTGAACTATAGAGCATACACATTTAGTATATTAGTATATTCTGTTTGAACACGGTAAAAATGCAATAAGTAGCCAAAGTTGATACTATGCTTTGCTCTTGCTCGTAAGCTAAAATGAATTTGGAATTTGAGATTGTGTTACGGTGAAACAATTGTTTGAAAATTTGATGGAGCTTGATGCATGTTGGTCTATACGTGAAGGGTAGAATTTGAAAGTTAGATACAAAACGTACCTTTGGATCATTTTAATCCATTCTGATTGAAACCTACCTTTGTTCCTAATCAATTAAATTAATTAATCTGATTTAAACAAATTAAATCCATGAGATTAGGATTGATTCTATTTTGCATCATCCTAATTAAAAGTGAAGATTGTCTTTTGGGCTTCTAGCTTAGTGCTTTTTATCCTCTGTTTAAAAAATTGTTGAGTCAGTGTTTATGTTTGTTACTAAATGTCTTTCAGTTTTTAGACTTTGAGCCCCCCTCAATCTTAACCCATGATTGATTGGTGGTTGTTATATGTATTGATTTATATTTTTATTTAATAAGTTGTAGTTTATAAAAAAAAATTAAAAGTCATGTAGAATTAAATTGACTATGACAGTGCCTTTGAATTAAGGACCAACATGATAAGTATAACTTTGGCGAAAGTAGATCTTGCAAAATATACATGTAAATTTAACTACATTGAGTACACAGAGATAATCACAATGTTGTGCTTGGAAGGGAAATTGCCTCCTTATTTGTGATATCTTGCAAATGCACATGAGAGATTATATGTTGTCATTGATTTCTCCTTTTTGTCCAATCTCTGCTTATGTGATTTAAGCCATCGAAGATGAACACTATACCTTTATTTTGCTTGTTACTCCTTGAGAAGCATGCTATAGCAGACTTTTCTGCCATTTCACAGAAATCATGTATTTCGGTTGTTTTTTGAGTTTATAAGATGAACACTAGAATTTGTTGCCATTTCACAGAAATCATGTATTCCTTGTGACTTTCTATCAAGTGTGGTAATCGGAATTTCTGTACATGCAACAATACCACATATTTTCATTTTTTTGCCTCTCCCCAATGTAGCTCATGTATATGGTAGCAAAGACATTAGTAGCTGATCAACTCGAGGAAGTTGGTACATTCTTAGGTGTTGTTTGTTTAATTAGTGATGTAGTTTGATGGTTGACTTGATTACAATCTTGGTATCTTTTCTATTTTAGGGACTCTTGTGGGGTTCATGTGCTTTCATGGCTACAAACTGGGACGGGAAAGAGCAAGGTGATGATAGATACACAATGTCATTCTACTCCATGGAAGAACTTCATGAATTGAAGGTCGTCTTCTTGTGGTGGCTGGTCACTCATACTCACAACAGTTAGTGAGAAAAAGTAATGTCTTTGATCAAGGAGTGCCACAAGCAGAAGATGAGACATTAGACAACAAACTTGTTAGGTAGATAGGCTGACTTGTTATGCGCGAAAAAATAATTCTAATCGTAGTTAGGACACATGTTTAGTCCATCAATTTTGTGTACATGTAAATTTGTATTTATGACAAAGTTGTGAAGAATTTGTTTTTGTAGGAACATTGATTTGTATTGATGAAAATGACCTTCACAATTTAGTATTGTGTAAATGTTCTTAGGAACCTATTATTTGGTATTATGAACGTTCATCAGTGGGTGTTAACAAGCCCGTTAGTGGGTGTTAAAAAATCCATAAGTGTTTTTTAACAAGCTTTGCGCATGATGGGTGTTAATAAGTCCATCATTTGGGTGTTAACAAGTCCGTCGATAAGTGTTAACAAGTCCATCAGTGACTTTTAACAACTACATCGGTGGGTATTAACAATCCCATCAATGGATTTTGACAACTTCATTAATGGGTGTTAACAACCCCATCAGTAGCTTTTGACAACTCTATCAGTAGGTGTTAACAACTCAATTAGTGTCATTTTGTCAACTGCATAACCTGATTGGACAATAGTAACACAATTTAAATATATGAATATATTTGTTTTCCCAGCTGCATTTTTTTTACAAGGTCATGTCATTACATAAACGACATCATTTACAGATGTAGATTTATCTATGCTACCTTTGAATTTCACGCAAATTTCATTACTTTCTTTTTTCAATTAAAGATGATATGATTATTTGCAACTCTTCATATATTGTGATTTCCTTTATACATCTTGCTTTTACTATACCACCAATGCACATGAAAGAAACACAATAGGTTATTCCCTTAACTACTAACAATCTTTAATTACGATCTGCAACATAAAGTTATTATTAATAGCTTTAATAGTCATATTAACAACTACAACTTAGGCATTTACAACTATCTCATATTAGTGTTTTTATAGCCAAATTACCTTGATCCCATTCAACAATTCCCACTAAAAACATATCTTCCTCTATTTCCATGCCAAAAAAGAGAGTAACCTTTTATTAACCATACCTTACAACATACGGTTCGTATTAACAACTTAAACAATCGGTTTAACAACTACAACCGTAGGTATTAACAACTATCTCATTTCAGTGGTTTTTGCAGCAAAAATACCTTCAACGCATTCAACCCTTCTCACTAGGTGGAGTTGGCTACATGCTACAATAAGTTATGCTATGATGATGAACTGCAAGTTTTAAATGGTGACATTTGTTTTCAACCAACAAAACAAGCCTTATCCCATTAGGTGGGGTTGGCTACATGGACCGCATCGTGCCATTATGCTCTATCAACCAACCAAATCCTTAGATAGGTTGTTAACCAAAAAGGTTCCATTCAATGACTTTATTGAGGCCTCTTGCCCGTTTAACGGATTCCAAAGCCTCGATCTACGCTCTTCTTCTTACTAATGTGTCCCTTGACTGAAAGAGAAGAATGGTTGTAGATTCTATTGACCTAGAAAAATTGAAGAGTTGATCAAAGCATGTTCTTCCTCTGAACTTTGAACCAAGTTTTGATTTTGCCCCTAAGGTCTCCATTTATTCTCTCTTTTCCTCTTGGTTTCAACTATATCTTCAAACTTTTGATTGTGTCAACTTTGTCCTTTAGTGATCAATAACATAAATGACCTTTGATATACATCGAAATTGTATAATTGTATAATGTGTGTTGAAGTCAATATCCATTTTCTAAAAATATTTCTACCCTAATTATAATACTCATTCTAAAAATTCTTATGCCATCTTGTGTTATTTTGGCTTGAATCAGTGTTTCATGTTTTCTACTTGAAGCCAAAAGATTTCAATATTTGCATAACTAGTATTCTAATAGTGTACAGTAATGTGAGTACTCTATACATTTAAGAAAGGAACTTAGATGAAAAATATTTAGGAATGAAACTGCGACCTGCTCCAAAGTTTAGAGATGGAAGTATATCACATTCATGAATGTTCTGATTGAGCGTGACCAAGAGATATAAGAGCAGTAAATGCATCTTTTGATATATTTGACTTTTGTTTATATCATTACTTAGTGAGCAGTGATTTCCTGCATTGAGTATTATATAGAGAATGAGATGTTAAGATTTTACCTTGACTCTGATCAAGGAATATGCTAAATCTTGTGCTTTAGCTGCTTCTGGAATGGAAAGCTGATTTGATATTAAAAGTTTTAAACCTAGAGTTTCTGTCTTTAGCCCTATTGCATTTGCCTAGTTGTCATTCCAAGTTTGAGCTATATAGGACATTATCTCTATCAACCCACAAGCGAATACTCAGTCTCTGTCCCCTTATAGTAAACCCAAATTTACAGACCTTTTACTATGTATGCCAAATATTCCATGTAAGTAATTTTAATCCATCACTTGTTGGGTGCTGTTTTTCTAAAGTTTCTATTATCTTGTGCAAGATATATATATATTTTAATTTTACTTGAAATTGTTGACGAAGTTTGCCGCTTGAACTTTCAAATGCTGTAAGCTCGTCACGAAATATTTCTTTCAAGTCTGTCGACTCCAATAGTTTACCAGTGAAATCTTTATCCTCAAGCTTTGGTGTTACAAATATTTTCTTTTTCAGTTCTCTGTTTTGATATGAGAATTCATACTAGGTTTTTCCTCAACCACTAATTACTGTCATTTCCTTGGAGAATTTGGAGAAATTATTTGCAAAAATACCTGATCTTGAAGTGGATACCGAGACTTACTTTATCATCTCTAAATTTTGCAAAACTATTTATTCTTGAAATGGATACCGAGACTTAGTTTATCAACTCGAAGTTCTAATGCTACATGGTTCTTGTAGAACAGAGTTAATATTTACTCCTTGATGAATGTGTCGTATTTTCTTCTTTCCTTTTGTTTAGGAGGATGATGTTAACCTTTACTGTTGTGCTGTCTCTCTGTGCAGATCGCCTTGGTCGAATAAATACTATCCACATTGGAAGATGGGTCCCTCCCTTCTGTAGAATTGAGGATGCTTGAAATTGAAGTAAATGAGATATTTGCAATATATTGTGACCAGTTAGGTCCTTTACTTACCACATCTAAGTTCCTGTGCTCTATTAGATGCATGTATTGTGTTATATATGATTTTATTACATAATTCCTGTTTGATGTTGAATGCCACTTGATGGTGCATATTGTGTTTTCCTTGGGTTATATATGTATATAATCATTTGTGTATTATTATATTGGGGAAATCATTTCTGCTTCACACTACTACAAAAATGTGATATTACTTCCCCGGAGACGTCCTAAATAAGAAATAGGTAGTAACAAATGAGGCCAATGGCAATCTTGTAATTATATACAAGGAAAATGAGCCTTCAACATCTGAATAATTGTTCGGGACTTCTAAAATTAATTTTTGACATCCTAAATTTTTTAAGGACGCTTTAATTGCCTTTGGCGCCATGGTATGTACTTTTTTTTTTTGAAAAAAAATCAATTTTAGCGACACGATAATTTTTCAAGAGCGCTGAAATCTTTCTAAAAAATTTGGCGCCGGAGGGAAATATGGAAGAATATTTTGTTTGCGTGCCATATGTGTAAAAAGTAGGACAATAGGCGACTGAAACATGTTTCGAGTCGCCTATATATCTATTACAAAGAAGAAAATTGCCTTAAACCGAGAGACGAGCATTGAAGGGACATAGGGTTTTTTTTATAAAAAAAATTGTTAAAAAATTGTCTAAAATAGGCGACGATAATGTTTCAAGGCGACTGAAATCGCCAAAAAATTTGGCGCCCCGGAGGGATATTTTGTTTGCGCGGGAAAATTACCAAGCATTGAAAAAAATAGGCAACTTTGAACAATAATCGGTCGCCATTTTCCAAAAACAAGCGACTGATACAATTTCAGGTCGCCTATATATTTGCCAATTAAAAAAAAAAATTTGCCATAAACCAAAACCGAGCATTGAAGGGACATGTTGTTTTTTTTAAAAAAAATTTTAAAAATTGTCAAAAATAGGCGACCGAATGGGCTTAGTCGCTATATTTGAAAAACACGATCCATTTTTTCGCTTATTATTGAAAAATAGGCGAGCGAAATTGGATCAAGTCGCCTATTTTCAAATATAAATACGACACGAAGCCCATTCAGATCGCCTATATTAGGCGAGAATTGAAGGGACATGTTGTTTTTTTTAAATTTTTTTTTTAAAATTGTCAAAAATAGGCGACTGAATGGGCTTCGTGTCGCCTATATTTGAAAATAGGCGACGATCCATTTTCGGTCGCCTATTAGTGAAAAAATAAAGCGACTGAAATTGGATCAAGTCGCCTATTTTCAAATATAGGCGACACAAGCCCAATCGGTCGCCTAAAATCTCCCATAACCCTATTTTGCCAACCCGCGAAGGTATTCTCTTTTATTTTTGAAGTTTCGACTCCTCTTGCTTCCCTCGTCGCCGTCAAAACCCGGTTGATATCTAGGCTATTTCCGTCATCTTCCCTCATCGCCGGCGAACCCTATCGACTCGATCGCGGCGTCCGTCGTTTCCTCCGTCTTCTCTCTTCTTGGCGTCCGTCGGCTGTCGACCTCTGTCTCCGCCGCGTCCAGCCCACCTTCTCACGACGATCTCTACGGTACTCTCGTAATTCTTTTCTTTTCTTTTTTTATTTTGCTGCTGTTGAACATCTAAAACATGGGATAAGGAGGATCACTATGACTATAGCTCTTGGTAAATTTACCAAAGATGAAAATGATTTATGAGATATTATGGATGACTGGTTACGAAGGGACCGTTTCATTTTTGTACGAAGGGACCGGCCGACTATCCCTTGGAGTCGACTGTGGCTCAGCTTTAGGTAAATATCGTTTGAAAGGTTAGGTAGGAATAGGCGGAAAAAAGCCGTTCTAGAGCCGGAATTCATTTTTCGGCCAGGAAGGAAGCTGAATCAAAGACAAAATAATAATGTAGATGGACAAACAAAATCGTATTCCTCACTATTTGATATGCTTAGTTAAGTGTTTTGTCGACTTTCGAACTCAGACCTTGCCGGAACTGAAACTAAAATCTAGATCTGGTTGTAGATAGGGAATGCGTGTTTAATGATATGTGGTGTGTATGATTAATGCATGATAGTCAAACCAATCTTTGTTCTTTGGAAGATTTGAATTGTGGCTCTATGTGGTGGATTTCCCTGGACCAAGAGGATTATGTTTTTTGACATGTGTCAAGTGTGTCATTCTCCACAAATTCTTAGAATAAAAATCTCACATTGTGATAGTATTGAAGAGGAAAAAGGACTGAATTCATTCACGAAAAACATGCAATGGTCACAGTACAGTATGTATAATTCCCTGCCTATGCCACGTCACTACTAATTTCTCTTTCTTCTAACTAACTCTGAGCAATTCCCTACTATTATTTACTAGAAAGCCCCTCGATAGAGATTACATATATCACATGGCGGAGAAGCTATAGCGGCAGCGAAAAAAAGAGGATTTTGATGGTGCATTCTTGTATTGTTGCAATTACATTAAATCTTCCCTCTTTTTCAAAACACACCAATTTTTCTTAAAAATAAAAAAGGGTCTATGAGTCTTGCAAAATTAGGGTAAGTCTACATAGTATTTAGTTTTATTTGTGTTCATGTTGCTTTTAGTTTCAAAACACACCACTTTAATTTGGTAGACTTGTTACTTCAATAATAGACTTGTTACTTCCTCACCATGCCATATCCATGCTTTCTTCTCATGCTTTTGTAATGGTTGTTTTATTGCTAGGAAATGGAACAAATCGGTGTTGGGGGATTTAGTTGATAAATATTGATCTTATACCGACTACTTGTTTGTGACTTGGCCACGACAACAACCCACAAGAGCTTGAGGGGTCCTAGGGTAGGTATTTTTAATCATGTTGCTTTTGTCATACAATTATTCCCTCTCATATGTTATATCCTAAGTTCAATGTTAGTTTGAATAATTCTAATGTTGTCTTTATTGTTGTTGTCTTTAGGTTGACTAGAGCAAATAAATTTCAAGGAGAGGAATTTAAAGTTGAGGTAATTATAGTTAAATATTGTTTTGTTGTTGATGTGCATTGAACTAGGTAATCTTTGTAGTATGGATAATGATGCTTAGATGTCCATATTTTATAGTTTATGACTTAGACAACTTAGATATATTTTAGTTTTTTGTATTGATGAAATTATTGGATTTAATAGCTGATATTTTCTAAATTGCCTTAGTTAGTAAGTTTTGTTGAATTAAGTTGAAATGGTTTGTTGTTGAAATTTTGGGATGTCTCACTTGTTGAGGGGAAATCTTTGCCGAATTTTTTTTTACAAGATTGAGAAAAAACCATGTCGTTATTGAAATTGTTATGAACTTGACATTGTTGTTGGAAATGTCTTAGGTGATAAGAAAATGGGTCATAGTTGGATGAATGCATTTGAGAACTAGTGAAGAATATGAGAATGGGGTGGAAGAGTTTATTGAATTTGCTAGAAGGAATGTGGCTACAAAAAATGGGATGTACTATTGTCCATGTGTTAATTGTTTAAATGGGGTTCGAAGGGATATTGCTTGATATAAGGGACCACCTAATTTGTGATGGAATAAACCTTCGATACACAACGTGGATATGGCATGGTGAGGAGGTAACTCCCGGTGCATCCTACGAAAATGAAGTTGAGGTAGATGATGATGGAATGGAGAGAATGATTCATGATGTTGAGGTCGAATCCTTTGCACAACCGCATGAATATGATAGCGTGCGGAGTGATGCGGGGACACCTTTGTTCCTGGGTGTACTAAGTATACACGGTTGGTTTGGGACCTTACATTTGGTCAACTTAAAGGCAACATGTGGGTGGACCGATATGCGGTTTCACGTCGTTGCTTGAATTGTTGTGTGATATGTTGCCGGATAATAATGTACTTCCAAATCGTATGTATGAGGCCAAGAAAATCTTATCTACGATGGGTATGGAGTATAAAAAGATACACGGTTGCCCTAATGACTGCATATTGTACGAAATGAGTATGAAGGCCTTAGTAATTGTCCGAAGTGTAAAACTTCACGATACAAAGTGAAGAAAGGTGGTGGTTACGGAGATCACACAAAAAAGGCAACCTTTGAAGGCCTTGTGGTATCTTCCCATAATTCCTCGGTTTAAGCATCATTTACTAGTGAAGCAACATCAAAGAAGTTGAGATGGCATTCTGATGAGAGAATATCCGATGGAAAATATCTACGGCACCCGGCTGACTCTCTCCAATGGAAGAAAATAGACGAAATGTTCCCGCAATTTGGCATTGAGCCAAGAAACCTTCGGTGGGGCTTTGTACGAGATGGCTTCAATCCGTATCGAACTCTTAGCGGTACCCATAGTGCATGGCCGGTTCTCCTTGTAATATACAACTTACCTCCGTGGCTATGTATGAAACGCAAGTATGTGATGCTTTCTATGATGATTTACGGACCAAAACAGACTGGTAACAATATCGATGTGTACTTGGCGCCTTTGGTTGAGGATTTGAAGAAGTTGTGGGAGGAAGGCATAGATGTGTTTGATGCATATAAGAAGGAGTCCTTCAAGTTGCGTGCAATGATTTTTACCACGATCAACGACTTTCCTGCATACGGAAATTTATGCGGGTACGGTGTGAAGGGGCATAAAGCATGTCCAATATGTGAAGGGCGACACAAACTTCCAGCAATTAAAGCATGAAAAAAAAAAACGGTCTACCTCGGTCATAGGAGGTTTCTTGATCGGTTCCACCCATATCGTAAGTTAAGAAAGCGTTTTAACGGCTTAGGAGCATAGAACGGCTCCAAAGGCATTAACCGGAGAGGAAGTCTATAGTCGGGTGATGCATATCAATGTCACATTGGGTAAACGAGAAAGGATTGCGGGTGAGAAGAATATATGGAAGAAGAGATCAATTTTCTTTGATCTTCCATATTGGCGTAGTCTTGATGTGAGACACGGTCTTGATGTGATGCATGTGGAAAAAAATGTTTGCGATAGCCTTGTCGATACTCTTTTGCACATACCGGGAAGACTAAGGATGGAATTAGTGCGAGACTAGACCTGGTTGATATGGGAATAAGAGAACGGTTACATCCACGAGTAACGGAAGATGGTAAGAGGGCATACATGGAGCCGGTAGCTCATACACTATCAAAAGCGGAGAAAAAAGTTTGTGTGGGTGTCTATATGACATTAAGGTTCCACAAGGATATTCTTCAAATTTGAGAAGGTGTGTTTCAATGGACGATTTGAAGTTAGTGGGAATGAAGTCTCATGATTATCATGTGTTGATGCAACAACTATTACCGGTAGCTATTAGGGGCATTATGAAAGATGAAGTGCGGACCACTATAACAAAATTGTGTATTTTCTTTAATGCTATATGTAACAAAGTCATTGACATTGAAAAGTTGGATGAATTGGAAAATGAGGGTTATATTATTTTGTCCCAACTAGAGATGCATTTTCCTCCTGCATTTTTCGATATAATGGTGCACACGATAGCGCACTTGGTAAGGGAGGTAAGGCTGCGGTCCGGTTTACCTAAGGTGGATGTACCCTTTCGAGCGATACATGAAGATCTTAAAAGGGTATTCTAAAAATCCTTATCGGCCAGGAAGCCTCAATCGTTGAGAGATATGTAGTGGAAGAGGCTATGGAGTTACGTAAAGATTATCTATCGGGGTCGACGTTACAATCTCGGCATGATAAGGGGATAAGTGAGGGAACTCGAGGAATCAAACGAAGAATATGCTTCGTGCGAGTTGTTGCAAGCACACTGTACATCTTGAATAATACGGAAGAAGTTCAACCATACATTGATGAACACGAAAGAGTTTGAAGAATATGAATCCAAGGAAGAATGACATGCGGATAGCTAATGAGCAAAAGAAGACATTTATAAAGTGGTTCCGGGAGAAGGTATTGCACGAGACCGGTGTGTCGGCTACAATCGAGTGGTTAGCACAGGGGCCTTCTTATCGAGTCATCACTTGGACGGGTTATGATATCAACGGATATTCTTTCTACACAAAAGACCAAGATGACGGGAGTTACGTGCAAAAACGGTGGGGTGATGGTTGAAGCTGAATCCATGCACTTTTCGAGTTCGAAAGACAAAAACCCGGTGTTAGCATCTATGGCCTATTATGGAGTTATTGAAGAAATATGGGAGATGAGCTACACCAAGTTCAAAGTTGCTTTATTTAAATGTAAGTGGGTTAACAATAATGCTGTTGTAATAGATCCTAAATTTGGATTTGTCTCGGTTGATCTTCAAAGACTTGGTCATAGAGACGAGCCATTCATTCTAGCAAGCCGGGCGAAACAAGTGTTTTATGTTACGGACCACAAAATAACAAAATGTCCATTGTACTTCAAAGTAAAAAACAGACGTATGGTGAAGAATCCTTGAACCTGGACGATACACTCCCTTTCACAACAAATCCACCGACAACACGTGAAGTAGAATTGGTAGATGATGAAGAATATGCTCCAAGGAAGGATCATTACGAAGGAATATGGGAAACCATATAAAGTAAGATCTTAAGTTATGAGAAAGTCCTATGTTATTTTTGTATAGGTTTAACATGTTAGTTCATTTTATTCATTCGTTTATTATTTAATAATAACCCTATCTAACATTATTCATTTGTCTTTGATGAACGGGAATATGTCTAGATCGACGAGTCATCGGGTGATGGTGGGAATGATGTACCGGTGGTGAGAAGGGGTAGAGGTAGCACACATATGGGTGCGTTAATTGCACGTCGTGGCGGTCGGAAAAAGAGGCTGCATGTGGAGTTCGATGCCAATATGAAACCAATTGGTCCGAGGAAGACAATTTCATTAGCTACGTAGGCTATCGGCTCGAAGCAAAGTTCGCATTGTATTCTCTCATTGGAAGTTGGTTCCTCCTAAAACGAAGGAGTTGATCTGGGCACAACTTTTGGTATCTCACTTTCGATATCTTATGCATTTGTATCTTTAGTTTTATCACTTGATTTCTTTCATATCTTCTCTTTTACCTTGCGGCAAACGTATGATGTGCCTAACAATAAGGCCATGAACAAGCATTGGATGGGCGAGGTTCGTATACGTTGGAAAGACTTTAAGAACAAGCTCACTAGAAAGTATATTCGAGGGGCAAAGAGGGACAAGGACCCATGTCGGGACTATGATTACATTAGTCCGGAGGAGGGGAGTTTGTGGCGTCACGCGAGAATCCTGAATTTCTTGTAAAATTTCTTTCATATCTTATCTTTTAGTTGAATCTATTTGACATCGAAGGCTCGGTTTTATTTGTTTTCGTGTCACGGGAAAAAAAAAGTCGGGCCAATAGGGAGAGGCAAGCGAGAAATAAGTATCCGCATTGCATGTCTAGGGGTGGTATAAGAAGCTTGAACGGAGGCGATGGAAGAAGAGTTGCAAAAAATGAAGGAAGCTGCTCAATCCGATCCTTCCACTTGTTATCCGGCCCCTGAGCGTCCTCCTCGCCACAAAAAATGGATAGGCTGCGAGGATGAAGGGTGAGAAATACATAAATGAAGATGTGGGTGAGGTTGCTTCAAAGATTGTAAGTAGTTAAATTAGAAGTATTAAATAGCTTCGTTGTTTCATATTTTTAGAGTTTAATTAGTTAATATTTATGAAAAATCCTATGATACGGGATGTGCTTGAGCGGCAAAGCGACCAAGGTTCATTCACGCCGGGTACACGGATGGACATTTTGTCCACGGCGATTGGGAAGCCTGATTACCTTGATGCTGTTCGTGGGGAGCCGAGGGGAGTTAGTGTCGCGAAATACTTTGGACGGCGTTCGAGTTGTTCGCATGACGATGACAACCCTAGTCCTCAGCTTGTAGCCAAAATTCGAGCGTCCCTCGTAGATGAGGTTATGGCACAACTACGGGGTGAAATGAGGGAGATGATACAAGGGAAGGTAAATACGCAACCTTCAAACGAGGAATCCCGGCCTTCCCAAGCGGCAAGGAAAGTTTTCACGCTCCGGATGTACCTATTGGCAAACCTTCTCATCACTCTCCGGATGTACTTATTGACGAGCACAGGCGAGCCTTCTCACACTCCACGGGGGGACAACCACTGCCGCCTATATTTGGATGACCCACATCGGCGTATTGTTGCGGATGGTCTTGTTTACCCGAAACAAACCACACACCACAATATGCAAATTCCACAAGACCAACGTAGGGTGACTCTGACAAGTGTGCGAGAGGGGTAAGAAAAGACAGCCATCCTGATTGTTGATGAGGAGGTTCCCACGCTAAACGCTGCCACCACATCGTTCATCCTTTGGCCGCATCATCTTATTGAGGTGGGGACGACACCTCCAATGGTAAGAAATACATTCTTGATTGACGATGAGTAGGGTTTAAGATTGATTTTCATTGCTAACCCACTCATAATTTGTTTATTATGTTTTCATAGCATGAACAAGGCTGCGGGCAGATTTCCATACTTATCAACGCATTGCGAGAGCTCTACCGGGACATCGTCTCTATCGGCTTGCGAGATGCCTCGGGCATTGTCGGTGCGGACAAGACATATCCGATATCAATTGACGGAAAATTTGACGAGTTTATGCATATGGACTGTTTAGATATACGGTGGCTTCAACTTGCAATCTTGTAAGTTTTTTTTACCCTTTAATTATGTCAATACTCTTTTTTTGTTTAATATATTCAACAACACTTATCATTTTATTTCGATCGTAGTGTACGCACGACATGCGCAAAAAAGGAGACCTATTGGATTCGTATGGATTCTTATGTCCTGGATCCACGGCTTTTCTCGCAATATCTTAGCCGGGAGGGCCATTTATGTTGGTTTAACAATGGGCGACATAAAATCGTCTTGTTATCTAGCGCCAATACATGAAGGGTGCGTATTTTTTTTGTCTATATAAGATTTTTAAGGAAAAAATGCTTTTTTATCTTAGTTTAATATTAATATGTATATGTTGTAGTGCTCATTGGACCACTGTGCGTTGTTTGTCCCGCCAAGAACGCATGTTATTGGTTCGATTCCATAGGTGGCGAGGCCAAGCGAGGATATCAAAACCATGTTTGCCGAGTAAGTAAATTTTTGTCTAAATCATCGATTCTTTTTTTAAATGAATTGTTTTCATGTACGTTAATTTCCATTTTAATGATAGTGGTCTTAGGACATATAGGCAGTTCTTTGGAGCACGAGAGCGGGGTGGACCGAAGTGGTTTTATCCGAAGGTAAGTAGTTTCAATTCAAGTTTTTTACGAGACACGGTAGCTTTGTTTAACAATTTGTTTTTTATTTATAGTGCCATCACCAACCGGGGAACAGAGTGCGGATACTACGTTATCAATTGGATGCAATCTATCGTTTCCGCCGGACGTACTACCGCTTGCAAAACGTACGTAATGCTCCGTGATCCTCAAATGATGATATTTTTTGTTGTGGTACTTCGGTTGTTAATTATACCTTGTTTTCCAATTTACGAGTTTTTTCGTGCGAGGATCCGTACTCACGGGATGACATCGATTCGATTCGAGACATGATGGCTAGATATCTTCTTGAACATGGCTCAATGTGAATATATAGGCAAGTCATTACTTGTTAGGGTGATTGTCATTGTGAAACTTATTAAGGCTGTCTTGACATCGGTTTACGTAAATTATTGGTCTTTGCTCTTGAATTTGCCACTTTAATTCTTTGTGAATATGAGGTTAGATCACTTGTTTAATTCTGGAAATAGATCAACTGTCATATGAGGT
Source organism: Acacia acuminata (assembly GCA_019022655.1). Taxonomy (NCBI): domain Eukaryota; kingdom Viridiplantae; phylum Streptophyta; class Magnoliopsida; order Fabales; family Fabaceae; genus Acacia; species Acacia acuminata. The sequence continues at coordinate 1,256,169 of JAFJYI010000115.1, read as the reverse complement.
TTGATTTTGCCATTATACCTTCTGCATTTGATTTTCCAATAACCAAGACTTGAGAATTTTGTTGAATCATACCATCATAAGCGATTTCTTTGAAAGTTTTATGTGTGCTTCTTGCTTGGGAGGTGTTTGATTTGCTTGTGTGGTCTTGTGATTATTACTAGGTGGCTCTCATTCACTTTAGCATTAGAGTTGAGCTAAATTCTATATCTTTGAAACCTTGAAATTCTGTTAAGCTTCGTGTTCAAAAGTCATTCTTTGCTATATATATTTGCATCTTGTCGCATATCGGTGTTATTTGCCAATTGAAGGGAATGTTGATGCTATCTAATTGCTTTGCATTAAATTGTGAAAGCTGTTGTGAAATTTTGGAGATTAATTGCCTCCAAATGTGAGAAAAATTTGTTGTCATAGTGGTGCTTTGTTTGTTGTTTTGGTCTAGTTTTAGTAACCAAAATCTAGGTCATACATTCTTTCTTTTACGTTGTTGAAGTTCTTTGAAAGTTTATTGCCTTCTTAGGTGACTTTCCTGAACTTGCCTTCTTAGGCAGACATGTTGAAGTTTTCTCTTTGGAGTTGTTGATATTCTTGCATCCTCATGGTTATGTTGGAAGCTAAGTTGTGAATTTGATTGATTTTGTTGACCTGATTAGAACATATATATTGTCATTCTCTTGTATGATCTTGTATGTGTAGCCAATTCTTTTGTTGAAGTCACTTTTACAATTTTCTTATTGAACCAGCTTGTATTCATTGTTATTTCACCTTCTTGATGGAATGCACATACATATAATTCATACGGTCATAATATATTATAGTCAGATATGCGCTTAATTATTTTGTGAAGCATTTGCAGCAAATTGGCCAAACAAAACAGCAAGCACATTTTTTTTTTTAAAAAAAAATACTTTAAGGCGACCTGAAAACAATTTAGGGCGTCTTTGGATCATAATAGGCGACCTGAAACCATTTCAGGTCGCCTCATATGAGGCAATGAGGTGACACGAAACCATTTCGGGTCGCCTCATATGAGCAATGAGACGACTGAAACCATTTCGGTCGCCTCACATGAGGCGACTGAACCCATTTCGAATCGCCTCATATGAGCAATGAGACGACACGAAACCATTTCGGTCGCCTCATATGAGGCGACACGAACCCATTTCGGTCGCCTCATATGAGCAATGAGACGACTGAACCCATTTCAGGTCGCCTCATATGAGGCAATGAGGCGACCAGAAACCATTTCAGGTCGCCTCATATGGAAATATACTACTACGCTCTCCCCAACGTCCCTAAGAATAAGGACGTTAATTGGGTCTTTTTTAGGTCGTCTTTTAAGTATTTTGTAGTAGTGTCAACTGCAGAAAAAATTTTCTGCAGCAAACAGAAACGATGCTGTTTCGTTAAGCCCATAGCCCCCGGTTCAAGCCGACAAAGCGACACGGAAGAGCGAGACGATCATGGAAAGGCGAGCTTTTCCGGGTTGGTTCGCGCCTAGCTCGTTCCACACTCTTGTGGAAACACCAAGACTTAAGGAAGATGGGAAGACATAGACTAGTGAGGTTGTTTGAATCAGAATCCCCATTGATGCAATGGTGGCTTTGGGATTACCCGAGAGGCCACACGGCATTATCATGAGCTTGTACCACCACCTCAAGGCACGCGAGAGACGCGGGTTCGAATCGCAAGAGCGAGAAGAGAAGACCAGCCCTTGAGACAGTCAATACTAAGAGTGACCCACGAGTCCTTACATACATCGGAGAAGTAGACAAAGGAACATAGGAAGAGGAAGAGGTTAAGGTTACTCCAAACCATGGTTATGGCCACACCGGCAAGCAACGCCATCTAGAAGTGAACAACCGAGGAAGGAAATTCAACGGGACATGGAGGAGAACAGAGATGGGCGAGCAATAAGTTGAAGGCAAAGCGATGCTTTGCGTTACGAAAAGACACGAAGAGGGTGAAGAGAGAAGCGTGGTGAAAGTCACGGGGCAGAGAGTTTTTTAATGTTAAGTTTTATAGAAACAGGAAGAACGGCGCCGTTTTACCCTTGCTGCAGAAAATTTTTTCTGCAGTAGAAGCAGAAATGATTTCCCCTATTATATTTAAAAAGAATATGCGCCATTAATGGATATGTCATAGATATTATGAAGGTGGCACTTCATTAGCCTGCTTTTTAATCAAGAAAGGTGAGACTTTTCTATTTGAGTTAGTTAACGGATGCTTCTCATTGTTATCGATATTTCATTATTATTGTGATTGAAGATGGCTCAAAGACCTACCGGGGTCGACGGGGCTATTTAGAGGAAGGAGCATGGGATACTATACATGTTATAGAGGTAAAATCTCTTTGGATGGGTGACTAAGCTTGATGTTATCGAAGATTGTGACCACTTTCAGCTCATGGGAGTACCTCTCTGCCTCCTTTTTTTAAAAAAAATTCTGAAGAAATTTTTAATCTGATGGCTAATTGCTCAAGCCCTTCAACACTAAATTACATCGATGGCTTTAACAAGATGCTTTATGGTCTTTAGATATCACAAAACTCATCCCTTTTTTTCCTTTATTTAATGTTTATATAGGTTGGACATGAGGAAGAAGGAACAACCAACTATCCTTTAACCAAGACGGTGATGCTTAGACTCGACTACAAATAATGAGTCATCTGGATCTTTTAGTTTGTCGGATCAATCGGAAGACAAGTATATATCTTTAGCAGAATCTACTCATGTTGGCAATCTAGATGTTTTTGTTAACAAGTACACCCTGAGTTTCATTTTTCTCTCTTTCTTGCAAATCCACATACATGACAAAATCACTCTTTATTATTGAATACTGTAATAGGCACTCATTGCTGAATGTAAATTGCATGTATTAGATGTGGTATAGAATAGATGTTAGTATGGTCGTCCATGGATCAAGTGCTTAACTACTGCTTTAGCTGTAAAAGATATAGTTGGCTTTTAGGAAGTATCAACTCCCAATCTTGCTTAGTTTAGGAAAGGTTTAATAAATCTTGACAATTTTTCTTTTCTTGGTTTGACTTTACAGCTTCTTATGACACCTAAATTCACTGTGTTTTAAATACAATCATATAACACCCCCAAATTTCTAACAATTTATAATAGCATAAAGTTTTGAAAATCATAGGTAACTGTGAAATTTAAATTAACTAAACTTGGGAAATGTTACCGCCGCACTTGTACTAAAGACAAGCGCAAGGCTAAATTCATTACATTCAAATAAAACCAAAAGCTAAAGTTCAACTAAGGGAAAAATGTCTTGGGCATTTTATAAAAATTATGTAAACTCTAGAGCTACCTAGAAATCTCTGAGTTGTTATCCTTACTGCCCACTGCTACCCCCGTCCTTTGAAACCTGTTTCACTAAAAATTTGCTCCCCCGAAGGATCATCACAACCACGCAAACACAATGTCAGCAAAGCTGGTAATCCTAATCAAAACACAATTCATATAGCCCAAATATAACAATCAAATCAAGTATATAATCACATATATATAGCAATTGAATCAAATATCGGTTTTTCAGTAATCATCATATATACATTCACATCTAATCAAATATTACTCATTATTTTTATTGAATTCATTTAGTGTATTTAGTGGGAAGAGAACCATGCGGACCGGAAAACCCGCGTCACAAATCATCAAATTGGCCATAATCAAAACATCTCTTCTTAATGTGCACACCTCTTTTCAAAGTTACTACTAGTATCCCATAAATCCTGCCAGACACCACTTTGAGAAGAACGGATAATATCTTTTCACATCATATAAATAGCGGAGGCATAAAGTCCAAAGGTTGTATTCATCACTTTAGGAGGTACCATCCCAAAGCTACCTTCTCACCATTATTTCATTACAATCACACACAAACAGGAAAAATGCAATCTTGTCACCATTATCTTATTTAAGAATATCTTCATTGAATATATCGAGTTGCTTAAGGGAATCATAACTTTCTAAACTCTTCAAGAGTATAGTAATTCAAATATTCAATATCAAATCCAAATCAATTTCATTATTATAATTCAAATATCTATCTCAATAAAGTTCAAATCCAACTATCATTTCAATCATCATAAGTTATGGGTATCAAGATCATAATTTCCACAATTATTCAGTAAGACTCATATCGCACACATATATTACATGAAACAAAATTTCATATTAAGCCAACCCTTGACTCTCTAGGGATTACATATAATATAAAACAACCCTATGATATACTTTGGATCATAATTCATATAAAATTAACCCAATACTTCTAGGGATTAGAATTACCGGGTCTCCATGTTTGATGTCTTCTAGGAGGAAAATTGAGTAGAGAAGAGAAGCACAGTTGGTAGGCGTAAAAATAAAAAGAATAAGAGGAAAAGACAAATAGAGAAATGTCGAGGATATGAAGTGATTTGTGTGTCTACAAGGCTTCCATAAGACCTCTATTTATAGGCCTTGATAGCTTGGAGGGCAAGCAATGAAATCTTGAAGAGCAAGCAAAGGAAGCTTGGAGAGAAAGCAAAGGAACTTGGGGAACAAGTACTGAAACTTGAAGAGCAAGAAACCTATTTTATTAATATTATTTTATTTTATTTTTCTTGGGTTATCACAAATCAAGTCTTAGGCACTCAAGATTTCATTAGTCCTCCAGTCAACTTTGTGAACCTTGCCGGTGGTTTCCTAACATTTTAGTTTCTCCAGCCAATTATTATTATTAGTGTATTATCTAACAATTCACTAAATTGTGTTTCTGAAGAAGGATCTTGCATTAGTTTCATTCAGAGTGCTTTAGTGATTCCATAAGTCAGCATACTAAGAGTGGTAAGTTTATTACGTTTAAAACTTACTCTCACTGGGGGAATGAATGTTGCTAAATGATAAATCTATAGAAAATGATATTGTCAAAAACTGCTAAATGATAATTTTAAAGAGATGGCAATATCTTTATAGAAATTGATGACAATTCCAACAACTGCAGATGATTTGGATGAATGTATCTTCTATCTTTGGCAGAAACTAATTCCACTCATTGGTGCTTCCCCCATATCAACTCAATAGATTTATAATTTTACTCCCATGGACCATAACTTTCCCTAAATACTATCTCTTGACAGCAAAGCCAACCCATTTTTGTTTGATCAATTTTCTAATTTTCTTCATTAAAGATGATCAGTGAAGCGGGACAGGAAATGGAATAAAAGAAATGAACACAATTATCTAAATTCAAATGCCAATCATGGCTGCAAAAATTAGATCAGGTTGAAACCTTGATCCAATTCTGAGCTGCCCAAAAAAAGATCCCTTTGAAAACTGATGAACGCCAAATAGAAAAAGTGATTTTTTTTTTTTTTTTTTTTTTTTTTTTTTTTTTTTTTTTAAAGGACATGAGATATATTAAGAATTTAAAATAACCATAACTAGTTTTACTACGATCGGACCAATAAACTTCCAAGTGGTGTGTCTTTACTGGTTTGCAATTAGTCCAATTTTAAAAACATTGATATTAATAATTTATTGTAACAACTATAACTAACTACTAGACACATATTCAAGGAAAAGAACCTTGTATTCATTTCTTTAAATGACAAAACTGTAATTCTTAAATAATTACATTGTCACGTTGATAAATGAATAAAAATTGTCTTCTCACCAACACTAATTTTACTGATTGGAAAAAAATTGCCTCAAGCTTTTGAATGAACAATTAGGAGAAAAACCCTGCATGACATTATTTTTCAGAATTATTGATTTTTATGTCATCCTCTGTAGCAACTTTAGCTTGTATTGTCCCCATGAAGTCTTGACATAATCTGCATAACCTTCCATGTCTGAAGAATACCCATCAATTGATTTCAACAATTTCATCTTCGAGGACAGGACTTAGTGAAGACTGACAAGATTTTCCTCTTTAACAAAATAACAAATATATCTGGGCCCAAAAAAATAACAAGTGCTTTATAAAATTGAAATGTCTGTGCATTAATGATGTGTGTAAATGTCGAAAAGGGGTTAGTTAAAGAGGGTTGGTTAGTTGTTACTAACCGTTGGAAGTTAGTTAGGATTATGGGTCTTGAGGTGTTGCCTACACAAGGCATATAACTCTTCATTGTATCTCTATACTTTGTGATGAATGAATAAATCAGAGAAGTTGTAGTCTCTCTCTCTCTTCTTTCCTCTTTCCCTCTCTCTATATCTTCTCTATTCCTATCACTTTCTCCTTCTTTCTCTACACTTTCTTAACAATTAGTCTCTGTCATACTTTGTCAGGTCATTCTAGTACTTCAGTCAATTTATGAATATTTTCTTGGACTCCATCTATTTTAGAATAAAAGGTCATATTCATACATAAATGTGGATCCATTAGTATAATTTTGGCTGAACATTCTCTAAATGATAAATATTCCAATGATCAAACTCATTCAGATCTGGGCTTAACTCAGCTCGAAAGACTATACAGATCTGTAACTACATTTTAACTTAGCCATATTTAAGTAACAGATCATCAATTTGAAACTATTACATTAACAATTTTACATAATGGATAATAGATAAATCTTCCCCTACCCCATTAGTCAAATATTGAATTGGTACTGCTTGTTAAAAACAAATTTGAGGGGTTTACCTGCCCTTAAGTAGCATGAAATTAGTCTAAGATATGCATTCATCAATAGGGTCATGAGCATACTAAAGCCATACATATTCTGTATATATATGATATACTTTTTCTTTATTATTATGTAAGCGTTTATCCTAAAATAAGAGTTCTCTCACATTATAGATGAGTATGAGACTGTCAGTTGCTGATGGACATATATGTAACATGGGAAGAATGATTAAAGAAATGGAGAGTAAACTGAGGAACTCACTAGACCAGGTATTTTTCTTTTTATATGAGTCATCTGCATATAAAGTGTATTAACTTTCATTATTTGTCTACTTTTTTGTTTCGTTTGGTTTGAGTATGGAATTGCATATTGGTTAGTCTAAGTACTACCTTTGGTTTTCAATATAAGATCTACTCAACTATTTTAGGTAACTTAGGAGAAATTACTTAAATCAGTCTTTTTGTTAAAAATGTGCTGGTTTTCCTAAAATACCCTCTTAAATCATTTACATTGAAATTACCTCTTGATGCAAACTCTTAACATGCACAATTTATAGGGAGAATTTAGGGGGGGGGAATAGGGAGGACAAAGAGGATTGAAGTTTTATAGTTGTGACCAAATACAACCCCACTTTTAGCTCTTATATTAAGGACCAAAGGTAAATACCTTTTGCTGTTCTAATTAGAAAACTGTACTTCTTGTCATTATGATCAGTTCACTTGTTAATGCATGCTACAGGTATACTTCGGCAAGACAAGAGAAATGGTCTGCACACTGCGACCTCCATCTGAAGTGGCGCAAATGAGAATATCTGAGAATTGATTGAATTTTACATGGGGTTGCAGATATATAACTACAATTTTTTCTGTTCTTCTGTATGCTTATTAACTTGCTTGCTGATTATGTGTTCTGCATTTGGCATTGATAGTCTGATATATGGATAGGAAGAGGGGATTATTGGAGTGGCATTGTTTGTAAAGTACTACAGTTTACTAGCGAAAGGTATAATGTTTCTTGTATTTTTGTTTTTTGTTTTTTTGCCTTGTATTGTAACACTCAAGTTGAAGTCTCAAATGCATCAAATGACTTGAAATTGTTGTAGCGCTTCTATATCCGGGCTTATTGTCTCTTACTCTGAACTGATTGCAACTCATTTAAAAGCCAAATTGTTTTAAAGAAATTACTTTTGCCTCTGTATGTATTAGCATGCTCAAATATTTCAGATGCAATTCAGGACAATTCAAGTCACCATTATTTACAAGTCATAATTAGTGTGGTTGATTTCATAAATAGTGTGGTTACTTTTTTTTTTTTTTTTTTTTTTTTTTTTAACCTGAAGTGTGGTTAATAATTTGTGCTTATGTATGAAAAAATGGGAACGAGTTGGTTTGGGTGCTGTCACCTAGATCTGAGTTTAGATTTATTTTTTTACAAGCTTGGTTCTTTTAAATTAAAAAATTTAATTTAATATGTATGGAATCTAAAATAAAGAAAATTTCTTCACTGTCAATTTTTCAAAATTTTAAATCAGAACTATTGAGACTATATTTGGGTGGTGGAGAACTTACCACGGTGATGATCACTTGTCAGTTAGAAAAATATCTAATCAGTTATATAATATTTAAAGTGTAAATGTTTCCTATTTAACTATTTCTAGACTTTTCGTTTTCACAAAAAAGGAAAAAAAAAAAAAAAAAAAAAACTGATTTATTCATAAGAATCATGCAATTAGAGTGAGACCCAAGGAGCATGAAAAGGTCGTCATTTAGCAAGAGGTTCTCTCTGCCCCTTACAGATTTGTTGTTCGCGGATGATGCTTTGTTGTCTGTGAAGGCTTTGATGATAAGAATTTGACATTGGTTAGCGAGGCTTTGGAACAATATGGTAATCTAGTAGGACACAGGAACAAATCCAAATCACTCAATGGTCTTTAGCCTAAAATCTAAATGCAAATCATGAGAACAAAATTCATTGGGCTAATATCAGGGGTTTTAAATTTTAATTTGCTCACAAATTGGGGAAATATTTAAGTGCATATGTTTATATATATATATATATATACATTGGTTAGCGAGGCTTTGGAACAATATGGTAATCTAGTAGGACACAGGAACAAATCCAAATCACTCAATGGTCTTCAGCCTAAAATCTAAATGCAAATCATGCGAACAAAATTCATTGGGCTAATATCAGGGGTTTTAAATTTTAATTTGCTCACAAATTGGGGAAATATTTAAGTGCATATGTTTATATATATATATGGGAAAAACACTTCTCATGTTGTAGGAGAAGTGTATTCTCATGTCACATACACATGAAATGGTAGGACCCACATATATATATATATATATGTGGGTCCCACTATTTCATATGTATGTACTGTGTAGGAATCTTCTTCTGCTCATGCATCATGAGAAGTTTAAACCCACACACACACACATATATATATATATATATATATAAAAGGATAGAATGATAGTAAGTTGTTAAAGTTTTGTTGTTGTTGTTGTTGTTGTTGCTCAGGTAAGTTGTTAAAGTTTTAGAAAGAACCAAAGCATAAAGAAGAGAAACAATTCAAAAAATAACCTACGAAAATATTATAAAATAATAACTCTTACAAAAGAAGAAGAAGAAAATTCAAGCAGTAAAGATAAAATTTCTTGCCAAGTGATGGTAGCAAATATAGGACTTTTCCTCCCGCGTGTAGAATTTTAGAAACTTGGATAATTTTTGGCAACATGAATAGTCATTTTGACAACATAAAAAATATTTTCACAATGAGATTTTCATAGGGACATTTTAACAACTAATAAAGTCATTTTGACAACAAGCCTTTTTTGTGAGGGGAATTTTGTAACTTATTCACAATTAATCACAATGAGGGAAATTTGGTGTGGGATTTTTTTGTGATTAATTTTATATCTTGGGACCTGAAAGTAATTTTTCCTTAAAAGAAATGGGAACGTCAGTAGAAGAGATTATAAACACAACCTTTGTTGAAGGATAAGTAACCTCCATAAATGTCAAGGCTAAAAAAGAAGGCAGGTTGTTGATTTCCTTCATTTTAGTTTTAGGAGTTTTACACATTATTTAAGCTAAAGGATTAAAATGTAATCTTGTTTAAACTTAAAGGATCAAAAGTATACTTTAACTTTAATAAAATTTTAAATTTTAAAAATTAATATAAAAATAAAAAATATATAATTTACCGAGATAAAGAAAAATAAATATTGTAGAAAATTTTGCATGTTGAAATTTAACATTTAATTTAACAACTTAATACATTCCGTACCTGGTACACATGTTGGTATGGGTTTTCTTTGGCTTATTCATATAATTATCTATTTTTATATCACTTATTTCTAATTTTTAATTTAATTAATTAAGAAAATTAAATCTAATCTTAATCACCGAGATTATAATGACCTGAAACAAAATAACAGTATGAAATAAATAAACTAAATTACTGTCGAGTTTTATGATACTGATAGAATTATTATTTAAAAAGCCAGAAAAAGAGAGTTTTATTAATCAAAAGATAATACAAAAATAACTCGAATAAATCTGTGATTATTTCCTTAAACAATGGATAAATTAGATGTGACAGAGAGGAAGAAGAGGGATTGAACTTTGAGGTTTGATGAGAGATAATTTAGTATTCTTAAATTTACATTTTTTTCTTAATATTTACGCTCTGCGCGTTTTGCACAAGATGAAAATAATTCAATGTAAAATTGAAATAAATTTTTTTAAACCCCTACCTAAAGAGAAAAACATAAAAAGAAAACAATAAGTCAAATATATAAATAAACTACATCACCCAAAATTAAGGGATCTGATATTGGAAGTGAGATTTCTCCGTGTTATATATATGTATATATATATGCATAAATATGGACCCAAGTAATATTACACTAAGAGGCTGAAGTTAATGACAATGAAGAAAATGACTAGAGATTCCTGCAAAGATGGAAAAATGGAGTATTTGGCTATTTTTAATTTGAAAAATGTCAATTATGTGATTATGATTTATGATTCATAATTTTTGTATAAGTATTAATATCCCATTAGTAATATCATAATTTTAATTGTTTGGTTGTCGACATCCCAATAACTACAATTTCATCGAATTGATGTGCGTTTTTTTTTATTAAAAAAAAAAATTTATTGATTAACATGCGCTGATATGAAACACTTCGGAGTGTACCGGTAAAATTATCATGCATGTTTTTTCTTTGAAGATTAAACTAATAATAAGAAATTAACTGTTAATAAAATATGAATTTAAATGTTAAGCCCAAATTTGATCACATCAATATAATTATTAATATAATTTGTTATTGATATGATTTATTGCACTAATAAGCTAATAAATGGTGATTTTGAAATTTCTAGGGGTAGAAAATGATTAGAGATCCCTCTACAATCATGTAAGATGAAATTCTTGGGTAAATACATAGCTTTTATAGCTTTCAAATATCTATTAGATGATTATGATTTATGATTTATGATTTATGATTTATGATATGATGTCTATTTTCAAATCTAATCAAATTTAATTTATGATTTAATGAGTATTTTCAAATTCAATTTACTTTTTTAACTTATCTTCATGCCCCCAATAACATTTGATAAAAAAAAAAAAAAAAAACCAATAATATAACCTAGTAATCAAATGGGAGTAATATCCCAATATATTTTTTTAAAAAATGAAACGGAATATACACAATTTTAACCTGTAATTATTATTGAAGACGTCAAACTCTATACAGTAAGAAGAAACTATCTATATTAAGGAATAATCTGTAATGTTTATTTTTAATAAGAAATTATTTTAATGAGTATTAACTGAATGGAGGTAAATTTAATTTAACAGGGATTAATTTAATGATATTATTGCCCAACCCATTTTTGTTAAACGTTGGGTATTGTAATATTTCATATATAAAGTTGATGATTCATATTTAGCACTATATTTGGGAAAATCCTATATAAAGGCGATTGAATTATTCAAATTCTAATTTGGGTTACTAAACTTAACAAATTATTAATTAGGTTATGTGACACAATTAGGGATTTAGAATTTGAGCCAAGTTACCTTTATATCCTTTAGTTATAAAAAAATAAAATAAAATAAAATAGGATTGTTTACCCACTATATAAGAACCCTAACCCTAGCTAATGGCAAAAAAATTATTGGAGTCCATGACACAATCAGAAAATCGGCAAAGAAGGGCTATGATAAGTTGATTCTAATGTTAAATCTTCATTCCTTAATTCCTTAATCTCAATCTCAGAAAACATGTCCTTAACAGCGAAGCTTAACACCAGAATGACCTGAATCAGAAGAAAACGAGGAAGCGAAGCGAACTGTTTCGATCATTAAATTCCATATCTCTAAGCAAGCTTCACATGCACTTCACGAGGGTTTCTTTCGAAAGAAAACGATAGTCCAACTCCAACCCATAGCAGAGAGAGAGAGAAAGAGATGGAGCTTGGCTTAGCAACAAAAAGGTAGCAAAGCAGGGAGCATAAAGTGTGGGAGAAAGAGAGAGTTAGAGAGAGAAGTGGGTGTTAGTGGTACGGTGTGTATGTATGGGTGGTAAGATCTGCTGTAGCAGACTTCAAGACACAATTCTGGGAACAAAGGACATTAACACATAGCTATGAGTTGGCGGTATTATTGGAAAATAACCAACATTTAAATATTCTATATTGGGTCATTGACCCAATTTAAGATTTATTGAATTTATTAACCTTATATAGAATTTTCCTATTTCAACCGTCTTTATATGAGATTTTTCCTAAAATATAAGAAAGAGTTAACTTTTTTTTGAAGATATTAAGAAAGCTAATTAAACTACTTTAAAAATTTATATTTTTCATTTTTTCCAAACTATTTTGCCTTACTTATAAATTGATATATAATCTAATGATACACAATATATCATATAATTAAGTAACTTATTTAGCTTCCTTGATCTCTAAAAAAAAAGTTAATTAGGTCTTATATTTAGAACTAGCGGAGTACTTATATTATAATTTTGCTGTGAAAATGTTCACTAAGAAGCAATTTTGCTATGGAAGTGTAAAAAATGTGGCAATTTTTCCTTGATCGTTATTCTAATTAATTTTGACCATTTATTGATCAAATATGTTAAGTGACAATCCACATGTTATCTACGTCATTTTTGTATAGGTGTAAATTTACTCCGAAAATTTTAAATCTAACTTTTATAAAAATGAAGTAGATGATGATACATGGATTTTCGTAACAAAATTGTAATTTAACAAAAATGATGTGACGGAATGTAGATTGACAGTTCAACATATTTAATCAATTAACGATCAAAATTAATTAGGATATCGTCAAGACAAAATTAGTGACCTTGTAACCCTTTCAAAACAAAAGTACCCCAAAAAATTTTAGAATAAAATTCCAAAATTGCTGATGAAAACCTTCGGCGAAATTGCCCCTAGTATTTTCCCTATATTATTCACTCAAATTGGCCGGTACCATCGTGTTCTGATTTTCTCCCGCAAGCCCTTGAATGTGAGGGTTTTGCTCTGTGGGATTCCATCTTCTCTGTCGACGACTAAAATCTTAGGTACACCATTTTGATTCTGAGCCTCTAACTTCTTCTGCTTCCCTTTGAGAAAACTGTTCTTTTCTCTCGAGCACTATGAGTGAAATGGCAGTGCATTGTGACGCGCCATTTCTTCCCGAAGATATTATTGTAAACATTGTCAAACGACTCCCTGTGAAATCCCTAATTCGATTCCAGTGTGTGTGCAAACGTTGGAAAAATCTCTTTAAAACTTCATCCTTCGTCACTGACCACCTCCATTACTCCTCGGCTCAAAACCCTTCTCTTCTTGTCAAGCCGGATAGGAACTGTCAGCCTCTGCACTTAAGTTTGATCGATGGCGACATAAATGCCTTAGAAGTTCAGATCCCACCTTTGATCGGTTCCTCTCCGGACTTTATGATCGTGGGTTCCAGCAATGGCTTGCTCTGTGTTGCAACCGATATGTATAAGGATTCCCTTTTCTTGTGGAATCCTGCTATTAGAGAGGTCAGACAGGTCCCTGAAACCAGAACTTCTAAATTTCCACGGTCTAATTGCATACTAGGATTTGGGTTCAGTGAAATTGTTGATGATTATAAGATAGTGAAAGCATATGCTTGGCGTGATGATGTGATTATTGGAGTTAAAATGTATTCATTAAGCACAGATTCATGGAAGAACATAGAATTTAGAAGCTTAGAGGGCTTAAAGCTTTTAAATTATTCTGTCACTGTCGATGGAGTCATCTTTTGGTCTGCTCTTGGGCCAGGTGATGTGGATTCTAGCTGTAATTTGATAGTTTCATTTGACATAGCCACAGAAGTGTTTACATTGATATTCATTCCTGAACCTTCTTGCTTACCAGACATTTCTGTGTGTGAAGACAAGTTTGCTATACTTTATCTGTCTCCAATTGTTGACATTCCAAATGGTCATCTATATTATTCCGTTGATTTGTGGGTGCTAGAGGAGGATATAGGATCTTGTACAGAGAGATGGAGTTGGACTAAGAAATATGCTCGGAGTTGGACTAACATATGTGCTATCGGTTCATCCTTGACCATTTGGAGGAATGAAGTTGTTTGTGCTTGTGGTTCTTTTAGAAATACTAGACTTACATATGAAGGTGGACAAGAAGTAGAGAATCATGAAGAAAACGTTGGTCTATATTTTCGCAATATCATTACCAATGAATGTATGATGTTTGCTATCCCTGAATATTCTTGCTATTCTCATGTTTTCAATTACGTGGAAAGCCTGGTTCCAGTCGGCAACATCCACTATCAACAACCTTGATGCTAAAGGTTTGTTATTAGAAGGCAAATATACTTTTGTTTTAAGTATTTTGGTGGAACGAATCCTTGTCAGTTGAGATCATTATGTTATAAAGATTTTGGTGCCCTTTAGATATGTCTTGTAAAATGATATATGCAAATTATTCAATGATAGATGTTTCGTTTTCTTGCTATATTTGATCTATCTGTAGTATCAAGTTGCTCATATTTACCACTCTGGCTCTGCACGTTGAAACTGTATTTTTCCCTCCATGTTTTTGCACATTCTAACGATTATTAATTGCTTGACTTCCATAAGTCACACTGTCATATTATATAAATGACAACATTCACAGTAATTAACCTTTTATTATATATAATACACACACTCTTTGAAGAGATAGTATTGCATGTGATTATTAATAAAACAGTTTGCATATTATATTAAAGGGAAAATTCCTTCAAGGTCTTAAGAGACCAAGAAAATGTCAAAAAAGTCCTAGAGAAAATTCTGATGTTAAAAAGGTCCTTTGGAGTTGTTAAAACCCGAGATGGAGTTTGTCTATGCCTTACTGAAGGAGTTTCAATGAGATTTTTTTGACATCAGAATTTTCTTCAAAACTTTTTTAATATTTTATTGATCCCTTAGAACCTTCAAGGGATTTTCCTTATGGATTTGATTGTGACATGCGACGTAGTCCAGCCTAATGGCACATGCATACCTACATAAACAACAATATTGCAAATTTTTATATCACATGTCCAAATTTATGTACATGGTCTTTTATTAAAATAGAGGGACATTTCTCAAGATCAGACCATTAAGATTTCTATTATTTTTTTTTTTTAAAAAGAAAAACTGTGAAAATAAAAATGGCAAATCCCTCTAAGGTCAACGGACCAACATAATTTCAAATAAGTCTATTGGAAAAGTCACCGTCAGGAAGGTCCGTGGAACTTTTGTGTCATAGTCTAGGGATGTCCAAAAAACCCGAGTAGTCCAGGTGGTGACCGTGCGGTCCGACCCGACCCGGTCCTCTAAAAAAAAAAAAAAAGGTCCGGGACCATATTACCTAGACGGTCTGATCGGGTTGGACTGGACCTTGATCCAAGGGCTCATACCCCTTCGACTGGTCCAGTCTGGCCCGAAATTTATTTTTTTTATTTTTATTTTATTTTTATCTTCATTTGTGATCATTTATTAATTGGAGACTTGTAATTTTAAACTTGCAAGAAACATTTTGTATTTAGTTTTGGGACCAAAATTTTTTATTGATGGTCCAATTTAGTCTAAAGAAATGGCAAAAAAAATAAAAAATAAATAAAATAGGTCTGGACTGGACGATCGGACAATCCACCGGACCGGTCTGGACTAACCCGAGCTCGGCCGTGCTTGCGAACCAAATCTTGGGTTGACCCCCAACCCGATCTAGTCTGGTCCATAGACATGCTATGTCATACAATGCAAAGGTGAAATGACCAAAAAATCGTTCAGGTATTGCTGAAAAACGGGGGAGTGACGCTATTTTCCCTCCTGAAACACAAAATTGTAGACAAGAATGTTATTGTTTTGTTAATGGAGTGCTTCTCACATACTCTATGTCGCGGTTATACTCTCGCAATCACTCGGGTCGGAGTCGCACCCATCCACCGAGCACGACATACTCTGAGTCGATCCATTCAGTGTACGGCTCCTCTTTGACAACCGCTCGACGATGTGTCGATTTCAAGTCTCTCGGTAAGTCCTCATGTGTAATTGAGGGTGATTTTTGTATGTCGGAAATCTCTCCAATACTCAAATCCACTGAAGCCACTCCATTTGATAGCTCCGACCCGGATGGAGCCCACGCCAACTCTTTCCAGTCCCAAGCCATGTGTGCCTGATGCCTAAGTTTTGGCGCTCTTGCTATTTGTATGCTCTCCAATTTACGAATCCTACAAAATGAGAAGGGGAAGAAATAAAATTGAGCAGGAATAAGAATTTGTGCTCCCTTAGTTGAAGGATTTGACTTGAGAACCTGAACAAGGAAAAGGTGGGTTATCAAAGAATACTCTTGACGCTATTTTCCCTACTTATGCTGCTCTGCTTCTTGTAATTGTAGACAAGAAAGTTGTTGTTCTGTTAATGGTTCCAATTAATTTGTGGTAGGAATCATATGGGTTTTTCTAAGAACGAAAAGAATTGATAACCCCAAACACTATATAATTGATCATTATTTGCTTTTTGAAAAGTGTTGTGAGAGATGAACTTTTAACAATACATAGTGGTCACACATGGGGTGATAGAAAATGGTGGTGGAGACTGGAGATGATAGAGGAGAAGTAGCAGAAAGAATAATGGATGAGGCTAATTTAACTTGCTTCTTGTAGCTTTCTAAAGGAGTAACATACCATGTGAACTATAGAGCATACACATTTAGTATATTAGTATATTTTGTTTGCACAAAGTGAAAATGCAATAAGTAGCCAAAGTTGATACTATGCTTTGCTCTTGCGCTGTAAGCTAAAATGAATTTGGAATTTGAGATTGTGTTAGTGGTGAAACAATTGCCTGAAAATTTGATGGAGCTTGATGCGTGTTGGTCTATATGTGAAGGGTAGAGTCTGAAAGTTAGATACAAAACGTACCTTTGGATCATTTTAATCCATTCCGATTGAAACCTACCTTTGTTCCTAATCAATTAAATTGTGAAATTAGGATTGATTCTATTTTGCATCATCCTAATTAAAAATGCAGATTGTCTTTTGGGCTTCTTGGTTAGAGCTTTTTATTCTCTTTATTTCAAAAATTGTTGAGTTAGTGTTTATGTTTGTTTGTTACAATGCATTTCAGTTTTTAGACTTTGAGCCCTCCAAATCAATCTTAACCCATGATTGATTGGTGGTTGTTATATGTATTGATTTATCTTTTTATTTAATAAATTGTAGTTTATAATAATAAAAAATTAAAAGTCATGTAGAATTAAATTGACTATGACAATTGCCTTTGAATTAAGGATCAACATGATAAGTGTAACTTTGGCGAAAGTAGATCTTGCAAAATATGCATGTAAATTTAACTACATTGAATACACAAATGATCATTACAATGTTGTGATTGGAAGGGAAATTGCCTCCTTATTTGTAACATCTTGCAAATGCACAGGAGAGATTATATGTTGTCATTGATTTCTCCTTTTTGTCCAATCTCTGCTTCTGTGAGAGGCCATCGAAAATGAACACTATACATATATTTTGCTTGTTATTCCTTGAGAAGCATGTTGTAGTAGATTTGCTGCCATTTCACAGAAATCACGTACTTCGGTTGTTTTTTGAGTTTACAAGATGAACACTATAATTTGTTGCCATTTCACAGAAATCATGTATTCCTTGTGACTTACTGTCAAGTGTGGTAATCTGAATTTCATTACATGCAACAATACCACTTGTTTTCATTTTTTTGTCTCTTCCGAATGTAGCTCAAGTCTATTGTAGCAAAGACATTAGTATCTGATCAACTCGAGGAAGTTGGGACATTCTTAGTTGTTGTTTGTTTAATTATTGATGTAGTTTGATGACTGCTTGATTACAACCTTGGTATCTTTTTTGTTTTACGGACTCTTGTGGGATTTATGTGCTTTCATGGCTACAGATTGGGACGGGAAAGAGCAAGGTGATGATGGATACACAATGCCGTTCTACTCCATAGAAGAACTTCATGAATTGAAGGTCGGTTTCTTGTGGTGGTGGTCGCTCATACTTTTCATGACCGGTGAGAAAAAGTGATTTCTTTGATCGAGGACTACCACAAGCGGAAGATGAGACATTAGGCAGCAAACTTGTTAGGTAGATAGGTTGACTTGTTATGGGCGAAAACAAAATTTTGATTGTATTTAGAACACTTGTTTGGTCCATCAATTGCTGTGTACATGTGAATTTGTATTTATGACAAAGTTATGAAGAATTTGTTTTTGTAGGAACGTTCATTGTATTCATGAAAATGACATTGCCAATTTGGTATTGTGTAAATGTTCTTAGGAACCTATTATTTGGTATTATGTATATGTTCATTTGAAGAATTTCTATTTATGAACGTTTATCAGTGGGTGTTAACAAGTCCATGAGTGGGTGTTAACAAGTCCATGAGTGGTTTTTAACAGCTGCATCAGTGGGTGTTACTAGTCCATCAGTGACTTTTAACACTGCATCAGTGGGTGTTAACAACTCCATTAGTGGGTGTTAACTAGTCCATCAATGACTTTTAACACGCATCGCTGACTTTTAACAACCTTGCATTAGTGAGTGTTACCAACTCCATCGCTGACTTTTACCAACTTGCATTAGTGAGTGTTACCAACTCCATCAGTGACTTTTAACAACTGTATCAGTGAGTGTTAAAAAGTCCATCAATGGGTTTTAACAAGTCCATCAGTGACTTTTAACAACTACATCAATGGGTGTTAACAACCTCATCAGTGGCTTTTGACAACTCTATCTGTGGGTGTTAACAACTCAATTACTGTCATTTTGTCAACTGCATAACCTGATTGGACAATAGTAACACAATTTAAATATATGAATATATTTGTTTTTCCAACTACACTTTTTTTTACAAGTTTATGTCATTACATAGACGATATCATTTAAAGATGTAGATGTATCTATGCTAACTTTGAATTTCACGCAAATTTCATTACTTTCTTTTCCAATTAAAGATGATATGATTATTTGCAACTCCTCATATGTTGTGCTTTCCTTTATACATCTTGTTTTTACCATACCACCAATATACTCACTTTCCTCTCCTTTACCATGTTCAAAGTTCCCCCTACATGAAAGAAACATAATAGGTTCTTCTCTCGAAGTACTAGCCATCTTTAATTATGATCTACAACATAAAGTTCATATTAACAACTTTAACAGTCATATTAACAACCAGAACTGTAGGTATTAATAACTATCTCATATTAGCGTTTTCACAGCCAAAATACCTTGATTGCATTCAACCATTCCCACTAAAAAAACATATCTTTCCTTCTGTTTCCACGCCAAAAAATAGAGCAACATCTTATTAACCTTACTTTACAACATACAGTTCGTATTAACAATTTAAACAATCATATTAACAACTATAACTATAGGTATTAACAACTATCTCATTTCAGCGGTTTTTGCAGCAAAAGTACTTTCATTCCATTCAACCATTCCCACTAAAAAATAGACATTTCCCTCTATTTTCATGCCGAAAAATAGAGCAAACTTTTATTAACCCTACCCTACAACATACAGTTTGTTAGTTCTCTATGTTTATTTTGATGATAACAGACAATTGTAATGAAGGAGAGTTATTGATTCAAGTAAAAATGTTTTAGTATTATGAAATTTTGTTTCAAAAACTGGTTTAAGTTTCTATCTTAAATTGACTCGAGTTAAGGTTGGCAGACTCAAGTCATGTGCTTTTGAAACTTCAGTCAAAATATGTTTTAACTATGACTAACTCGAGTTAACATTTTGGTAACTCGAGTTAAAACCTTTATGAAAGGCATCAACTCGAGTTAATGTTTTGTTAAACTCGAGTTGAGCTATGTGGTTTCAAACTTAGCTTTTCAAATATTTTCTAACAGTCAAAATACCAACTTGAGTTAATCTTGAGTAACTTGAGTTACGCTTTGAAACTTATTTTCAAATTGTTTTTGACAACTCGAGGTAAGTGATAATAACTCGAGTTATCTTTCGTTAGAGTCATCACTTAATAACTCGAGTTAACTCTGTGTTCAAATCTTTTTCAAAACTCAATTCAACAACTTTTGTGAAAAAGATATGGACTCGAGTTAGCATTTCCAACTCGAGTTAAGTTCTTACGAGAGATGTTTTCTCTAACTTATTTTTGAAGAAGATGAAGCTTTGACTAGAGTGATAATTGATCAACTCGAGTTAACCTAAGACCAACTCAAGTTAGCATTTCTGTTTTGCAAATCACAATGTTCCTAAATCTTAAATCTTTGCTTGTGATTTGACTACTTCTTATCATCACTCATTATTGTTCCTAACTACTTTTAATCAGTTTATTAATGAGTTTTAGATGATTAGATGAAGGATTAATAAAAAAACATTGATTACGTCAATTGCAATAAATGCGTTTCCAGAAAACAAATCATGAATGTGGCAATCACTTTCTAAGCAAATGCAAAGGCATTCTGTCCTCTTTCCTTAATTAGAAGTTTCAACATCCAATAGGAAGAACAGAAAGAATGTCAAAGTGACGAATGACAGCGCTCATCTGGAAAATCTAAGGCTGTGAGTAACGGACGAGCTTCATGTCTAACGGCTACATTCAATACTCAACGGCTCATTGAAAGCTTCTCTATGGTCATTAATTTCCTTCACCAAATATAAGTAGAAGCATTCAATATGTTCGAACTACAAAAACACAACGCTCAAACGAAATATACACATTTATTGTTTCATCTACTACTATGTAATATATTTAGATATTTTAATCTGTAGTGTTTATCAATATACTCTGAGAGAGTTCAATTATATTCATCTTTTCTGTAAAGATACTCAAGGTAGTGGGACCTTGAGAGTGGGTGTATTGATTACAACTTGTAAGAGGGAGTGAATCCTAGAGAGAGGAATACTTCGAGTACATAGTGTGAAATCAAGTTGAAAGAGATAGTGAAATACCTAGAGTCTAGGAACTCGATGTAGGTCAAGAGTTTAGACTGAACCAGTACAAATCTCTTGTGTCAGTTCTTCTCCTACTCTCTCTATTTAGCTCCGTTTTAGTGTGTGAGTTTCAGGGGAAATCGAAAAAGTTTTCACCCCCCTCTTAGGTGATATTCCTGCTTTCACAATTGGTATTAACAACTACAACTGTAGGTATTAACAACTATCCCACTTCAGCGTTTTTGCAGCTAAAATACCTTCATCACATTTAACCATTCCGACTAAAAACAAACTTTTCCCTCTGTTTCTATGCCCAAAAATAGAGTAATATTTTATTAACCCTACCTTACAATGATTAAAGACCAACTAAAATGGTGATGATGAAATCTTGATCAAAATCTTAGCATTTCTTACCTATCTCCTAGCCGATAATAACATAAATGAGCCCAAGCTCCAACCTTTCAACCAGCCACCCTCAATCTGAAAAAAGAAGAAGCATACAGAGCAAAGAAAAACCATCTCAATTGAGCCTCCAACACAGTTGATGAAAAACGGCATGCATGTAATCAGAACACACCCTTCAACATTAGACCTTCAACCTTGATCGCCCCCCTTTTGTTGTGGGGATCACGGTCTCCATTGTTTCCTTTCTCAGTGATCAGAACACAGTGCTCCAAAACATTTTCCCTTCCTTTTCCTTTTTTAATCTTGGGGGCACCAATGTAATTCCATTTTTTCATTAATACCCATCAAGTGCTTTGGAACTTTTGTAACATGTGACTTTTCTAAAGGACTTTTGAAATTATGTTGGTCCCTTGAGACTTTAGAGGGATTTTCCCAAATAAAAACATCAACCAACGTTTGGCAAAATGTAGCAAGTTCTGAACAACATGAACATAGAGAAAGAAGTATGTATTTACCAAAGTTATTAAACCCGAACCAATTCGTCCGGTTTGGCCTAAAAACCAGTGAATCAGTCGGTCAACTAGTCCGGTTCAGACAATAACCCAATTTATTTATTTTTAAGTCGATTTTCTTATTTTCTTTATAATTTCGTATTAATAACTTTGAAATCTTCACTTTTTGCGATTTGGCCCCATGTTAGTACGATTTGACCCATGACCCAATACCCCGATTGGTTTAGTGGACCGGTATGGATTTAATAACCTTGGCATTTACTATCCAGACCATGTATTGAAATAGATAACTTTTAATAAAAAGGGATAATGATACACAAATTGTTGAATATATTATACATAAGCCCAATGTCAAGTGTATAGAATAGAGGCCCATCTGTTATAGCCCATTTAATTGTACATCCGTTATGTTTCCTGTATGGATATGTTTGTGTGTAATTGTAAAACCCTAAAGCCTATACACTATAAATACAAGAATGTAAGGCTGCTCATTACTGTGCCTTATACAAAAAACTCTCATCTTAAAATATTATCTTGGTATTACAGCAACAAAGGCAAATAGCCATGGCACAAACCACACAGACATCCTCCAATACTGATTCTCTTGTATCTGTTGCTGCTCTATCAAAGGGAGCACCCTCATCCAACGCTCATAGCATCAGTCAAGTTTGCTCCATCAAGCTAGATGGCACAAACTTCCTAGTGTGGCAAACACATGTCCTCCCTATCATCAAGGGTCACAAACTCGAAGGTTTCATCAATGGCACCAAGGCGTGTCCACCTCAGTTTGTCATGAAAAAGATGCAACGAAGCCCAACCCAGCATTTGAGGATTGGGTTGTAGCAGACTAGCTGCTGTTTGGCTGGCAATTAAACACCATGAGTTTGGAGATTTCTTCTCAAATGGTTGTTGTATCAACTGTTGCTGGTCTTTAGGAAGTTGCAAAATAAGTGGTTGGTGCTCAAACTAAATCCAGAGTATTAATGTTGAAATCTGACTTCTAGAGAACCAGAAAAGGAAATTTAAAAATGACTAAATACCTTTCTAAGTTGAAGAGCGTTTCTGAACAGCTTGCTATTGCTGGTTGTCCTATCTGTCTACCAGATTTGATTATTCAGGTTCTTGCTGGTCTAGATGCTGACTATAATCCCATTGTTGTTCAACTTAGTAGAGAAGCAAGTGATCTAACTTGGATTGAATTTCAATCTTTGCAATTAACCTATGAAAGTCGAATGGAGCAACTAAGTCAGTTGGCAAATATGTCAGTTAACACAAACTTTGTCAACTATACCAGGGCTGAAAACTACTCACCACGTGGGCCTTGGCGTGGTGGAAACTCAAGAGGCCGCTGGAATCAAAATAGAGGAAGGCGCACCTACCACAATGGTGGCCGTAACAGTACCCAGGATGACAGACCACAGTGTCAGCTGTGTGATCGTCATGGTCACACTGTTGAAACTTGCTTCCATCGTTTTGACAGAAATTTTGTTAAAAACAGCAAAAAGAAAACCAATACTGATCATAATACCTCATGTTTTACCTCTGATTTTGCATCCTACTGGGCTACTCCTGAAACCGTCGGTGATGATGGATGGCACCTTGACAGTGGAGCAACCTGCCATGTCACCAATGATGCTACCTGCATTGAAAACCCAAGTCAGACCCTCTTGGGTAAGATGCGCATTATTGTTGGTAACGGTGATAAAGTTAAGGTAGAAAAGATTGGTTCAACCACGGTCTCAAATATTCCTAACAAAACAATGAAGTTAAATGATGTCTTATACACTCCTAGCATTACTAAAAACCTGCTGAGTGTCTATAAAATTGCTGATGACAATGATGCTGATGTTGTTTTTAACAAACATAATCTCATGTTTCCAAACCTCTTGAAATGGAAACCATCTGTCCTTTCCATCATGACTACGGTATTCATGACCATAAAACATTTCTTGTTTGTTCGGTTTAAAAGCTCATCATCGAGGGGCCTCATCGAGGGCCCAGTATTATCTCTCTACAAATGTGAGGGACAAATTCCATCTTGACCATTCACATTCCTTCGCATGAAAATCCACCGATCCCGATCCTAGCCTTTATCATCACTCGGTCAAAGGTGACTTTTGACTAGGTCAAAGACCCGTGACTCATCATGTAGGAATCCATGATGATCTCGGTCATAGGGCGTTGACGCGGTTATACATGAGATAAGCTTATGACTTAATCCATGCAGCTTTCTCATAGTGGGTCGGTCCAAAGACCTTGTACTCTTACAAGTGCCCATGACTTTGATTTGTATCTCCATACCTCATCAAAGTCATATCGGTCTTATCTCATCTTCGCTCCCGCGTAGATGACCGATCGAGGACATTTAGGATATCATCTATAAGATATATCCGGGGATCGATTATCACCGTAAACATGCCAATGAAGTGATAACTTAATGGAGAACAATGACTTGCCCTAGGGCATAATTTCCAACAGACTCCCACTTGCACTAGGCGCAATCATTAATTACTTTAATTCCCATTGCCCTAACATGACGCTCATGTTTTGCTTGTGAAAGCGGCTTAGTAAGAGGATCAACTACATTGTCTTCTCCTGGTACTTTGCATTGATTTGCATTACCTCTTTTATTGATTTCTCCGATAAGATGAAATCGCCTGAGTACATGCCTGGTCTTTTGATGTGACCTAGGCTCCTTGGTCTGTGCAATAGCGCCACTATTGTCACAGAACAAGTCTATTGGATTTGAGATGGTAGGAACCACTCCAAGTTCATAAATGAACTTTCTAATCCAAACAGCCTCCCTAGCTGCATCCAATGCTGCTATACACTCAGCTTCCATATTGTAAAATCAAATACGGTGCTCGATTAGAGCTCTTTCAGCTTACCGTACCACCATTCAACACATATCCTGATTGCGAACTTAGATCATCTTGGTCAGTTTGGAAACTCGCATCTATGTAACCAGTTACACAGAGCTCATCTTCCAAGCCACCATATACTAAGAATAGGTCCTTAGTCCTTCTTAAGTACTTAAGGATATTCTTGATAGCAGTCCAGTGACTCTCACCGGGATCTTGTTTATATCTGCTGGTCATACTCAAGGCAAATGACACATTTGGTCGAGTACATAACATGGCATACATGATAGATCCAATGGCGGAGGCATATGGAATCTTACTCTTGCGGTCTCTTTGATCTTGTATACTAGGACACAGATCCTTACTGAGATCAATGCCATGAGAGATGGGTATGTTTAGATTCCTTCATACTGAACCTATGCAGTATCTTGTCTATATATGTGCTCTGACTTAGGCCTATCAGCCTCTTGGATCTATCTCTATAGATCCTTATCGCTAGGATATAAGTGGCTTCGCCTAAATCATTCATTGAGAAAGACTTTCCTAACCAAGACTTGACACTTTGCATGGTAGGAATGTGATTCCCAATGAATAGGATGTCATCAACATGAAGCACTAGAAATACAACTGTGCTCCCACTAACCTTCTTGTAAACACAAGATGCATCGATGTTTTGAATGAATTCAAACTCTTTGACTACTTCATCAAAACAACGATTCCTACTCCAATATGCGTGCTTCAATCCATAAATGGATCTTTGAAGCTTACATACTTTACCAGAGTCATCTGGACGCACAAAACCCTTAGGTTGTGTCATGTACACATCCTCAAGCAGCTTTCCGTTAAGGAAGACTGTTTTGACGTCCATTTGCCATATCTCATAGTCATAATATGATGCAATGGCAAGAAGGATTCTGATTGATCTGGCCATTGCAACTAGGGAAAAGGTTTCATCATACTCCACACCATGAGTGAATCCTTTTGCAACCAGCTGTGCCTTGAAGACATTTACCATGTCAGTTTTCTCTTCGAAAACCCTCTTGCACCCAACGGTTTTTACACCTTGAGGTGGGTCGACTAAGGTCCATACCTTATTGTCGTACATGGATTGCATTTCAAACTTCATGGCATCTAGCCATCTTTCTGATTTTGGTCCCACCACGGCCTCTCGATAGGTGGTTGGCTCATTCTGTTTAATGAGCAAAACATCACGACTTCCAGTGATCAAAAATCCATATCTCTGAGGCTGTAGCCGTGATCTTTTGGACCTTCGTGGCTTTGTGTTACTTGAGCAGGCTCAACAACTTCTTGTTGTGAGTCTTCTCCGGTTTCCATATGTGGTTCTACATTGTCCTGTGACTCTCGAACTTCTTCGAGGTTCACATTACTCCCACTAATTCTTTTAGAGATAAACTCTTTTTCCTAAAAGATACAATTCCGAATAACAAACACTTTGTGATCGGTGGGATTGTAGACATAGTATCCTATAGTTTCCTTAGGATACCCCACAAAAGGGCATTTTGAGGATCTGTATGATTATTCATCGAGGGCTTGTCGTTTAACACAAACCTCATATCCCCAAATCTTAAGAAATGACAAACCGGGTTTCTTCCCAGTCCATATCTCATATGGTGTCTTTTCAACTGCCTTTGACGGAACACGATTTAGTGTGAACGCAGCTATTTCTAGGGCATGACCCCAAAAGGAAGGTGAAAGATCTGTTTGACTCATATAAATCAAACCATATCAAATAAAGTTCGATTCCTCTGTTCAGAAACACCATTCCATTGAGGTGTTATGGAGGAGTAAGTTGTGAGAAGATCTCACAACTCCTAAGATGGTCAAATAACTCTTGGCTCAAATATTCGCCACCTCGACCGGATCGAAGTGCTTTAATTATTTTGCCAAGTTGGTTTTGCACTTCATTTGGAATATTTTGAACATTTCAAAAGATTCAATTTTATATTTGATTAGGTAGATATACCCATATATACTAAAATCATCTATAAAAGTAATAAAGTGCAAATGACCTCCTCGGAAAATGTATTCATTGGTCCACACACATCCGTATGTATGAGGCCCAATAAATCGGTGACCCTCTCACTTGTGTCTAGTAAGAGCGCCTTTGTCATCTTTCCCAATAAATAAGACTCACATGTATCAAATGATTAAAATCAAATGAATTTAGAAATCCATCTCGTGATGGAGTTTCAAAATGCGTTTCTCATTTATATGGCCTAGACGACAATGCCATAGGTAGGTTGGATTCAAATCATTTGACTTGAACCTTTTAGTAGTTATGTCATAGATTCATTCATTATTAGGATGTTCTTAATTAAGCACACAATGACCAATGCAAATCACCATGAGCATAAAATTGTCATTATGGAAAATTTGAAAATTTACGATTCCTAAATAAGAACGTAATAAAGTATTGTTCTTGATCAAAGCAAGAACATAAAAGCAACTGTTCAAAAATAAACAAAAGCCCACTTTGGGCAAAACTATTTCATAAGTGCCTATGGCTAAATCGAATCTTGTTGCTCGATTTCCGGCTCGTAGGTCAACTTTGCCCTTCTTCAATTTTCTCTTGTCCTTGAGACCACCACATTTGTACAAATGTGAGATCCACATGTAGTATCTAATACCCATGTAGAGGAAGTAGAAAAGTGAATATCTATGACATAGATACACAGGCGATAGCCCCGCTATCCTTCTTGTCATTTTCCGAGATGTTCTTGATAGAGCTTGCAGTTCCTCTTCCAATGATCGATTTCATTGCAAAAGAAGCAGACCCCATCCTTCGGAGGTTTTGCCTTCTTGGCTTTCCGTTTCATACCCCTTCCTCTCGAACGGACAAAACAGAATTGGGCCTCTTCTCAAGACTTTTCTCGGCGGTTTTGAGCATCTCATGAAGTTCGAAATTGATTCCTTCATGTTGTTCATGTTGTAATTCATGACAACGTGTTCATAAATTCCTAGGAGTGAGCTCAAGATCACATCTCGTAGCTAACTCCTTGGAGATAGGGAATCTAAGCCTCTCAAGGTGATCAATGTAGCCTTTCATTTTCAACAAATGAGGACTAAGCGATTCACCTTCACCATCTTGCAAGAGAATAAGGCCTTTATGGTCTCATACCTCTCTTGCTTTGCCTGTTGCTGGAACATTTCCATAGGATGATCAATCATCTCAGACACCTCCATGTGTTCTAGATCTCCATAGAGGTCTAGAACCACAGTGGCAGGCATCAGGCATCCTGTGTCCATAGTGTAACACCCCCTGGGGGTGCCGGCATTCTTTGCCTTTATCTTACGCAGTAGTGTGGCAAAATCAGAAATAGTTCGTTATACTGATACAGCGGAATTAAACTTGATTACATAACATGGGTAATCCCAGGGTTTATACCCCTACAAACAATTACATTCAGTGAAAATTAAAACTAAAACCAACTAAACACCATCACCCCTTGGTTCTTCAAGATGTCCCTTTGTTGGGCCTCTTCAAGCAACGCTTGTCCTTGAACCATGTGCAGCACTTCTCTTCCTGCGCTCACTTTGTTTATTGGTTGGTAGTAGGGGGTGAGATTCTGAGGAATCCCAGTAGTAGACAATACCAAACAATGCATGCAAGATAAATGCTAATGTATGATATACTTGCCTTGCACAAGCTCATGTTAACATAATGACATATCTGCATGCTCAATGCTTCATGCATCATACTCATGGCCATAGCATAATCATAAACAGAGGTTCAATCAATCAAGTATGTTAAACATAGCAAGCAAGTATAGCGATCAAACATATACATACAAGTAATAATATCAAATACATGCAAGTAAGGTAAGCCCACTACCTTTTAAGGACTACTGTCCTTACACGGGTTCCTCTTTTCGCTAACCGTCATGGTTTCTTGAAGTTCTTTCCTTCTCCTTCTGACCCTAAGGACATAACCATACCTTTAGAACCAGAGGCAATGAATGTTTATTTTCCTTTTTAACCCTTTTTGCAAAACTTATTATTTCTGGCGCTTAACTTACTCATTTATGAATTAATCTCTTAACTGGCCAGAAAATCCAGTAACTTCAATCATTTTTAATAAGTTACAAAAAAATCATTTTAAGGTTCCGTCAACTCTCACGTGATCCTAGAGAAGTCCACTTTCATAGAAAAATACTTTCAAAGGTCATGACTTGTGAAATAATTCCCAGAATTTACGTCTTTACTGACTGTCCTGTTAGGCTTCCAAAAGTAATGACTCAAATTTAAAAATTAATATCTCACTGATCAGGACCTTAAAAAAATTACAAAATTTATATTCCCTAAACTCTCACTGTGCTCTATGCATGCCTGAAAAATTTGACCATTTAATACATACTTTAACCCATTCAAAATCACATGTTCAAACCTTTTGCCCAGTTTTCATCTGCAGGACGTAGGGTCATATTGTAACATTTATTATTCACTGTACAGGCATCAAAAAAATACAAAATACCCATATTTTTAAAGGTGTACATGTCCTCTACGTCCTAAAATATTTTTAGAATTTTTAAAGAACATTAACCCAATGAAACCTTTCTTACAAGCTCTCTGGGTTCATTGGCTCAAAACTGGCAAATTGAATCTCTTTATTGTGCTCGTGATTTTATATTTAAAAATGCCTTTGAAAAATCATCAAAAATATTTTTCCCACACGATTTTTCATAAGGAAAACAGTGGTGGTCTTAGAATTTCGAAATTCCACTTATTTCTTTGATTTCACCACAGATTTCCAAATCTGGGGTTTAACTGAAAATGCTAGAATTTGAAGAAGATGAAGGATGTTCTTACCACTTTGGCTTGCTATTGAGCATGTGATCGACTATACCACACTTATCCTTCAGCCAAGCCTTTAAAAAATCACATGCATGTAAGTTTTTCTGAAAATGTTGAATACTCACTTATACCGGAAAATTTACGCTCAACTAATCACCCGAACCTTAGGACATAGTTGGGTGGCATCTTTTCCAATCGGATGTACGCCGTATAAGTGCCTAGTGCCCCTTTTTCTGTGACACTTTAATTCCATGGCTTATACTCAATTCTCAGGGCTCAAAATTCGGGATGTTACACTGTTGCTGGAACATTTCCAAAGGATGATCATTCATCTCAGAGTCCTCCATATGTTTCAGATCTTCATCAAGATCTGGAATCATGGTGGCGAGCATCGAGCATCCCGTATCCATAGAGTCATTTTGATGCTTCATGTAAGCATTAGTTTGATCTCTTGGATCATTAGCTGCGAGCTCATTAGGAATGGGTTGATCGATGAGATACTCCTTTCTTAGTGTTTAGGATCAACGCTTAAATCCCCAAACATGTCAAGAAACTTTGTCTCATCGAGTTCGTCCTTCTCAAGGACCGATCGCATTGATGGTGTTACAGTGTTACTATTTGACATGATTCTACAATTTAAAAGATATGCAAAGTTAGTTAATATTCTCCCACTAAATTAACGACCCTCATTTTAATTAGTGGGCTAAGATCCATATTTGGCTTGATCTTAAGTCCGCTTTGGCAGGACGCTTAAAAAACAAGTTATTTAGGTAGGCAACTACTTTGCCAATTACATCACATGTAACTCTTATATCCTTATGGGATTTGATCATCATATGACCTAGCATGTTTAATCCCATCCAATGCCTTGAGATCCAAAACCGTTTTGATAATCTCAATTAAGTCAAGACAATAATGAATATAGAGTATCACCATTATTCTCTCTTGCCTCACCAAGATAACTCAAATGCATCCACTTTGGTAGAACATACAAATGGGTGATCTAGGTTTTGACAAGTATTCATTTATTGACGACATTGTGACTTAAGATTGTATTTAGAGGGTATTTATTGATATTAACTAATTAATCTTATTAATTTTACCTATATGAATGCAATCCTCATTGTATATCATATAATGTCTAATTTAATTATGATATGATCACATCAAACATAATTAAGAAAAAAAACTCGTGACACAACATGGCTCATCTAACCTAGAGTCCACTCAAGCCAATGAGGGGACTTCTCTAAATAATAAAAGAAAATACATATAGAGAAACCTCTTTTAACATTCGAGGGGAGTGAGATGAGAAGAGAATGTACATCAAGATCATTTAGAGAGAGAGAGGCATGGCACGCGAGGCCATGTTTAAATTACAAACTTGTAAAATCTCTAGAGCCATGTTGTTCACCATACCCAAACAACACTTTGAAAGGTAAATTAATATATACATTAATTCATGATAAAATCCTCTAATTTTATATTATATTAGATAATACATATATAATATGCCATGATTTAATTAATCGCACTACGAACAATCAGGCGGTCCCTACGGCTTCAAAACATCATATTTCTTTAGAAAATTTCTTTCGTAAAACATAATTTTAACCCCAAAAAGGCGTCGACTAAACCTGATTTCGCGTCGATGAAGAAGGCCGTCCCCAACGCCGTTGATCTGAACGTCCGAACGCAGCCATGTCTAACATGACTATCGTTAAATCTGGACAGCCCAGAAAACTACGTTGAAGGATGAACCCTAACATCCTCGCGAATCCGGCGTGTTCGACTCGGCCTTCAACCCACGTCGCGTATGATTGTCGTCTCTGAATGTTTCGAGAATATGATCAATACGCGAGCAATGAGCCATCCGAGAATCACCAATGTTCGATCACCATCAAACGTGTCTGATGATTCCGACCCCAACGATTCCAGCGTGATCGAGTTTCCAAACGTCCCAACGCGATCGAGTTTCAAATGTTTCAGAAACGCGACCTAGGTTCAAGTGGATGAACGATTCAGCCTGATCATACTACGTCCTAAACGATTCAGAACTGGATGAAACCGTCGCGGCTCCATGTTAGAGAACCGACTGAAAACTTTAACGCGAACTTAGAAACAAAAGATCAGGATTCGATTTGACATTCATATATCAACCATATATAATAATCAAACGAAAGAAGCTGATTTAAACGCACGTTGAGTTGGCTCGATGCCCTTTGTTGAAATCCGTACAACGCGGCGGATTAAAAACTTACGAGATCCAATCCCGAGGATCACTCGAGTGCGTTTAAACAAGGCTAGGGAATCCGAAATTACCTTAGGAGAATTCGTTCGCGGCTTGTTCTTCGTTGAGCAGGTGGGCTACCTCCTCGATCAATGAGGCGACTCGTAGGATCGTCTTCCTCCACCGGTATCCACACGAACAACTCCCGAACACGGCTACTGACGGCGTGCTAGCGCCTCTTGTGCGTCTCTCTTAATTTTACATTCTAGGGTTTTTCTCGCGGCTTTTAAATGCGCTTGACAAAATGTCTGTGAGTTTTCCAAACCCGTTCAGCGCATTATATAAAATTAATCCTCATTAATTTTGAAATTCAAATTTCAAATATGGATTAAAATACATTAATTACATCAATCAAATCGACGTAACGTATTTAATCCGCATTAAAAGCGATTTGAAATTCAAATTTGGAATCTGGATTAAAATAAATGTATTAATTAAATCCATCTAATAGATCTAATCAAATCCATTTATTCAATCCAAATTAAAAAGCCTTGATTTAATTTATCTCTATAAATTAAATCCGAGAAATAATATCTATCTATTTAATTTAAATTTGAGATACCATATCTCAATTTAATATTAAAGATATACGATATCTTTATTCAAAAATTAAATAAGATACAATATCTCAATTTGTTTTAGATATTTAATTTATCAAATAAATTAAATACAAAACAAATTATATATATTAATATTATAATCTCTATTAATAATATTAACATATATTAATTTCGAATTTAATATATATATATATATATATCCTAGATTAAATTCGGTATTCATTAAATCTTAGGCGTATCTAAGATTCAATGAATCTGACACATTTGCTCGTGTTGAGTTATTCTTGTGTGCGTCCTCATAGCCCATATGAGATTGGCAGTGGGCCAACACTTTGTCAGCCCACAAGTCGCAAGCGGCCTCTAACAAGACATTGCGACTACCCAATTCACATGGGGATCGATGACACGATACAACCTATCGTACAACCATGTCACGTCCCTTTTGTCACGCGATAATTTGGTCAAGGATGAGGCATGGATAATGTCAACTTCCTTTTCTTGACCACTACTTTCTCGATTCTCGAGTAGTCTAATAAGTGAAAATGGAAACTCCTTTCCATCACGAAGACGGCATACATTTCTTAGACTCACTCATCGAGGGGCCCGATAGTATCTCTCTACAAATGTGAGGGACAAATTCCATCTTGACCATTCACATTCCTCCGCATGAAAATCACGATCCCGATCCCACCTTTATCATCACCCGATCAAAGGTGACTTTTGACTAGGTCAAAGACCAGTGACTCATCATGTAGGAATCCATGATGATCTCAGGTCATAAGGCGTCGTGACGCGGTTATACATGAGATAAGCTTATGACTAGATCCATGCAGCTTTCTCATAGTGGGTCGGTCCAGCACCTTGTACTCTTACAAGTGCCCATGACTTTGATTCGTATCTCCATACGTCATCAAAGTCATACTGGTCTTACCTCATCTTTGCTCCAGCGTAGATGACCGATCAGGGACATTTAGAATATCATCTATAAGATATATCCAGGGACCAGTTATCACTGTAAACATGTGAATGAAGTGATAACTTAATGGAGAATAATGACTTGCCCTAAGGCATAATTTCCAACACTATATGCATATGTCTGTGTGTAATTGTAAAACCATAAAGCCTATACACTATAAATACAAGAATGCAAGGCTGCTCATTACTGTGCCTTATACAGAAAACTCTCATCTTAAAATATTATCTCAAATTAATTCTTATATCCATTGCATTGCATATATTTCTACTAAGTTTCAATTCCAAATTTGTAATCAATGGCAAAATTCAATTCCAAGTTTGATGATCACATCCTCAACCTTCTAAACGCATGTTTTGAAGATGAACGTTGTGAATCTGAACACCTTGTAAAATTGTTTGCTAACGAGGTAACACAGGTGTAAAAAACAATAATTTGCCGTGAAAATTTCTTATAAGATTGGTTCATTTTCAAAAAAGAAAAAAATTCTCCTAAATCTGCTTACAATAATGCACATTGTAGCATTCTTTTTTTAGTGCTGCCAGAAGACTTAATGAGAAGGTATTCCAAGCACTCACCTGTAAATCAGACAGATTCATAACATCCTCTAATAAATATCATATAGGAAACTCGTTTTCATCAAACTTTTATTGTTCAACATCTAAGGTAAAAAGATCCAAGATACTTAAAATGTCGGCTCCCCGAAAAACCTAAGGCTTTGTTTGCGAGTTTTGAGGGGAGGGGAAAGAAGGGGATGCAAGGAGAAGGGAGGCGAGGGGAGGGAAGGGAAATGGAGGATATTTCTTCCCCTTGTTTGGGAGTTAAAAAAATAGTAAGGGAGGAAGATGAAGGATTAATGAGTTATTTTTACCATTTTGTCCTTTTCTTTAATAATTAATATAATTATTATACTTTACAAATAAATTTAAATTTAAATTTTCTAAAAAAATTATTTATGTAATTTTTATATTCAAGAAATTATTTATGTGGTGGTGGCGGTGGCGGCGGCGGCGGTGGGGAACGATGGTAAAAAAGTAATTAATCTATTTTTCCTTTTAAAACCCCCATATTGGGGGAACTTTATTTTTTAGAAGAAAGAGGGTTTTGGATTTGTAAAAATCCTTGATTTCCTCCCCTCTTATTTTTAAAACTTGAAAACAAGGGAAGGGACTACCAAAACCCTCCCTTCCCTTTTTTTCCTCCAAAATGGAACTCTCAAACAGTCCTTAAATGAACCACAAGGTGGTAAAGTAAGGTAGAAAGAAGAAGACATGCGAATATCTTATCGCTCCAATGTGCAATGGTCAAAAAGGTGACCAAGGGGTAAAAAGGTATTTGAAAGAGTCTAAAACCTATCCTGTTGGATATTTTCTGGAACCCCAGATTTTATTATTGAGTTAAGTAGTAAATTTGTTCCGGAAGTATACTCTCAGGAGCAATTTTCCCTATAAATTTTTTTAGGCTCAATGTAATCCGGAAGTTTAAAAACATAGCAAGCTTGCCCTTTTCCGTTAAAAACTAACGTTGACAGTTAAAAAGTTGACATTGAAGGTTAACTTTTTAACGGAAAATGGCAAAATTGCTACGTTTTTAAACTTTTGTGGCTACATTGAGTCAAAAAACTTTCAAGGTAAAATTGCTCATGAACGTTATTTCCGGAGCAAATTTACTACTTAACCTTCTATTATTTACTAGGTATGAAAAAGATCCACCTAAGCTATATAGTACTCCCTCAAGTCCTAATTATAAAACCTAGTTGAATTTTTTTGAGAGATTAAGAAAGTTAATTAAATTACTTTAGAGTATTTTTATTTTTTCCTTCAAACTAATTAGTTTAACAAATAAACTAATATATAATCTAAGGATATAGAACATATGAAATGATTAATTAACTTATTTAGTTTCCTTAATCTCTCCAAAGAAAGTCAATTAGGTTTTATAATTAGGACCTGGAGGTAGTAATAGATTGATAATGTTCATGTAGTAGGCAAGTACAAGGAGGAGCGGGGTGTTCAACAAAATCTTATGGATAACTGGATAAGCACAAGACTTATTTATTTTTAAAAGTAATATATACTATAAAATAATTTATTTATTATATATTCAGTGTTATTGGTGGAAATAATTATCGATGAAAAATTTCTACAAATTGTCCCTTAGGCTTTGTTTGGAAGTTTGATTTGTGTGCATTCCAACGATAGAAAAGAAAAAAGAAATCGAAATGACGAGAGTGTTTTATTTGAATGAGGGTAAAAAAGTAATTAATCTATTTTCCTTCCACATATTGGGGAAATTTATTTTTTAGAAGAAAGAGGGTTTTGGGGGATTTGTAAAAATCTCGATTTTCTCCCCTTTTATTTTTAAAACTTGCAAACAAGGGAAGAGACTACCAAAACCTTCCCTTCCCTTTCCTAAAGCTTTGTTTGGGAGTTTGGAGAGGAGGGGAAGGAAGGGATGTTAGCTCCTATTGTTTTGATGATAACAAGAATTTAAGTTTTAAAAATAAAGAACTTGAGGAAATAAATTTGATCTTAGCATGAATTCTCGAGAATGGGATCATGATTCTCGAGAATGGTAGTTTTTCTGTTATGCTGAGACAATTCTTGAGAATGAAGCTTCATATGGTCATGGCTAAGATTCTTGAGAGTGCACCTTGGATTCTCGAGAATGAAATTCATTGATAACAATTTTTTCTCTATAAAGAGTAATTCTCGAGAATACTACCATGACTCTTGAGAATGATTCAAATGACTCTGTTTTATCTGTCTCTTTGCACCTATGAGATTCTCTAGTATGATATTTCAATTCTCAAGAATTAGCTTGAGCGTTACTCTTCTGATTCCTTCTCAGTGTTTCAAAATACAAGCAATTCTCGAGAATTATAGATGCATTCTCGAGAATGCCTCATCATATCACCTGCGAAGAAAAAGGCTGAACATGCTATTCTCGAGAACATATGAAACACACTCTCTAGAATTTTATTCTTCATGGATTCTCGAGAATCATAAGAGCAGTTCTCGAGAATCATCATTGATCTTTTTAGATTTTCGCTCTCGAGACATGTAAATCACTGATTATATCTTGGGTATTCTATATTATTTATTTATGTTTAATCTAACCAAGTTTAAACAGTTTATTAGTATATTTTAGAGAAGTTTATCATGGTTTAAACACTAAATCTTCATAAAACTTTACAACGTGTCAGAAGCATTTATTGCGCTGAAAAAGCAAAACAGGAAAACGAAATTAAAGCGTGTAGCAGGCAAAGACATCCCTTCGAGGCATACTTATTCCAGCTATTATTCTGAGTAAATCTCTACTCTGGGACAATCGACGACGAAGCATTTAATGAAGCAATGGTCGAATATTTACAAACAGAGTGCACCTGTGACTAACGGAAAATGTGACGAGTCTCAACGGCTAGTTTGAAAAGCTCCATGAACAGCATTAATGGCTAATACTATAAAAGCTCACCACATTCAATTCCGCCACCTACCAAAACACTACGCATTCAATTCGAGTTTGTTACTATTCACTGTTTCAACTGTTTTATTAACTTGTACTTCAGTGTTCAATATCGTATCTAATCGTGAGGAGTGCTTAAACACTTATTTCTTTTTCAGTCATATCTTAAGGTTGAGGAACCTTAAGAGAGGGTGTATCAATTACAACTTGTAAGGGAGAGTGGAGTCTGAGTGAGAGAATCATTCTTCGTTTTACAGAGTGTGTAATTGTTCTTAAGAGATAGTGGAATCCCAGTGTGTGTTGGGACCGGACGTAGGTCGAGATTTTTAGACCGAACTAGTATAAATCGTCTCGTATCTATTTTACTTCTCTTACATTTCTCTCTGTTTCTGTTTCCCTTGCCTTCGTGTGAGATTTGCAAAAAGAATTTGAGATCACCTATGCACCCCCCCTCTAGGTGATATTCCATCTTCAAGGGATGCAAGGAGAAGGGAGGGGAGCGGAAGGAAGGGAAATGGAGGATATTTCCTCCCCTTATTTGGGAGTTAAAAAAATAGTAAGGGAGGAAGATGGAGGATTAATGAGTTTTTTTTTACCATTTTGTCCTTTTTCTTTAAAAATTAATATAATTATTAGACTTTACAAATAAATTTAAATTTAAATTTTCTAAAAAAATTATTTATGTAATTTTATATTCAAAAAATACTCCCCCTAAAAAAATATTTTCTCTCCTCGAATAGTTATTTCTCTCTCTCTATAATTATTTATATATGTTTCTACATCATTTACTACATTCATCTTATAAAATTGACATTCTTCTTCAATAGATGAATATTCATATTCACAATCTAAGAAACCACTTCTATTTTTTGATTCATATATTCCTATTTACGAACTATCTATTTCACTATATATAACTTCATCAAACTATAAAGGTTCTAGATCATATTCATAAGCTTGTTCTAATATATTCATTTTTTGTTTGTTTGTTGGTTCTAGGCAAATAGTAGATATATGATCAATCTTTCCACAATTATAAAATTTACATTTTATTGGTCTCTTGTTATAATTTATTTTATTTTTCCCTTTCTTAAAATATTTTCTGGGCTTATGTATCTGATTAAGAAAATTTAAGATATTTTTTAAACTCATATTTAGTTTTACCTTTCCTTCTTCTTTTTATTTTTTCTGGTTTACATCCTCATCTATGAGTATCCCTAATTCTCCACATTTTAATTTGATTTCATTGGTTATGTACGAGGCGGACGTAGGTTATGTATAAGGGGGCACGTGCCCCCCGAATTTGAATTTTTTTTAAATATATATATATATATAGTAATACATATTTAAATGATTTTCCATCCTTAAATTAAATATATACCATTAATACATCAAAACTGTATTTCGTAATCAGATGAGGATGAAAGGTTGAATGTTTGCTTAGTGCCTTATATTGAAAAAGATGTATTTAATAGCATTGATAATAAGGCAATTATGATGGAATTTCAAAAAATAAGGCTTAGAATAATGACATTGTAATCATTTTTATTGTAATATACTTTTGTTTTTAAAATATATGTACTTGAACTTATTGAGTGTCCACCCTTCATTGTAATTTATGTAACTGCATTTCTAATAGCACTTAGTCTTGCTTTTCTAAATGACAGGTTTGTAAAATAATTGCCTCTTTTATTACATCATCAGTGTTCACTTGATTTGATGAATATTTTTTTCATATTCTTTTCTTTTCTTGTATATATTCTTTTGTTTTTTTAATGCATTTAAAATTTCCCTAAAAAAAAAAAAAATCGGGCGCCGTCCCGAACCCCCAAACTCCCCGCTAATGGTGCCCCCTTGAGTGAATTTCTAGGTCTCGCCCCTGGTTATGTATGTATGTGTATATATATGTGTGTGTAATTTTGTAATTAAAAATTTATTTTTTAATTTATAAAATCTATGCACTATTTTATAATTTTGTTGATCAAAAATTTATTTTTTTTCTTGGAGCCGAAGAATAAAAAAATTATTGGGAAAAGAGAAGTGTTGTCCAAGTGCGGTTCGGCGGTTGGCCATCTTGCTTGAGCCATGGCATCAAGGCGGGAGTTACCGGTAGGCTTGTATCCAATGAAGAGAGTTCGATTGTGATTCCCTAAAAAAATACTAACATTTTATTTCAACGAGGTAAAAAAAATAATTAATCTATTTTTTTTCTTAAAACCCAACTTTATTTTTTACAAGAAAAAAGGTTTTGGGGGATTTGTAAAAATCCTTGATTTTGTCGTCTCTTATTTTTAAAACTTGTAAATAAAGGAAGAGACTACTAAAACCCTCCATTCTCTTTCATTTCCCTCTAAAAATGGAACTCACAAACAAAACCTTAGTATTTTCCGTGTATTATTCACTCACATCTTCTTCCGCAAGCCCTTGAGGGCCTGTTTGCTACGGGGAAGATTTAAAGAGGAAAG
Organism: Acacia acuminata; assembly: GCA_019022655.1. Taxonomy (NCBI): domain Eukaryota; kingdom Viridiplantae; phylum Streptophyta; class Magnoliopsida; order Fabales; family Fabaceae; genus Acacia; species Acacia acuminata. The sequence continues at coordinate 1,216,710 of JAFJYI010000115.1, read as the reverse complement.
GAATTTAAACGAGGGAAAGGAATGGAAGGGAAGATTGAGAGGGAACTTAAAAAGTTGAACTGTTTAGTAGACATGGGAAAGGAACTTAAGTTGAGGGAAAATGAATTGTTTGGTATGAAGAATTGGGTGTTGGTTAAGTGGGAAGGTGTGGTGAAATTCCTAATATGCCCTTCGGACATTTGAACGAAAAAGTTACTTTTGAACGTAATAGGCACCAAATCACCTATGTTCGAACGTAAAATCGACAAAGTGGCTTGAGGTTTACATCAGCAATTTCACAAGCTAAACGAGACGCGTATAGAGGAATAACTTGATGAATGGATGAAAGAATAGTTTAAATGGAAAGAACAGAGGGTTGAGAAGAATTCAGAAACAGAGGAAGCCGACGGTAGTGGTCTAGTCTTTCCTCTCCAGCGACGGTGCTTGGTAGAGAGGAAGAAGAAGGCAAAGATGATGGAAGAGAATCAAAGCTCTCTGTTCTCATCGCCACTCTAGTTCTACTTCTGACGTGGGTCTGTTGCGGCTGTGGTTAAAGGTTCATCATTGTCACCGGCGACGGAAATGGAGAAGGAAGGCGGAGGAAGGAAGGACCAAATCGATTAACAAAAACCGCAAGCTTCATTTTTCTACAAACCAGAGTCACGGTTAACAAGGGGTTTTTCAGTCCAACAATTTCACTTTCCGGGAGACTTTCACAATCCCACCTAATTTTGAGGGATTCAATTTTCCCACGTTTAAGGGAAGATCGGGCCAGGTGGGAAGTGAGATTGACAAGAGACTTGCGCAACAAACGGTTTTCTGCGTGGGAAGCCTGGCATATTCCCTTTCCTTCATGAAATCTGTGTATCAAACGGGCCCTGAATGTGAGGGTTTTGCTCTTTGAGTTCCATCTTCTCGATCGACGACTAAAATATCGGTGCACCATTTTGATTTTGAGCCTCTAATTTCTTTCCCGCTTCCCTCGAGAAACTGTTCTTTTCTTTCGAACACTATGAGTAAAATGGCGGTCCATTGTGATGCGCCATTTCTTCCCGAAGATATTATGTTCAACATTCTCAAACGACTCCTGTGAAATCGCTAATTCGATTTCGGTGTGTGTGCAAACATTGGAAAAATCTCTTTAAAACTTCATCCTTCGTCACGACCACCTCCATTACTCCTCGACTCAAAACCCTTTGCTTCTTTTCAAGCCGAACAATAACTATCAGCCTCTGTACTTAAGTTTGATCGATGGCGAGATAAATGCCTTAGAATTTCAGATCCCACCTTTGATCGGTTCCTTGCGGGATGTTATGATCGAGGTTCCTGCAATGGCTTGCTCTGTATTGCAACCGATATGTCTAAGAAATCCCTTTTCTTGTGGAATCCTGCAATTAGAGAGGTCGACAGTCCCCAAACTGACCTTCTAAATTTTCACGGTCTAATTGCATAGTAGGATTTGGGTTCAAGAAATTGTTGATGATTATAAGATAGTGAAAACATATCTTTGGGCGTGGTAATGTGATTGTTAGAGTTAAAATGTATTCATTAAGCACATATTCATGGAAGAACATAGAATTTGGAAGCTTAGAGCGCTTACGCTTTTAAATTATTTTGTCTCTCACAATGGACTCATCTTTTGGTCCGCTTCTGAATTACTTTGTAATTTGATAGTTTCATTTGACATAGCCACAAAAACCATTTACGATTGTGTTGGTGCAGGTCCCCACAAATTAGTGTGTATAAACTCAAGAGGCTTAGACGCATGGGACAGTGATGATTTAAAAGGAAGAGAGTGGATTTGCCAAACTTGCAAGATTCACAAAAGGTAATATCATCATTCTTTGCACCGATTTTCATATTACAATCACTAATAACTTGACTTAAAACTCGATCATTAGGATGGCCTAGTCTATAATGCCATAGAATCCCACTGGAAATAAAATGCTTGGACTGTGCTAAATGAGTACGTAGCTTCTTTTTCAACAACAAAAGCTAGATCAATACTCCCATCTGCCCCTTGATTTGAAACTTTAAACATTCCTCCTTGAGTTGGTATCCCTTTCAGAATTATCTGCCCTATTTGTTGTTCCTTCATAGTAAATCCATGTTTGTTAAACACATCATCGTCATTAGCAACTCTATAAACGCTGAGTAGATTCTTGGTGATGTTAGGAGTGTATAGAACATCATTTAACTTTAATATTTTATTAGGAACATTTGAGACTATAAATGAACCAACTTTTTCAACTTCAACTTTATCACCATTACCAACTATAATTCTCATCTTACTAGCTGGTTGAGTGGGATTTTCAATATTGTTTGCATCATTGGTCACATGACAGGTTGCTCCACTATCCATGTACCATGCATCATCATTAATAGTGTCTGGTATAGCCCAATAAGCTGCAAAATCAGAATTAGGTCTAAAAGCATTAGTTTTCTTTTTGTTTTTTACAAAATTCCTGTCAAACCTATGGAAGTAGGTTTCAACAGAGTGACCAATGCGATCACATAGCTGACATTTGGGAGGTGCTTCATCATCTTGAGCACTACTGTTGTGACCACCGTTGTAGTAGGAGCGTCTCCCACGGTTTCCCCTGTTCCAGTGACCTCCTCCTCTACCTTTTCCATTCCTACTTCTTCGTGGTGAGAAATTTTCAGTCCTTGTGTAGTTAACAAATTTTGTTGAAACCGACATGTTTGCAAATTGGTTAAGCTGTTCCATTATACTTTCATATGTTAACAGGGAAGACTGAAATTCTATCTAGGTCAAATCATTTGTTTCTTTGCTAAGTTGAACAACAATCGGGTTATATTCTGCATCTAACCCAGTAAGCACTTGAATGGTCAGATCTAGAAGAGAGACAGGACAGCCAATAATGGCAAGTTGCTCAGCAAGATTCTTCATCTTTGAAAGGTACTCATTCATTTTCATGGTCCCTTTCCTAGTTCGCTGAAAATCAGACTTTAACATGAGGACCCTTGACTTAGTTTGTGCTCTTGCAACTTGTTTCGTAGCTTCCCAAAGACCAGCAAAAGAAGAGACAGCTACCATTTGTGAGGATACTTCCAAGCTTATGGTGTTTAAGAGCCAACCGAATAGAAGTTGGTCAGCTGCAACCCATTCTTCAAAAGCTGGATTTGGTTTCATCATGTCTTTCTCATGGATAAATTGTGATGGGAAAACTTTGGTGCCATTGATGAAGCCTTCAAGCTTGTGTCCTTTGATGACAGGGAGGACATGAGTTTTCTATATTAAGAAGTTGGTTCCGTCCAGCTTGATGGAGCAACTTTGGTTGATCCCATTGTTGGTATTTGAAGATCCCTTGGGTAGGATGGCAGCTGACGCTAGAGACTCAGAGTGTGCAGAGGAATCTGTGGATAGGGGTGACTTATCTGCCATGGCGATTTCCCTTCAATGCTCTGATACCAAGATAATAATTAGAGGGATTAGGTTTTCTATAAAGGCGCACAAAATATGGCTGCCTGTATTGCTATTTATATTATGCACAGTGTTCTAGGGGTTTGTATAATAGACAGGTGTACGTACACCTTTATAGAAAATAAACATATGGCCTTTACAAATGCTATTGGGCTTTAGCCCTTTGGACCCATAAGTCTGAGTAGCCTCTCATTGGGCTCTATTGTGTTATTGCTATACTTTATATTTATAACCAACTACAACCCCACTTTTAGCTCTTATATTAAGGACCGAAGGTAGTAATACTTTTTTTTGTTCCAATTAGAAAACTGTACTTCATGTCATTATGATCAGATCACTTATTAATGCATGCCACAGGTATACTTCGACAAGACAAGAGAAATGGTCTGCACACTACGACCTCCATCTGAAGTGGCGCAAATGAGAATTCCCGAGAACTGATTGAACTTTACATGGGGTTGCAGATATATAACTACAAATTTTTCTGTTCTTCTGTATGCTTATTAACTTGCTTGGTGATTATGTGTTCTGCATTTGGCATTGATAGTCTCATATATGGATAGGAAGAGGGGATTATTGGAGTGGCATTGTTTGTAAAGTACTACAGTTTACTAGCGAAAGGTATATTGTTTCTTGTATTGTAACACTCAAGTGGAACTCTCAAATTCATCAGATGACTTGAAATTGTTGCAGCTCTTCTATATGCGGGCTTATTGTCTCTTACTTTGAACTGATTGCAACTCATTTAAAGGCCCAAATGTTTTAAAGAAATTATTTTTGCAATTCAAATTATTGGCATGCTCATTTATTTCGAGATGCAATTCAGACAATTCAAGTCACCATTTACAATTCATCGTTAGTGTGGTTAATTTCAAAAATAGTGTGGTTGGTTAGTTAGTTAGTTAGTTAGTTTTTTTTTTTGACCTGAAGTGTGGTTAAAAATTTGTGCTTGTAGATCGATTAATGCGAAAAAATGGGAACGAGCTTGGTTTGGGTCTTGTCACCTAGATCTGGTCTAGATTTAATTTTTTACGAGCTTGGTTCTTTTAAATTTAAAAAGTTAATTTAATATGTATGGAATCTAAAATAAAGAAAAAAATTTCAGTCGTTTTCAAAATTTAAAATCGAACTATTGAGACTATATTTGGGTGGTGGAAAACTTATCACGGTGATGATCACTTATCGTTAGAAAAATATTTAATCAGGTATATAATATTTAAAATGTATTTTTTCTATTTAACTATTTCTAGACTTTTCCTTTAAAAAAAAAAAAAAGAAGGAGAAAAAAACTGATTTATTCTTAAGAATAATGCAATTAGAATACAAAGAAAGAAGCAAAGCATAAAGAAGAGAAACAATTCAAAAAATAACCTACGAAAATATTATAAAATAATAACTTTTACAAAGGAAGAAGAAGATTCAAGCAGTAAAGGCACAACCTTTTGTTGGAGGATGAGTAGTAGCCTCCATAAATGTCAAGGCTAAAAAAGATGGCAGTTTGTAGATTTCCTTCATTTTAGTGTTAGGAGTTTTACACATTTCTTAAGGTTAAAAGATTAAAATGGAATCTTATTTAAATTTAAAGGACTAAAAGTATACTTTAATCTTAATAAAATTATAAATTTTAAAAATTAATATAAAAATAAATAATATATATAATTTACCAAGATAAAGAAAAATAAATATTGTAGAAAAATTTTCATGATGAAATTTAACGTGTAATTTAACAACTCAATGCATTCCGTACCTGGGACATATGTTGGTATGGGTTTTCTTTGGCTTATTCATATAATTATCTATTTTTATATCACTTATTTCTAAATTTGTAATTTTATTAATTAAGAAAATTAAATATAATCTTGATCACCGAGATTATAATGACCTGAAACAAAATAAGAATATGAAATAAACAAACTAAATTACTGTTGAGTTTAATGATAATGATAGAATTATTATTTAAAAAGCCTGAGAAAAGAGAGTTTTATAAATTAAAAGATAATACAAAATTACTTAACTAGTGTTTGTTATTAACTTCATTGATTAAAATTAGTTTTTAATTTTAAAATACAAATTGGTTTGAATTAATTTGAATAAATCTTGATTATTTCCTTAAACAACGGATAAATTAGAGGGAAAATTACTCACAGGTCATAAGGAGCGAGAGATAATTACAATTAGGTCCCTTGAAATCATGAAATTACTCTTAAGTCCCAAGGGACTTCTGTGTAATTATTTGTTAGTGCACAATTACCAATCTGACCTTCCCTCTCTCCTTCTTCCTTCTCCTCTCTCTCTCCTCTCTCCCTTTTTCTTCTCTCTTTCAGAAATGATTCAACCCACAGCCCAATGAAACCAAGAGTAGTTAGATTTGAGATTTTGCCATAGCCCAGCAACTCGAACACCTCGGAGCCTTTGGCAAGAATAAGTAAGGGTATGTAATGGAGCATGATGACTGGATCTTCAAGCTGAAACTTGAAATCTCCTGCCAAAGGTTCGAGATCTGACTTTTCTAGTGGATCCGAAGGCTTCTCCATGGAATGCTTTGATATCACTCCATGAATCTTCGACGAGTCACCACCTTCGCTTGACTCACGGCTGTAAACCTGGATTTTTTTATTTCTCACGTCTAGAGGTTATATACAACAACAAATGCTATATTTACAACAGAAAAAGCATATATTCACAATATCTTCTGAGAATTTCGACAGCTATATAAGGCTAGCTTAAGAAGTGAATATCATTTCAAAATATTAAGTTGTATGAGTAAGTGACTATTTGCACCTACTCATTGAACTTAATATCTGGACTTGAGAATAATTTAACATATTGTTGTCAATATATGCTTTTTCTGTTGTAAATATAGCATTTGTTGTTGTAAGTAGCCTCTAGACGTGAGAAATGAAAAAAATCCAGGTTTTCAATGGTTGTTGTACATATATGCTTTTTATGTTGTAAATATAGCATTTGCTGTTGTAAATAGCTTCTCAACGTGAAATGAAAAAAATCAAGGTTTTCAAAGGTTGTTTAACTTCGAACGGGTAATTTAAGTTCGAACGGTAATTTAAGTTCGAACGGGTAGGAAAAGCATATATTTACAACCTTTGAAAACTTGGAATTTTTTTCATTTCTCACGTCCGAGGCTATTTACAACAACAAATGCTATATTAACAACAAAAAAAGCATATATTTACAACAACATTTGAAAACTTATATTTTTTTCATTTCTCAAGTCCAGAGGCTATTTACAACAACAAATGCTATATTAACAATAGAAAAAAGATATATTTATAACAACCTTTGAAAACTTGGATTTTTTTCATTTATCACGTCCAGAGGCTATTTACAACAACAAATGCTATATTAACAACAGAAAAAACATATATTTACAACAACCTTTGGAAAAATAACCAGAAACAATAGAGGATGAAGGATGGATGAAGGAACAAGGGATGAGAGAAAGGAAAGTTCGCCAGATCTGTTGTCTTGTCGTTAGCCATGTCAAGTGATCACCGTGAGTAAGCAAAACGGAAGCAGAGGTCGAATATTGGAGCAGGTCCGAAATCACAAAATCCACAAAGCACCTGAAAATAAGCAAAACGACAAAAGCCGTAGTTAAATCTTGGAGCAGGTCTGAAATTAGAAAATCCACAGGGCACCCGAAATTAAGCAAAATGTCAGGTGATCTTCAAAACGATGGTGGCGCGGCGGTTAGCGGAGATCGTGGTAGAGTGGTCGACGGAGATCGCAGGGGCTGATAGCCTTTCGTACGTCTTCTTTGCTCGGTTCTTGGCGGAAATCATGGCGGAGATTAGTCTTGCCAGAGATCACAGGGGCCAAGTGCGTCTTCCTTGATCGATTCTTGGCAGAAATCGTGGCGGAGAGAGATAGAAAAGAGGAGAGAGACAGGAGAGAGGAAAGAGAGAAGAAAAAGGGAGAGAGAGACAAGAGAGAGGGAAGGTCAAAATGGTAATTGTGCACTCACAAATAATTACACAGAAGTCCCTTGGGACTTCAGAGTAATTTCATGATTTCAAGGACCTAATTGTAATTATCTTTGCTTCTTGGGACCTATGAGTAATTTTCCCTAAATTAGATGTGACAAGGTGACGGGGAAGAAGAAGCGGGTTTGAACTTTGAGGTTTAATAAGAGATAATTTGATATTCTCAAATTTACATTTTTAAAAAAAAATATTTACACTCCGTGCGTTGTGCAAGATTAAAATAATTCGGTGTAAAATTGAGATAATTTTTTTTTAAAACCCCCACCTAAAGAGAAAATCATAAAAAGAAAACAATAACTCAAATATATAAATAAACTAAATCACCCAAAATTGAGGGATCTGAGATTGGAAGTGAGATCTCTCCATATGTATATGCATAAATATGGACCTAAGTAATATTCCAATAAGGAACTGAAGTTAATGACAATGAAGAAAATGACTAGAGATTCCTACAAAGATGGAAAATGGAGTTCTTGGGTATTTTTAATTTGAAAAATGTCTATTACGTGATTATGATTTATGATTCATAATTTTTGTATAAGTATCAATATCCCATTAGTAATATCATTATTTTAATTGTTTGGGTATTGACATCCCAATAACTACAATTTCATCCCAATTCCAAGTGTGCCGGTAAAATTATAATGCGGTTTTTTCTTTGAAGCTAAATTAATAATAAGAAATTAACTGTTAATCAAATATGCCAACAAGAAGTGGCACAGTTGATTAAGGTGTCGGCCTTCACCTCAAAAGAGAGGAGGTTTGATATCCGTTAGTCAATATCAGGGCCTTGTTAGTGGGCGATCTATAAATACCTCTGTAAGCGCTTTTGAACCTGGTGTCATGCCCTGGCCTTAGAGGGATACTGGTGTCTACTCCCATCTAAACTTTTGTTCAAAAAAAAACTGTTAATCAAATAGGAATTTAAATGTTGAACCCAAATTTGATCACATCAATATAATTATTAATATAATTTGGTATTGATATGATTTATTGCACTAATAAGCTAATAAATGGAGATTTTGAAATTTCTAGGTGGTAGAAAATGAAAAGAGATCCCTCTACAATCATGGAAGATGAAATTCTTGGATATATACATAGCTTTTATAGCTTTCAAATATCTATTAGGTGATTATGATTTATGATATGATGTCCTTTTCTTAAACTATTTTGTCTAACTTATAAACTTATATATAATCTAATGATACACAACATATCATATAATTAAGTAACTTATTTAGCTTCCTTAATCTCTTTTAAAAAATTTAATTATGTCTTATATTTAGAACTGAGGAGTACTATTATTATAATTTTGTCGTGAAAGTTTTCACCGAGGAGCAATTTTGTTCTGGTAGTGTAAAAATTGTGGCAATTTTTTCTTGACCATTATCCCACTTAATTTTGACTGTCTATTGATCAAATATGCTCAGCTGACAATCTACATATCATCTATGTCATTTTTGTTCGGTGTAAATTTACTCCCAAAATTTTAAATCTAACTTTGAAAAACATGAAGTAGATGATGTATAGATTTTCATGAAAAATTTGTATCTTAATAAAAATGATGTGATGGTATGTAGACTATCAACTTAACATATTTAGTCGATTAACAATCAAAATTAATTAAAATATGGTCATGAAAAAATTACTCCCCTTACACTTCCAAAACAAAATTACCCAAAAAGTTTTTGGAACGAAATGCCAACATTGCTGGTCAAAACTTTCGGTGAAATTGCCTCTTCATATTTTCCCTACATTATTCACTCAAATTCGTCGGTACCATCGTCTTCTCATTTTCTTCCCCATGCCCTTGAATGTAAGGGTTTTGCTCTGTGGGATTCCATCTTCTCGGTTGACGACTAAAATCTCAGGTACACCATTTTGATTCTGAGCCTCTAATTTCTTCTACTTCACCCTGAGAAAACTGTTCTTTTCTCTCTTGTTAGTTCTCAATATGTTTTGATGATTAACAACAAATGTAAAACATGTTTTGAAGTTTGCAAAGTCGATTAAAAACCTTCGATAGTTGCATACTCGAGTATAGGTTTGCTTACTCGAGTATAGGACTATTAAAAGATTTCTCAATTGCATTTTAAAGTGCATACTCGAGTAAAGGTATGTATACTCGAGTAAAGGCCATCCGAGAGAGCAACCAAGTTTTTCAAGTTAAGTCAATACTTTGCGCAAAGTATGGTTAGCCATACTCAAGTATTGGACTTCCGAGAAAACAATCAAATTTGTTGAACTTAAGTGCATACTCGAGTATAGGATGCTATCATCGAGTAAAGGCCATCCGAGTAGACTTCAACCAACCGATTTTCAAACTAAGTCAATACTTGTAGTATGGGTAGCCATACTCGAGTATTGGACTTCCGAGAGAGCAAAAGGATTTTTCAAACAAAGTTGCTTACTCGAGTAAAGGAGTGCATACTCGAGTATAGAGTGTTACAGAGAGCTCCAAACATTTTATAACTAATGCATACTCGAGTAAGGGTTTGCATACTCGAGTATTGAGCTCTTAAATTGTTTTTCAACTTGGCACTTGTTCTTGTGTACTCAAGTATACCAATGGATACTCCAGTATAGAGGCATTTTGAACTTAGAATTTTTCACACAAATAGTGCCATACTCGAGTAAGCCACTAACATACTCGAGTATAGGTTTTGTCTTTCAAACACAAGACACGTTGGTTTGCCTCACGAAAGGTGCATACTCGAGTATCCCATTGGATCTTTGCAGTATGGACACTTGTATACTGTGCCATACTCAGTAAGCATGAACATACTCGAGTATACAACGGTAAAAACTGATTTTTGAATTATACGAATTTGCAAATCATTGTTGTTTGATCTTATTGCTTCCATAATTCATTCAATCATATTCCTAGCTATGTTTAACAAGTTTGTTGAGTGAATTTCATTAAGATCGAGATGAAGATTATTGAAGGTCAAAGCCATAAAGCAAAAAGTGTACGGTGCATTTAATGCACCTCTGCAAATCAACCTACTTTCAGCTAATTCATCCGAGCACGCCTTCGAACGTTAAAGAATGCTTACTACAACAAGCAAAGTAATCTCCAATGGGAAAATTCTCGAGAAATCACACCGAGATCAAATTAACACCTGGATTAGCGAAGTTTAGAGAGAAAGATGACCGGACCTTAAGCTAATCACCTACAACGGTTGGATTCATCAAGCAACGGTCATTTAATGTTCTCTACCTATAAATAGAGTGCATTAACTTCTTCTCAAGCCGATACACCTACGAGAGCGAAAATTTATTAAGTATCATTTATTGTGTTCAGCTTCTTTACGTATTGTATCAATTTGATACTTGTACTTCGATGTTCATCTTATCTCGCTCACGTAAGAGAGTTATTTCGTAAATCATTCATTGATTGAGATAACCACAAGTCGGGGGACTTGGTGGTTGGGTGTATTGATTGCAACTTGTAAGGGGGAGTGAGTTCTAGTGAGAGAACTACTCGAGTACGAGTTTGTAATCAATTGTTGAGTTTTAGTGGATTGAAAATCCCAAGTGTGGCTTGGGGACTTGGATGTAGGTCAAGGATAAGACCGAACCAGGATAATTTCTCTTGTGCAAGCTTTCCTTACCCTTCTCCTCGATATACTCTGTTTTCACTTGTCCAAAACAGACCTAGTTCTTAAAATTTTAAGAATACCCAATTCACCCCCTCTTGGGTATTTAGGCTCCACTTTCATTTGGTATCAGAGCAAGGTCTTCTCTAAGAGCTTAACATCTCGAGAAGGATCAACATGGATGGTATTCTACCGATGGAGCTTCTATCAACAAGCGACCCGGTTTCAATGGTGAACACTACTCATTTTGGAAAGCTAAATTCAAGGTGTTCGTCAATGCTACGAGTATGGTCTTTGGAGAGTGTTCGAAAGAGGTGATTACATGCCAACCGTACTTGAAGATGGTGTGAGGGTCATGAAGCTAGAAGAAGACTATGATGACAATGATAGAAGAAACGTCACCCTCAACAGCAAGGCGGTTCTGCTTCTCCAAAGTGCACTGAGTCAACAAGAATATTTTCGTATTTGCACTTTGCCTTCTGCTAAACACATGTGGGATGCTCTAGAGATCGCTCACGAAGGCACAGCTGGAGTCAAGCAAAATCGAGTAAATACTCTTATGACAGAGTATGACCTTCTTCGAATGAAACCTGGTGAATCCATTGGAGAATTTCAGCTTCGTTTCACTCATCTCATCAATCAACTCGCGGCTCTTGGGAAGGAATACGACCGAGACGGTCCAAGTGAGAAAGATTCTAAACATTCTGAATAAGGAATGGGAGGCCAAGGTCACGCGATAGAAGAAGCGCGAGGAGAATCAATGACGTACGTAGCTGCCTCTTTGGAAGCTTGTCAGAGTATGAAGCCAAGCTAAAATTCAAGAAGGGTCTGGATGAAGCACATGCAAGGAACAAAGGAATAGCCCTCAAGACTACCAAAGAAAGCAAAGAGTCAGAAGACGAAGAAGAAGATGAGGATGAGGAAATAGGCATGATGGTTCGTAGATTCAAGAAATTCTACAAGAGGGACCAAGGTTTCAAGAAATTTCACAAAGCTAGCTCCAGCTATGAGGCAAAGAAACCAGTCATCTGCTATGAGTGCCAAAAGCCTGGCCACATCAAGGCTGAGTGCCCTCAGCTGAACAACAAAGACAAAGAAAAGAAGAAGTTCAGCAAATATAAGAAGAAAGCCTATGTCTCAGGCATATGGGGTGATAGCTCATCTGATGAAGATGATGAGGATGAGGAAGAGAAAGCAAACATATGCTTAGTTCTTTGAAGAAGAAGAGCAACAAACTAATCTTGATGAGGTATATGATTGCAAACCACCTTATGATGAATTATTTGCTTGAGTATATGGTAGTGCAATCGAGAATTTGAAAAACTTGCGACAAATATTTCAAGTTGAAAAATAAAAATATCTCCCTTGAATTGCAAGTTGAAAAACTTTCTTCTTTAGAAAATCTTGCTTGTGAAGAATGTCCGATTTGAAGAAAAAGAATTTACATCTTACAAAGGCACTCGAAAAATTCACTAAGGGAAGTGAAATGCTTGATGTGATTTTGAAACAACAACGATTTATAAATGATAGATCGGCATTGGCTACGAGACCGGGATTTTGATAAGAAGAAAGGCAAGAAGAAGAGTGGTCAAAAAACGTACATGAACTATTTCACAAAATCAGTTCATTCTTCAAATCCCTTTGCACATTGTAATTATTGTAATAAGAAGGGTCATTCTACTTCATCTTGCTTTCATAGAAATGAAAGAAAAATTAAGCCTGTGGGAAATTATCAATGGGTACCGAAAGGAACTTATGTTCCTAAGGTCAAAACTAACTCCAAAGGACCCAAGAAAAGATGGGTACCTAAGGCTTGATCCCTTGTGAATTGCGGGTTTGTCTTAGAGCATCAAGACCCAACAAGTGGTACATTGATAGTGGGTGCTCAAGACACATGACCGGAGATGAATCCAAATTCCTTTCAATCAAACCAAAGGATGGTGGTAGAGTCACATTTGGAGGAGACCAATCGGGAAAAATTGCTGGGATTGGTGAGATAGGAAACAATGAAGGTCCTCTCATCAAGGATGTCTATCTGGTAGAAGGATTGTGTCACAACCTCCTAAGTGTGAGCCAAAGCACCGACAAGGGTAACCTAGTTATCTTTGACTCAAACGAATGCTTGATTGTTAGAAAGGATTTAGTCTCCATTGATGATTTGAAAACTAAAGCTTTATTTAGAGCACCTAGAGAAGGAAATTGTTATACTCTTAACTTATCTAGCAATGCTTGATTTCTGAAAACTTTTTTGTTAGTAACTTGAATGAGAGTTGGCTATGGCATAAGCGATTAGCTCATGTTAATATGTTTCAACTTGACAAGTTACTTGAAAAAGGATTTGGTCATTGGTATTCCAAAATTGAATTTCAAAAATGATATGGTCTGTGATGCATGTCAAAAAGGAAAACAAACCAAATCCTCTTTTAAAGCAAAAAATGAGATTTCAACTAGTAGACCTCTTCAATTACTCCATATGGATCTAGTTGGACCAGCTAGAGTAAAAAGTCTTGGTGGAAATCTTTATACTTTGGTCATAGTTGATGATTACTCTAGATTTACTTGGACAATATTTTTATCATCTAAAGATGAAACGTTTGATCAGTTTGTTACCTTTGCCAAGAAGGTCCAGAACGAGAAAGGTTTCTCAATTTTAGGTATAAGGACTGATCATGGTGGCGAATTCGAAAACAACGCCTTCGCTGAGTTCTGTGACAATATGGGGATTGATCACAACTTTTCGGCTCCAAGGACCCCTCAACAAAACGGTGTTGTTGAGAGGAAGAATAGAGTTCTCACTGAGATGGCAAGGGCAATGCTGAATGAGAACAACACTTCTCAAGTGTTTTGGGCGACGCGATGAGTACGGCTTGCTATGTCTCCAACCGAGCCTATCGAGGAAGAAGCTGAACAAGACCCCATATGAACTCTACAAGGGAAGGAAGCCAAATCTCAGCCACCTACACGTTTTTGGATGCAAGTGCTATGTGCACAATAATGGTAAAGAGAATCTTGGTAAATTCGATCCCAAAGCCGATACGAGGCATCTTTATTGGTTATTCGAATAGGAGTAAAGCTTATAGAGTTTTTAACACTAGAACTAAGGTTGTAGAAGAGTCCATACATGTTGTGTTCTGTGAAAATGACTCTGATAAACTCTTGGATGATGAGGAAGAGACTATTTTCAAAGATCAATTCTTTTCAAAAACTACTCCTTCCTCCTCCGAAGTGTCTAAAAATGTTTTTGAGGCTGATCCTGAAAATAATTTGGAAAATCCTGATCAGTCTCAACCTAGAGCTTGGAGATTTATAAGAAATCATCCTTTGGACCAAGTGATAGGTGATGTAAACCAAGGAGTAAGAACTAGAAGGAGTACTTTGAATGAAGTAACCTTTTCTCGCATTCATTTCACATATTGAACCCTCTAAAATAGAAGAAGCCCTTTCGGACAATGATTGGGTGATAGCTATGCAAGAGGAGTTACATCAATTTGACAAAATCAGGTTTGGGACTTAGTACCTAGACCCAAGGACCATCCGGTTATTGGGACAAAATGGGTATTTAAGAACAAACGTGATGAGTCTGCAAATCATTGTCCGTAACAAGGCTAGATTGGTTGCAAAAGGTTACAACCAAGAGGAAGGCATAGACTATGAAGAGACTTATGCTCCAGTAGCAAGATTGGAAGCCATAAGAGTTCTTCTAGCCTTTGCATGCACTAAAGGTTTTAAACTTTTTCAAATGGATGTGAAAAGTGCATTTTTAAATGGTTTTATACAAGAAGAGGTGTATGTTGAACAGCCTCCAGGTTTTGAAAATGATCGATTTCCAGATCATGTTTTTAAACTAAAGAAAGCCTTGTATGGTCTTAAGCAAGCTCCTAGAGCTTGGTATGAAAGATTGAGTCAATTTTTACTCAATCAGGGATTTATTAGAGGAAAAGCTGACACAACATTATTTATCAAGAAAAATAAATTGAATGAGATTTTAATTGTTCAGATTTATGTAGATGATATTATATTCGGTGCTACTAATGACTCCCTTTGTGTGAGGAATTTTCCAAGACTATGCGGGGTGAATTTGAGATGTCAATGATGGGAGAGCTCAACTACTTTCTTGGGCTGCAAATCAAGCAACGCAAAGATGGGATATTTATATCTCAAACCAAGTATTTGAATGATTTGCTGAGAAAGTTTGGGATGGACAAGTGCAATGGGGCTGACACACCAATGAGCACAACCACTTCCTTGGATGCTTGATGAAGAGGGCAAGGATTTCAATATCACCAAGTATAGAGGGATGATTGGATCACTGCTCTATCTCACCGCAAGCCGCCCGGACATCCAATTCAGTGTGGGAATGTGTGCCAGATTTCAATCAGCTCCTAAAGAGTCACATGCGAGAACATGTAAAGAGGATATTCGAGATATCTCTCGATACGAAGACTCTTGGACTATGGTTTCCCAAAGGTCATCCGGAGGTTTTGGTGGCATATTCGGATTCGGACCATGCTTTGGCTACAAGACGGATAGAAAGAGCACAAGTGGCCAATGCGAGTTCTTTGGTAACTCACTTGTGTCTTGGTTTAGCAAGAAGCAAACAACCGTGGCCGTATCATCAACCGAAGCTGAATATGTAGCCGCCTCAAGTTCTTTGTGCTCAAGTCTTTGTGGTTGAAGCAACAACTTGCTGATTTGGGTGTGCACTTGAAAGAGATTCCGATTTTATGTGACAACACAAGCACAATAAGCTTGGCCAAGAATCCGGTGCAACATACAAGAACCAAGCATATTGATGTGAGGCATCACTTCATTCGGGATCATGTTCAAAAGCGAGATGTCAAAGTGATGTTCATTCCAACCCATCTCCAATTGGTGACATCTTCACCAAGCCTCTAGCCAAGGAACAATTCACATTCATAAGGAGAGAATTGGGAATGGTAAATCCCAATGAATTGTAAGCATTTCTCCTTCAATTTAATGTTAGTTATGCTTTTGATGATTAATCTTTACTAACTTGGGCATCGGAGTGTTTAGTCATGTTTTTGCAGGGTATTTTGATGTTTCGATTTTGATGTTATGGATGTTGAAGAAAGACAACTCGGTGTTCGAAGGGCTATATTATGAAATGGCTTACTCGAGTATACAAGACACAACCCGGAAGAGTGACTGCATACTCGAGTATGCAATGGCTTACTCGAGTATCCAAGAGGCAGAGAGCACACAACTGAGAAAAGTGATTGTATACTCGAGTATGGGGTACTATACTCGAGTATAGGACCAGACAGAGGCCAAACCTGAAATCTTGCAATAGGCATACTGCAGTATGTAAGTGACATACTCGAGTATGGTCATCGTGGGTTCAAAAATTCACACTACATTTTTGAAGTCCAGGTTAGTATACTTCCACCTTTACTCGAGTATGTAAGTGAAAGTATGCTATACTCGAGTAAGCAAGAGCTATACTCGAGTATAAGGGTCTGTCTATATATATACTGAATAGTCGTGTTCTTCCATACTCGCGTCCTTACTCCGAGTAAACCCTAGAGTTGCGACTTTCTCTCTTCTTCTCTCCTTGAAACCGTCACAACCCCTCCTTAAATTCCCATAAATCCTCATCAAATCACCCTCAATCTCTTCCCAATCACTCTCTCGACGAAACCCTAACCTCAGGATGTCGAAAGATCAA